>OZ010789.1:514846824-516096824 GCA_963932465.1 Maratus speciosus | reverse complement strand
GGTGCGTTCGTACTATAACTAGTTTCATAAATATCCCGATTTTAGTGCAATAGCTGTTGCACTCTTATGCAAAAATTCCTCAATACAAAATTTATTACGATTATATATATTAAATTTAGTAATACGGAAATAATAGGACTTCATCTTAAATAGGACGTCATGACCATGGCAACCTAAAATCATTACCTATCATAGGATATCATTGAATTAATTACGTATGATAGGTTTAAATAGAACGAAGAAAGCTTTTATTAATATTTTTTAAATTTTTGATTCAATTTTCATAAATTTTGAGATCACTCGACAAAATTCTACAACGATTATATATATTAAATTTCAAACCAGTCGGTTGAGTAGTTTTTACGCTGTTATATGCAGACAGACGGACCAGACGACCATCATAGGTGCAATTTATTATATAATTACGAACGCATCTAAAAAACTGTTTATGCGTATGTGCGTGTATCACGAAATTTTCTATGCGATTTGTTTTCCAATACTCAGGGCTTAATTTCTGGCAAAAAAAAGTACCGGAGCCCTCATATTCTGCGGTACATCAACCGTACCGTTCATATCTCTCCCCCCCCCCCCGTCACTCCAGTCTGCATATTTATGTTGTGTACATCATTTGCAAAATGTAAAGATTTTTTTTTCTTTAGCAAAATAAAGATTTTAAGTATATCTATCAGCATATAATTAGCTGTCAACTATTCCACTTTTTAGTTATCACTCCTTGTGAATAGTAATCTTTGCCTAATTTTAAGGTTAATTAATTGCAGAATTCTGAAATTAAGTATAGTAAGGATTATGATTAGGAAATAGTGTTAATACAAAAAACGGATAGTTTGCAGCTATGCATTTTTAAGAAAAAATTAATAAAATGTATAGATATTAATATTTATATGCTGAAGAATGGAACAATGTTTTACAATTTCTTATAAAAGGTGCATGTTTTAAATTATAATCCACTCCTTCCGTATAACAATCTTTTGTGGGGAGTCCCTGAAATTCAGATTGAATTAAAAACTTGACACCGCTATCGGAAAGATTCGATGCTTTATCAGAAAAAGGGAACAGAATAACAATACATGGCAATTACATCTACTTACAAATAAAAAAAACAGCCAATAAAAAATTATCCTACAGTCACAAAAGAAAATCGAACTGAAAGCAAGTTCATTGTTCAGTCTCTTGAATGACGCAGTATCAACACGTTGTCGCCGAAATAAATTTTAAATAGAAAAACACGTTTTCTGTTTCCCCTTCATTTTGATCGAAATATCATTAAAATGATTTGAAATGCAATATAATACGTAATTTTAAAGGAGGAAAAAGATTTTTCTGCACATGAATAAATAAAATTTTAATTGTAATGCAGATTGTTTTATCTCCTACGTGCACGACACGTTACGTCACATACAAGTGTTTTGGTAAAAAATAATGCAAAAGCTTGGAGATGGGAGGATGGAAAAAGTAATTTAGGTTTCGGTTTTTCGGAAACGCTATTGCACTGGGCACTGGAGCCCTGTATTTATGAGCTCCGGCCAATATTAAAATACTTACTAAAAAGTCCTTCCGGCCATTGCCGGGAGGAAGAGGTAGCTTTCATATTCCTTATTTTTAAAAAGCAAGCAAATATTATTCAAACACAAGAAGCTCAATTTAGTAAAAACCGATTATAGGAGATTCAATACTAATTTTTATCAATACTAAATCATTATGAATGAGAATTTTGCAAAATTAGTCAGCTTTATCCAAACTGCTTTTATTTAAAGTAACTTATATTTGGTTGCCAAATTCGGCGATATCTTAAAGTTTCTGCCATTTTAAGACAACATGGTGGATGAGGCTAACGAGTGAACTTAGTCGAGATCTTAGTAATTCTTGTGCACATGCTCTCTCACATCGGAATCGGTTGATATATACAAGTGCATTCGCAGGCAAAAAATAAGATTTTTCAAAATGTCACCCACATTAGAAATTGAAACTGCTATATCTGAGTCATTTTTTAAGATAAAGACAAAACGAAAAATGCTCCGGAATCTTTATATCATGGTCAAATATTTAAGAAAGAAACCTTTTTCAATTTCTAATTTTTTTGCACCTCACTTTAAATATAATTTTTTATTTAATTTAATGGCCTCCATTTTGAAACAAGGTGGCTGATGAAGCTGGCCAGCGAACTTGGTCGAGACATTACGATATACTATCCACATGCCTTCTTACATCAAAATAGGTTAATAAATACGCGTCTTATGACGTGACAAATATAAGATCGTTTCAAAATGTCAGCCATGCTAGAAATTCAAAGTGCTATAATTCAACCATTTTTTAAGATATATACGAAACAAAAACTGATCCGGAATCTTTGTATCAAGATCAAACACATGAAAAAAATCTTTTTTCATTTTTCAATTTTTTGATAACTTATTTTAAATTTAAAATTTATTTTTTTTTAAATGGCAGCCCTTTTGAAACAAAATGGCGAATGAAGCTGGCCAACGAACTCGATCGAGACATTGGTATGTACTATGTACACACCAAGTTACATCCAAATCGGTTCATAAATACGCCTGTTATCGCGTGACAAAAATCAGGTCGTCTCAAAATGTCATCTACAATAGAAATTGAAAATGCTATAACTCAGCCATTTTTATAGATATAGACGAAACAAAAACTGTTCCGGAATCTTCGTATTAAGTTTAAACACAAACAAAAAAAAATCTTTTTCATTTTCCAATTTTTTGGTACATCATTTTAAATTTTAAATTTAAATTTTTTTTTTAAATGGCCGCCATTTTGAAAAAAATGGCGGATGAAGCTGGCTAACGAACTCGGTCGAGACATTAGTACGTATTATGTATACACCAAGGTACATCCAAATCGGTTCATAAATACGCCTGTTATCGCGTGACAAAAATCAGGGCGTTTCAAAATGTCAGCCAAGCTAGAAATTCAAAGTGCTATAACTCAGCCATTTTTTAAGATATAGATGAAACAAAAACTGCTCCGGAATCTTTGTATCAAGGTCAAACACATAAGAAAAAAATATTTATCAAATTTCAATTTTTCGGTACCACATTTAAAATTTTAAATTTTTTTTAAAAATTTAAATGGCCGCCATTTTGAAACAAGACGGCGGATGAAGCTGGCCAACGAACTCGGTCGACACATTGGTACGTATTATGTATACACCGAGGTACATCCAAATCGGTTCATAAATACACCTGTTATCGCGTGACAAAAATCAGGTCGTTTCAAAATGTCAGCCAAGCTAGAAATTCAAAGTGCTATAACTCAGCCATTTTTTAAAATATAGACGAAACAAAAAATGCTCCAGAATCTTCGTATCAAGGTCAAACACACAAGAAAAAATATTTTTCAATTTTTAATTTTTTGGTACCTCATTTCAAATTTTAAAATTTTTTAAAATTTTTAAATGGCCGCCATTTTGAAACAAAATGGCGGATGAAGCTGGCCAACGAACTCGGTCGAGGCATTGGTATGCACTATGTATAAACGAAGTTACATCCAAATCGGTTCATAAATACGAGAGTTACAGTGTGACAAAGATAAGATATATATATATATATATATATATCAACTTTTGAACGGAGGGTGGTTTCGGGGTCTGGGGGTCATGATCGATGAAAATATACCAAAATTTTTTGAAATCGCTTTCCTCCGAACGGCTGCAATAGGTAGCTTTTTGTAATGAAAACTACCTAAAACAGAGAAGTACCGAAGCCGGGCTACAGTGAGCTACGGCGCAAATTAAGCCCTGCCAATAGTCAGATATTTTTAAACGATGTAGTTGATTAAGATCTATATATTTAAAACTCAAGATAGATTATTTCGACAACCTGTGGGAGAAAACTGCTGCATATATTTATATCATTTTGGTTTTAAATGAAAGATATTAGGCTATGGATAATTTAGTTTTTTGGTCATAAATCCAATTAATTAGAGGCAATTCGCAATTAAAAATTGCTTTCTGCGCATGTCTGGCGACAGAACTTGAAACTGGCCTTAAGTGTATACTTTTAACACGCGCAATATACCCAGATTTGTCTTAAAATAGACCAAATAAACCACTGTTTATCCGAAGAATTCGTTGAGGAATACAGCGTGCTCTGCTGTTATAATTATTTTTATTTTTCTACTTGTGTAATGAAAAGTAGAGATCTACCGAAAATTCGCTTTCGGTTTCGGCCCAAAATCTGAGTTTCGGCGAAAATGATTCGGCAGGGCCGAAATTTACTGTGCTCCAAAAATCTCGTTTCTTCCTTCGGAAATTTCCAACATTACTCACTGATTTGAGCTGTGCCGTCTCAAATGAGAAACTTTATTTATTTATATGAACTTCAATGCTTAGTAATGCCTCAGTCCTGACTGACTCAAGACGTGAATGGAAATTATAAAACAAACAATGTATATACAACAAAACTTTTTCACTTGCTCATTTAAAAGCTGCAGACTTAACAGTAATAGAAAAATTTTAGTTTGAAACCGCGGAAGTGTTTCGAATACTCTTTGAGAAAATTCTAGTATAACAGATGATCATTTATAAAAACCATTATAAAAGATAAATCGAGGTATGTATACCTAAAACATATTTTTATTATAGTAAAGTGGGGAGAGACGCCGCGGTGGGACAGATGCCGCAGAGATTGCGCAGGCGACACTAGCGTTCCCTAGACCAATTTTAGAAGTTCGTAGTGTTCCTCTGTTCTGTGTGATGTGTTGTATGCGTTTCCACCGCTTAATTGTCAGTATTTACATATTTATGCCAGTTTTTATGGCTCGAACCTGCGTGGTAAGTTGCTAAAGTTATTCTAATGAAGTTTTATTACATATTTTAAGAAAAATAAACAGAGATTTCATCCCAAAATCGATTGCAACTATAGACTAGATCCTCGTAGAATACAGAGATGTGTTTGCCTTTCTCTCACGTCGCTCACATGATACAAAATGGCGGCGCGGCATCTTACCCGCCACTATGGGACTGATGCCGCACCGAGGTTGAGGGACAGATGCCGCAAAATATATTTTTGTTTTTCGGTTCAATAAATTCATTACTGCGATTTAAGTAGAACTTATATTCAAATGAATGTGTATTAGCGCATTCTGCTACTTATCAAAATATTCTCAGCAACAATATTGGTTCACCATGTGTGAATAAGAAAAACGTAGGCCGCTTACAATTCTCACCATCTAAACTGTCAAACAAAATATGTCAAAAGACCTATACAGCCAAGTAAGAGAAAGTAAAAGGGTGCAAATATTACAAGCACAGAGTTTATAAGCAATAAAAAAGAAAAAGGAAATGAAAAACAAAAGAAACTAGAAAGCGTCAAAGAACGACAATTTGGCGGAAGTAAAATGTGTAAAAAAAGTAAGGGAAAGATCAACTGGAAAACGCCTTACTTGAGGAAAAAACTAAAATATAAGTAATATTCCAACAATGGGTAAATTGTTCCTCTTATGGATTCTGATGGCAGAACTGGGTTGGAATTTGATGACTCTGCATATGTTGTGTGGCTGGAGTCTTATCAATGAGCAAAGTCTAAAGTGGACAGGATTCAATGCATCAAATTCAATCGACAGCTGCATGAAAAACGCTTACTTTACTTTTGCAACGGGTAGTGAGGTGCGATTGGGGGCGAATGGAAATACAAAATCAAAGAATGAGAAGAAAGGCCAAAAATAAACAGACTAGGGCCTAAATAGAATAGAACTAATACTTATATTAAGAGCAAACTGCAATGTTCGCCTGTATGTAAAACCAGTGATTTATATCTTTTTTGGAATTATGCTGTCTATTGTTTCCCGTAATTATGCTATCCATTCATGTAAATTGAAATGATTTTCTTTTCATTTTCACTTTTTATCTTAAGTTTTGTTTATAGAGATTACACTTTTGCATTTTACACTTTTCTCAATTTAATGATATATATAATTTTTGTAAGTTTACTGTTATTTATTTTCATTTTAAGTAGTCTGAGAAATTAAAAATGGGATTTGCTTGAAAAAAAAAAACAGCCTAGCATTTTTCTCCATGCGGCATCTGTCCCACACCCCATGCGGCATCTTATCCAGCGCATACAAAAGGATGTTAAAAAAGGACCTGTGGGAAAATAATTATGCTTACTTTATTAAGAGGGTTTTAACTTGTTTAACATAGAAATTAGATTCTAAAGAGTTTGATCAATGATTTCTGGTACTTAGTTTGTTGTTCTTTGCTTTATTGCACATTTTATAAGAAGAAAATAAAAGCTGCGGCATGTGTCCCCACTTTACTATATATAAAATTAGAATAATTAGAAAATCATTTTATGTTGTTGCGGTAATAATTACATTTCATTTTCTATGAAAAAAAAAAATATTGGTCAGAAGCACAAAGAGCCAAGATACACACGATACTACACGTAGAATTAATTAATAATTATATCTATTTAATAAACACGTATAATTATTTAATAATTATGTAAATTTATATGTGTATTAATTACTTTTAAAATTTTTTGCACATTTCCGTTTTAGTTTTCATTTTCGGCCGAAAATAAGAAGATTACCGAAATTCGGTTTATGTTTCGGTTTTGACCTTAAAAACCTGTTTCGGTCCATCCTTTGTAAAAAGTAGTATTATATTTGGAGTTTTACTCTTGCTTTCTTAGGTTTGGTAATCCGCTTTTCAAATGAAAGTCCAAAAATACGGTCTCAGATGGAAAAGCAATATATTTGAATATAAATATGTGTATATATGATTTTTCTTTCTATAAAAAAATTAAAGTTGAGACTAAAGATATAATTGTAAAGTATTTTTTTTTATAGTTCAATTTAAATATGGATTAATTTTCATTCATTTCGGGTTGATATTGGGTTGAAGTGCATGGGTTTCTGATCGGGTTTCGGATTAATTTCAAACAGAATTGTAGCGTGAATAACAAAAAAATGTCGAGACAGAAACCTACAGGTAAGAAACAATCCTTTGAAATCTGATTTATTATTATTTTTAAGTTAGTTCTTGTTATCCTAATCTTTGCTCTAACACAAAATTTTGAATGTGATTTAATGAAAATATTTCAAATTAATTAAATTCTAACATGAGTGAATAAGACTGTTTTCAATTTTGATTGATCGGTTTGAAAGAACCTCAATTCTTAATAACAACCAGTTGGATGTGCCAATCCCAAAGGGATGTGTTTAAAAATTAATGTGTTAATGTCACACATTAATGTCATTAATGTGTTTAAAAATGACAGTATAGTTAAAAGGTTTTTTAACTTTTGCCATTTATACGTTAAAAGTTTATGAAATGAGAGAACAATGGTTCTACCAGGGAGATTTTTTTATGGGGTGGGGTCACTTGTAGAATTATTAGAAGGCTTGCAAAATTTATTCACAGCTTTGCTCACAATAAGAGGGCTGAAACTTCTATTTATAGATACGGGTTTCATATAATTTAATTTTTAAACTAGTTCGATCTGCCAATCCCAAAACTTTCTTCTATCTCATACACCTTAATATTTCAAAAAATAGTTATAAATGTTAATACTTCAATATTATTAGATCAATACTCTACCAACTTTGATTTTCATCTTATATTTCTGTTTCAATCGGAGTAAAAACGAGTTAATCTCGATCATAATATAGATTAAAATCAATAGTTTTTACTTATTCTGTGGTACATCAGCTGTTTGCGAATAGCCAGCTTAACAGGATGTGAAATTTTCGTTGCTGCACGAGCCGCCGATGTACAACAGAACTACGAAAAATCGAGAAAATTATACAAAAATCGCTATTATAGCGACCCCTTTCAGCGGAATATTTCGAAATTCAAGGAGGACATGCTTGCCATAGCCAAAAACATAGATATGAAATTTGGTTCAATTCTTTGCATAACTTGAGACAATTTTCGATGGTACGATAATGAAAATGGCACAAAAATCGCTATTATAGCGCCCCCTTTTGGCGGAATATTTCCGAAATCAAGGCGCTCCTGTTTGATATAGCCAAAAACATAAATATGAAATTTGGTTCAATTCTATGCATAAGTTCATACTCTTTTTGATGGTACAGTAATGAAACCGGCACAAAAATCGCCATTACAACGCCTCTTTCGGACGAAATATTTCCAAATTCAAGGAGGACCTGATGGTCATAGCCAAAAACATACGCAAAAACTTAGGTTCAATTCCATGCATAACTTCATACACTTCTCGATGGTACAATGGAGACACACGGACATACGGATACACGAGCACACAAACAGACAGGCATCTTGTATAAAGATGTCTTTTGGTATCTTTATATCCTAATTTTAAAAAGGTGGAATGTTTCTACTGATGAAAATAACCTCATGTTCTTATGAAAACGAGCACTTTCTTTCATTAAACACAGACATTTTCCTAAAATTATGGCGTAATTTTCAATGAATTTTCGTTCCGTTCGTGCTGAGATTAAGGCCTGTAAATCAAAATCAATGCAAAAACCCTTGACGGGTAAAAGTTTCTGACGCAGCACTTTATCTTATGCTCTAAGAATTTTAAATATGGAACTTAAAAATACTGATATCAAATTTTGAGTGACGTTATGCTATTTCTTAAAAAATATATTTGTATTTATTTCATCATTTTATTTTTGTTTTATTTATAATCGCATGTGCAAAAGTTATGTTCAACATGAAAAGCTGCATAAAATTTTATTAGCTGTTGCTTTATCATTTACATCTCTCATAAATTCAAAATATGAGTTTTAAAAGATATGATATAAAATTTAAGTGACGCCTTGATGTGACTTTAAAAGGTTTGTTTTAAAATTCAATTTAAATTATTTTTGACTTGGTTAAAATATTTTTTTACATCTACATAATACTTTTAATTTTCCAATTCACTGTTAAATATATCACTTTCATTGAATCTATACTATGCATTGAAATGTATTTATTTCAATAAATTGATTATCTTTTGTGTCACGCTATTCAAAATTGTGAGTAAGATTTATGTAAATGGTTTATTTACGTCAAACTATCCTTTTTCATACATTTCATGTAGTTTGGACACAATGACGCAAAGAAACCATTTACATAAATCTTACTCACAATTTTGAATAGCGTGACACAAAAGATAAATCAATTTATTGAAATAAATACATTTCAATGCATAGTATAGATTCAATGAAAGTGATATATTTAACAGTAAATTGGAAAATTAAAAGTATTGTGTAGATGTAAAAAAAATATTTTAACCAAGTCAAAAATAATTTAAATTGAATTTTAAAACAAACCTTTTAAAGTCACATCAAGACGTCACTTAAATTTTATATCATATCTTTTAAAACTCATATTTTGAATTTATGAGAGATGTAAATGATAAAGCAACAGCTAATAAAATTTTATGCAGCTTTTCATGTTGAACATAACTTTTGCACATGCGATTATAAATAAAACAAAAATAAAATGATGAAATAAATACAAATATATTTTTTAAGAAATAGCATAACGTCACTCAAAATTTGATATCAGTATTTTTAAGTTCCATATTTAAAATTCTTAGAGCATAAGATAAAGTGCTGCGTCAGAAACTTTTAACCCGTCAAGGGTTTTTGCATTGATATCATTACTTTTTTGAGGTTAGTGATAAAATGATTAAAAAAAAAAAGATACTTATGGAATTTAATGCAGATTTAATTTTTACTATTTTATTACAATTTTCCTTATAGCAGTTTGTATATAAAAACAAGTGGGTAAGTATAATCGCAGATCGCACAGAGGGTTTCATTTGATATTCCTTTAAAAACACTTTATCCTTAAATTAATAAATCCAAAATGTTAATTTATAATTATTAAATCTTTACATAGATGGTGCACCAATAGTTCCAATTTTCATGGGGCAGGGAACGCACTCTTTTAAACAAACCACCTTCCAATTGAAGTCATCAAAAACCAAGTTGAATAAGCCAGACCCCGTTGTGTTGTTTGACAAACAGCAGTCTCATGTCCCCTTCTTCCCCCCTTTTTCAAAAATTTTCAGACCAGTTCCTAAGAATGGAACCGAAATAATTTTTTCTCTTCAGAAATTACGATAAAAAAAAATAGTATGCAGTACTCATAAATTTACTTTAATGCTATATAGGGTGATTATTAAGTTAATTATAACGTTTGGAATCTGTTGCATTGATGTCCGAAGGGTAGTTTATGAGTTATGGAAGCTGGACCCATAAGGCGCCATAGAGGGGCGAAGCCCGCTAGTGTCTATCATAATTATATCTGCCATGTGGACTAATTACGATATTTAATCAAAATAGTCCCCCCCCCTCACCCCGAGAAATATAACAAATACAAAATGTGTCTTTATAAACCTATCGTCAAATAGGTTTTTATTTCTTTTTCCCTAAAAAAAAAACATGATTTTTATATCCGTAACGTAAATAGCGGACGAAGCCCGCTAGTTCCTATCATAATATATATTTTTAATAATTTTATATAGTCTATAATAAAAATCAGACTTAAAATAGTCTAGTTCCATGAGTACTTGTAGTGTCAGTTACATGCTACGATTTTTGGATACCAGTATTTTAGAACGGGAAAATGTGACTTATTTTATCGGAGATATCTCATTAATTGAATAAGGTGAAGCAAACTTTTTGAAAAAAAGGTGGCCAACAAGCATGGCAGTTATCAGCTATGTGACTTTGTGCTAAAGTCCATTAATTTGATCTGTTTTAAAAAGATTACGGAAGATTGAATTATAGTAGAACTTGGATTAACCGAGCTTCGATTAATCGAGGTTTCTGTTAACCGAGCCGATAACAAAGTCTGATTTTTTTTTCCTTTTGAATGAGCCTTAAAAATAACCACACTCTTTAGCTCACTGTCCGTGCTATACAGGCCCTTCTGCCCCCAAAAGCACTCAACTCCAAAGAAACATTGGACCCTGAGAAGTCAATAGCGAACAATGCTTTGTTTCCAGTGGCTGTGTGAACTTTCGTAAATTTTTCAATTTGCATTTTAAAATTTACTACTGGTAGTTGATTTTCTTTTTAAATTTGTTAAGCTGTGAAACAGAACTTTACATATATTTATTTTTATTATTTAAAAAACGTTTTATATATTTTTTTTAAAGAGATGTTAAATTCGCAAGCACGGCGAGTTTTTACACACAGTTTCTATTAACCGAGATTTCCGATTCCGATTTACTAACAGTCCCAATTAGGTCGGATAATCGAGGCTGCTCTGTATAATTAAAAATTCAATGGCGATGTTACTGTAAACGGGTTTCCCTTTTACTGAGGGATTTCAAGACCGAATCAGCTGATGTTAATTGCTGTTTCCGTGCTTGATTAAATAAGATTAGTTAAACATTTGAAAATTACCAAATATAAAAGGAACTAAGTCAACAGAGTCTTTGCTTTATGGTATTTTTTTAACAATGCTATAAGAAAATGATTTTAAATAAGAGATTTTAAATGTAACGTTTTAAATCTGACATAATTTTCGCCAAACTTTCCTTTCTCTCTGTAACATTCAACTGAAAATATTTTTATTATTAGAAAGATAATATTATTATTTGCGCTACCTTAAAATTGGCAACTATAGTTAAAAATATCATCTCGAAATTTGAAATAAATCTCTCATATAAATATATTTTTTAATTTAAACTGTTTTGCAATATTATTATTTGGCCACTTTGGCCAATATGACGTAATTTCCTCCATTTACGACTTTTAACACATATCAATGAATTTATTATTTAAAAATTTTCTTTTTCTTTTAATATTCACGTGTAAATATAATTTTTATGACGTAATTTTCAATGTTTTCCTGCTTTTAATGCATAATCATTTAATTCTAATTTGAAAATAATTGATTATTTTATAATTTTCTTTCATTTTAAGTAAGCATGTGTCAAAACAATTTTTATGACGTAATGTTTAATATTTTCCTGCTTTTAACACATTATCATTTAATTCTAATTTAAAAGGATTTTTTTCTGTTTATAATAGTCACGTGTGAATAAATTTTTAATTTAAAGGATATATTATTCTTTTGCGCTATTTTAACAATTGGCAACAATTTAAAATAACCTTTTCTAAAATATGTAAAAAATATCTCTGGAAATTCTGAAAATTTTAATTTAAAATTGAAATAAACCGTCAAAAAATTAGGGAAGTTAAAAATAATAAATGCACTCTGCAAACTTCGAGTTTCTATTGAATGATTAAATTGAATGAAAATGATTAAATTCCCATGTATATTTTCTTTTCCTATGAGACTTTTTTAATGAGACAATTTTATCCAGATGTAACATTAAATATCTCTTAAAATAATTCTTCGATTTAAAAACTGTCTACTTCAACGTTTTTATCAAACATTTCTCTATAATACTACCCATTTTAATATTTTTGTATGGAGTAATTTTTTTAATATTTGCGAAATAGACCTCTAGTCACAAGAGATTCTTTCAAAGCGGCGAAGAGCGTTAGTTTTTTTTTACCGAATAAGAGACAAAATGTAGTACGCAATTGCGTCAAAAGATAGCGACACCAGAATTCTGATATGCTTATTATGTAAACTGTAAATATTGCAAAGTTAAATAAAAACAATTGTCTCGGGGTTATCAAACTTCATTGATATTTATAAATAAAACATTTGAACTAAATTATTTATTATAAAAGAATTATTACATCATAATAGTTTTTATGCAAGGAAAATAATAATTATAATAATAATAATATTATGGATGTCAGTGATTATATATTGACTGACCGTCATAATAATAAAAAATGATATTATAAAAAGAAGAGCTGAAATGATTTTTTTTTTTACGTTTCTGATCGTGTGATTTATATTCAAATAATAATTATTAATGTATATTTTTTGTAAAGTGATTGAAATTAAATATATTTATAAAATTTATGGTAATATTTTTATTGTTGAAAAATTGCCAAGAAATAATCATCATCAAATTGGCGTCATTATAATTGTAATTTTATTTAAATTAATAGCAATTAAAAAATTACAAAGGAACTGAGAATAATGGTCAACTAACAGACGTTAAAAAAAAAAAAAAAAAAAAAAAAAAAAAAAACATTCACATGTGAAAACACGTACCAAAGAGTATCGAACTGCCTATAGACTGTCAGTAGACGATGGGCCTTAACCACTCAGCCAGTGGGAAGACAAAATTTTTCTCCCCAAAAGTGGTTAAAAAGAAAGTACGTGTATGAATACAGTGTCATGCATTTTCGGTGAAATTTCCATAGAATGGCGAAGAAATATAGTCCGATTTTTCATGCGCATTATAAAACGAACAAGAGTCTTGCTGGAAACAAGTAAATTGTTATTTGGTTCATCTGAAACATATTTATTTGATTTTTAAAAAATCGCCCGTGTCATTTTCGAGAGAAAAAAAATCGAATTATTTAACGAACGAGAGTTTTCCCAGAAAAAAGAAAAGTGTTATTCACCTCGCCTTAATCACATTTATATTATGTATCAATTTAAAAATAATCGTTAGAACCGTTTTCGAGATTTTCAAATTAGGAACTTCCTCGATATCATACCAACGTTTTCACTTTAAAAATGGCTATTTAGATCTCAAAATATACTGCACGTAGAAATGTAAAAATTTCTGTATACGATTAGACTGCAGATATAAGACTGTTCTAGAAAATTCAGAACAATAAGACATATATCTGCTGAGTTATTAAAAGGCGGCTTTTCGCATTTTCTTTGATGTCGAATTAGCTGTATATATGAGTTCCGCCATCTACGAATTCTATGATACGATACGATACGATTTTAGGCTTAAGGCTGCGTCACTCGGAATACTACCGTCTTCCATGATAAGTATTGAAATTGAGTTTACATAGACATGCTAAATGGAGTTTTTTGTTGTTTAAATGTAGCTATTTCGTCATAAATCGTCTGCAAAATGAAATACTTGAATTTCCTTACGCTTTTATCAGAACAATAAAATTTTCTTTCATTTTTTTCTTTTACTTTCTTTTTTTTCTTTTAGGTTTACTAAATTAATTCACGTCTTGCTGAAACATGATTGTTGCATCAACAGTGAATAATAAAAATATTTAATTGAATAAGTGAGTTAAAAAAGAAAATGCTTATCGGTTTCTGTGGTCACAAAATGGTTTAAATACCAAATCCATTGTCCAGTTTGTTTGAAAATTAATACAGTTATTGCGACAGTAGTCTATAATAAATTCGCCAAATGGAAGCTCGATGAAAAACTCAGTTTGGGTAATATGGTGTTCACTGGCATACATGCACAGAGACATCATCGTAAAACACTTAATGCGGATACCTATAAACGTTTTAAAATAATTGCAAACATACGCTCTTACATATACACATACATATCGCCCACCCGCGAGAAAAGTGACGCATCTCGACAAAAGTAAATTTCACAGGAGAGGCAAAAGAAGATTCGCTTTTTTTTTTACTGTAACATGAAATTATAGCACTTAGCTTTGCATGCAGCAGTAAAAACGTGCATAAAGGCGAAAAACCTTTATTAATGAGGACCTAGATGAGGATTGGAAGGTTTAGTAATTTTACCTCAGCATATAATTTTCTCCCTCTTCTGTGGTCATGGATGGACATATAGCGTAATAAAGCAATTTTCCAGATAACTACACATTAAGATTTTCCTGTAGCAAGACTCACTTGTGACAGACCTATTAGTCAATAAAACACAAAATAATTTTTTGCGAGTTGTGTCACTTTTCTTGCGGATGAGCGATATGGAATCATTGTGAAAATAGCGAAAACTGATTCGAGGAAACTTAAAATGTAAAGATATACCAAATATCATCAATATAATGACCGAAAAGTGAAAAAGTGATGTCAATCCTTCAAGTTGGTGCATTTTTTTAAATTACTTATGCAATCCGTATTTTAATTTTTCGCAAATTCTAGAAGAATTATACAGTAGTTAACTATATTTGTGTGTGCTGTTATTTTTATTATTTATTATTCAAACAATTGCTCAAATACATGCAAAGCTCACCAAGAAATTGGCATTAATAAAATGGATAGTTAAAATTTCATTCAGAAACTTTGAAAATGAACCTCTTGTGCTTTGTGAAGTACACAGTGTACGTCATGCTATTTTGGTCATTTCCAACAATGACGTACGCAGCGTATATCATGATATCTGGCTGATTTTTTAATTAGACATTCCGAATTCTCACCAGAAAGTTTTAACTTTTATTTTTGCTTTACAAGATGATTGATTTTTCATAAATAAAGTAAAAGAAAATTACCAATTAAATTCTTGTGGTGTGAATTCAAAATTTCTAAAAAAAAAATTTGCCTGATGCGGCGACACTGGTGGCTAGTTATATACATCTGCTAATAGCGCCAGAGCGCAAGGGGTTAATAATAAAAAGTCCCTGTCGGCCCGGCCTACAGGCAGAGGTAGATTTCGAAGTTAAGTATACTAATTTCACCAACAAAAACTATGTTATTATTAGATATAAATCCACTTTAATAGTTTTATCTGTCTGCTTTTGACGAGTTTTTATTTCCTTTTTATAAAATAGCTGGTTTTATCAGAATCATGTTAAGGCGATATTAAAAAAAATATTTTTCCATACTCAACAACTCGAAATTTTCTGGCACATTTTCAGATTCATTTTTAATTAAAAAAAAAAATATATGTAACATGCTGACGTGATTTTTGAAAAGATTTATAAGCGAGCTGTGTTTTTATTTTTCTTTCAATTAATTAAAACTTGATTAATAAACAATTATTTTCTCAGTAGGGCAATATTTTTCGTTTCTAACACAATCGCTTCGGGAAATTCTGTTCAAAATGCCCACTTTGACATCATTTTTTGAAATATATTCTGCCTCTATCAAAACATCGATCATTACTGTACATTATATAGTTTCTGAATAAGAGAATCTAGCAACTGGATGCGTTTGAGAGCAAAAATGAATTTAAAAATGAGTAAGAAATTAGACAGTTTGGATTTGAATGCACCCTTAATAAGATGATTTTTTTCTTCAACCGCTATGTATTTTTAATTTATTTTTGCTGTAAGAATTGGCCCTATCAAAAACTTGTCTATATAAATGTTGAATACAATATTAAGAAGATATATGATAAATTCATGGAGATTTTATAGCTTGTGACTTGACGGAGTTATGAAAATTTTTCTTCTTCAACCCCCCTTTTTTGTTTTCGTTTTTATTTATTTATTTTTTTTTGCGGTACGAATTGATCCTATCAAAAACTTGTGAATATAAAAGTTGTAGATAATATTAAGGAGATGTATAATAAAATTATTGGATTTGATATCTTGAGAATTGACGAAGTAAGGAATTTTTTTTTCCCAAAACTCCTATTTTTTGCGCCCCTTGAGCCTATATTAAGTTTTATCAAAAATCTATGATGCATGAATTTTGGCATGAATTTTTTAAGTAATAAAAACTTTAAACTGATTTGATATGTACAAAAATTAAGAAGTTATGGGGTTTTTTCGGTTTTCACAAAACCCCTCCCTATTTCCATCCCCTTTGTCCGCTTTTGCCCATTAACGAACTTGACCGAGATTTTATGTCCCTTGATTTTATGTATCAGTTTGGAAGAGATTTGTGCAGAATTGCGGAAGTTATCGTGTCCAGAAGAAAGTGATAACACATTTGCTTCGGGAAATTCTGTTCAAAATGCCCACTTTGACATCATTTTTTGAAATATATTCGGCCTCTATGAAAAAATCGATCATTGCGGTACATTATATAGTTTCTGAATAAGCGAATCTACCAATTAAGTGCGTTTGAGAGCAAAAATGAATTTAAAAATGAGTCAGAAAATAAGCAGTTTGGATTTGATTGCATCCTTAATGCAATGATTTTTCCAACACAATCCGCTTCGGGAAATTCGGTTCAAAATGCCCACTTTAACAGCATTTTTTAAAATATATTCTGCCCCTACCAAAAAATCGACCATTACGGTACATTATATAGTTTCTGAGTAAGAAAACGTACCAATTGGAAGCCTTTGAGAGCAAAAATTAATTGTAAAATGAGTCAGAAAATAGCAGTTTGGATTTGAATACACCCTTACTTAGATGATTTTTTTCTTCAACCGCTATGTATTTTTAATTTGTTTTTGCTGTAAGAATTGATCCTATCCAAAACTTGTCTATATAGATGTTGTAGACAATATTAAGAAGATATATGATAAATTCATGGGGATTTTATATCTTTTGAATTGACGGAGTTATGGATTTTTTCCTTCTTCAAACCCCATTTTTGTTTTCTTTTTAATTTTTTTTTTCGGTACGAATTGGTCCTATCAAAAACTTGTGAATATAAAAGTTGTAGATAATATTAAGGAGATTTATAATAAAATTAATTGGAATTGATATCTTCAGAATTCAGGGAGTTATGAATTTTTTTCTCCCAAAAACCCTATTTTTTGCGCCCCTTGAGCCCATTTTTAACTTTATCAAAAATCTGTGATAGATAAAATTTTGGCCCTATTTTTAGAAGTAATAAAAACTTTAAACTGATTTGATAAGTACAAAAATTAAGAAGTTATGCGGGGGTTTCGGTTTTCACAAAACCCCTCCCTATTTCCATCCCCTTGGTCCGATTTTGCTCATTAACGAACTTGACCGAGATTTTATGCCCTTTGATTTTATGTATCAGTTTGGAAGAGATTGGTGCAGAATTACGAAAGTTATCGTGTCCAGAAGAAAGTGATATATATAGGTAGATAGATACATAGATAGATAGATAGATAGATAGATAGATAGATAAAGTTTTTTACTGAGGGTGGTTTTGGGTTCTAGGGGTCATGATCGGTGTAGATCTGCAAAACGTTTTCAAAAATTCCAACATTGGAACGATCCCAATAGGTAGTATTTCATACGAAATCTACCTAAAACACTTTGACTCTACTGACTCTCACACGTATTTTTTGCTATCTGCTTCAAAGACTCAATAATACCATAGTGTTTTTAT
This sequence comes from Maratus speciosus, assembly GCA_963932465.1. Lineage (NCBI taxonomy): Eukaryota > Metazoa > Arthropoda > Arachnida > Araneae > Salticidae > Maratus > Maratus speciosus. The sequence goes on along the minus strand of OZ010789.1, from coordinate 516,078,829 downwards.
TATAAATTTTTATAGTGCCTCAACAGAAATTCAATTACTTCTTTTGGCTTAAATAATGTTTTCGTCTGTTATAGTCACGAAATAACGATACTACTACATATTTATTACGTAATTTACTAGTTATTAGACGAGAAATGGATTTTTTATTATTTTTTCAGCTAATTCTTTTTATTATATTTTTTCTCTAACCAAATTAAGATTAGTATTAATTTGCAGGTGAAATAATAATTTTGTTTTCGAAAAAGAAAAGCAAGATTTTCATGTAATAAATTTTATTTACACAAAACATTTCAACAACAATAAATATGCTCCACATGCACCTCCACATAAAAATAAATTAATAAACAAACAGAGTATACTCTTACCACACATGAAAATTTTCTGAAATATTTTCCATAAACAACACGATTTTTAACTGTGCTTCTATCAGTAAAATTTGAAAAATCATGATTTTGTAATTACTCCTTTTTATCTCTTTTTAATTTTATTTGTGCAATTAATTTCATTATGAATAAAAAATGCTTTAATAGATTTGTTTAAATATGAATAAGAACTTCTGAAATAGTTTGTATATTTTACTCTCCCCTTAAAAAGAAGAAAGAATTGAAGCTTATTTTTGAAATACGGAAGTTGATATAACTCGTATTTTTTTATATTAACCATAAATTTTGTATTTTTTTAAAATTTGTAAGATATAAAATTGTAAATTTGAATTCTAAATTATAATTTTGCAAAATACAAATGCTTAAATTGGTAAATTTTCTCACAACTATGCATTAGTTTCCGATTGTTCTGTTTCCTTGTTTTCGCCCTTAGTTTGAAGTATAATATACTAATATTGCATATAGCCACATATTCGTATGTTCATAAGAGCTACTTATGGCTCGAGCATGACTCTGATATTTGTACGACTTGTCATAGTGGTAAAATCTGGAAGGATAAAATATTTCGGAATCCTGTATTAAAACATGTCCTCTTAATCATTTGGCTCCACTTCTTCAGAAGACATAAATGGCAATATGCCTCATTAAAAAACCTTTTTAACTTGAAGCACACTTTTTCAAGGATGTCCATGATGGATTTCATGATGATGGCCGTGATGATGACCATGATGGTGCCCATGATGATGTCCGTGGTGGTGACCATGCTTATGGCCGTGATGATGGCCATGTTTGTGTCCATGGTGATGCCCGTGCTTATGATCATGTCCGTGCTTGTGTCCATGATGGTGCCCATGATGATGCCCATGATGGTGGCCATGTTTGTGTCCGTGATGATGTCCGTGGTGGTGACCGTGTTTGTGTCCATGGTGATGACCATGATGGTGACCGTGTTTGTGTGCATGATGATGTCCGTGGTGGTGACCGTGTTTGTGTCCATGGTGGTGGCCATGATGGTGACCGTGTTTGTGTGCGTGATGATGTCCGTGCTTATGATCATGATGATGACCATGATGATGTCCATGTTTGTGTCCATGATGATGTCCATGATGGTGTCCGTGTTGATGACCGTGTTTGTGAGCATGATGATGTCCATGTTTGTGATCATGGTGATGTCCATGATGGTGTCCATGTTTGTGAGCATGGTGGTGTCCATGTTGGTGTCCATGGTGATGTTTGTGTTTGTGGTCGTGTTGGTGTCCATGATGATGTCCATGCTTGTGTGCATGATGGTGTCCATGCTTATGATCATGATGATGCCCATGTTGATGATGGTGTCCATGATGGTGGTTATGTCCGTGCTTATGTCCGTGCTCATGTTTGTGAACATGGCCGTGTTTATGACCGTGATGGTGAGAATGACCATGCTTGTGATGATGACCATGTTGATGCTGGTGGCCATGTTTATGATCATGCTTATGGTCATGTCCGTGTTTGTGTTCATGCCCATGAGAATGATGATGGTGGTGATGGTGATGGTGATGATGTTCACTCTTATCTTTCACAACAATTACTTGTTTTCCGTGGTGTTCATCATGATGTCCATACTCTCTGAAAAATTAAAAGTTGGAGTTAATACTTCATCATATTGTTTGTTTATAAATATCATTCATTGTTATTTTAAATGATGTAAAAATCTCCCTTTTTTGCGACACTATCCAGATAAGATCTAAATTCACTTTAAAATTTACTGTTTAAATAGGATGCAAATTATTAGATACAAGAATTGCTATCGTTTATTTTGAGAACTTCTATAATACAAATAAAGGAATGACAATGTTAAGAGAAATAATTATTATCTTTATCAAGCTGGAAAAAAGGGATGGAGACGATAATGTGAAAGTACTAAAAAAAATCTTAATACGTAAATACTCATATAGAAGTTCATATTTATATAAAGAATGAGCTTTTTTATATTTAGCATACACTCCATACATTTCAATATTTTAATTTTTGATTTTCATTTAAATATCTAGTTTCAATCGTCTTATTAAAATCTCTTTCTGTTCGAACATGGAAACTTGGCTTCTCCTCACAGGAATTTCTTTCATTAACATAACACAGGAGCATGGTGATTTTTTTCATTATTGCTCTTTAAATATATTTTATCTTTACCTTTACTTTTACCTTATCATTCGTTCATGTAGCAAACAAAATTATTTTGATAGAGAATGTATGTTCATGTGATTTCATATGCATTTGCTTAACGTCATAAGAGCCAGTTAGGTTGCTTTATCATTGTTCTAATATAGAATAGTGTTCATTTTACATGATAGTCACTATATATAATATAAAAAAATAATATTGAAAGCTTAATAAATTTGGATTTATTAACTCCTATTTGTAAAAACTGCAATACCCTGAAGCCAGTGAGCTGAAACAGATAGAAAATATAACCGTATACCTAGCCGATGACAGAAGGCGCTATTTGAGTAAGCTACTGAGTTTGAACAGGAATAAATGATGGCTTACATGAAGGCGGGGTTTCTTATCGTGCGATAGTCGATCGTATGGAGCACCATGCCACGAACAGTGATGCGTATGTGGAAGTAGTAGACACAAGAAAACCGGACGGATCTCAAATCCGGCAGTGGACTACGAAATGTTACGTCAGCACAAGATGATAGACATCTCATCAGCATGCCAGTGACTGAACGTACAGTTTGATCTGGACAGTTGACAGAACGTTGGAGCACTGCTACAGGTGTGTCAATGTCTGCTTCAACAATTCGTCAGCGTCTGCTACACCTCGGACTGCATGCAAGAGCTCCATCGTACAGGATTCTCCTCACGGAAAACCATCGGCTTCTCTGGCTACAATGGGCTTGTTGACACGCACACTGCTATACCGATTAGCAACTCGTCTTTTCCGTTGAATTCTACTTTAATTTGGGTACTGATATAGTCTCACACGCGTTACACGCTGAATCGGTGAACGCTACCTTCCGCAGTGTGTCATCCAACATGATATTGGACGAACATGATATTGCCAAGCGTGATGGCTTGAGGCACTATTGGATGTCATTGACAATCGTAGCAATTGAGAAATATGGGTAATCTCAACAACAACCAGCACATCATAGACGTTCTGGAGCTTGCGCATGACTCTGATATTTGTATGACTTATCATATTGCTAAAAGCTGGAGGGATAAAATATTCCGCACCCTGCCTTCAACGCCTTTCTTGGTGCTGTAGTTAAAAGGAACAATGCTCGTCCACATATTGCTAAGAATGAATGATCAAACCTTCCTTTCAGCACAGCAGATATAGCTTCTTCTTTCGCCTGCCTATTCACCGGATATGTCGCCTTTTGAACATGTCTGGGATTTTGTTGGTGGGCATCTCAGTCATGACGCCCTACTGTAGCTGATATATATGAAATTTGGTTTCGGATAGAAGCAATCGAGGGTGGTCTTCCTCGTGTACAGTTCCAAAATCTGTTAGATTCTATACCACTTCGTATAGAAGCACTTATTGAAACGAGTAGTGACTGGGCAAAATACTGACTTTCAAGATTTTTTTTTTTTTTTTTTGAAAATTTTATCATTTATTTGTCCTAATACAGGTCGTTTGTGGAATAAATTTCATTCAATTGTAATGATTCCTTCATAGTGTTGCATTTTTTACAAACATGAGTTTAATTACATAGTGAAAAAGTAATGTGACATAATATTTCTAGATTATGATTTTGTTGCTTAGTCTTAAGAAGAATTAATATTGCAGGTATTCTTCTTTACTCCATTCGCTAGGTAATTCGCATGAAACAAACTAAAATTTTAACTGTCATGTATTTTTATTCTTTCTCTGTTATAGTTAGATGCCCATGACGATAAATTTAATATTATAATTTTAATGAAATTATAACACGATAACATTACAAAAATTAGCGGAGTTTACGTAAAATTATGAAAAGACTATCTAAATTTTCGATGATTACGTAAAATTATGCTAAGACTATCTAAATTTATGGAGTTTACAAATTCACATTTCGAGTAGCAAGGCTTTTGTTTTCAAATTCGAGCAGAGAATGATGCTTTATGACCTAAAATGTAATATAAGAGACCCATTTAAGCAGTAACCACTCTGGATTAAATACGGCAATACTGCTTAGAGATTAAAGAAATAATGTTTACATACGCATTTACGTAAGTTATAACAGCCAGTTAGGTTTCCTTATTAAAATTCTAATATATATTCAATGAGTAAAATGTTTCCCATATATATTATAAAAGAATCTCGTTGAAAAATTAATAAAATTGCATTTATTAACACTCGTCACAATTAATTTCAGATCTCAGTTTGAATCTTACTAATATTGATCGAATATTTTTGAGACTTTCTTCATTGGGACGTTGAAAAAGTGAACCACAGGTTCGTATGATAATATTTATTGCAACATGACTAGAGAACGACACCTTTCACTAATAAATTATGTAATCGTTATCATTTTCTTGAAACTAGATATGTTTGTAGGACGTTAACAACATACCTTATTCTTTCTACAGTTAAACGTGGCTTGAAAGCTGATAAAAATTTAATAGTGTATACTGACTTTATCAGCTTTTTAAACATGACGTGGTATTTTTAAAATCTGCGTTTTAAGCATTTTTTAATATATATCAATTGCACTTACTCTGGCATAGGTTCTGGTTCAGGTTCCGGCTCTGGCTCCGCAGATACGAAGTACACAGCAACCACCAAGACCAGAAAGCAGGCCTTGATGTTCAGCTTCATCTGTAAAAAAAATTAAAATGATATTTAGTTAATTTTTTTATTTTTTTCACCTGTGTGATCCATACATTTAAAACAAAAATAGCCATATAAATATTTTGCAATTTTCACTTTCTTAAAAATTTGAAATATTAGAAAAGATAAAAATTAATAATGTTATTTAAACGCAATAAAATATATGTGTTCAAAGATGCAATTTAAAAAATAACTAAAATAAATATCTGCTAATAATTTCTGTATTTACAAATGAATACTAATGCATTTCTTTTTTCCGCAGGTTACACGATATAAACAGGCCTTTAAACTATATATACTTAAAATACAATTACAAATTTTAAAAATAATAATAAATAAATAACATAACAAGCTCTCAACGAATTTAAGAATATTTTTTATGGTACAGGAAGACTTTCACGAACCATAAAACTTTAATTATAATAAAACTGTGTTCCTCAAATATTAGTACCTCAGAATATTCATCTAGCTACATGAAAAAGTGAACCAAAAGTGCTAAATAATATAGTTGAAGCTGGTAATAATTCTGTTACTAAACCTGCGCCGAAAAAACACTACAATCTGTAACATAACTAGTTTTATCATGTATTTCTAGCATTGTAAAATCCTGGCTTACTTTCAAAACTCGCCTTATATACTAAGAATTTGGGAACAAAAGTTGGCCTAATTTTTTTTTTTTTCCTGGATAAGGCAGGTTTTGAAACTCACGTCCTTACTTGATTTATCTTAAAATGACTAACTGTAACTTGTAACTGTTTTAGTTCTATTTTCCATCATTAAAACATGAATCAATTTGTTATTTGAGAGTTTATTAAATCTCAATATTGATTGCTTATATGTTAATTTGTGCATCTTTATCATCTTAAACTTAACTATGACTTTAAAATGTTTTCTAACAAATCTGTTGACAATATAGATTATTCAAAGAATAAAAGCCTGAAAATCTTTCTTTTTTGTGAATTTTAGGCTTTACGAATATATTGTCTACAATGGAATTTCCTTGTTTTGAGAATGTATTTCGTTAGTATTCTGATCACGTATATGAGCGGAGCCATAAAGCCAACTCTATGTCAAGCATTTGAATTTCCTTAGATTCTGTGTAGTTTTTGCATGCGTTTACGGTGATGCAATAATTCTGCGGAGGGTTGCTTTTTTACATTTTTTTTCGCTTAAGCAAAATTCAGTTTTGTTGTCCAAAGAGAATTGAAAAGTTGTGTCTGTCGCTTACAATTTCTATCACTTTTTCAGTTGTCTTGAAAGAGAGAGAAAGATATTTTTCAATATTTTTATCTATAAGACAAAACGAAAAGACATCTAAAAATATTGGGAGGGAAGTGGAATACATAACATATTTCTATATATACTCCTATATGTATGTATATGAGCGTGCCACAAAGCTAAATGATTTAATGTATTATTTGAAAAATGGTGACTTAATTGCCAAGTAAGAATGTTATAAAGAAATAATACTTTTTTATTTAATTACTGAGAACATAATTTAAATATCAAGAAAATTCACATTTCAAAACTCAGAAAATATAATCCTTTATTAATTAATAACTTTAATGTAAGAAATTTTAAGACCGCAAGAAAAGTTTTAACAAATTTTAATTATGTTTATTAAATATCGGCACAGAAATTATTAAAACATGAATCAAAATTTGATTAAAACAAGTCATAGGAATTTGTAAAGAAATTATTGCTTGATCATAGGATTTAAACAAACTACAGCATCGGTGGCCCAACACTACAATTCAAAGCAGATATATACATCCTCTGAGTTGTTAAATGTTGACCGACACACTTCTGATTTTTAGAAAAACTACAATAATAACAAAAATATTGCACCTGTCTCCGAATAATATTACTTTGACACTGCCTTGTAAAAGTAAGTTATTCTAAGGCAGATTTGGGATTAGGAGACTTTAAATTTTACATACACACATTCACACGCACATGTGTATATGTCTATGTGTATGTATATATTGAAGAAACGAAAACATAGAAAAAATATATAGGCTTATATTTGAATATATGAGTCAATCTAGTTACAAATTTGTATTTAAAAAAAAATAGAAAATGATAGGGCAGAAAGTAAATATACAAATATTGAGTAAGATCTGTTGACAAAAATTTATTTCATAAAATAAATTGAAAACAGATTGCATGAAAATTTCATTTTTGTTTGCACACATTGAAGGATGTGTGAATACCACATAATAGAAATATAGTAAAGTGAGGATACACGCTGCGGTGGGACAGATGCCGCAGAGATTGTATTGGCGACACTAGCGCTCCCTAGGCCAAATTAAGAAGTTCGTAGTATTCCTCTCTGCTGTATGCTGTGTTGTATGCGTTTCCACCGGTTAATTGCCAGCATTTACATATTTATGCCAGTTTTTATGGTTCGAACCTGCGTGGTAAGTTGCTAAAATTATTCTAATGAAGTTTTATTAGATATTTTAAGCCAAATAAATAGAGGTTTCATCCCCAAACCTATTGAAACTGTAAACTAGATCCTCGTAGAATACAGACATGTGCTTGCGTTTCTGTCGCGTCGCTCACATGACACAAAATGGTGGCGAGGCATCTTACCAGCTATTATGGGACAGATGCCGCACCGAGGTTGAGGGACAGATGCCGCAAAATATATTTTTATTTTTCGGTTCAATAAATTCATCACTGCGATTTAAGTAGAACTTGCATTTAAACTAACGTATATAAGCGCATTCTGCTACTTATCAAAATATTCTCAGCAAGAATGTTGGTTCACTCTGTGTGAGGCACTCTGTGTGTGTCTCGTAGGCCATTTACAATTCTTATCATCTAAACTGTTTAACAAAATATCTCCTACTCCAATGGTCAAAAGACATATACAGCCAAATAAGAGAAAGCAAAAGGATGCAAATATTACAAACACAGAGTTTATAAACAAGAAAAAAAGAAGGCAATAAAAAGCAAAAGAAACTAGAAAGCGTCAAAAAAGTAAAATGTGTAAAAAAAGGAAGGAAAAAATCAACATGAAAACACCTTGCTTGAGGAAGAAACTAAAATATGAGTCATCTTCCGACAATGAGTAAATTGCTCCTCTTATGGATTCTGATGGCAGTATTGGATTGGAATTTGATGACTGAATATGCTGAGTGTCTGGAGACTTATCATGAAACAGAGTCTAAAGCGGACAGGATTCAGTGCATCAAATTCAATCGATAGCTGCATGAAAAAGGCTCATTTTACTTTTTCAACGGGAAGTGTGGTGTGATTGTGGGTGAATGGAAATACAAAATCAAAGAATGAGAATAACAGCCAAAAATAAACAGATTAGGGCCTAAATAGAAAAGAATTAATACTTATATTAAGAGCAAACTGCAATGTTCGCCTGGATGCAAACCAGTGATTAATATCTTTTTTGTAAGTATGCTGTCTATTGTTTCCAGTAATTATGCAACGCATTCATGTAAATTCAAAGGTTTTTCTCTTCATTTACATTTTTTCTTTGTCTTAAGTTTTATTTATAGAGCTCACACTTTTGCATGTTCGTTAAACTTTTTTACAATTTAGTGATATATATATATATATATATTAAAGTTTAGTGTTTTTTATTTTAATTTTAAGCACTTTTAGAAAATAAAAATGGGATTTGTTTGAAAAAAATTAAACAGTCTAGCTTTTTTCTCCATGCAGCATCTGTCCCACACCCCATGCGGCATCTTACCCAGCGCATAAAAAATACTGTTAAAAAAGGACGTTTCGGAAAATAACTATGCCTACTTTATTAAGAAGGTTTAAACTTGTTTAACATAGAAATTATATTCTAAAGGGTTTGATTAATGATTTCTGGTACTTAGTTTGTTGTTTTTTGCTTTATTGTACATTTAAAAAAAAAGAAAAGTAAAACTGCGGCATCTGTCCCCACTTTACTATATAAGCTAAAAGCAACAGAATTTATTTTAATGATAAATAAATAATCTTTCAACTATTTAGATTCTCAAAAATGTGAATCGAATGCTTAATGAAACGTACTTAAGACAATATCATCAGAATTTATTGAATTACTTTCTAAAAATGGTATAAATATATTTCCCTCTTGCATTTAATAAATTATTCACGATTAATCCAAATAGACTCGAATGTTGGACTATTCCCAATTTAAAATACCTGATTAATCTTATATTATCAATATTATAATCTAAAAGATTTAAATAATATCTTCCTTATTTATTAAGAAAAGAAAGAAAAATCATCTTGCAGTCAAATCCATACAAAACGTTGTGCGAAATCAGGCTTGAATCACTCTATTTTGCGTGTTTTTGTTTCTCTTCCTTCTTCCGACAAACATTTCACAGATTACGGAACAAATACTTTCAACCTGCTAAAATTGTTTTCTGCACTTGGGGAAGTTCAGACAAATTAAAATTGAAAGGAAATGGTAATTCAGTTATGTCATCTTTGATTTCCTCTCCTTCATAGTTATTTTTTCATACTTGATAGACTTTATTGCGTGTTAATTCTCACATATACAGATCTTTTGATAATCCGAATGAAACTTATTTAGTGTGTTTAGAATATACTACAAATCATACCTATCCTTTTTTTTTTTTTTTTTTTTTGTTATATACTTACTTTGTGATTTGAGTTTTTTCCCCCTACTTTCGTTTTAAAGAAAGATCTTATTTCTTATAAGTAAAAAATGTTTTTTATTTAGCTTCACTCAGTTTGCTTCGCTAAATGTATAATAAGATATTTGCTTGATTAATAATGGAGTAGTATATTGCCAGTAGATTTTCTTCCCCCTAAATATGAGTATGTTCCTAATATTTCAGAAGAAAAAAATTCCACTTTTTTGAAAAATAAACCTATTTTTAATTTCTGGAAAAACTTTTTCAGATTTATAAAGGTTTTCTGTAATATGATATTTCTAATATATGAAGTATTGTTTTAGCTCAGTAATCAGTAAATTTTAATATCAAGCTAAAACACTAGCGTTTTTATGGAAATCAGTTGTATTATTGAACTTAACATTTCTTAGTATACTAAATTTATTATAAACTTACGTTTTAACACTTTATCTACTGACGGTACTTATAAGTACCATTAAATAACTTGTTATAAAATTCATTTAATACATCGATTAGTTATAATACAGTTTAGAATGAGTTATAGATCCATTACTTTATCTTGTTCCAAAAGCATTATTGGGTACACAAAACAAAAATTTTTAAAAGGATGATTTCTTTTGCCTTTGCATCTTTTCAACTTTCTTGGCGTTGGAGGGGTGGGGGGGGGGAGATTTTTCAGTTCGGAAGTATTTCTATATTTCTATTGTAAGAACATTATATTTGTACATTTCCTAATTCTACAAAATGCTAAAAAAAATATTTAAAATAAAAGATTTGAGTGGGGTTATAAATATTGCACAAAATTCTTATAAATTCAAATTTAATTAATCCTTCTAAAATTTATTAAATTATTATCTAAATTTTCTAATGTACAGTCGTGGAAGAAAAAAAGTAAACACCCCTACTAACTCCTCAACAAATTATCGTAAAAGAAAATTACTGGTACCGAACGATTGGAAATAAAGTATACTTTTAAATGATGTATATAAAATTTGCTTAGGGGGTCATCTACATATTAAAACGAATCCAAACTTCATTTTTTTTCAATGACAATACCCAATTTTAACAAGATATTTCAAATCATAATAGTAACCATAAAGTAAACACCCCCTACTAACTCCTCAACAAATTATCGTAAAAGAAAATTACTGGTACCGAACGATTGGAAATAAAGTATACTTTTAAATGATGTATATAAAATTTGCTTAGGGGGCCATCTACATATTAAAACGAATCCAAACTTCATTTTTTTCAATGACAATACCCAATTTTAACAAGATATTTCGAATCATAGGTTCAAATTATGCCTAGACACCGAATTTTAAGTCATTTGAATGATAAGTTTTTGAATTATAAACTTTCAAAATTTAGTGCTTCTAATGTTAAATTACATTTTCATATTTTTATTTATATCTCCAGAAATTATGCTCCTAATGTGCTATTTTTTTTTTTTTTTTTTTTTGTAGCAATAATACTAATATACCCAAACATAAATACGCTGAATATGCAATTTTTATAATTTTATGATATGAATTATGAATTATGAAATTAATATTCGAAAAAATTATGAATTGCAACCTACGATTTTTTGATGGATTTGGATTTATTAAGTCCTGCTTTATGTAAATCCAAAATTTCACATTTTTCTTCCAAGTAGTTTTCAAATTATGCTTACAAAAACGGCAAAATGATGGTTTAAGGGGACGTCTATAATAGAAGTGAGTAGATATTTTGAAATTTCATCTGCTGTCCTGTAATCTAGCAGGCTTCATCGACTTCTTAAGGTGTCTTGATCAAGATGGGGGCTCTCTCGGTTAACAATCGATTTCCGAACTTCAATTTGGATACAGCCCTTAAAATACGCTCATTTTAAAATAATTAATTTCTCGGAAACTTATGGTACGAATTACATAAAAATTTGTTTTTAGGTTAATTGAAGGGTGCAGAGTTCATTTATGCTCTTAGAATCGTGTACTGCTATTGAAAAAAACAAAGTTATGGTTCGTTTTAATATGTAGATGGTCCCCTAAGCAAATGTTATCTATGTCATTTAAAAGTAGACTTTATTTCCAATCGTTCGGTACCAGTAACTTTCTTCTACCATAATTTGTTGAGGAGTTAGTGGGGGGTGCATACTTTTTTTCCCACGGCTGTAGTTTAAAACAATTCACGAAAAATGCTTTAGAAGATAAAATTTTCATGAATTCATAATTCAGTACATAAAGGGTTAATAGAAGATCCAACAGATAAGGCTTTACAGTAACTGAGACTAAATTCGTTTGTTTTCTTTGTTAATTTAGGTTTGAAATATATAAAGATTCTGCTAACTTCTGATAGCAAACTGATCTGCAAACTAGTGGACTACGACTTCTGCTACAATTCACTTCCTACTTTTTCTAGCCAAATCAAAAATGTCATGCAGAAAATTTAAATATTTTTTAATCAACTTTTTACCTTTTCTCAAAATGACGGAATAGTTGGAAGAAGCGAGAAAAATCAGTAAAACTTAAAACAAAAACTTAGCTAACTAAACAGAAATAAATGAAAGCATTGTAAATATTTCTCCTTATATTCCGTTACAATACTCGCAAATCATTATCACAAAAATACTTATCTTCAATCATTTCTCTTCTTCTTTACTGAAATAAATCTACAACTTTAATTATAAAATTTTCTTAAATTTTAGTTCTAGTACTAAAAATCGTACTAAATTTAAATCCTAGCCCTTTCTGACCCATAAATTTTAGAATTCATCTCCAATTTAATTTGCCTGGTCCAAGATTTTTTCAAGCTCTTTGGTTAATATGGCTATTGCCTACCCTTTTAAAATATTTAGATTTTAAATTTAAATATCGTGCATCATCCAATAAATTTTGACGAGTTAATTATTATTGTTATTATTATTAGATAATCAGAAATGAAAGAGGATTATCCGAGTAAAATTTTTCTTAAATTATTCTAATCCCAGCCCCTTCTGACCCATAAATTTTAGAATTCATCTCCAATTTAATTTGTCTGATCCAAGAATTTTTCAAGCTCTTTGGTTAGCATGGCTGTTTCCTACCATCTTAAAAATATTTAAATTTTAAATATAAATATCGTGCATGATCCAATAAGTTTTGAAGAGTTAGTTATTATTGTTATTATTATTAGGTAATCAGAAATGAAACAGGATTATCCGAGTAAAATTTTTCCTAAATTATTCCAGTCTGGTGTATTAGATTAAAAATTCGCTCATGACAATCATTACATCGCTTTGCCATTTTTTTCTGTTTTGGAAATTTTATTAAAGCACTTATAATATCTTCAATCATTTCTCTTCTTCTTTAATGGAAAAAATCTACAACTTTCATCATAAAATTTTCTTAAATTTTAGTTCTAAGAAATCGTACTAAATTTAAATCCTGGCCCCTTCTAACCCATAGATTTTAGAATTAATATTCAATTTATTTGTCTGGTCCAAGATTTTTCAAGCTCTTTGGTTAGTATGGTTGCTTCATTCATCTTAAAATTATTTAGATTTTAAATTTAAATATCGTGTATGATCCAATAAATTTTGAATAGTTAATTATTATTGTTACTATTATTAGGTAATCAGAGATGAAACAGGATTATCAGAGTAAAATTTTTCTTAAATTATTCTACTCTGGTGTATTAGGTTAAAAATTGCTTATGACGATTACTACATGTCTTTGTCCTTTTTTCTGTTTAGGGGATCATATTAAAGCACTTATAATATCGTCCATCATTTCTCTTCTTTTTTAATCAAATAAATTTAAAACTTTCTTAAATTTTAGCTCTAGGGAATCGTACTAAATTCAAATCCCAGTCTCTTCTGACCCATAATTTTTAGAATTCATCTCCAATTTAATTCTTGTCCAAGATTTTTTTCAAGCTCTTTGGCTTGCATGGCTATTTCCTACCGTCTTAAAAATATTTAGATTTTAAATTTAAATATCGTGCATGATCAAATAATTTTGGAAGAACTGATTGTTATCGTTATTATTATTAGGTAATCAGGAATGAAACATGATTATTCGAGTAGCATTTTTTCTAAATTATTCTATTCTGGTGTATTAGGCTAAAAATGCGCTCATGACAATTACTGCATGTCTTTGCCCTTTCCCTGTTTTGAGATTTACATTAAAGCACTCATAATATTTTCACTCATTTCTCTTCTTCTTTAATGAAATAAATCTACAACTTTAATTATAAAATTTTCTTATATTTTAGTTCTAGGAAATCGCACTCAATTTAATAATAATTTCGTGATTAACAGATTCAGTAAATTATGCATTAGAATGATATATAAGAACGTTTTGTAATGGCTACAATGTTCTAATTTTCATTAAGAGTGATTCACATTTTAAAAAAAATCGTATTTGAAAATCAACCTACGAAATATTTTTTCAAATTTTAAATGCTTGGAAAAAATATTTAACAATCTTTTAACGTTAAAAAAGTTCATGTCGTTCGAAAAACGATTATCTTTCAAACCAGATAAATTCTTTGATAATAATCGGTTGTTCAATTCGAACACTAATTTGCATCGGGCTATGTTAAAAAAATACTTTTAAGAAAACGCGTAAAGAAAAACAAACCATGTACCTTTTCAGTATACGCACGATTCCGTTCAAAGGGACGTAACTTCCTAAACAAATTTTAATAATCCAAAATCGTTACGGACACATATTCTACACACTTCAGGGATACAGAAAACATAAAAAGAAAAGAAAAGCAGCTTTGTGGAATATCCAACTGCATAGAATATCCTCTTTAAAAACATACATCATTTTAGGAAAGCGGCAGTGTAAAAGATTAATCTCATTGAATAAATATTCACAACATGTTTCTTTTTATCCAATGATTAAATATTTAGGCCGTTAGTATCAATAATAGTAACTCTGTTGCTGCTTTTAGTAGGAAAACGCTGTAGAAAATTACTAATAATAAACTATAAGCAAATTAAATTTGTAAATATTATTTAAATTGAATTTCCTTTTGGAACGTGCATTTAATTTTGATTGTTATTTGCTATTCTCCAAAATTTTTATTTGATATTTGCACAGTGAATTATAAATTAATGTTTGCGTGTTGTTTGAAGCTTACTCACCGCTGTTAATAAAATGGACTTGTAAAAAATTGCATGCATTGGTTTATTTCTCCACTGATAAAAACAAATTTTAATTTCATAAATTTCAAATTGTATAATAAATGTAATGATTTCACTAATATTGTCATCACTTATATCATTGGTATCCTTAAATGTAATGTTTTTTTCGCGAATAATTAATTCATAAACATATTTTGTATAATATGAAAAGAACATTCATATAAGAAATACAAAAAAAAAACAGTATGTTTTACTAAAATGAAAAATTCACAATTACATTTTTGTTAATAAAAATTTTCTAGCATTTTTTTTTTTTGTCTGTGCTAATTGTTTAGTATTCCATGAAAAATTTAAATGCCATTTTGTATCTGGAATGCAATACATTATTTTTCTTATGAAAATACGTGCAGACCTTCATAAAATAAAAACATTAACGATTAAATCTCAGTTGCACATTACATATTATTTAAAAATATTTAACGAATTTATTAAATAATTACTAAGTTATTTTGAAATGCAATTCAGTATAGTTTATACCTTAACTGAAACTTGATTAGCGCAGTTTTTGTGAATTCTTTAATATTTAATAAATAAAATAAAGCTGTACTTAGAAATTTTCCCTCTTTGAAAAATAATAAAATATTTTATGTTTTACATATAATTTTGTGAAATATTTTTGCTTGTGTATTTTGTCAGAAAATATGCTCATGGCTTTATGTATCAGATTTTAATTTTTTAAAAGTGTATTTTAAATTTTAGAGATTCGAAAGAAATGCAATACGTTAAATTAAATTTTTTAATAAGAAATTAAATTTAAAAAATCAAAAAACCCGACTGCATACAAAGCGAACTAATTAATTATTTCTCATCAATGTGAAACTATTTTTTATATTACTTGCCTATTTTTTGTATTTACTTGTATGATGACGTTTAAGTTATGTTTAATTATCAGTTCCTATCTATAAACACTGTTTTGCTGAGGCCTATAGATGTCTATGAAGGTTAGAGTTACAGTAAAGCTGGAGATCCTACCTACACAACTCCCAGGTTGTGTAATATTTAAACGGGGCTTCTGATTGTAAAATAGTCAATGAAACATCGTCTTCATTTTGAAAGACCTATCCAATGATATGCCACTCAATATGGTGCGTAAAAAAAAATTTCGTCTCTACCGCCATTTTAAATATATAAAAACAAAACGTAGCCTATAGCCATCGGACGGTTAAGACGAATCGATAGAGACCTCATTCATTAAAATCCATCCAGCCGTTGGGGTGTTTCGAGGGTATAAAGAAATCCACATACCCAGATACGCGTGAAACACATAACCCTTCTTGGCAGTCGGGCAAAAAGATTTCTACATATCATGTTTAATATTTTTCATAATATACAATAATGTCAAGATACAAAGGGCGCTTCATAAGTACTGAGAGTGAAATCATAAAAAATCAAGAAATACATTTACAGCAAAAACTACATCATTCCTTTTCAAAATACCTTCCCTCAGATGATATGCAACGGTCCCATCGTTCAACCGACTTTTCAAAATCAGTAGAGAAGCCTTTTTCTGGAATCTGCTTCAAAGAACCCTGCAATGCTGAAATAACTTCAAAATCTGTATTAAATTTTCGTCAAGGAGCTTATCCTTCAATGTCAGAAACAGCCAAAAATCGCATGGTGCGAGATCTGGACTGTAAGGGGGGGGGGGGGGGGGTATGGTGGCATGATTTTAATATTGCATTTACTAAGATATTGCTGAACAGAAGTAGCGACATGAGGGCGAGCATTATCGTGATGTAATGTCCAATTTCATACCAGTTCACGACGCTTTCTCGATATGTGTTGTCGCAAAATTTTCAAAACTGAAACATAATATTCACCATTCACAATAGTTTTTGGAGGCACAACATGCTGATAGATTACATAGATTAAAATACAAGATGGGGCATTTGCGGCAAAATCTGTAATGGCAACAGTGCTAGCGTCACTACCGACAATGGGAAAGAATGAACAAGTTTCCGAAATTTACCTACGTTGATGAAATATATTTACTCTCTATGTTTTGAATATCTATTCTTTCCTAAACGAACCAGAGGCAGACGATATTTTATTTATGTTTGATTTATTTAGCTGGGTCTCTGGGTTATTTTTGTGCTACTTGTTCATTCAGCTTTAACTTACAAAATAATAATTATAATAATAATAATAATATAAAAGAAAAACCACCAGGAAATACTGTTGGAAACGTAAATATGTAAGTTAATCAGATAAAATTGTAAGAAATTAAAATCGGGGTATTGTGTTAATTTGTTCGCATCGAATACAATTTTATCGGTATCTCTATGTTTTGATTTATTTTAACGTTATTAGGTTTATATAATTCTAAAAATTTGGAAAAAGAAATTTTCCGCTATCTATAATTTTATTATTATTTCCTATATGTTAATATCATAAATATTATTGAACTGGTTGTATGTTATTTACATTTAAAACAATCATTTTAATTTATCTGTGAGAATGTGAAAATACGTAAATTTAAAAAAAATATTGCAACGATTGCTTAATAGATTAAAGTTCATAAATTAAGAAAATATCATCTGTAAAACTTTTTCTACCAAATGGGAATATTTATGAAAGTTTCTGGGACTTTTAGAGTGCAACATTTCGTATGTCTTTAGATTACACCATTGCTTTATGTAGCTTTAAATCCAATCATGTCATATTTACTTGACGTATAATATTCAAGATGAAATTTTTAGCTTGTTTTTCGTTGCACTTAAATCGTTCACCTATCATGTACGAAAAAATATATATATCAGTGCATGAACATAGAAGAGATAAGATATATTGTATATAGAATAGAATAACTATGTTACTATTCTATGTTACTAACTATACTATGTTATACTATGTTACTAACTATGTAACTATTCTAAGTTCATGTATCGGTGTAACATTCTGTTGAAAACGTAAACATGCAACATTAAAAAAAGAAAAGTCACAATAAGGTAGACGCTCACTAACAAAAATATTAGAAGGATGGGAAGTTTCTTCCCTATTGTAACTAAAGGCGCTGCGATCGCAATCGCATTACCATTACGCTCTATGGAAATGTCCGATCTTGTATGTTAATCTATGATAGATTACACCTTTATGATCAAAGAAAATAATCATCATGGCTTTCCTAGCAGATTTGGTTTCTCGGATTTTTTTAGAGTCGGAGAATCGATGTGTTTCCATACACTTGTTGCGGACTTGGTAAGGAGACCAAAATGATGCACCCAAGTTTCATCACCTGTTATTACAGTCTTTAGGAAATTCGGATCATTTTGAAGCATCTGTTTCCACTCACAACATTGGTGAATTCTTGTTTGCATTTGTTCTTTAGTGAGGTGATTAGGGACCCATCTGGAACGAACATGGTGAAGCTGTATATTGTTGCGTAGAATGCGAAATATCAATGTTTTCGAAATGTTAGTTGATGCCGCTATCTTTTCATATGTCCTTCGCGGATTTTCTCGCAAGATTGCCCACACAGTGTTAGCATTTCGATCATTCACAACATATTCTGGTCGGCCAGGCTTAGCAGCCAGTTCTGCAGACAAACGTCCTTTTTTGAAATTACCATGCCATCTAAAAATCGTAAACTCACCAAAACATTTGTCTTTGTAAGCTTGTAAGCTTCTTTCATAAACTTAAATGTTTCTGGAGCTGTTTTGCCCAAACGATAGCAAAATTTTATGGCACAAAGCATTTCGTTTTTTAACTCTGAATCACTCAACTTAATTTTTGTAGGGAAAATAACACCAGCTGTTTAAACAAGCACAAAACTAGGAAAATAAAATCGTCTGTTTCGTTTAGAATATTTATAAACGTATAGATAACAGCTTCAAAAAATCGGCTGTAGTTTTATTTTTTAGCTTCCCGGTGTTGCCCCTATTTAAAAAAATAACTCTCAGATTTTATGGAATGCTCTGTGTAATTAAGCATCTTACCGAAATGATTCATTAAGAAAACAAAAATCTATAGATTTTTTTAATGCAATTGATATTAATTTAAAACTTATGGAAATCGAAAACATAAAGGAATGCGTGCTTAATGTAAACCCAATGAGCATTTGTTCAAATTGATTTATAAAAGAATTCTAATAAACCTAACAAATTAAATTATATAAAACCAAATATTTAAATATGCCAACATTGTCAATTTTTTCTGTTCACAGAGTTCAAAGACATTAGAAAAAACACATTTATTAAAAGTAGCTATGTAAAATAGAAGTCTTACTTTACTGTGTATGTTATGTTAAGTAAAGCCTTCCCAAACTAAAACAGTAAAAACTGGATAACATTCCATTTTACACAGATTTCCATAATTTCTCTTTATATCGTGTTCGTTTCGTTAGGACAAGGAAAACATTCCGTTTAAGAGAGAATTCCGTTATAGATAGTTTCAGTTTTTACATGTTTTATTGTAATTATTTTAACTTATACTTTTAATCTCAAGTCGTTATAGAAACAATAATTATATAAAGACAGTTGTTTTATACATATTCTTTCTATTCCGTTTTGGCAAGTTTTCGTCTTATCAGGTATAATTATATCCTATTCTTCTCGTCGGGATCATAAAAACATTCCGTTTAAGACAGGATTCCGTTATGGCTTTGTTCCTTTTTCACATGTGATATTGTAACTTTTTTAGTTTATACTTTTAAACTAAATTCTTTATTAAGTATTTTATAGTTGATTCGGGACATACATTATAGAAACACTAGTTATAAAAAGACAGTTGTTTTATACAGATTCTTTCAATTCCGTTTTAGATAGGATTCTGTTTTATCGAGTATAGTTGTTTCGTGTTCTTCTCGGTAGGACCATGAAAACTGTCCGTTTAACACAGGCTTCTACTATTCCTTTTTCACATGATTCATTGTAACTATTTTATTTTATACTTTTAATCTCTGTTCTTAATTAAATGTTCTTAGAATTAATTTATGAATAATATAGAAATAATAATTATATAAAGACAGTTGTTTTATAGCGCATTCTTTCCACTCCGTTTTAGACAGGATTCATCATTTTAAGTAGAAATATACCGTATTATTTTCGTTGCTATCGTGAAAATTTTTAATTCTAGACAGGATTCCGTTGTAGATTTGTTCCGTTTTGACATATTTTGTTGTAACTATTTTAATTTATCCTTTTAATCGGAAAAACTCAGTTTTCTTATGGTTCATTCGTGACATGCAATATAGAAAAATTAATTTTATAAAGACAGTTATTTTAGACACATTCTTTCCATCCCGTTTTAATCAGGATACTGTCTTATCAGGTATAATTGTTTTGCGGTCTTCTCGTTGAGAAAATTAAAACTTTCCGTTTAAGACAAGATTCCGTTATAGATTTGTTCATTTTTCACATGTTTTACTGTAACAGTTTTAATTTATGCTTATAATCTAAGTTCTTAAAATAAATTTTTCTTATAGCTAATTCGTGACATACATCGTATATAGAAAGTTGTTTTATATATATTCTTTACATTCAAAACTCGGCAAGAGTAACATTAACCCATTTTCGCACGTAAATAGCCTAACGAGATAAAACGCCGGAGGGGAAGTAATTTTGAGCTTTTCTTCTCTTGATCCGTGGAAACAAGTGGAAGTCCGTGAAAAGACTTCCTTATGATGTAACATAATGATCCGTGAACTTGCTATCACTTTCTTCTTCGCTAGAAAAAGTGAAAGGAATTCATTTGCCGCCCTCACTCCTGGCTTAAATCAATACAATGTTGTTGTTCGAGAATGCAAAACAATTTGCAAATTAATTATTTGTCAATAAATGAAAGTTAAAATTAGTGCTAAATTCACCTTGAGTAAATAATTAAAATTCATATAAAAAAGCACAAATAAATGTACTAAAAGTGCCTTAGATGCATACTTATAATATAAAATTAATTAAAATACATTAGAAATATCTTAAAAATTCATTAAAAACCATTAAAAATCCAAAACGTTTTCAGTCATCACTTGGTCGTCTTCAGTAGCTATTCAAATGTTTTCTTTGCGCTTATTCGAAAATCATCTAGATAGTCTAATATGGCCTTGTGATGGCTGAAAACGTTTTGGGTTTTTAATGGTTTTTAACACTTTCTAACAAAGTTGAAAAGTATTTATGCATTCGGTTTATCTGTCCGTCTGTCCGTCAGTCCGTCTATCCGTCTGTCCACGCTCTAACTCTCGTAAATATATTCGGATTTTCATGAAATTGATAAAGGTTATTTAGGGTCACCAAAGCATGTTTGGTATTGCGTATGAAGTATGTAGGATTAATAGTTCAATCAATAGTTCAGGGGTTCTCAAAAGTATTCCATTACATTATGGTATATGGGGGAAAATCGTTTGCAGAGTATTTTAATGACATTACGCTATTTCAAATGTATGAAATTGATATAAATCACTGAATTTCACTACGATCAAGTTAGAATAGGTCATTCATGGCATTTTTTATTCATTTACAGGGACACACAAAAGAAATCGGTTACAGTACTGTCTTTTGACTATTAATTGTTGGAAGTGCATATTAAAATTCGGTATGCACTTTAGAATGTAATTAATTTTTTGCATGTTAGTCGTTTCATTCAAATTCTATACCTCATACACAGGGCTGCACGAAAAAAATTCACCTACCAATTTCCTTAATATCGGAAATTGCTGAAGGGGAATTTTCAACAGAGGTTTATATATTTCTTAACTGAACTACATTTTGGCATGCATGTAGTTAATAGATACGTACTATGTATCATACACATGGCTGCTCAAAGAATTCGGACAATTTTCCGATTGTAGACAGGGACAGCTGAAATTGGGTTTTGAAATGTGTTATGCGTTTCCATATGGTTGAATTAGACATAATATTTTATTTTATTAAACCATGCAGTTTTGTTACATTATTCTGAATGTGTTGGAAAATGTTTCATAATATATGCTTGACGCATGATTTTTTTCTTTCTTCTTAATGTATTTTTAGATACTTCTAATGTATTTTAAATAATTTTACATTATACATATGCACCTGTGATTTTTATATGAATTTTAATTATTTTTCATCTAGTAAAATATTTTTTTTCTTTCCTTAAGGGAACTCGGCACTCTACTAATATGGAAATTTCGTAAAAATTCCTATTTTCAGATATCACATACCACATACTTTCGACTACATGCGGTCAAAATTTTAGGTTGATTCGGCATATAGAACTACAGTTACGGGTGATTTAACAAACATCTTTTATCATATTCACCCTTTAAATTAAATCTTTAAACTTATTTATGTCAGTTCGTATTTTTTCAGAGTTTGCATGTCTTCAAAATGCTAAGGTTTTTCTAGATATGAATGAAAGTGCTTGAATTTTTTTCTAGTTGAACATTATACCATACTAGTGTAAACGCCCGCCCTAGGACGGTGGATAGAAATCGTGGTTTTCCCTTAAAATGTGAAATAATTGATAAAAATATCTATATACTATTATTCCGTAATCGGGCTAAAATCTTAAAAAGTCAGTAAATTGAAATACAGTTTTCAAACATTTTACATTTGAAAGTATACCCTCCCTATTCAACTGTGTACAAATTTTAAATTATGCAATTTTGAGAAGTTGTTATTTTTAATTTAGAATTTACATTACAATTGTATAGTTTTGAAAGGTTTTAGGGAAAATGAAGAAGAACAGATGTGATACAACGTAGATTATTTCCATAAGTCGAACAATTGCCTTATTTACGGCATCGGAATGATGGCCGCGATCAATGAGGCGGTCCAACCGGAATTGTGAGGGACACACAGAGACTTGGATTTTATATAAATAGATATAAGAGATTTAAAGATCGGATTTTTAATGTTTCGATTTATTATTATTTTTTATTATTATTCAATATGTATAAAAACTAGTCATTTTCTCTGCTTTTTCCCGATTGTATTTAATTTTTTTGCCCTCTAAAAGTACTTTTTTTTTATCCATCCTTAAATCTATTTAAAATATCATTATACTGACTTGCACTAAAAAAATGAGATGAAAAATCAAAAGAAATAAAACACTAGTAGTGTTTTAAATTCGGTGATTAACATTGAATTAATTTATAATTGTATGAAATAATAACTTTCATTTTAAACAAAATTTTAAATAAATTTAACAATTTGTATTTAACAATTACATAATTATATCTAAAAATATTTTCTTTAAGTTGGTAACAAAAAATCCTTTGTTTGGAATACCCAGAGGCTCTTAGGAAGACAACAGATGAGGAATCACATGTAAGAAAACTGACGATGGTGTACCTATTTCTCGAGAACTACAGAGCCGATTGCAGTACTTTATAGCTAAACTATAAATTAATCATTAAACAAAAAATAAAAAGAAACATAAATCGGGCATATAATATGAAGTCCTTTCCAACACTAACAAAATATTGCTAAGAAATATCATTTTGAATACAAAGAAATCATATATAGAAATAGGCAATTGAAATAAAATGCATCACAAATTACTTTCTCCGTAGACAATAATGTAGCGAAATTCTTTTGTGTGTCCCTATAAACGAACTATAAATGCTATACACTTAATTTTCAATAGCGAATATTCTATGGTCTATAGTGGACTTCATTAACTTAAAAAAGAAGAAGAAGAAATTGTTTGCGCAACCCTTATTACTATAAATACTGTTCAATAAAAAAATTTCAGCTGCAATATCGCTGGGGAAAAAAATTAATCTTAACTAAAAAATAAACAAATTAGAGAATTAAAAAATAACATTCAAAAGTAGAATAAAATTCTGAAATTAAATAAATTTTAGAAAAATAACGTTTTAAAAAGCGAGTAAAAATAACGTGCAAAAAAATAAATAAACATAGCGTGCAGGAACTTATTTTCTGCGCGCCATCACCTTAATCTAGAAGCGTGCAAGAATAAAAAATGATGACTATCGCTGAGCAGAATGATACTATTTATGTAAAACACATTCTATTATGTTAATTCTAGCGATCTAAAATTAAAATACATAAAAAATAAAAAGCACGTAAAGTTATTTTTTTATTTGTGCATTTCCTCATTTTCATGAAAGATAAAATTATGTAGGCGAATTAAATAAGGTTCAGAAATTAAAATGTTATGAATTAAGTAAGATGAATCCTGTAGCACATAACGATACATTATTTATTTTCTAAATAGAAAATAACGTAGGAAGTATCATATCATATTACTATTGTATTTTTTAATGCTTTATTTTATTAATTAGTACCGTTTGATTTAGTTTTTTTTTCTTTTGAAATAAATTAGAATGTATTAAATTTCGAAAATCCCACTTTGTTTCAGTGCCTTTAAAATGTTGCTTGAAAAAATGTTAGAACATTTGATATTTAAAATTTGAAAATAAAATTATATATGTTATGTTGACATTTACATACAAATGCTTTTATTTCAGCATGGAGTCAAATCAATAATTTTTAAACGTAATAGTTATTTTATACGTTGAATAAGTTTTCGGAAAGCAAAATTTAAATTGTAAAATTGTTTCAGTTGAAATAAATATCGTTAGCTTAAATAGAACAACTTTTTTTTTTAAGTAGATTTTAAATCGTTACCTATACATAAGAAGATTTAAACTTTTCCTAATAGACAAATTACAGAAATTTTAATCTTCATACTTCTTTTAACATGTACAATAAAAGATAAAACGTTTGGAGTCCTCTTCATTTAAAATTCGAAGAATATAAGAGCTTTGAAATCGAATATAAACAAGGAAGAAAAAATCATGCGTCAAGCATAGATTATGAAACACTTTCCAACACATTCAGAATAATGCAACAAAACTGCACCGTTTAAGAAATTAAAATATTACGTCTAATTCAACCCAACCATATAGAAAACCATTTTCAGCTGTTCCCATCTACAATCGGAAAATTATCCGAATTTTTACAGCAGCCCTGTATATGATATATAGATTTGAATATCTATTAAATACATGCATGCCAAAATTTAGTTCACTTAAGAAATACATATACTTCAGTTGAAAATTCAACTTCAGCAATTTCCTCTAATAAGGAGAATGGTACGTGAATACTTTTATGCAGCCCTGTATATGAGGTATAGAATTTATATATAGTGAGTAACATGCAAAAAGTACTGTAACCGATTCCTTTTGTGTGTTCCTGTAAGTGAATAAAAAAGGCTATGAATGTCCTGTTCTAACGTGATCATAATGAAATTCAGTGATTTATACCGAATTTGAAACTGCACACTCCAGCAATTATTACTCAAAGACAGTTCTGTAACCGATTATTTTTGTGTGTCCCTGTAAATGAATAAAAAATGCTATGGATGCCATTTTCTAACGTGATCGTAGTGAAATTTAGGGATTTATATCAGTTTAAATACATTTAAAACAGCTTAATGTCATTAAAATACTCTGGAAACGATTTTTCACCATATACCATAATGTAATGGAATACTTTTGGGTGCCCCTGTAAATGAACTATTAATCCTACATACTTCATATACAATACCAAACATGCTTTAATGACTCTAAATAATCTTTAACAATTGCATGAAAATCCGAGTATATTTACGCGAGTTAGAGGGTGGGCAGACGGACAGACAAACCGAATGTATAAACACTTTTCAACTTTGTTGCACTGTAAAAAAAAAATTTGTAAAGTTACTAAAGTTTTTCTAGGAAACTGGGATTCCTAGAACTTTTTATGTAACGGCAACAACAAAAATTCATGTAACTGACACACTTTTGCACCGAAAATCAAAAAATCTGTAACTTTACTAAGAATTTTTTAGGAAACTGGGATGCCTGGAACTTTTCATGTAACTGCAACCAGAGTTACACATTAAATTTTAGTAAGATTATTCTAATTTTATCAGATTCATTTGTAAAGTTACAGATTCGTGGAGCTTTACAAAAACTAGTTTTGTAGATTTGCAGCTTT
This sequence comes from Maratus speciosus, assembly GCA_963932465.1. Classification (NCBI taxonomy): domain Eukaryota; kingdom Metazoa; phylum Arthropoda; class Arachnida; order Araneae; family Salticidae; genus Maratus; species Maratus speciosus. Next base: position 516,052,928 of record OZ010789.1, on the reverse strand, counting down.
TTTTGTACAGTTACAGATGAAAGTTTAGTAAACATGTAACTTTACATCTGTAGCAATTTTACATCTGTACATATTTTTTTTACAGGGTGGAAAGTGTTAAAAAGAGACAAAGAGAGAAGAGAAACGACATTTGATCTACTATTAATAGGCAAAAAAAAATTCTGGAAATTAAATAAAGGAATTTAGTTAACAATTCCATTAAATAAAAGAAATTCGATTTTGACATAAGTTAAAATATTACGTAATAATATCTTCTTACAGTATAAATATTTCCAAATAAAATAAATTTTAAGATGTTAAAGCAAAAAATAGACTTTATAAAACATAAACTCTTGAGATACATATTATTTTCAAAGTTCTATCACATGAAACTATCTTTTATAATATTTTGAAGGTAATATTTTATAATTAAAATTAAAAAGCAGTTAGAAAAATAGCTTATAAGATCGTATTTTAGTAGTGATAAAAATCTGATAATATTAAATGACATTAAATGTCTTTAAAATTTCAATAAAATTAAACAAATAATGTAATTAAAACATTTTCTTTTTGAATGGTTTCTTCACACTAGGAATAGAGTAGATAGTATTTCTTAATAATGCTAAATACAAGTTTATAACATGAAGATTTTTTTTTTAAAGATCTTCGCTTATTATCATTACATTTTGTTAATTCATGGTTAATTATCAAATGAATAATTTCTGTATAGTATGGAATTTCTAGGAAACTTCACGCTCTTTAACCTTTTATCTAATTTTTTCCCTTTACCATTGCTGAATGAATCCTTTTAAAAGTAAAATTTTAAAACCATCGCTGCATCAATCACTTATTTAATCCACTGCTGCCCATGGCAACAGATTTTCTACTAAAAGCTTGTTTTTAAAAAATTCTAATTAGTTTTGGGTGGGGGAGGGTTTCAGCTGATTCCATTATTAATTAAACCGTCAATTACTGATAGCTAAAAAGTTCAGAAAAAGGTGATTTAAAAATAATATGTATAGTTATAAGAAAGACTAAATTAGAAGATAGCACAAGGTAAACAAGTAGGATATATATATATATATAAATAAATATTTTTTAATTTAAAATTAAACTAATGTTACAATATTTTATGTTACTGAACGGCATGCTTTAAATGTATAAATGCATCAAAATCTTTTTTTTTTCCTTATAACATGGTAATGTGAAATAAAATAATGTTGGTAAATGTTTACCTTTTTATGAAAACTAAGATTAGAAAAAAAATTAAATAGTCTTACATTTATTTTATTTTTATTTATTTAAGTAACACTTTTGAAACAAATAAAAAATTAAAAGGCCATTTCTTACAATAGATATTAGGCGATTCATGAAATATCATAATGGTTTTGATTAAATGTAAATGAAATAAAGCTTTCGTTAAATTAAATTTAAATCGCAAAGATTTATAAAATGGATAAATATATAATTCATCAGTGTATTAATTGCCCTTTTTTTTTCCCCCAAAAGCATAAACCCTTATACAGACTGCGTACAGTGTATTGAAACCAGGTGTACGTCCGAAAATACACTATCTATTTCCCCAATATGAATAATTGTAAAATCTATATCAGAAGACGGTGATTTGGATTTTTAAATTTTTATATAATGTATTAATTAGTAGCAATAAATAATTATGAAATAATAAATTTTAAAATTTTTGGTTTCAGTGTTTTTTAATAAATGTCAATTTTGTATTATCTTTTTTTTCTTAGATTTAAACACTTGCCCTTTTTCAGAGTTAACTGTCTCTTTTTTCTATATTATCAATTAATCTAACTGTTTTTGAAAAATATACATTACCTTCGGCCTTGTGTTGGGAGTAATGATCCAAGGGTGATTGTTACTATTGTATCCCTACCAGTGATGGAAATTGAGTGATTGATGCCCAATCAGGCAAGGCTTTGAGCTTTTATACCTGATCTGAAAATGAAGGAACGAACCGCCATTCACGGTACTTAAGTCTACACTTCCTGCAAAAGAGGTCCGAGAGTTATGTCGTGCATGACACGGCACCGTCAGACTTCCTGATAGATCCTATTTTATTAAGTTTTTACTAAATCGCTGGAATTGGGATACGAAAGTTATTTGAATGGGCTAGGTCAGAATCAAAAGATCATATGAAGGTCAAGAAAATAAACAGCAAATCACCATTACAGTGTCAGTAAAACAGGCGACATTGTTGTTTTCAAATTAAATTTTGGATAACAAATTTGAATTGGCAGTAGTATAGTGAGTTAATTTTTCTTCGTTTATAGTTTTTCAAATATATTTAGGTATGGCATTATTTTATTTTTTTTAAGTTTAATATACGTTTAGAGCTTTATTTTGAGTTTTCCGATGTTGCTATGGCTATGTTAAAGAAATTTCTATGAAAGTATTTTATATTATTATAAAATTTTAACTATAAATTATCTATAAAATCAAGGGAATTATATCATGGTCTATTAAACAGATGGTATGGTTGCTGAAAAATTAACGTTTGGATGGAAAATTTGAATTGACAATAGTAGTTATTTTTTTTTTCAAAAATATTACACTAGGCAAAATTACATTAAAATTTCCAAACATATATTTTGAATAATTATCCTTTATCCAAAAAATCAAGGGATTCATACAAAGGTCATTTAAATAGAAGGCATTATTTTGAAATATTTCATTTGGTTAACAAATTCTAATCAATAGTATTTAGTAAGTTGTTTTTCCTTCGTTTATACTTTTTTCAAAAATATTGCACTAGAAAAAATAACATAAAAATAATCAAATATAAATTTAGAACTTTTTCCCCCTCCTGAATTACTCTGGATAAGTAAAAGAAATTTCGATGAAAGTCTCTTATACTAATATAAAATTTTAATTGTCGTCGATTTTTGAAAGAATCAAGGAATCACATGAAGGATTGTAAAACAGATGAAATTATTGTTTGAAAATTATTACTTGTATAAAAAAATTTTTTGAATTGACAATATAAAGTGGGTAAAGTTTTCTTCGGTTTGCATTTACAAAAATATTGTGATAGAAAAAATAGTTTTAATAAGGTTCAAATATACATTTAGAATTTTACTTTAAATCTGCTAGGATTATTTTCCTTAAATTAAACAATGTCGATAAAAATATTGCATAATAATATAAATTTGTAATTATCGATTATCGATTATCCAGAAAATCAAGTGAATTATATGAAGGTCACTAAAACAGACGATATTGTTAATTGGAAATTAATGTTTGGATAAAAAATTTGATTCAGAAATACTAGCGAGTTAATTTTTCTTCATTTATGTATATTTATTTTTTATTATTATTATTATTAATCCGAAAGAAACCTTTTTAAAAATTCCGTACACTACTATACAGGGTTTTACTTGTGTTTTATAAGTTTATTTTGTACAAGTTAAAGCAATTTCGATGAAAATATTTTATAACATAAGAGTGTATCTATCGATTATCCAAAATGCTGAGTTATAAAGAGGTATCTCGGAATTTTAAAAATCAATTTTATTTATTTATTTATTTTAAAAAATAGAAAATCACATATTATGAATTTAGCACTTTAAATTAAGGTTACTTGAATAAATAATAATAAAAAAATATGGAAGTGCTCATTAAAAATTCTAAATATATATTATACTAAATAGTGGAAAATGGTAAAGTTAAAAAAAATACAATAATTTGATTTCATTTGTGTAAAGATGAATAAAAAAAAAAGCCCTCAATGAAAACCTTCTATGTATTTTACTGCTAATAACACGAAATTAAATCATTATTCAAAGTGGCTGATTCTTTTTTTTCTTTATATTATAAACTGAAAAGGAAAAATATTTATATTTTTAATACGAAGTTATTTTTAAAAAACAAAGCATTATATATTAAAAAATATTACCTAGGCAGAAAACCAAACAAAGAAGAAAACATAAATAAATGTTTAGCTGATAAACTGCAATTAACAATGTCACATAAAAAAGGATTTATGTTTCCATATAATATTTTAAGCCATATTGTGCATGAAAAAAATCCAAGTTTAGAGGGAAATTCATGTATTTTCGCGTCTTTTTAATTAATTATTTTTTTATGATATAACTGGAAGAAATTTCGATAAATGTGTCACTCAAAAAAAATCATATTATAGCAAAATATCTTTATCGAATATAAAATCTCACTGATTCGCGAGAAGCATTTTTGAGATAAAATATAAAGTCAATATTACTTCAAAAGTAAAAAATATCCTTATTTTAAATTTCTAATAATTTTAAATTAATATATCTCAAGTAAATACATCAGAGAAAATGTATAAATGAACGTTTATCCGAGAAAATGAAATTAATTATACTTGGGGTGAAGATTATTTCTTTCAACACTTTGTAAAATATTCTAATGTAAAATATTTCTCTTTTTTTTACGTTTATATAAAAAAGAATTTTAGAAGAAGGTAAACTGTTAAATATCATTTTATTTTAAAATTAAATATCTTTAACTTTACATTGGTATAATTTCATTTATTTATTCATTTATCTTTTTTTTTTTGTTGATACTTTGATAGTATTTTATTTCTTTTAACAAAGTAATAACTGTTTTCTTTTCTTTTCTTTTAGGCTATCAGGTTGTGAGTGCTACGCATGGTTAATCATTAAACAGATCTCATTTTAATAAAACTCTTAATTTAGAATGACATTCGTGATTTCCCCTTAATAAAACATAAAAATATATGAAACAGAAGACAAAAGCTTACATTCTTAAGCGCATTTTGCATGCTTGTGAAAAATTAAAATTCAGTGTTTTTCATATTTGTTTACCAATGAGACATACTTATCTTGTCTTTAAAAAACATGCTTTTACTTTTAGATTCATTTTTTATTTTTACTCTTTAGTTCTTTAGTACTTTCATTATTATATGTTAAGCAAATAATAAAAACTTTTTATGTATTTTACTGTTAGCAACACAGAATTAAATGATTATTCAAAGTTACTGCTTGTTTTTTTTTAATATTTTAAACTAAAACAAAAGAATATTTATATTTTTTAATACAATGTCATTAAAAAAAGCCTTGTATTAAAAAAATATCACCTAAGCAGAAAATCAAACAATACATAAATAGATGTTTAGCTTATAAACTGCAGTTAACAAAGTCACATAAAAAGAGTTTTCTGTTTCCATATTATTTTTAAGCCATATTGTGCATGAAAAAAATGTAAGTTTAGAGAACAGTTCAAGTACTTTCTCGTTTTTTTTTTTTTTTTTTTTTTTTTCATATTATAACTGGAAGCAATTTCGATATATGTATCACTGTAAAAATTCATATCATGGCAAAATATCTTTATCGAATATAAAATGTCACTGATTCGCGAGAAGCATTTTTCAGATAAAATATTAAGTCAATATTACTTAAAAAATAAAAATTATCCTTATTTTAAATTTCTAATAACATTAAATTAATATATCTTCAAGTAAATACAAAAATACTTCAGAGAAAATGTATAAACGAACGTTTATCCGAGAAAATGAAGTTAATAATACTTGGTAAAGATAATATATAATAAGGCAAAATATTTCTTTTTTTTTACGTTTATATAAAAAAATTAGAAAAGGGTAAATTGTTAAATATTATTTTCTTTTAAAATTGAAGATTTTTAACTTTTCATTGGCATAATTTTATTTATTCATTTATCTTTTTTTGAAACTTTGATAGTATTTTATTTCTTTTAACAAAGTAATAATTGTTTTCTTTTCTTTTCTTTTAGGTTATCAAGTTGTGAGTGTTATGCATAGTTAATCATTAAACAGATCTCATTTTAATAAAATTCTGAATTTATAATGACATGTGTGATTTCCTGTTAATAAAAAATAAAAATATATGAAGTAGGAGAAAAAAAAATAAAAATATATGAAGTAGAAGAAAAAAAATATTTTTAAACCATTCTTGAGAGCTTTTTGCATGTTGTCGAAAATTAAAATGCACTGATTTTCATATTCGTTTACCAATGTGACGTACTTGTCTTTATAAAACATGCTTTTGCTTTTAACTTCATTTTTTACTTTTTACTTTTTGATATTTTGCTGATTTTATGTTAAGTAAATAATAAAACATTTTATGTATTTTACTGTTAATAATGCAAAATTAAATGATTATTCAAAGTTACTGATTAGGGTTATTTTTTCTTTTTTTTTAACTGAAACAGAAGAATATTTATATTTTTTAAATACAATATCATTTTTAAAAAATAAAGTCTTGTAATAAAAAAAATATATATTATCACCTAAGTAGAAATCCAAAAAACAAATAATACATAAATAAATATTTAGCTGATAAACTCAAGTTAACAATGTCTCATAAAAAAGGCATAGAGTAGCATTCTGTCGTTCAGAGAAAGAGATGTTTTCCCTTCAAAATGTCAAAGATGTGAAAGAACAATTAAGGAATCTTTGAAAGCATATCTGTTTAAAGACTTTCTCACCTTAACACATCGACTCATCAGAATGAGGCGCAATTTCTTGTGAAATGATTTATCACCTTAGAAGAGGAAAGGATTGAAACATAAAAGCTGAAAAAGTCCCTTTTCAAGAATATCTACTTCCCTACTGAATTAAAATAAAACATTTTTATTAATGCATAAATTAGAAATGTAACCCTTGTATTTAAAAATTTCGAAAATATCCAATAGTATTACAAAAATTCCAGTTTATTAAAGTTAACTATTTTTTTTATCATGTTCTTTATTTTTAATGAAAATTGTAAACGGCAATAAAGAGCAACAAGTTTAAGTAATTGCATGCCAAAAAATAAATTCGAAAAGATCCATTTTTTCTGAAACATCCTTAGAAAATTGAGGTACTTCGGTCTGGTGTATGATACTCCAACTACCCTCTCCACTGCGAGCATAGAATGCATTCTTAAAGTATGTTCCCAGAAAATTAATATTTTTACCATTTTCTTTATGTACGCTTCTTAAAAGACGTACCTTTTTTATTTTTCTATTTTTTATTATTATTATTATTATTATTATTATTATTTTTAGTTGACAAAATCACGGCCAAACTCGATTCTTCCCCCGCTTTATAAGGGGAATCGAGCCGTTACAAAAATACTTCTAAAATATATACTAATTTAATATGTTATGTGAAATATTAACTAAGCTGGCGGGCTGCGAATAAGACTTCAACACTTCAAATAAAATCGAGTATTAATTTTTTGAAATATTTTTTTAACTAAAAAGTAAGAAATATCCTACAAAAAGAGTACAGAGAAAAAATAGTTTTAAAATATTAATTTCCAGGTGAAATATTTTAAAAATAAGAATGCATTCTATACCCATAGATTTAACATTGGAGAGGGCAGTTGGAAGCTTGGCTGACCAACACCCTTAAGATAGTGGGGGGGGGGGGGGAGGAGGTCGCCAAATTTCGCAAAATTAAAATATACATTATGTGTTATATGATTATTTGGGTTAATTATAGTTTATTCTAGCAAATAGCAGATTGAATTAATGAAAGCGTTTTTATAAATCCTGTTAACCTATTTTTTTAAATAATGCTAGTAAGCATTATTTATATTTTCAAATATTATATATATGTTATGATATTTCACTTTTTTACATTTAATTCACCAAATTAAAAACTAAATAAGATGTGATAAATACTATTTCACACCGTAAAAAATTTATGTAACGTTATTCTATAAAATTGGTGGCGACAAGCTGCTTCCAATTTTATTGACTAATTTAATTTATATAATGGTGTAATTTAAATTTATATAACTGGTGTAATATTACACATTAGTGTAACGTAACAACAGTTATTTAAATTACTCAATAAAATGGAGACAGCAAGGCTGCCGCCAATTTTATGGAGTAAAGATACATAATTTTTTTACAGTGCACTTACGAAAATTGTTTTTATTTATATCACATAAATATCTTGCTTTAGTATAACTTACAAGAATTTTGGTAAAATAAAATAACAGCACCACTCAAAAAATTGTGTATTCAAATTAAATACAACATTCTAAATGGTACATACAACAAAACAGTGATTTCACAAACACATTAAAAATCTACGTTTCGAATCGCTTCTGTTATCGTCATCAGGATAAAATCATGTTCACGCAAGTCAAAAAGTTCAAAACGACATAAATGTCTAAGAAGAAAAAATATACAATGGTGCAATTGTCCAGTATATAATTATTAAAATATAGTGATATGCCTAAAAAGTAATTTTAAAAATCAGTGAATAACAAGTTTAAAAAAATAGAGGGCCACACAAATATAAATAGAAGGGTGCAGGGAAAGAAGACAGCTCTATCCAAAAACTCAGAAATATTTTTTTTCAGTTCACGATAGTCAGATAATTAACAGCTCAAGCTTATGCCCAAAGTGTTGCATAGGGGAAGGTCTCATACATTAGACATCGCCATGTGCATGCGTTGCGTATCAAACTCTATTAATATACCCCACAATGAATAAAAGGATTTAAAAAAAAATTAAATCATTATTCTGCAAAGATTTACTCAAAAATCAAAACGTATTTTTGTTAACTGGTAATCGCATTTAATATTTAATTATGTAAAACATACGTAATATTATCAATTGTAATTGGTCTCACTGTCTACTTACCCCATGTTGGAATTTCACACCGGTTCCAAAATTTTCGAGCTGCTATTTTTGTTTGAGGAGGACGCAGACAATATTAGTTGGGCTCTGTATCCCCTATTTAATAATAAAAAATTATGGGTGTTTTAATTTATTTTATGGCAGAATTGAGCGAACTAAACTACCTCTGTAACAAAACAACCCCTTTTTTGGGAGGGGAGATTATCTAAGAGATGAAGTTTTTAATTTTTAAATAATTATGTGAAACTCATGTGAATAATGAAGTAACATTTTTGTTAAAAATGTAGACAATGTATAGCGCTTATAAAATAATAATATTAATAATATTAATAAATATATATTGCTATCACAAATCTTATTGTGAATTCAAACAAAAAACATTTTGGCAGCAATTTTTATAATAAAAATATGTAGAAATCGCTCAAAGGTTTCGCTTGTTTGGTTTATTGGGGGCGCTATGCTCATCTTTTGTACATGAAATCTACACAGACAGGAAACTCCGATTACTCAAAAGGCCTCACTATTGAATTTTGTTTTATATCAAAAATTAAAACATTCCTGAAGAAACAATTTAAAATTGTTTGACATACACTATTAAAAATTTGCAACATTCTGCCCAGTCATTTGACCGTTTTTATCGAAAACGATTCCACAGCCGTAATTTAACACTATTCTGATCATATTATTGGTCATTTTATGGTCAGAATATAGTTAAATTATGGTTATGAAACCGTTTTTTCAAAAAACGGTCAAATGACTGGACAGAATGCTGCGAATTTTTAACAGTGTAGGCAATAACGTAATTTATATAGAGAACTGAGAAAACGTTTAAGAAAAATCATTAAAAACAGTCCTTTTTAATTTGTTATTCAGATTAGAAGATCATAAAACAGAAACTAAGCAAGAATATCATTTTACTTTTACTATGAGGTTAAGACAAGTAGAAGATCATTTGTTATTCACGACATCTAGGGCTGGGTTGGGTTGATTTTTGACGGCCGATTATCTACTCGAGGGATATAGGATCGAGGGGGAAAGTGCCCTCCGTGGGGGTTTTCTAAGGGAAGCTAACCCGTATTTACGCATGGAAAACCAAGGTTCAAAGAAAATCACGAAAACTCCGAACGGTTAGGCCGACGGGCGCGATTGGGTTCGAACCCAGCACCCCCCCCGTCTACCAGCTTCGACAGCAGAACCTCTCGGCCACTGCACGTCATCTAGGAGTGAGACCATTAAAATTAGGGAAAACGAGATATCTGATATTTATTTATTTTTTTTATTGTTAGTGCAATTTATAATAGAATTTACAGCATACGAATACGGACTATAGTAGATATAGCATGGTCAGATACAAAATACTTAATGTTTCAGCGAGTACGTTTTATTTTAATATTTAACGCAAGTAAGCGCTTGTTGTATTTTTTACGCGTGGTATTTACGTTATTGCAAATTCAGAATTTTATTTCATGGCACAAATAAGAGACATGTAGAAGAGCAAGCCTACATATCAGTAGTAAAAATTCAATTTTAGCTTCGGAGCCATTTGTGAGAACAAAGCGCAAGAAATATCCCATTTCTTGTAACGTTTACCGCATTGCACTCGCAGAAATTTAAAGAGAAAACAGACAGAGAATAACAGAAAATGGAGAGAAGATAAATTCATGAGATGCAAATTAAATCGAAGATGCCGCAAATCCTCTTTTGTAGTTGATGGGCTTTATAAAAGCACGAAAGGCGAGAGAAAAAAACACTTTTCAAGGTTAAGTTCAATACTGACATAGTTATTCCACAATTGTTTATTTTGTAAAATATTTGAGTGAATTTTAAAATTAAACTGTGCAGATTTAATGAAGCTTATATATATATATATATATATATATATATATATATATATATAGCCATAATATAATTACAAAACATCATCTAATCCTATTACAATAATTAATTTAATAAATTTAGCAGCCAATTATAACTGTAACAATTATACTAAATACAGATGGAACCCTATACATGTAATATTAATTAAGCAAAATCCACAAATTAGTGAGCACATTGCATACGATTAATCCATATTTACATATGAAAAACCACCAAAATATTTTTGGGAAAAAAAAATAAATAATAAATAAATAAATAAATAAAAAATTATTAAAATATATAATACATACATTCTTAACTTCTTAACCACAAACAAAACTACCTTAAAAAAGATTTATAAAATAACGAAATATGTTTATTCAAAATTCAATAAGTTTATTATGAAATAAAAGAAAACTATTTAATAAAATAAATTTTTTGTCGAATTCGACTACCAAGATAAAATCATTAAATTTTCATAGTTTAAGAAATTTTATAGAATAAATATAACAAATGGTATCAAAAATAAATGCTTTAATTCTTCAAGTCACGTTTATATTTAAAAGAACAGAAGCCATTAGAAAAAAAAAAAGGATAAACAAGCGTATAAGTGTGATCGCAGATCTTACAGAGGGTTTCGTTTAATATGTCTTTTTTTGTTAATTTATAGTTATTAAATTCTTACATAAATGGCAGCACCATTATGTTTAATTTTAAAATAATTTAAAAAATATATTTTAATCAAATTTAAAATATTCAAGTAAAATTATTTAAATAAAATTAAAAAATCTGGGGAACAGATGTCATAAGTTCCCCCCGGCCGCCATCTTGGAATTTTCTTGGCGTGAAAACCCTTTTTCCGCCAAGTAGTAAATGTCGCCAAGCACCGGTTTATACGCATGTTTGGAACGAAAATAAAATGTAAATAATAAACAAAATTCGCTAAAATGGCAACCAGTAATCCTTGTATGTGCGCTTCGCGCACATTTTCCGAAAAAAAAAATCACTGCATTCAACACTTCTCGAGGTGTAGCATTCTCAAAATTCAGCAGTTTTCGCTTTCTAGCAATCTCATAATATAAAAACTTTTAAAGCAAAAATACACATAAAAAACAAAATTCGCTAAAATGGCAACCAGTAATCGTTGTATGTGCGCTTCGCGCACATTTTCCGAAAAAAAACATCGCCAAATTCAGCATTTCTCTCGATATAGAATTCTCAAAATTCAGCAATTCTTGCTTTCTAGCAATCACAAAATGTAAAAAACTCAAAAGCAGTAAAATACATAAAATTATCAACATACCTTAACAAACATCTGCTTTCTTGAAAGATCCAGCTCGAAATATTATCGCCGACATTTTCCTAAATAGGCTTATCAATACGTATTCACAAACTATAAACAAACCTTCTTTTCTTGTCAAAATTTCCTCATATTTCCTAATTATTTCAACAACAGCGTTTAAACGGACTACAGAAAACATAGTTAATCAAATACATTCAATAAATTTCACATAAAAATAAAAAGGCAGAACTATACAATACGATATCAAAATACATTCACAATATTCCAACATTAACTTCTCGGTTGCCAGAACGACACGTCACAAAAACACGTCACACGACATTCAACATATCGAGGTTGCCATATCCATAACCACCGCCAACACGCCAACACGCCAACAAAAAATCGCCAAACATTTCAAAACAACAACGGCGGAAGGAACATACGGCATCTAAGCCAAATCTGGATATCTTTTAATTCATCAATTTTAAAAATTTAGCGGGGTATAAATAAAAAATACTATTTTTAAAAGCAAAATAGTGTTTAAAACATACTTAAAATGCTGAAATAATTCAGAAAAAAATCCATATTAACTCTTTCGCTTTTCAAAAACTCACTAGATGGCGCCAAAAAGGAATGTTAACATATATTAAAATTCTAAATAAAAAATAAGAAATATCCTTTAATTCCTCAATAAAGCTTACAGATAACTTGAAAAAAATTGTGCATAAGAAGTCTATTATTTCAATAAATTGCCTGTAGATGGCAGCTGCAAGCAAAAAAAAAACTTCAGAGGAATCCAATATTTATTCCTCTGTATCGAATGATTTATTAAAAATGGGGAATTTTTTTATATTAAATATGGATTTCATTATATCATCTGACATGTTAAACATTAACTGTTACTGTATGTGCATTTTTTTTAATGTAGGGGAATAATTATTCCAATTTTTTTTAATTGAAATTTTAGATTTTCTCTGTCTGAAATAAAACAAGAGATTTTTTAAATTACCGCTGCGCAAAAAAAAATAAAATAAGTCTTGCCAAATAAAATTGCCATATAAAAGGAATTTTCTTTTAATTAAATCCATCTGAAGATAAAGTGTAATAATAAAAATCAAAATTTTCAAAGTTTCGCCTGTCAGATTCGAACCCACAAACTACTGTGTGGGAGATATACGCCTTACCGCAACGTTATCGATCCTCTGTGGTATTTGCTGAATTTCAGATTATGTTTTAAAATCGAGAAAGAACGAATTCATTTAATTAAAATAATATAAGACTTTTTCAAAATTTTATGATTTTGGTTATGACAAGGGGTATTTAACTCTATGTAAAAAAAAAAAAATCAAGTCTGTAATTTAAACAGTTTCCGAGTACGAACGTGTAACGGACAGACGGACACACAAAGAGACGAGGCTATATGGGTTTCGTGAGACGAACGAAACCCTAAAAAATATATCCCAAATTTTTTCTTGAACACTACAGATATGAATTCGTAATAATTTATATTTTTTTAAGTGAACCATGCTACTCAACTATTAAAATTTCATTTGAGATATACACACTCAAATGGAAACAGCAGTAATTATTTTTAAAACAAAGTTAAACAATAAAAGAGAGGACTATTCTTCTGAGAAACCCACTTCACTGCAGAAATGTCAAAGAATTTAAAATATATACAATTCATTATTTTCTGTTTTAAAATATTAATATCAAAAGTTGTTTTTTAAGAAAGCATAAATTACATTTCTCAGGAGCTCTTGGATGAATTTCCATATTAAAAGAAGGAAATATCTCACAGTTTAAATAAGTATATTTTAATTTTCCAAATTCTTGCTTGAATTGCAAATATTAAATACACTATTATAAGATACTTCATTTTCTGCTACTAACTCTAACTACCAATAATGGCGATGAATTTATCCATGAAACTGAATCAAAACTGGAGATACAATATGAGACTCTCTGTGATTTTGTATATCTGATCGTCACTGTAGTACTAGTCACCATTTTGAATACTTTCTAATGGCAGTATAGTGAGCTTTTAAACACGTTTATTAAAAAGAACAAATTATGATATGGCTGATCTTGTTTATCAACTTATTTACCATAATAGTAAGTTCCTGTAAAATTCCTGCGGCCTATGAATTTATAATTTAATAGTTTCATATTTTATAATAAATAATTACGATTATTTCATTGTAATAATAGTGTAATTGCAAATAATTAAAAATAGTTAAAGTACTCTGCATCTTAAAAAAAAATGTGCTGAAGACTTCAAGTAAGACGTGTGTTCCTATGTGTGACGTGAACTCATGTTTAAATTATCCTATTTTCCTTTTTAAAATATCTCCTTTTTTAATTCATTTATTAATTTATTTTATTTTTATTTAAACCCTATGTTTTCCCATTCTAAATAAATGAAAAAAATAATTAAGCTATTTTCTATCGTTGAATGCTCCGAAGCAAATTTTAATTTGTAGTCATAATCCGAAAGTAACCACATAAAAATAGTAATCATATAATATCATTCATATAAAAAAGTTAAAAAAGAAAATGGTTCTGCTCAGAAATACATCTGCTCCTCTTTTAGAGTTCTTTATCCTTTGTCATTTATGTATTTGTTTCTTTCTGTATTATATAATGGCTAATCAGTAGCTTCTTAATAGTTTGACAATCCATGCATTTACATAAATAGCAGCACCATTACGTTTAATTTTAAAATAATTTAAAAAATATATTTTAATCAAATTTAAAATATTCCAGTAAAATTATTTAAATAAAATTTAAAAATCTCGATATCTTTTAATTCATCAATTTCAAAAATTTAGCCAAGGTATAAATAAAAAATCCGAATTCGCTGTCGTAACGTAGTGTCGGCATGCTTTCAGTCTTGCTAGCTTATCAATTTTATCTTCATATTCAAAAACCTTCGTACATTAACACCTAACGGATATTTTATGACTCATGTACTCTCATCAAATTAAATATGCCAGTAAGTCAAAGGCATATTTTCTCGGATATGATTTTCAGCATTCCTTCTTTGACCTTCAAACATGTGGTCACTTAATTGTTGCACGATCGTTAAGGCACCAACCACACACCTAATTCATCCTGCATACATATTTATTTTTAATTGAGGTTTTTAAAGTCCCAATAACATATCTGACACAATCCCTTCGTCCAAAAAGATACTTTCAAGATTTTCTAAAGAACCTAGAAGAATCACACAGTACTTCCACTGTTTTGTTTTTAATTATTCCTATTGGCTAACTAAAAGCTTCATCATAAGTCTGATAACATCACGACTAACCAATACATTTTATTAATAAGATCGTCCAATAAGTCCGCCTTTGGAAAAATATTAAAAATTGAAAAAAAGAGTTCGTGAGTATTTTTTGAAAATGAACTGACATATAACTATTGAGTCAGTTTTGGATAATAAACTGTTATTTCTATTTAAAATTTCATCTCGAGAATGCGAACCACATTATACAAAGAAAACAAAAAATAGATTTTCTTCTGTTTGTCTAATGATCTGTGATTTTGTTCTTTCCTTGAACTTGTAGGTCAGATGTCAGCCTTGAGGTAGTAGTTTCAAGCTTCCGTAAGCCATGGTTCACTTGCTACAAGATCATAAAATCGAAGAAAAGAAGAAGCAAGGAAAGTCATCTAAATTCTTCAGTGAAGAATTAAAATTATGCATCTATTCACAAAAATCTATTCAATACCAATCAACTGATGCTTTCAAACTGGTTTAAAATGTTTGGAGGTATTGGTTAATGTAAAATAATAGTTATCATTCACTTATAAATTATTTTATTTTTTTGTGACACACCAAATTATTTTTTATATACTGAAGAAAATCGTTATTTTTCAATAATTTAAAAGAATGAATAAAATTTAATTTTCCTTTGCATTTGCGATGGCACCTAGTTTTGTTATTGTCTATTTATGTTAAAATTGCGTTAGTTTCAAATTAAAATATATCGATGGCGCTTGAATGTTTCAAGCAGCATTTGTATCGGCGCCAAAGGCTATATCGTTTAAGTTACAATATTTACATGTCAATTTACATCTTAAAGACAATATTTAAAAAAATATGTTTCAGTTTTTATATAGATTTTGAATGCAGGATGGACTTCTGTTTCGAAACCTACAAGATTTTTATAATGAGGGGTGGAGTTAGTTCTGTCTGTCCACACACTGAAGAGAAACATACAGTCTTTTGCCTGTGTAGATTAATGTTTAATTGTTTTAAGAGTTTATAACTAATTGTTTAAAAAAAATTTAATATGCACCTTCTTTCTGAACTTATAATGTATTTGTTTTTGTATATTTTAATGAATTATATATATATATTTTTTTTTGCATTTCATATGAGCTGCTTTTGCTCTGCATTTCGGTTATATGTATTTCAGATACATTAATTTGATTTGCTTTCGATATGCAACTGCTTAACACCATAGTAGCGTTTTAAATTTTGCCTATTATTAACATGAAAAAAATAAAGTACAAAGCATTAAAATACTATGATGAAGTTAGAAGCGCTTTATATATTAAAGAAAGTAAAATTGCTATAACATAAATATTTCCTCAAGAAAAGTACCGAATGTCCTAAAAAGGACTGACTGATTATAAAATTCAATAACTTGCAAACGGTGACAGATATTTAAAAAATTCTTGCAGGAGGGTTATGCATGAGTTCAAAAGTTTGTTTTCAGTGATTTTCGATTTTAGTTCGAATTACAAACAATAGATGGCACTGCGATCAATAAAGGCTAAATTCAGGCTCGATTTTTGGTACTTCGGGACCCACTCAATACATTTTAATCTTCTTTTTCCACATAGAAGAAGAGAAAAGCCAAAAAATTAAGCCTGTATTTAGCGCCTATTGCTTACAGCGCCATCTATTGTTTGTAATTCGAACTAAAATCGAAAATCACTGTAAAAAAACTTTTGACCTCATGCATAACCCTCCTGCAAAAATGTTTTAAATATCTGTCACCGTTTGTAAGTTGTTGAATTTTAAAATCAGTCAGTCCTTTTTAGGGCACCCGGTATATTTCTCCTCTTGTGTAACACATTTAAACAATCTTCAAACAAAACTTAATCATAAGAGCAGTAAATATAAATCTTAAATTGTAAATTGTATTAAAACGTTTTAGAAAAAATATGCTTTTATCCTATCGGTGAAGGGGAAATGTGTAATTTACACCTTTCCCCTTCACCGATAGGATAAAAACATACTTTTTCTAAAACGTTTTAATACAATTTACAATTTAAGATTTATATTTACTGCTCTTATGATTAAGTTTTGTTTGAACGTGTAAATATCTGTTCTTCTGTACTATTCTCCTTTATTATTATTATTATTATTATTATTATTATTATTATTATTGCCGAAACGTCAGTGAAGGCTTACTGAGGAGACACGAAAAGTTTGTAGTTTCCGTCTGTTAGTTAGTTACTCTGTCTGTCTGTTCCGCGATAACTGTCACAAAAAGCACCCGATTACCTTGAAATTAAATAAGAATGTTGGTGAGGTCCCCGGATTTATCTGTATAGTTTTTGTTATGTTTTGTTAGTTTGTTCTGAATATATAGACATTTTATTTTGCGCCATAATACTTTTCTATGGCAATTCAGACGATTTTCAAATTTCCATTTGTTGAAAGAAAATGGCGCATTTGATTAATGCATTTGCATGATAAACTAGTAAATCTGCAGATCAGAAGCCTCAACGTCATCTTTGCAAGTCATTGTTTTTAAACAATCTTTGCGTAATATTCAACTTCTTACAAATCGCTTTTTAAAATTTTCAATTACATAAATATTTATAAGAATAAAAAATACTGCGTAAAGTTTCAGAAATTAAAAGTGTTAACCCCTTGAGGGGCGGTGGGATAAAATATATCCCACCTAATTTAAACAAGATTCTCACCAGAAAATTTTAACTAAATTTTATATTTTTAACTTTGGAGGAAATCGTTGAAAAATTGCTTTTCCTTATTTAAAAATA
This sequence comes from Maratus speciosus, assembly GCA_963932465.1. Lineage (NCBI taxonomy): Eukaryota > Metazoa > Arthropoda > Arachnida > Araneae > Salticidae > Maratus > Maratus speciosus. The sequence continues at coordinate 516,035,146 of OZ010789.1, read as the reverse complement.
AAATTTTTCGATTATTCCGGTGAGAATTCAATATTTAGAGACATTTTTGCTTGCCCCTCAAGGGTTAAACAGGTGGTTATACAATGATATTCTGAAGTTCTGATGAGTTGCTTATTCTAATAACTTTTTAAATCAAAAATTGCATTTCTTCAGGGGGGTGGGGGGGGACTCTGCCCCTTGAACACCCCGTAGTCTATTCAAATTTACATTCGTAATTTTTTATTGATTGTGCGGATGGTTATAGTATATCTTAGAATTTTTTTACTCTGTGATCTGTAAGGATAAGCAAAAGTTTTTTTTTTAAATTACTAAATTAAAAATTAAATCTTCATGCTAACTGTACTGCGACGATAAATCTTGAAGTGACGCCAAAAATTTAACCCTAAAAATCCGCTATATTCGGCCCAAACACAACGACGTGCTTTTGAAAAAAAAAAAAAAGGGGGGGGGGGAGAAGAAGAAGAATATTTTTAGTATAATACAGTTTTTAATTCATAATACAAGGAAATACAACTTCTGAATTATTAAATATAAGCAGATCATTTCATTTAAAGAAAAAATACATGGATGAAGTCAAAGAATTCGGTCCCTGCTTGTTTTGTTTGGGCCGAATGGGGGCATTTAAATCTGAGTGATAACGCGCATCGTATTGCAAACTGTTTTTACGGTATACTGCATCTCCATCTATCTCTTTTCTCCGTGAATAATAATTAATGTTATTTTACCCAAGATCATTTTATTCCGACGTCTTTGTTTTCGACAAATGACATCTAATTCATCTGCTATTCGTACTTACTCAAAACCTTGCACTTTGTTATATTAAGAAATACTTGAGAGTTTTCTTTTTATTTCCAGTATGACACCACATTCATTTTTTTTATCTTAATTTTTTTATTTCACTTTCCTTTTTCACGTGAAAATCTTTCAATTGAAAATTGTTTAAGAGAAAATATTCCGCGTTTTGATTTTCTTGGCAACGATTAAAGAAATATTGGTAAATTTTATGGAAAATGTCAATTCATTCTCTAGGAAAATAATAAACTTTTGTATTTTTAAGCAAAATATTTGAATAAAATAATTAAAATATTGCCTATTTTTATTTCTGAGCTAAAATCCATCTATATGCAAAGATACAAATGCATTAATTCATCCGTTTTGATGTTGGCTTTACTCAAGCATTATACGCACATTTATTATAACAAGCGGGGATGACCGAGCATAGCTCGGTCAAAATTAGCTGTGCGATTAACTGTATCACTGAGCAGCACAGCATAGCTTTGTTGCTCAATGATATAGTTGAGAACTCGATATAATATTCTCACTGTATCATTCGTTCTTCAAAATTATGTTTTTAGCTCAACTCTGATTGGTTTAATCATGTATCTCGAGTCCTATCAATAATTTCTAAAAAAATTCTTTCATATTCTGAATGCCTATTTTTTCGACAAATATAGCTAAATTTGGCCCCGAATATGTGTTTTAACGTTCTTAATCTTGAAAGTCGAATTTTAGGCCAGATGTCGTCAATATTTCGCCAACTTCGCGGTTTCGTGACCCTGACTCGCAGTGACCCAAAATGACGGACTAATGAAATCTACTCGAACATGTGACTAAAGCTCAATGGTATTCTAATCAATAATGGTAGGATACGAAATTTTTCCAAAATCATTTAAGCCGTTTTATAGATAAAATTATCTCGACCCGCAGTGACTCCAAAATGACCCACTAATCTAATTTGCTCGAACATGTGACGCAGCCGAGCGGTCTTCTCAAGACCGAAAACCATATAATACAAAATTTTGTCAAAATCATTTGAGCCGTTTTTTAGGTCAATTAGCTTGACTCTGGCCCATTGTTACCCAAAGTCACCCACTAATCGAATGTTCTTGAACTTGCGACCTAACTCAATGTTTATTCTTATGCCCGAAAACGATAGATTACAAAATTTAGTCAAAATCGTTAGAGCCATTTTAAAGATAAAATTAGCTTCGCCCACAGTGCCCCAAAATGACCCACTAATCGAATTTTCTTGAACATGCGATCAAGCCCAATAATTTTCTCTTGCCCAAAACGATAGAATAGAAAATTTCGTCAAAATCGTTAGAGCCGTTTTCTAGATAAACTTTGCTTCACCTACAATGACCCAAAAATGACCCACTAATCGAATTTTCGCGAACATGTGACCTAGCCCAATAGTTTTTTCATGACGAAAAACGGTTGGATATAAAATTTAGTCAAAATTGATTGAGCCGTGTTTTAGCTATAATTATCTTGACTTTGACTCATTTGGCCCAAAATGACCCACAAATCAATTTTTCTCGTACATATGACTTAGTCCAATGGTCATCTCATGCCCGGAAACGGTATATTACAAAATTTTGTCGAAATGTTTTGGGCCTTCTTTATTCAATTAGCTTGACCCTGACCCGTTGTGACGCAAAATGACCCACTAATTGAATTTTCTTGAACATGCGATCAAGCCCAATGGTATTCTCGTGCCCGAAAACGATAGAATACAAAATTTTGTCAAAATCGTTAGAGCCGTTTTCTAGATAAACTTTGCTTGACCTACAGCGACCCAAAAAGGACCCACTAATCGAATTTTATCGAACATGTAACCTAGCCCAATAGTTTTTTCATGACGAAAAACGTTTAGATATAAAATTTAGTCAAAATTGATTGAGCCGTTTTTTAGATATAATTAGCTTGACCTTGACTCATTTAGCTCAAAATGACCACGAATCAATTTTTCTCGTACATATGACTTAATCCAACGGTCATCTCATGCCCGGAAACGTTATATTACAAAATTTTGTCGAAATGTTTTCGGCCTTTTTTTTATTCAATTAGCTTGACCCTGACCCGTTGTGACCCAAAATGACCGATTAATCGAATTTCTTGAGCATGCGATCAAGCCCAATGGTATTCTCGTGCCCGAAAACCATAGAATACAAAATTTCGTCAAAATCGTTAGAGCCGTTTTCTAAAACTTTGCTTGATCTACAGTGACCCAAAAATAACCCACTAATCGAATTTTCTCGAACATGTGACCTAGCCCAATAGTTTTTTAATGACGAAAAACGGTTGGATATAAAATTTAGTCAAAATTGATTGAGCCATTTTTTAGATATAATTAGCTTGACCTTGACTCATTTAGCCCAAAATTACCCATGAATCATTTTTTCTCGTACATATGACTTAGTCTAATGGTCATCTCATGCCCGGAAACGGTATCTTACAAAATTTTGTCGAAATGTTCTGGGCCTTTTTTTTATTCAATTAGCTTGACCCTGGCTTTTTGTGACCCAAAATGACCCACTAATCGAATTTTCTTGAACATGCGATCAAGCCCAATGGTATTCTCGTGCTCGAAAACTATAAAATACAAAATTTCATTAAAATCGTTAGAGCTGTTTTCTAGATAAACTTTGCTTGACCCACAGTGAGCCAAAAATGACCCGCTAATCGATTTTTCTCTAATATGTGACTTATTCCATTGGTCTTCTCGTAGTCGAAAACGATAAAATACAAAATTTAGTCAAAATCGTTTGAGCCGTTTTTTAGATAAAATTGGCTTGACCCATAGTGACCCAAAAATAACCCACTAATCGAAATTTCTCGAACATATGACTTAGCCTAATGGTCTTCTCGTAATCCAAAACGATAGAATACAAAATTTAGTCAAAATCGTTAGAGTCGTTTTTAGATAAAATTGTCTTGACCCAAAGTGACCCAAATATGACTCACTAATCGAAATTTTCCAAAAATGTGACCTATCCCAATAGTTTTCTCGTGCCCAAAAACGGTTGGATAGAAATTTTAGTTAAAATCGATTTAGTCGTTTTTCAGCTATAATTAGCTTAACCCTGACCCATTATGACCCATTATGACTCACTAATTAAATTTTCTCGAATATGTGACCTAACCCAATCGTCTTCTCGTGGCCGAAAATAGTAAAATACAAAATTTAGTCAAAATCATTAGAGCCGTTTTTAAGATAAAATTTACATACACACACACAATATTTGCTCGTATTATAGAATAAGATAATATTATTAGGATCAAATACGTCGCTAGGCAACTGAGGAAAAAAAGGAAAAAATGAAATACATATTATGTCAAATAAGTAAATTGATAAAACAAAAAGCTTTGTATTATTGGAAAATATGCATAAAGTTCCAGCAAAAATTATAAGCCTAATTAAAAAATTTGGCAAATATATTGACAAAATTTCAAACTAATTGGAATAATTGAAACCCTTTTGTGAATTTTAGCATTCATAATTTACCATCTAAATACATTAGTCAAATGAACCATTTTCTTTCAATAAATGGAAATTTGAAATTCGTCTCAATTGCCATAGAAAAGCATTGTGGTGAAAAAGAAAATGTTCCATATTTCACAAACGAATGAATGAAATTTAACCAAAAACTATACAGCTAATTCTGGGTACCTCACCAACATGCTTACTTAATTTCAAGCTGATCGGATGTTTTTCGCGGCAGTTATCGCGAAACAGACAGACAAACAAACAAAAAGCGGAAACCAAAATCTTTTCGGGTCTCCACAGTAAGCCTTCGCTGACGTTTCGGCAATTATGGATACTAAAACTAGTAAATCTGCAGATCAGGAGCCTCAACGTCATCTTTGCAAGTCATTGTTTTTTAACATTCATTGCATAATATTCAACTTCCTACAAATCGCTTTTTAAAGTTTTCAAATTACATAAATATTTATGAGCATACAAGATACTTCGTAAAGTTTCAGAAATTAAAAGTGTTAAACAAGTGGTTGTACATTGATGTTCTGAAATTCTGATGAGCTACTTATTCTGGTAACTTTTTAAATCAAAAATTGCATTTCTTCAGGGGGGCTCTTCCCCCCTGAACCCCCCGTAGTCTATTTAAATTTACATTCGTAATTTTTTTTGATTGTGCGGATGGTTGTAGTATATCTTAGATTTTTTTTACTCTGTGATTTATAAGGATAAGCATAAGTTTTTTTATAAATTAATAAAATTTAAATTTAAAATAAAATATTCATGTTAACCGTACACAGACAATAAATCTTGAAGTGACGCCAAAAATATAACCCTAAAATCGCTACATTCGGCACAACACAACGACATCCTTAAAAAAAAAAAAAAAAAAACGGATGAAGTCAAAGAATTTGGTCCCTGTTCCACGTGCTTGTTTTGTTTGGGCCGAATGAGGGCATTTAAATCTGAGCGATAACGCACATCGTATTGCAATCTGTTTTTACGGCATACTGCATCTCCATCTCCATCTATCTCTTTCCTCCGTGAATAATAGTTAATTTTATTTTACCCAAGATCTTTTTATTCCAGCATCTTTGTTTTCGATAAATGACGTCTAATTCACCTGCTATGCGTACTTACTCAAAACTTTTCATGTTGTTATATTAAGAAATACTCGAGAGTTTTCTTTTTATTTTTAATATGCCGCCATATTAATTTTTCTATTCTTAATTTTATTTTTCATTTTCCTGTTTCACGACAAAACATTTCAATTGAAAATTGTTTAAAAGAAAATATTATTCCGGGTTTTGATTTTCTTGGCAACAATTAAAGAAATATTGGTAAATGTTATGAGAAAATGTTACGTTATTCTCTATGAAAATAATGAACTTTTGTATTTTTAAGGAGACAAGGGACCTTAAAATAATTTTTTTTATTTTTTGTAAATTTCACCTTAAATATTATTCAAGGGTACATTATATGCCTTATGGCATGCATTTATCACAAAAAAAAAAAAAAAAAAGTTTTATTTTTCAGAAAAAAATGGAATTTTTTTCTGAACAAAAATGAAAAATTTTTGAAAACACATGAAAAATTTTTTCGAAGACCTTCTTAGAAGTCTTCGAAATGCACCCTGCGTCTTCCATATCAATGAAAATCGCCAATATTTTTTATAAAAGTTTGGTTTATATATATAAACAAAACAGAGCATCGAATTTTATATATTTGAATTTAAAGGTAAAAAAAATTTTTTTTTGAAAAATTTTGAAATTTTTTAAAAAAAATTTCAAAATTCCAAATTTTTTCAATTTTTTCTTTATTTTTTGTAAATTTCATCTTAAATATTATTCTAAGGTACATTATAGGCATTATGGTATGCATTTATCACAAAAAAAATATAAAAAAAGTTTTATTTTTGAGAAAAAAATGGAATTTTACCCATTGTCTTAGAAATCTTCGAAATGCCCCCTGCGCGTCCCATATCAATGAAAATCCCCAATACTTTTTATAAAAATTTTATTTATATATATAAATAAAATAGAGTATCGAATTATATATATTTGAATTTAAAGATTAAAAAAAATTAAAAATTAAAAATTTTGAAATTTTTTTGAAAAAATTTCAAAAAATTTCAATTTTTTCTTTATTTTTTGTAAATTTTATCTTAAATATTATTCAGAGGTACATTATATGCATTATGTCATGCATTTAGCACAAAAAAAAATAAAAAATAAATTTATTTTTGAAAAAAAAAATGGAATTTTACGTGTTGTCTTAAAAATCATCGAAATGCCCCCCTGCGCATCCCATATCAATGAAAATCCTCAATATATTTTTTTAAGTTTGTTTTTTATATATAAATAAAATAGAGCATCAAATTTTATATATTTGAATTTAACAGTTTAAAAAAATTAAAAAATTGAAAAATTTTGAAAATTTTTCGAAAAAAATTTCAAAATTTTTTATTTTTTATTTTTTTTTTACCTTTAAATTCAAATATATAAAATTCGATGCTCTATTTTATTTATGTATATAAAACAAACTTTTATAAAAAATATTGGGCATTTTCATTGATATGGAAGACGCAGGGGGCATTTCGAAGATTTATTTCTAAGACGACGCGTAAAATTCCTTTTTTCTCAAAAATAAATTTTGTTTAAATTCTTTTTTGTGATAAATGCATGCCATAATGCATATATCACAGTGATATTATTCAAATATACCCTTGAATAATATTTAAGGTGAAATTTACAAAAAATAAAAAAAAATATTTTTATGGATTTTAAGGTCCCTTGTCCCCTTAAGCAAAATATTTCAATAAAATAAATGAAATATTGCCTATTTTTATTTCTGGGCTAAAATCCTTCTATATGCAAAGATACAAATGCATTAATTCATCTGTTTTGACGTTGGCTTTACTCAAGCATTATACACGCAATTATACTAATATTATTAGGACCAAATACGTTGCTAGGCAACAGAGAAAGAAAAGGAAAAAAATGAAATATGCATTATGTCAATTTGATGAAACAAAATCCTTATATTATTGGAAAACATGCATAAAATTCCCCCTAATATTATAAACCTAATTAAAAAAATCTCGCAAATATATTGACATAATTTATTGGAATAATTTAATAATGTTATTTAAAAATTTCAGCATAAAAAATTTACCATTTAAATCCATTTTTCATATGAGCCATTTCTTTCAACAAATGAAAATCTGAAAATCGTCTGACTTGCCATTGAAAAGCATTATAAAGCAAAATAAAATGTTCCATATTTCCCGAACGAATGAACCAAATTTAACCAAAAACTATACAGCTAAGTCCGGGTACCTCATCAACATGCCCAGTAAATTTCAAACCGATCGGATGCTTTTTGCGGCAGTTATCGCGGAGCAGACAGACAGACTAACAGAAAACAAAACTTTTCGTGTCTCCACAGTAAGCCTTCACTGACGTTTCGGCAATTACCAAGTAAGGGTTTTAAATCACTCTTATTGTTTTGGGATTTTGCCAATATATTTGTCAGACTTTTTAAATTAGGTGTATGATTTTGGTGGAACTTTATACATGTTTTCCAATAATATAAAACATTCTGTTTTATCATTTTACTTATTTGACATGATACATATTTCCTTTTTTTTCATTTTTTTCTCTGTATTTCATAGCCTATAAAAAGAAAATCGTTCAAATAATGTTCAATATTACGCAAAGTGAGATTAAAAGACAATAACTTAACACTAAACGTACCGATATTTTTATATACCTATTCCTACCACAAACGGTCAAATGACCCCTGTAAAAAAAGTTGTATATTTTACGATGTATTGCGAAAAATATACCAGTTGGTACAATTTGATGTATGAATAAAACATTTTTCTTCAAATAACGATTACAAATTGTTTATTTATTAAAGTAAAAAAAATAATAATTACATAAAAAAATAAAGAAAAACTAGAAAACAGGAATTCTGCTTTTTCAGAATTTAGTGTCGCCCCCGATGAAAAAAAATATATATGTATATATGAATAGTACAAAACGTATTTCAATTTTAAGGCTTACAGCACCCGCTTGTATTTTATGTAAAATGACGTCATTCGCATTCACTTAAGAATTCCACATTTATGATTCACTCTTAAACATCTACAGTAAAGTAGGCATAGGACGTCACTATCGCGAAATAATACACAAATGCAGCAAAAAAATGCCGTCATTCAAGAAACTCGACCCCAAAAAAAACGGCTATCTAATGATTCACAGGCCTTCATTTCTTTGTAACATTAATATATATACTTAAAATTAAATATAGTTTATAATAGTTCCACGTGTTAAGAGAAATCATTCGTTTATATTTTTTCAAAATAGCACGTATTTTAACTACATTTTCTTTCGGTTGTTATGAAAAAATGGCAACAAAAATATATACATAATTGATATTTTACAACTATTTTTCCTTTACTTTCTACAGAAATGGAGAACTTCCGTTGCCAATATTAAGCAAATGGCTCAAAAACTACAAAAAAATTAATGTTTCAAAAATAAATGGAGATGCAGTTTTCAAACAAATTGCATTTAAAAGTACTTTTTTTCCAATACGACAGTATAAAAATTGAAAATGTGCGATGCTTAGAAGCTTAAAAAATTGCTATAGAGTATTTAATCGTACTGCTTTGTTTTACGGCTGGCTTTGGTAAGGTAACATTGTTTTTGGACGACACAAAATAAGTTGGGAAAAAGAGAAAGAGCGTACTGTACCGGGGGCTAAAAAATTAAACATTTCAAGAAATTTCAAAATTTAGAAATAAGTACTATTATGCAAATTTTATTTATGTTCACCGCATGTTTTGCAAATTATTTTTTTCTCGAAGGCACATTTTCCACTCACATATTTTGTATATTTCAAACAGATTTTTGTAGTTTTATTTCCCTCGCAAAAATTTATTTGGCATTTTTTTCGCTTTGGCACACATTAGAGGTCTGCACGGGCCCGGGCTTGGCCCGAGGCCCGTACCCGGCCCGGCCGCGGGCCGGGCCGGGCCGGCAGAATTAGGACAATTTTTTCAACGGGCCGGGCCGGGCCGACAGACAAAATAAACGGGCCGGGCCGGCAAAAAAATTGAACGGGACTGAAGGGCCGGGCCGGCTGATAAAAAAAATTAATCGGGCCTATCGGCCCGATATAAGAATTTGAGAGGAGCAGATAAAATACGAGGTCATTTCCAATGAATATGTCTTTTTCGAGAAGTATAAATGTGCGTTACGAGCCGATGCGAGTTTAACAACATCAATACAGAAATGTAACATGTCCATCGTAGAGATCGGCATCGTACAATTACATGATGCCTGATCCCGGGTTTAATTTTTTTCGGCAGACTTGTGCCGGGACGGAACTGGTCTTAATCGTTCTCAGGAAGTATAGGACAGGCATTATGTTTTGTAAAAGTATTAATAGCGATAATGAACTTCTGTTAACAGTATCTTTGGAAATGTACCTTAAGGTGGTTCTCATATTTACTGCTCAACAATGCGAAACTCTCAGACACATTTTCTGACTCATTTTTAACTATAAAGGCATAAAATTGACAGGCTGAGTATTGAAGGCAATTGGGATCAAATAGCGTTTCCATTTTTCATAAATTACGTACAGAGATAACAGAGACTCTTGTCACGTGACTGTACGTTTTCTCCTTTCCTGTGCTATCGCTTCCGGAAATTCGATTCAAAACGCTAACTTTGGCAGTATTTTCTGAAAGATATATTACTTTTATCTAAAAAAAAAAAAAAAAACGGCATTTACATGGTTTCTGAATAAGAATACCTGCCAATCTCATGCTTTTCCGAAAAGAAATGAATTCATAAATGTATCAAAATGTAGCTCCTTTGGATTTCAGAAAAACCTTAAAAATGACAGAAATATTTTCACAAATCTACCTTTTATTATAAGCTTCAAAAGTTATCATGTTTTTTAACCCTTTATTCTAAACTACAATAATCTTTTAATGAACCCTTATTTAAATTTTGAAACGTCTGTACAGACGTTAACTAAAACACTGTAAGTAATCGTTAACGTTTACTATTGTGTGTTTTCTATTTTGCGAACACATAGTAATTTAAAATATACTGTAAAATGTTCCCATAAATATGCATGTAGTATTCATTAAAAGAATCTTAATTGTATGTCGAGAAAAAACGGAATTTTTTGTAGACATTTAGTCGGGCCGGGCCGGGCCGAGAACGGTAAAAATGTAAACGGGCCGGGCCGGGCTCGGGCCGAACTTTCAATTTTTACACCGGGCCGGGCCGGACCAAAATAGCTTTCCTTCGGGCCGGGCCGGGCCGGGCCCGGGCCTGGAAATTCCGGCCCGTGCAGACCTCTAGCACACATGAAACTAAACTTGAATCTGTTGAGCTTGCCTGTAATGTAAAGCCAGGAGAGATCGCGCGCAAAGAGATTCGACGGGAAGGAGTAGAGTGCGCGCGCAGCGACTCCAGGTAATTGTACAGCAGCATTAGTGCAGTATCTACATGAATGTGCACATTGATTGTTCCAAGCGTTTTCGATAAAGCATTGCTATTTTGTTTTGTTTTTCTAAAGTAAGTATTTGAATTTTCATAACTGTTCCTCAGAATTTTTATTGAATGTCAGTAGTACAAAATATTTTGAACTTAAACGATTTCTTATAAATTACTAACCTATACTAAGGATGCGGCCACCAACAATTCATTTTAGAATTGGCCATGTTTAAATAAAAGGCCACGCAATCTCTCCTACCAAAATAGGAGAGTTTGCGCATCTGCTACTTAGGAGAGATGGCGCATTTCCCCGTAAGTTCCAGTGCTCGGAGAGGTTACGCAGCTTATTGGTAAATTTGCATGAATTGAAAATTATGTGTAACACATATTAATAAATCAATTTTTAAATAATTTCGGAAAAAACACATAATTATCGAAATTAAATTTGGCTACAAATTAATTTGCAAAAAAATACTTTTGCATATAAAAATTTTATTAATAAGTTAATAATACAATTGTTATTTAATTAATTTTATGTAATTATTTTTGTTAATAAATTAAGAATATATTTGTTAATAAATTAATTAAATATTTATATACTTCTTTTAATTTATGAGCAATTAATTTGCTAATAAATTAATTTTGTTAACTAAAATAAATTTTCTAATAACAACTACAATGTTTTGGAAAAGCTTTCACCCATTCCAAGTAGTTTAATTCCATCGAAATCAAAAGGAAACAGAGTGCAACTAATGTTACTGATCCACAAAATATAGGGTAATTCCGGGATTTATGCCGCACATTTTTTTTTTAATTTGTGTATAAAGTCCCATGGTGGACATAAAATAAAAAAAATCATGCTGTGCTATTTAATGTTAAATGTACAATGCGTGTACAAAAAAATTCAAAACAAATAATTAATATTTTTTAACAATTTTTTTCTAAAACATTACACTGCGGCGCGTCACCCGTACATTGAGGCTGATATGCCGCACTTGTACGGTAATTATGCCGCGCTTGTAATAAGAACAGAATGAAATTATAAATAAAAATATTTTTAAAAAAATATTCATATCTGGACTATAATTAACGATGTATTAACAAAATGAAACTAAATGAGTACAATGAAACGTATTAGTAGATTCAAATTAATAATTGTTTGCCTACTTTCACTATTAAAATATCGACATATTTTTTTACATTAAATTTTAATTGTTATTTCAGCAACATCGTAACATCAATGTATTAGAAAGGGAAAAGAAAAAAAGTAAAATTGTGTTTACATAATTTATTTTTTAACCCTTTCAGCACCGGTGGATTTTGCACAAATTTTATTCCATTGACACCACTTTTTTAAAAGAAGTTACCTTTACTTACATAATCATAAAAATGCTCTAATTAAAGAAAGCAAATATTATTTTTATTTTATACTGGTGCCAGAAACAAACTTTGTATGCTCTTTATGAAGGTGCTTATATGCACCCATGTTCCCGAATGGGTTAAGAAACCTGTTTTTTTTTACTATAATCTACAAAAAAAGTGTCGAAAATTTACAGTATTTATATAACTACATTTGACACATGATGCAACGAAGCCAATTACACTTCCTATTTTTTGGAGTGGTTTTCTAAACATTCCTTGCAAAGAACATCTGCGTTACGCGTAATCCAATTTTTCATTTTTATCATCTTGACTTGCATCTTTCTTGCCCTTCTTACTTTTTATTTTTCCCTTTTTCTCCTTTGGTTTTAGTAAACTTGATAACATGCCTAACATGGTTAGTCTGTGCAAAAAGAAAAGGAAAAGTTAATAACACTTAATCATCCCGTACAAAAGAAGCTGCGGCATGTATCCCATTTTGCATGGTGCAGACGTCGGCCATCACAGTCACCTGCCATCGCTAAGGGAAATGGCGTAATCATACACATAGTACTCTATACAAACGCTACACTTTGTTTTGACTTCGAAATCATGCATACATTCAATAATTAGTGTATGAAAAGTATTTAAACATAACGTGTTTAAAAGTTTGAACAGTGAAATCATGCACTTACGTCAAAATAAGGATTGTACTTCTACAAGTAAACATCGAAATGGGATTCACGCTATACACTGTTTAAAATAATCTCATTGCGCACCTATACTGTGCGTTTGACGGCCTTCTATCGATAATTACAAGAAATACAAGGGGTGCGGCATCTATCCCAGATGCGGCGACTCTCCCGGAGTTACCCTACATGGAAAAAGAATTAAGAAGGATGTGGCTACCAAAAAAAAACAGCTGAAAATAAGATGCTTCCAGAAAAAATGGGATAAAAAACTGACGGGAAAAAAACTAAGGTCATTGAGGATGAGTGCATTGAATGTTTGGAACTGTACCAGGAGACACCTTCGACCACTAACTGGATTCGATGTATTGCTTGTGGCAGGTGATTGAACGAAAGCTGCTTGATTTACATCAATAAGTGCATCGATTGTGGACGACGACAACTTCGGTTAGCAAACAAAATATATTGGAACTGTGGAAATGAAAATGATGTAATTTTCAAGGTTAAACATGGTATCAAGTAGATTAATGTTATTTTGTAATATTAGTAGTACTTGCTTTTACTAATGCTTAAATCTTCTTCTTAAATTAAAATTCTTTAACTGTTGTTAAAATTCTTTCTTTTTTTATTATTTAAGCATTAGGTTTAAATATTCACTCCTGATACAATAATATACACTCACAAAAACCTTACAATAATGTCATTTACATTTTAGTGTAATTATTATTGTTAACAATTTAATTGTAGATATTTTTAATAACAATCTCTTCTAACCATGTGCGCAATCTCTCCTATCCATGTGCGCAATCTTACCAACCCTGTAAGGAGAGATTGCGAAAAATAGTTTTCTTGGTTTTATTACTGCTGTTCTATTAAATTATAGCATAACAACAAAATAACAATGGAGATGCATAAAAAACAAATGAAGTCAAAATTATTCATGCATAGTTTAGCAAAAAATTAATATTTAGATTTTTTATTAATATTCTTTTGAAATGTGCGCAGACTCTCCTAGCATTACCTTATAATTTCTTGTTCTTTCTGTTGCTCACGTTGAAAATCTTCGGCAAGTTCTTCAGCTAATTGGAGTAAAAATTGTTGCCTAGAAATGTTTTTGCCGGTTATTTCTTTATATAATACCCATGGGTTAATTGCAGCCAGGTCAAGAATATTGAAGAAATTCTGCAGAGGCCATCTTCGGGATTTTGATTTAATGAAGTATTTTCTTGCCATTTCATCTCTCATGTCTACATCGAATTTAGTACTATTATAGAATCTAATTGTTTCAAGTATAAACTTAGCGGGTTTTTTTTTCTTTGAATGTTTATAAATTTATGACTTGAGCTTAGTAGAAGCATATTTTTTTTTCGACTTACTTTTGTAAATTGTAAGTGTACAATGTCAGAATTATATTGTTTTGTTGAGAATAGTGGCATATCATCTTTCGCCTGTTTGGCGAATTTAGGTAATTCTTTTTTATTTGCTCGGATAGTTCCAACAATAGTGGGTTTTTTTCCTAATAACTTTGTAGCTAGTGATGCGCTCATAAAAAATTATCGGTGATAACGCTTCTTCCGCACTCTGTGAACGGTTCTAGTAGTTTGAGAACAACGTATTTCCCAAGCGGAGTTGAAGAATCTCTGTTCTCATCCTTCCCAAATATGGAAATCCTTTTATAACGCATTTGGTCTTGACTTCAGATGCTAGCCAGAATTTGATTCCATACTTATCCGGTTTGTTTGGGATATATTAGGAAAATCTACACCTCACTTTGGTTGGGAAAAGCTGTTCATCTACAGTTAAATGTGGCCCAGGCTTGTAACAATTTCGGCTATTCTGGATAAATTTGTACCATACTTCGAAGATTAGAGTAAATTTATCATTTTCTAAATGCTGGCTTCGTTGGGTTTTTTTTTTTTTTATCAAATCTGACAAAAAGCATTATATCACAATAAGTATTTCTGTTCATGGTTTTAGAAAAAAGCAGGGCCTCATTTCTTGTGCCATAGATATGAGATGCTCAATTCTTTTGCCTGATATGCACCAGGTGCATATAGAATTGCAATGAGTTTTTCAGGAGTAAAACTCCATTTAGTTCCTAACATTCGAGATGCCTCTTCTTCTGTGCATTTTGTAATGTGGTTCATTACATTGTTGTCAATAAGTATAGAAAATGCACTTCTCACTTTCCCTTTCATAATATTTCGTTTGGCATATCCTGTTGGACCTGCAACTTCCCTAAAAATATTATGAATAGCCATCCGTCCTGGTGTAGATCCTTTTTGTATTTCCTGCCATTTTGAACCATCGTCCGCAATTTCGATGCATCCTTCTTCTTCTTCACTTTCTGAACTGATTACCCGTCTCTTTCTATTTTGTCCTCTGCGTCTGTTCAAAATATTCTCTTCTTCACTTTCTGAACTGATTGACCGTCTCTTTCTCTTTTGTCCTCTGCGTCGTCTATTCAAAATATTCTCTTTTTCACTTTCTGAACTTATTACACGTCTCTTTCTCTTTTCTCCTCTGCGTCTATTCAAAATATTCTCTTCTTCACTTTCTTTACCTAATGACTTACTTCCGCTTGTATTGTCACAGAAATCTTCATTTTTTGCTATGTTATACACTACACTTTCAGATAGTTCCTCTTCATTAGATTCTGAACGCTCTTCATTTATATTATTTATTATTTCCAATAACTTAAAATATCTTGAATTTGTCGACATTTTGGGGGTATAAATTATCAGTACACTAATGAAAAAAACAATTCTTGACTCACAAAATAGCACTATAACCGAAACGTTCGAACTACAATTCTTGCTCAGAGTACGGTGTAATTTCAAATAATTTCATCACCCAATAACAAATATGATGCAATACTGTAAAATAGATGATGCAATACAATAAAATAGATGATGCAATAGTAAAAATATGTAATGCTATAATTTTATCACACATTAACACGTTTAAACCTTTATGATTTAACAGAAATTCAACCAAGGGTCAAATGACCCTTTGCGGTAATTAAGCCAATTTGTTTTTTTTTTTTCTCGGAAAAAAAAGTAGTCCGGAGATGAGACAATATTAAGGAATAATTCGATTCTATATTTAAATAAAAATAGTGAAATCAGTGGGGATTCCGTAATGTTATGTTTTCAAGAAATTCCAAATAAATGTTTAAAAAGGGTCATTTGACCCCTCGTGGTAGTTTTAGTGTTAAAGAGCTGACGTTGAGGCTCCTGATCTGCAGATTTACTAGTCTGATTATGTAAAACAGAGAATAAATGCCTTTGAAACATACAGCATTTTTAAAATTTTCCAAAATATTCAAAATTGTTCATAACATTAATTTGTTTATCTGTCTGTCGTTAAATTACTATGCAATTTTAACGCTAAAAATTATGCAAAACAAAAGATTCATAAACATTCTAGAACTTTACAAATTTAAAATATATTTCCTTAGAAAAATCGTTTTTTCCAACTCATTAACTGAAGATAAGATTTTAAAGGAAGTTAACAGATAACGCAACTTCATCACAGTCGGAAAGATGATTTTTCCTTCTTACCCTTTGGCTAAATTTCATTTTCATCTTATTTAAAGAAAAAACGTTTTACCTCTAATATTTGTCTGCAAAAAATTAACTTATAGCTAATATTATTAAATTATGATCCGCAGACATGAGTGCGTGTAAGGAGCATGGAGAGATCTGGATTTTAAAATTTAATTAATTAATTTTTTCTTTATCTGTGGTGATTTTGAAAAAAAAAATGTAAAATTTATTCTTCAAAAATGACATAAAATAATTAAACAATAAGAGAAAAAGAAGTCAGAATTTTTTGCCGGGATGATCTTCACCCCGGAACTTTCAATGCAAAATAAGTTTTATTTGTTTTATTTATCATTTATTCATTAAAATATTATCTTAAACGGGTGTTTACATGGGAGTTATTCCTGATGAAAAGAAGATACGAGTTATAGCAAGATAACATTTCGTACTTGTTAAATTTATGTATTACTTTTATCTTGTTATGTTCAAAAAATTCCTTGCGCGAGGAATTATGACAAAAGAATCTGAGTTTAGCCTATTTAGCTCATGTTTGTTTCTAGATTTTAAAATACTTAAATTTCTGAAGGTTTCAAAAACGATCTCCATTTGACAACCGGCTTAATCCCGAATTATCTTGAGGATTACTTTCAGTAAAGGCAATTTCGGGAAATGAAAAAAAATGAACCAAGCCGAAGCTGGCCACGGGCACGTATATTTCAAAATCTTGCTCCGTTCTGGATTTTGTTTTGCCCGCCCAATGTTTTTAGCTTTACATAATTGTCGACGAAAATATAGTCTATATGTATATACGATAATACTATACGAAAATACTCTCTTATTTGCTACGAAAATACCATAACAGATTTTTTTCTCTCTTTACCAAACAAAATGTGCAAATTAACAGCCTACGCTAGTTCACGCAATGATATTTGCAGGATAATGTTAAACGCAATACTTAAAAAATGGTGCATGGTACAATAAATACATTGACATGGTTTAATAATGGGAAATCCATAAGAATCAACGATTATTTTGCAAGAAAGATTTTGATACTGATGCCGACCAATGGAACTCTTAATTACAAAAAAGCAAATTACTTCTCTTTTCTTAAAGAACATTGCATATATTTTCTGGGACAATCTGTGACATTCTAAATATTTTCTTCTTTTGTAATTTACATTGAAATATTGAATATTCTATCAATTTTAGCATTTAAAATACATCAAGGATCATCGAGTATCAAACAGTTTCGTAGAATGCAACGTGAACGATTTCAATGAAAATATTTTTTCTTTTATTTTTCAAATTAAAAAAATTGTACTGTAAAATATGAAATTGGGTTATAAATATTCAAATGTGGCTCAAAGATTTACCATTAAAATAACGAGTTGCAACCCGTCGAAATTCGACGTACTAAAATGTTTGAAAGGAACTGTCAGATCGAAATTATAATAAACCTACAAAAATAATTACAACAAAAAAATCATCTTACATTGGTTGTCTAACTCTTAAAACAAATAATATTTTAAACCCAAAATTACCAAAATATTATTTCTACAAACTTCAACTGCTTAAATTATTGAAAAATTAAACTGTATTAGATTACGTAATCAAGATGAGTAATTATGATGGAGTTATCGATGGAGCTCTTATGTTTGTTTTTACGGGATGAAAAATCAGTAAAAAGGATTTCGCTTTGTCACATCATAAAATTTTCCCCCATAAAATCTAAACTGTACGTTATTTTCACATTCTCGTAATTTACATACGCACCACTCAAATTCACAATTTGAAAGTATTTTAACGCGCAAAAGAATAGATTATTAATGAATGCATTTCCAAAGTTAAAGTCACGTTTGTCCGATACAACTTTTCATGTGAACATTCGCACAAACCTTAAGTTCTAATCTTAGTACCCGCGAAAAAAAATTTCAGAAATTTGACTTTAGTTGTGATAGTATTCGCTATTTATAGTATTGGTCAAATATTTAGTTTTATATATAAAAAAAAATGATCGTTTTGTTTTAAATATATCATTTTTACTCAATGAATAATTTTGCCGAGCGCCTCAAACTCATTTATCAGCGTAATGTAAAAATATTAAAATGTAGCTGATTTATGAAGAAGAATGCGCGTTTTATTTAATGTCTGACATCATTTCCTGTTCAAAAATTATAAAAAAGTTACTTTTATTTGTAATGTGAAAATGGCATCAATAAGGATATAATGAATAAAAATAATAAACCATGAATATTTTCCCTTTACTTTCAATATAAATGGAGTACTTCAGTTGCCACAATTACAAAATTTGTATTAAAAACTACAAAAAAATTAATATCTCAAAAACAAATTCTCTCAAAAAAAAATTCTCTTTTAAGAGAATTTTTTTCCTTATACGACGGTGTAAAAAGTTAAAATGTGTGATGCATAGAAGTTTAAAAATTTGCAGTAGAGAAAATGCAAAACCAAAATTTTATTTCAAATTTCAAAGTGTTGCCATTCGCAAAATGACGTATGCGTTACGCACAGATATGTTTGTCCTTTATAATATAGATATATAACGTTACACAGCTTATGTTTTGCATTCTTTTTATTGTACAATATTTAATGGATTTCAACACTGATTTTCAGTGGATTAATTCTCTGGTTAACGCTTCACATAATATGGGTCGCGACCCACCAGTGGTAGAAGGCTATGTTTTGGGGGGTCATTCTTCAAAAATGTATTAATAATTTTATCTGTGAAGTATTATGAATACAATATGCGACATCTTTAATGAAACAAATTATCAACAACTTCATGAGTAAACAAAGTTTCATTAAACTTTGATTAGAGAACGACTTGAGGCTAAAATTAACAAATTTAAACCATGATTTAGGGAATTTCATTAGGGCACAATAATATGCATTGACAATTAAACTGAATATTTTCATAGATATTATGATTATATGGCATTGTTATTATGATTATTCGCATTTCGCCATTACAGTTTTCGTATGTATGCTTTATACAAAAGTTCGCTGTTCTCAAAAAATAGTTTAAACAGAAGCTGGTATACACCTACGTTTTAAATAGGTCAGGGTAATTTTTCAAACTTAAACATGTGGCGCATAACAATAAAGTTTTGGAAGGACTTCCCTATCTTCTACTGGAAATACAACACAGAACTATACGTCACCGAAAACTTAAAATGTAGATGCACTATATATTTCACGTCTTCATTGCTGACATCATAGACGTTGGCTTGGGGGAGGGGGGGGGGAGAGAAATAGGGAGTATTGGCCCTCACTCTGGCTTTCAAAATTTTATTAACTATGCTTTCTTTAACTCTGGTGTTTTAAAATAATAACAATAAGATTCCCAAGATAAGCATCCCAAATCATTTCAAAGAATAAACACTAAGAAAGAAATAATATTTTTCCACCAAGTGAGCTCCACCTCCTTCTTACGCCCACATACACCACCCCTCACTGGACCCCTCGTACGACATGAGTTTTAATTCTTTTTTTTGTGTGTGTGTTAAAAAATTACCTTAAACTTTCAGTTTGGAGGCTGAGAGTGCCTCTGGGGAACAATTGTTGTATAATAAATTAATATTTTGTTATTGTTAAATTTCCATATTGCTTTTTATGTTAATATGTTTAAAAAATTGTCTTGCATGGTGGCAAAAAATTCTTAGTTCAGCCACATGTTTATATTCTCCGTTTTAAGAAATGCAGATCTTTCTTAAGATTTCTCGAAAAAGCGCAGGTCTTCCTAAATGGGAAAATAATTGACTTCCTTTTTCCTTTTGTACATTTCTTGCATCTTTCTTAAATAATCGATTACAAAATAAAACATTTTCTCTTTTGTGATCTTAAATGGCAGAATCGTCTGTCAATGGAACCGTTAAGGACACTTCCCACAGCTCGTCGTGTATCAAACAAGAGTTTCGTGTAATGCAATTTGCTTGTTAATGCAGATATATATTTTATCGCTACATGCTACGATTTTCCATTGCAAATTAAGCAATTTTCTGTTTTTAACAAGAAATAACGTCAATTACATTCTAGTTCGGCTTAGTCTTTAGACACTTCAGAGGTAATTTCGATAGAAAAGTGTTACAGATCAAAAGTAGATTGTTGTAACTGGCACTAAATTGTTAAGATTGCTCCCAAGTTAATAAATGTCACGAATGTATAAAGCATTAAAGTAGCTTTTGTTCTTAAGAAGCTTTTGTTTTAGTGGAAATTATTCATATACATTACTTAAGGAATAAGCCTTAAATGACTTAATTGTGAATACAAAATAATTCGTAAAGCAGAAATTAGTTTATGTACTCAAATAATATTTTATGTAAAATATATGTTTTATATAAACCATATTATATTCATATACATAAAGTTAATAAAAACAATTTATGTATAGAATAAAGAAACAAAACAATATAAAGGGAAAAGACCTGCAAAATAAAGATTGACAGTAATTTAGTATAAGCATAATTAGAAAATTAAGTTAAAGTGCTTGTTTTTTTAGTTAAATAAAAATGGCTATAATCTTTAGATTCATAGCACTGTCTGCATAGAGCAGAGTGCTAAGAGATTTATAGGTTTTTGAGCGTTTTCTCCGAAAGCATAAGAGGAGGCATCAGTTGTAAACTTTCATAAATTTATTTTTGTTTTTCATTTTATTTTAAATCTATACAAAGCTGAGTCGTACAAAACAGACAGTATGAAAATATTAAATTTATAACTGGGTAAATTTTAAATTGGAAATATGCATGCACTATTCTTAAAACTGCATTTTAGATACTTGGGCACAATGGATAAAAACTGTTTCCAGCAAGATAATTTCTCTTGTACAGATATGTATAAAATGATCATCTCTACAATCTCCAGTTATTATTTTACCAATTAAACTAATTAAACTGTAGTCGTGTAGTTTTACTCACGATCTGAAGAAAATAGAAGATGTGCTTATGTATATTTTTTATCTCCAGCGATTTTATTATCACCAAATACTTGTCATACTTGCATGTTTTAGAAATGAGGTAATTACAGGAGGTGCACGAAATGCACTTCTTGGGCTTCCAAAACAGCTGAAATACATTCTAATATTCTAGAAATATATTCTAGATATAAATATATTCTAGAAACTTTTTTAAAATCAACATATTCCAAGAACGTTTAAGTGAGATAACCTGTATAACAAAAAATAGAATTACGAAGATCTAATGAAAAATTGAATCAGTATGGAAATTAAATCATTGTTTTTGTCATTATACGAGGGTTAGTCAAAAATAATCCACAATGCAGTTTTAAATTTTATTTCAATACAAATAGGAAACTAACGTTAACATCATTTTTCAGTATAGTCTCCTAGCCTTTCAACGCACTTGGTCCATCGTTGTTCAAGCTTCCTGATGCCCTCAGAAAACAAGGTTTTCGAGTGAACAGCGAGCCACGCATGCACCGCGTCCTTCAGTTCTTGGGGTCCGAGGTGAATCGATGGCCCCTTAATGCCTCTTTGAGTGGACCATACGAATGGTAGTTCGAATGGGCAAGGTCAGGTCTGACAGAACCATATCACGTGCACGCTCAATGTTGTCATCATTTGTGTCCGTACACGGTCGTCCGACTCCTTCCTCATGCGTAAGGCTGCGTTCGCACGCGTATTTTGCCTGCTTGTCCAGTATTCTTGGAAAAGCTTTTATTCTGAACCCATCTGCGGTTTATTGACAAAAGAATGAGGGGCATCAACAATGGGTCAGGAGATAAGGAGCTCGACTCTACTTGAAGGAAAGGTTCCTCTTTTGCTGAACATCAGTCCCTTTCCTGCTAAAGTCGTTAAAAATCAAAGACACCGACTGGTGAGACCAATAAAGCCGGTTGTTGATCGTAACTAGTAGGAACGTCGGTTCGCAGCTTAACACTTGTGCGAACATTTTTGAATTTTTCAATCCATTTGTAGACGCTCCGTTGCAGCAAGGCATTGTTCCCGTATTTTGCCGAAAGCCTTCGATTTATTGCAACACCTGATACACCTTCCGACTGCAAAAACCGGATCACTGTTTATTGCTCCTCTTTAGTGCAAACTTCTAATGGAGCGACCATGATCTATTTGCAACAAAAGGAAGACAAATGGAGGAAGAACAGTGAAACTTTCATAGCATGACCAAAACAGCATAACAATAAAATAAACTAGGATATAGGTCAGTATGAACAATGTAAGAAGAGTTATGTCAAAATTGCAGATAATTTTTGACTTACCCTCGTATATTATTCTAAGAATTATTTCACATACGAATAATGTACTTAAAGTATAAATTAAAGTATAGTTATAAATAAAGTTATTAATAAATAAGTATGCATGTATTAGATTTTATCTACTATATACGAGTATATAAAATGCAAATGCGAATTTGGTAAAATCGAGTTCTGCTGAATGTGTTTGGATGACGCTTGCACTGTTTGTTGGATAACTTTTCAGGAAAGATTTTAGTATATAACGTAACGTTCTACGTTGCTTAGTGATAGAAGTATGGGGAAAAGTTATATAATCGGGTGGAAAAGTTATGAAATATTCGCATTTTTAAAACGGTGTACTAAGAGGATTTTGATGCGACTTACATTGTTTGTTAGATAATTTATCAGGAATGGTTTTAGTATGTTGCATATCGTTCTACCCTTCTTTACCAAATCCTACTATAAATGATGAACTAAAAGAGTTAACAGTCCAAATTTTAATCTGACATATTAGAAAATATAGTAACGCAATTGCATTCGTATCGTTTTCAGCAATGCAGATGGACATTCAGGTAAAGGTCCATATTTTTTTTTTTTTTTTAACACAAGATCAAATTCACCGATATCTTTCGTTTGATTAAAGGTTCGTTTGGAGAAACCGGCCAGTGTAGCGGGCGATGCCAGCTAGTTAATATTATAAGAAAATTCCACCTATAACCAATAATTTTCCCTCTTCCTTTTGTTTCATTATAAGTCTTTTTAATTTTTATTTTTTATTTAAAATGCGTAAGAGATTTTCTGTATAAAAACTTTTTGGGGTTTTTTTTCCATGAAAAAGGTTATATAATATACAGGGTCATCGAAAAATAATGCCTAGATTTAAAAAAAATCATAACATTGAAACCTTTTATGTTAAATGAGTAATTCTTTCATTACACGATAACTGGTGAACGCAAGTTTGGTTTTAGTTCACCAGAATTCGTTTGCGTGTCTGTGTTATGCGCAGATTAGTTGCGCAGTCGTCAAGGTCAGCCAACGCTTTGTTATCAGGAGCAATTTGACCTGGATAAGTTCTCCGAAAAAGTCGCTGTACACTATTGACTTTCACTCCACATACCAAATCACTCACCGGGCTTTTTGTTGCACGGTCAACATCATACTGAGCAGCTGCTGTCTGGCGTGTCGGCTGGCCTTGACAACTGCGCAACTAAACACAGACACGCAAACGAATTCTGGTGAACTAAAACCAAACTTGCGTTCACCAGTTATCGTGTAGTGAAAGAATTACTCATTTAACATGAAAGGTTTCGATGTTATGATTTTTTTTAATCTAGGCATTATTTTTCGATGTCCCTGTATAAATCGCGTTCAAATATATATATAGATCACGATAAATATATATATAGATATTTGCAAGTAAAAATTGAGGAATTTAAATTTACTTATTGTAACCAAATATATCGCCTGGTATGGTTGCCATAAAGTCATTAACTAAAAGGTTGGCCTTTTTTATACAGGTCACCCTTAAGTTATTTTGATAGCTATGTGTTCAAATCGTGGTACCAACAGCGAAAGGCCTACATTTCTCTTAAAATCTTATTAAAACTTTATGAAAAATCGAGGTGATCATTAAGTAGAAATGAATACAATGCCTATATGAAACGCTACACTGTTAAAGATTTGCAGCAAACTGTCCAGACATTCGGCCGTTTTTTGAAAACACTGTTACAGTACCGTAATTCAATTCTGTTCTGACCATAATATGGACAAAAATATTGTCAGAATAGAGTTAATTTACAGTTGTGTAAACGTTTTTTTTTAAACGGTCGAATGACTGGCCAGTTCGCTGCAAATTTTTAACAGTGTAGCTGTTTTCCTCAAATGATATATAAAGGAGAATATTTAATTAAAAATTCTCTCTGTATAATTTAAATTATTGCCTTCATTATGTAAAAGAAATGGCATCTATTTAGAGAAAAAGAATGGATTCTCCATTATGGAAACAAGCAAATAAAAAATATTTTAGAAAATGTCCTTTCAAAGTTAAATTTTAGAAGGAAACATGAATAGACTTTTTAAAAACCCTCCTCGAGTCCCGTTTGTAGTATATGTTCTATTTCAAATAAGATAGCCCCGAAAACCATAAATGAATAAGTCATTTATTGAAGTAAAACTAAATATGTGTAACAATCTGACTTTCATCTTATTTAACTCAATGTAGCATTATTTGGTTTTATGCTAACACATTTTATATCAAATATATATAGAAAACTATATGTAAGAGAAACGACGCATTCACCTTAATACTTTAAGTTAAAACATGAAAACATTAAAATGATTCTCAGTTTTTATTACTAAAATAGGTGCTAAAAATACAATTAACAGGTTTTAAAACATTAAAACCAATAATCAGATGGTAAAAACTTCCCGAGCGCTTTCGAAAATGAGAAGAAGACCTTGAGAATGCATACCGGTATGCATTCTGAAGGTCTTTTTCTCATTTTTCACCACATTGATGATGACCAGGGCTTGGTCGAAAGCGCTCGGGAAGTTTTTACCATCTGATTATTGGTTTTAATGTTTTAAAACCTGTTAATTGTATTTTTAGCACCTATTTTAGTAATAAAAACTGAGAATCATTTTAATGTTTTCATGTTTTAACATTTTATATCATTTGATTATAGTCAATTTTCTTTTCTGTCACTTTATTTTTAAAAGGTTTTCGGGAATAATGAAGATTTTTCAAAGGTGACTAAGAATATATTTCGGTTCCTTCTCCTACAAATGCGTGATAATGAAAAAAAAAACAATCTCTACCAATTATAGCATTCCTAACATAAATCTCACGGTCGTCTATATTTTCATCATGATTCTACCAACTACCGACCACTCTTCCGTTTCATGCAAAATGCAGTGAGGGAGAACAACTCAGCCTAGCTCAACCCACGAATGACTTCTGTTTGTTACTTTTCAAACTAAGAACCCGTGACGACAACGAAACTGCGAAAAAATCTCATTTTACTTTTACTGCGGAGAAAGTGCCTAAAAGTTTTCATTATTTATTTGAGATTGAGAACACCCGTTAGATAAGTTTCGCTCCAATAAATTAGCGCGCTTTCTCGGGTGTTTAGAGAGTTAGTAATCTAATTGATCACTTCCGAAGAGATGATCTGCTTTTTTTCCGTTCAGAATACTTATCGAAAATTAGAGATTAAGTGGCAAAAAAAGAGATCGTGAGCGATATCACGTGAATGGGTAATGATATCGATGACAGATCAGTGAATTTCTGAGGTATTTTCTCGCTCATTTCGAGCTCGAGTGGCTATTAAAATTCAATGGAAATTTGTAAAGCAGATAAAAACTAACGTTATCAGATGCATAATTTATTTATTAGTAAATATCTTTATTAATATCTACTGATAAAAAGATAGCAGATTATGAATTAATATTCTTTTAGATCTTATATCATCGTCCCAGAGTGACCGTGGAATAGATATCTGATTTTATGTATGTAAATTTTTGGAATCAGGAACGGATTACAAGAGATGCGTGAAAGTATTGACCCTCACCGGAAAAAGACGTTATACTGTGGCACAGAACTTCTCTGTATATCCACCCCTTATATCAATACATTTTATGCTGTGATTTTCTGCAGTCATCACTTAGAATGATCTTTCCTGAACCTCACACCATCCATCAGCATCTATAATTACTTTATCATCTTAGCTGAGTGGCGTCTTCGAAGTAAACTTTGCAATGCAGGGAAAAGGTGAATGTCTGACCTGGCCAAATTGGAGAAATAAGGTTGATGAAGACATATTGTGAACGCACAATAGCACCGGATTTAAACTTCTGCAATCACAAAGTTCACTTTCTGGACGTGATGATAAAACATTATGCAACCATGCTGAACTATAAACCGTACAAATTTATAGATCTTGTGCCACTACTTTCCCGTACGACTCTTCCCTCTTTTCACTTGCTTTGCGTTAGTATAGTCTTTCATTAAAGCAATACACTACGATATACATGCAGAATTATTTAAAACACTCTGGGTTGTCTTTAATTTCACAGGCTGGTGTTTCTTATCCACACATAAAAACCAAGTAAGAGATAGAAAACTTAACATTATGACCTTATTCTCAAATTTGAAACAGGTTATTTAATTTTACCAGAAATTCTAATCAGACATTTCCATGAGGAAGAAATGACAACACGACAATAAGGTATAGTGAAGAACTGGGATCACTTAGAGGTCTGCAAAAACTTTATTCACCCGGCCTGACCCATTATGAAATCTAAAAATTCTGCCCGTGCCAGACCGAAAGCTATAAATTCAACACAAGCCTAGTACGGCCTGTTATGAAATCTAAATTTTTGCCTCTGGCCCGGCCTGACCCGACTCAATTTTTACAAAACATGCCGATATTTCTGAAGCAACACTATCCTACAATTAAAATTATTCAAAAACCACACTTACTTATGCTCAGATATTGTTTTCACATTATGTTTCCAAAAATTATGGAATATGGAAGAATAATAACATTAATGATCACTTGAGTCGTCTAGTTGCAAAACCGGCCAACTCCTCAAAAAATTGAAAATGTGTTTTTTCAGTTTTTTTAGTTCTAAGTAAAGGTTTCTACCATCTGGAAATGATAAATAATGCAAAAACCTGTCAATCCCTGTGTTATATGCGTTTGAAAATCACGATGTGGTGCAAAAGCGGCCAAATCCATCAGCCGGCCAGTTTCAAAACCGGCCATCTCCATATCCGCTATCTGACGCTCCTGCTCGACCCCACAATAACTTCTCACTTGTTGATTAGATTAACGTTATCGTGTTTTCTCTCGCCCGTAACTCCTCTCCCTTGGGGGATACAAATTTTCTAATAATTTAGCTTCGTTTTTTCTCCGACTATGGAAGTGTTTCTGGAAGAAGTGTCTACTAATCAACCAAGCGAGCGGCAAAGTGGATCTACGAAGTGGTAAAGGAGAAACCCAAAATTCAAAGGTAATGTATACCTTTTGACAACCAGGGGTGATTTAGCATTTTTTGACGCCCTAGGCCAAAATACTTTTCCGCGCCCTCCCCCCCACCCCCCTTCATAAAACTGTAAGTGAATTTTCTTTGACAGATTTAAGAATTTTTAAATCTATTTAATTAATAATACATTTAAATTTTGCTTTATAAATTTTAGTATTTTAAGGATTGTAGTTAGGAAATAAATGGGCTTTTATTACACTTAAAATCTGAGAGAATTTTGTGTTGGTGTATCGAGAAGTAGAAAAATTGTTTTAAATGTAATTATTACAAATTCATTTTTTATTTAACACTTTTCGTTAAAATTTTAAATTGTCCTTATTTCATTAAATTTAAAAACTTTAAAGTTCTTAATTTTGCGAACCCTACCTAACGTACTCCCCTTGGCCATAGCCTAAGTTGCCTTATGGGTAATCCACCCTGGGGATAATATAATACATAATTAATTGATAACATAATAACATCATAGTTAGCATATTTTGATTAATTAATTATCATGATGCCATAATATTTTATTAATCTAATAACTTGCCTACATTGATTCAGTATTCTTGTATCCCTCCAGACCGTGTTTCAGCTCAAATTGAAAGAAGATTGAAGAAAATCGAGTCCCTCATTCAGCCCGAAAAGTATGAAGAAATTTTATCTGAACACGGAACAGTTTTCAAGCCAGGAAGAGATTGACCATGATTGGAAGAAGACCAGCAATTTCTTCCCCAAACCACCTGCATAGTGGCATTTCAAATTTGCTACTACGAAAAAAAATTTCTTAACAGAATATAAAAATAAGCTGTTGGTGCAAGGGGAGGTCTTCTACAAATCTGAGCTAGAAGTCAGAAAGTCTGTTGTCAAGAGTAAGAGAAGTATTATGAACAGCTAGCTCGAGGACGTGGCTCCGGATACCGTGGTGAAGCCTCTAAAACTTCGAGATGTCCAAAACTTACTGACGAAACATTTCGGACCAAATTGGGATGCTGGCAAGCGGTTATTTTTTTTTTTTTACAAAAATATATTGGCAAAAATATCATTACGAAATTTGTGAGACTATCGAAAACGATGAGACCACTAAAGTTTGAAATTTTATGCACATGTACATAGCATGATTTTTGTTTTAAGTTTTTAAAATTTAATAATTTTATTTAAAGTAATATGTCATTTAAATCATTTGTTTAGTGACATTTAAATCAGTTTTAATAGCTAGTCAGTTAGTTTTAACTCTTAGTCAGTTTTAACAATCAGTAACTGTGTAAAAGTCGTTTTACGTTAATAACTTTCCTAAAGTTCTTTTTGTTAAACTAGGGGGCTCTGCCCCCTACGAGCTACGCTCGCCAACCCCCGTTCAGGGACACCAAAATCCAAAGAGCACGCTAATTTGATCGGCTTTAAAAATATTGAATTAAAATTAAAAAAAAAAAAAAACAGTAGCGATCTCTCTGTAAACGGTTTTCCATTCGTTTTTCTTGGATTGGGGATTTTTAAGACCATATCTGCTGCTGTTAAAAGATACAATGGCTGTTTTCGTATTTAATTAAAAAAATTAGTTAAACATTCGAAAATAAGCTAATGTAAAATGAATTAAGTAAACAGTGTCATTGTCTCCCGGTATTTTTTAACAGCGCTATAAGATAGTTCTTTTAAATAATTCATTTTAAATGTATCGTTTTAAATCTGACGTAATTTACACCAAAGTTTTATTTCTCTTATTAATATTCACGTGAAAATACTTTTGTTGTTAGAAGGAAATATTATTTGCGCTGTCTTCGAATTCACGATAATAGTTGAAAATATTATCTCAAAATATCAAGTAAATGTCTCGCGCAGATATATTTTTTAATTTAAATTGTTTTGCCATATTTTTTGGCAATTTTAAATATGACGTAATTTCCTCCATTTACAGGTTTTAACGCATAGTAATGATTTTTTTGTTTTAACATTTTGTTTCTCTTTTAAAATTCCAGTGTAAATATGGTTCTTACGACGCAATTTTCCTGCTTTTTAACATGTAATCATTTTGTTCTAATTTAAAAAAAAAATTTCTGTTTACAATAGCCCCGTGTAAATAATTTTTTAATTTGAAGTAAACATTATTGTTTGCGCTGTTTATACAGTTGGCAACAGTTTAAATTAATAACATTTTTTTTTTTTAATTTGTAAAAAATATCTCTCGAAATACTGAAAATTTGAATTTAAAATAGAAATAAAACCTCAAAAAATAGTCAAATAAAAAAAAATAAATGCAATCTGCACACCGGTAACTTATAACCTATAAAATGATCTAAAAATGATTAAATTCTCATGTATAGTTTTTGCTCCAATAAAACTTTTTTAATGGAACGATTTTGTCCAACTTTAGCATTAAATATCTCTGAAAGTAATTCTTCGATTTGAAAACTGTCTACATCAGCGTCTTTATCAAATATTTCTTTATAATACCACCGATTTCCATATTTTTGTATACGACAGTTTTTTTAATATTAACGAAGAAAGGCCATGCTCAAGGCATACTTAGATGCTACTACAAGCAGACTGATTTGCGTTTAATGTATGAAGTCGCTCGCGAGGGGACTCTGATACCCTGCCCAAAATTGAAATTTGACTCTGACCGTAACTGAAACAACCTGGGAAGGGTAGATATGTAAACAAACACCAAAATTACGTCATGTCGCCATGGTTACGTTTACAATTCTGCTGACATTCCAATCAAGCTTAGAAATGACAGCTAATTCGAATACAGCTGTTAAGGGTTATTATAAACTGTCCATATCAATGTAAATGTAAAGTTCTATTTATTTAAGTAACTAAAATAATGTGTTTCTCTTTAAAACTGTTAAACCAACACACATAAAAATATATAAATAAAAAAACACATGCTTAGTCTAAAACATCAATGTCACAAATTTATTTGGTACCACTTAGTTATCCCGTCGACCAATTTCGCCAAATTATATAAATCGCTAAAACACTCGCCAAATTATACAAATTGAGATAATTTTTATTTTAAATAACGAAAGAACAAATAAATTAGTATAACATTAATAAATATACAAATAAAACGTCGAAATAAAAATCACTTGATGACATAAACACGTGTAACTTGCTTACAGTCAAGTGAATGTGACATTTACGATCAAGCATTATTGGCATTTAATCTTATAGTTTGGCGATAGATTTTTGGTCGACGGGATAACTAAATACCATTTATTTACTATTTTCACTGCTGAAACAATAAAACTGATAGAAATTTTTTTTAATGTATTAAAATACTCATAAAATTCCTTGTAATAATTAATAAATGTAATTTATTAAGTAACAAATACCCTTACATGATTTAATCAAAATTGCTTGGATAACATAGAATATTGCAACGATGTTTAAATCCGTGATCACCATTTCTTTCTCTGATTAAAAATAAGAATATTTAATATTTAAGGAAGATCGGCTTTTTTTTTTCTTCTTCTTCTTGGTTCGGGCGATATTAAAAACAAATATTTTACCGGTAACAGTAAATTAATCAAAAATAGCTGCTTCAAGTCAGTTATGAGAACTGTAGTTTGATAAAAATCAAATTTTAATTTTAAAACGTGTATATGAAACCAAGCTATTTTTATATAAATACGGGACATTCAAAAAAGAATAACAGAACCGGCATTTTTCATGAATGAACCAAACGATCAAGGTAAACAATAAATAATTTAGCTAATCTTAAAAGTATGTGTAACACTAAAATGCTACAATTTGTGTAAAATAGCCTTTTAAATCGAAGGAAATTGAAGAATATAAATATTTAATTTATTACATGAAAATACGATCAATGATTCTGAAACCTCGACGATGAGAAACAAGCTTCTATCTGGGCAGGGTATAAATGTAAACAAAGAGCACGTTGTGAAGTTTTGGTTCAGGGTTTGAAGTTGGATCCGACTTCACTTTTTCGGCGAAATGCGCGGGCCGTTATATATCACAGTAGGCTATGGCCATGCTTAAGCCAAGACTCCCTTATCATAAAACAGACTTGACAATCCGGAGAAAGTCTATGGGTGAAAATGTCCCCGATAATTGCCAACTTATTAGCTTACTTTGTCCCGTAAGTTACGCCACCTGGTGTATACTCCTGGTAATACTCCATAAACAAATGCATAGTAAAAAATTGAAAATGTTGTGTTATTGGCAAAATTGCATAAAATATTTTTCGAATTCCAGTAAAATAAAGGCGTAAAAAAAAAAATATTTCGCACAATTATGTTCTGGCTTTAAAAAATGAAACATATCAAAAATGAAGATTTAAATATAAGATTTATTGATATTTTTTTCAGGGTACTTGTTAGTTATCCCGTCGACCAATTTCGCCAAATTATATAAATCGCCAAACTACTCGCCAAGTTCTACAAATTGACACAATTTTTTATTTTAAATAACGAAAAAACAAATAAATTAGTATAACATTAATAAAAATACAAATAAAACGTCGAAATATTGGTTTTATTGGCCATTATTGGCATTTAATCTTAAAATTAATTAATTTATGGCAAACCATTATTGGCATTTAATCTTGCAATTTGGCGACAGTAATTTGGTCGACGGGATAACTAACAAGTACCATTTTCAGTATATAGGACTTTGTGGGTTATTTTTTTTTAAATCTTGGCACAATTTGGGCTTCGGAAAGAGCGATTTGTTGCCGATTGATATAAACAGTTATGAAAGCAACACTTATGAACTGTCAGCTTGTTTTATAAGAATTTACGGCACAGATGTCATATACCCCATACAGCCCCATATTGGCGCGATTTTTTTCCGACGCCAATTTTGCGAAAACCTCGTTACCATATCATCTATATCCGGATAACCATATCAAGCAAAATAACAACACTTTGGTGCCAGTTAAGTATCCGGTGCGTATATGACATTTACGCCAGAAAAAAATCGCGCCAACATGACATCTGTGCCGAATTTACATGTATAAATTTAGTTTCTAGATATTATTATTGTTTTTTATATACGATTTGTTTATATTTGTATATAAAATAGATAAATGCCTTTTTTATATTAAATAAATTTCACAAATATTGGAAAATATTGCTTCTTTATGTGAAACAGTGAATATGCTTCCAGAAATTACGTTGCCAAATTTTCTTCTCTCGCCAAGGCCCCTATACTTGAAAAATACCGATTTATTATTATATAATGTAGCATTAGCTAATGTTCTGTAATCTGTTCCACAGTCAAAGTTGACTGCAAAAACGCGATGCTGGAATAATGTGGTATCAAGTATACGGTTTAAAAATAAAATTAATTTTGCGCCAAACTACATTTACGCCAATTGGCTCTAGGTCTGATTAAGGAAGAATACTCAAATTAAGATTTACAAACACTAAAATCGTAGCATGACAAGAATACGGTATTTGCGGAAAGTTGAGGGACATGTATAAATTTAAGTGATTATTAAACTTTATTTTTCCAATTTTTTAAGTGTTTATGACTTCAGTCTGTTTTTTTTTTTTTTTTTTTTTTTTTTTTTTTTTTTTTTTGTGTGTGTGTGTGTGTGTATCTATGCGTGTTTTAACTTTCCTAAAATACTTTGATACATTTTAGTAAAACTTACATAACGTATGTGAGTTAAAACAAGGAAATTAATTACGCACCAAACTATGCCCGCCAAGATATGCCAATTGGGTGTGGAGCCTAGTATGAAACGTTCGATAGATTAATACATACAAACGTTATATGAAAAAACAGTGAAGCTTTCATCTAAAGTATGTTAAACTGAAATGATCCCCCATACCTTCAAAAATAAAACAAATGATAAGCCAATAAATAAATAAATGAGACTGTGCATTGAAACAAATTGAAGGAGCGATGTTAAATTAATCTAACAAAAACATAGCTGTGAAAAAAGGGAGCCAAGTTCTGTAAAGACAATGGCAAGAAAAGAAGTGATATCTAAGTGGGTGCCAAGTTCAAATAAAATTCACTCAAACTTACCTACTGAAGTATTATACCATTTTTTAAATTGTTTAGAAATAAAAATTATTGATAGCATATTAATAATAAATCTAGAACTTGGCAAGTTTTTACCTATGAGTCATTTATTTTTAATAATGACATTATTATATCAAATTTTGTTATTTCATGATTGGAAGCCTTAATTTGAGTGAGCTCTTTCCCCTTGAAGGGCGGTGGGATAAAATATATCCCCCCTAATTTAACTGCAAAATGCCACATTGACACCAGAATTCAGGACTAAAAAGTTTAATTTTATTAAACACGTGAAAAGAAGCTTTTACCCATTTTGAAATAAATTTGTTTTTAATTCTGGTGTGATTCAATCATTTCAGCATGTCACGAATAAAAGTGATTTGCCCCTGAAATGGTTAAAGGGAAGTTCTCTAGAGTGATGACCATGAACAAGCGTAAGTATATCTGTCTCTTTGTCAGGCATCTTAGTCTGTTTGCATTGAGGTTTCTGGAGGGTGGGTGCTAGAGTGATAACCAAAGACGAGCGGGAGTGTATCTGTGTATTTATTGGCTTATCAAATCTTTAACATGAGTTATTTGTTTATAATAATAACTATATTAATTTTTTTTTGTAACGTCATTGAAATTAATATTAACATCACCATTTTATTAAGACATGAAATTGATAGGCATACAATTTATCAAAAACTTGCCAAGTTCTAGATTTATTATTAATATGCTATCAATAATTTTTATTTCTAAACAATTTAAAAAATGGTATAATACTTCAGTAGGTAAGTTTGAGTGAATTTTATTTGAACTTGGCACCCACTTAGATATCACTTCTTTTCTTGCCATTGTCTTTACAGAACTTGGCTCCCTTTTTTCACAGCTATGTTTTTGTTAGATATCATTACTTTTTGTAAAGTTACAACATATTTAGAAACTTTACTTAATGCTTTTTAATGTGTTTACATGTGACTATTTTATTCACCAAGCAACATTCAATTTTAATTTAAATTTCCTACAACAAACTATTTGGCTGTCAATTTGTGGCAGAAATCTATATTTTAATACTACTAAATTCAATGCATGTTTTGAAACGAAATTTATTGATTCGAAATTTTTATTGTTTCTGAAACAACAATTCCTATTAAATTCCTATATTAAATTTTCCTATTAAATTTTCCAATTAAATATCCTATTGCTGGGCCTGCCTTTTTGGAATCAATGTGAAAAATAAAATTATGTGCTTATGCCACACTATGTTTCATTCATCCATGGATGCCGGCAAAGAGGCAGTGCAGAGGAAGGACATTGCCCCTCCCAGCATTTTCAAATTTAATTAACTACATATCCTTTTCTCTGATGATTTTGAAAATAACAAGTAGGTAAGTGTGATCACAGATCGCACAGAGGATTTCGTTTAATATTCCTTTAAAAACACTTTATCCTTTTGAAAAATCTGTTATTCCCACATTTCGCAACCAGGGGCGCACTCTATTCTAAACAAATTTCTATCCTAACGAAACTCCGTTTTACATACTATCCGTAGTTATGTTAGTCGAGGGGATTGTGCCCATAGCACCCGAGATAAGTAGGCGCCCCTGGCGGTAAAAAGTGGAACTAAAATATGTAAGGTTATGGTGCATAATATGAAAGAATGGTCAAAGGGGTGTCGGAAAAAGTTGGAGAAGTGCTCCACGGGTGAAAAGGGCGGAGGATAGAAAAATTGCTTAAAATACACAAGTTAGAGCCCGGAGGAGTAAATAATATGACTTTTTGAAAATTTTATGATTTGTCGTGGGGTCTGAGGTATTCAGCTATACGTATGCAACAAGTCATGTCTCCAACTTAATTAGGGCTCCCTTAAAAATAATTGCTTAAAATACATATGTGGTAGCTCAAAGGGTTAAGCGTAAGACTTTTTCAAGATTTTATGATTTGTCGCCTGGTTTTAGGTATTCTGGTATCAGTATGCAAAATTTCAAATCTGCAATTTAATAAGGGATTCAGTTAGAAAGAATTGCTTAAAATACGCATGTTGAAGCCCAAAGAGTTAAATGTGTGACTTTTTCAAAATTTTATGATTTGTCTCACGATGGTATTCAGCTTTAAGTATGCAAAATTTCACGCCTCCAACCTAATTAGGGGCTCACTTAGAAAGAATTGTTTAAAATACACATGTAGCAGCCCAAAAGGTTAAATGTACGACTTTTTCAAAATTTTATGATTTGTCGTTTGATGTGAGTTGCTGAGCTATAAGTATGCAAAATTTCACGCCTCCAACCTAATTAGCGGCTCACTTAGAAAGAATTGTTTAAAATACACATGTGGGAGCCCAAAGGGTTAAACGTACGACTTTTTCAAAATTTTATGGTTTGTCATTATATGTGTGTTCAGCTATAAGTATGCAAATTTTCACGCCTCCAACCTAAATAGGGGCTCACTTAGAAAGAATTGTTTAAAATACACATGTGTAAGCCCAAAGGGTTAAATGTACGACTTTTTCAAAATTTTATGGTTTGTCGTTTGATGTGAGGTGTTCAGCTATAAGTATGCAAAATTTCACGCCTCCAACCTAATTAGAGGCTCACTTTGAAATAATTGTTTAAAATACACATGGGGGAGCCCAAAGGGTTAAATGTACGACTTTTTCAAAATTTTATGATTTGTCGTTTGATGTGAGGTGTTCAGCTATAAGTATGCAAAATTTCACGCCGCCAACCTAGTTAGAGGCTCACATAGAAAGAATTGTTTAAAATAAACATGTGGGAGTCCAAATGGTTAAATGGACGACTTTTTTAAAATTTCATGATTTGTCGTATGATGTGTGGTGTTCAGCTATAAGTATGCAAAATTTCAAGTCTCCAACATGTATAGTTTCTGAGAACATGCTCTGTGACGGACAGAATATCTCAATTTGTTGATTTTCTGTAAGCAAGTAAACCCAGATAAACCCCCAGTAAGTAGATAGGTTTACAATGGAAGTCTATTGGAATTTGGCGAAATATTAGAGATATCGCCAAGGTGGCGTCACTTTTGGCGACTAATTTTGGTCGCCAAATTTGGCGATATATCGCCATGTTGGCGAGAAACTTGGCAGTATTTGGCGACGACAGAACAGCATCCCCTACTACGGCAAATTAAAATTTCGCCTAATAGACGTAATGTTAAAGTAAAAATGGGCATCCCCAGGTGGGTAATTCATCGATTTTCACATTTTTTTAATTTTTTTTTCCTTAGTTTTACAGTGTAAACGAACTTCGCACCAAATTTGAAGTCTGTAGCTGCAGTAGATATACGAGATCTTTTTGATGAGTGAGTCAGTCAGTCAGTCAGTCAGTCAATGGTAAAATTATCGATTATCAGACATTTTCATATGTCATTATCTCGGAAACTAATTATGCGTTATTTATAAAATTTTGGATTTTAGGTAATTAGGGTACCCTGACTACACATTTCGTATAACAAGTACGTAGGTCTCATAGATTTTCAGTAGTAGAGCATCGAAATTTGACGAAAACAGCTCGAAATGGTTCGTGTAAATAACACACGGCTATGTCAGGCGAACTTGGCTGACACACTGCCGTGTGTGTAGATATGTGGTAGCTCAAAGGGTTAAGCGTAAGACTTTTTCAAGATTTTATGATTTGTCGCCTAGCCTTAGGTGTTCTGCTATAAGTATGCAAAATTTCAAATCTGCAATTTAATAAGGTGCTCAGTTAGAAAGAATTGCTTAAAATACGCATGTGGAAGCCCAAAGGGTTAAATGTACGACTTTTTCAAAATTTTATGATTTCTCGTTTGATGTGAGGTGTTCAGCTATAAGTATGCAAAATTTCACTCCTCCAACCTAATTAGGGTTCACTTAGAAAGAATTGTTTAAAATACACATGTGGGAGCGCAAAGGGTTAAATGTACAACTTTTTCAAAATTTTATGATTTGTCGTTTGATGTGAGGTGTTTAGCTATAATTATGTATAATTTCACGCCTCCAACCTAATTAACGGCTCACTTAGAAAGGATTGTTTAAAATACACATGTGAGACCCCAAAGGGTTAAATTTACAACTTTTTCAAAATTTTATGATTTGTAATTTGATGTGAGGTGTTCAGCTGTAAATATGCAAAATTTCACGCCTCCAACATGTATAGTGTCTGAGAACGAGCTCTGTGACGGACAGAATATCTCAATTTGTTGATTTTCTGTAAGCAAGTAAACCCAGATAAACCCCCAGTAAGTAGATAGGTTTACAATGGAAGTCTATGGGAATTTGGCGAAATATCAGAGATATCGCCAAGGTGGCATCACTTTTGGCAACTAATTTTGGTCGCCAAATTTGGCGACATATCGCCATGTTGGCGAGAAACTTGGCGGTATTTGGCGACAGAACAGCGTCCCCTCCTACGGCAAATTAAAATTTCGCCTAATAGACGCAATGGTAAAGTAAAAATGGGCACCCCCAGGTGGGTAATTAATCGATTTTCACAATTTTTTTATTTTTTTCCTTAGTTTTATAGTGTAAACGAACTTCGCACCAAATTTAAAGTCTGTAGCTGCAGTAGATATACGAGATCTTTTTGATGAGTGAGTCAGTCAGTCAGTCAGTCAGTGGTAAAATTATCGGATATCAGACATTTTCAAATGTCATTATCTCGGAAACTAATTATGCGTTATTTATAAAATTTTGGATTTTAGGTAATTAGGGTGGCCTTACTACACATTTCGTATAACAAGTACGTAGGTCTCATAGATTTTCAGTTGTAGAGCATTGAAATTTGACGAAAACAGCTCGAAATGGTTCGTGTAAATAACACACGGCTATGTCAGGCGAACTTGGCTGACACACTGCCGTGTGTCTAGATACTGTAAGGTGAAATTAATTGTGAAAAGAAAAGAAATCCTTCTATATATAAAAAAAAGTTTATATTTGGAAATGGACCAATGAACATCTGCGTAGATATTCCGGGTTGATCCGCATCCAATTTGAATGCTTAAGCATGGCCTTTCATCGTTAATATTAAGAAAACTGTTGCATACAAAAATATGAAAATCGGTGGTATTATAGAAAAATGTTTGATAAACACGCTGATGCAGACAGTTTTCAAATCGAAGAATTATTTTGAGAGATATTTAATGCTAAAGTTGGACAAAGTCGTTCCATTAAAAAAGTTTTATTTGAGCAAAAACTATGCATGAGAATTTAATCATTTTTAGATCATTTTATACGTTATAAGTTCCCAATGCGCAGATTGCTTTTATTTTTCTTATTTGACGCATTTTTTGAGGTTTTATTTCTATTTTTAATTCAAATTTTCAGCATTTCGAGAGATGTTTTTTACAAATTTTAGAAAATGTCATGAATTTAAACTGTTGCCAATTGTATAAACAGCGAAACAAATTATCATATCAAATATTTCTTCAAATTAAAAATTTATTTACTCGTGACTATTACAAACAGAAAAAAAAAACTTTAAAATTAGAATTAAATGATTACATGTTAAAAGCAGGAAAATTACGTCATAAGAACCATATTTATACTTGAATTTTACGTCATATTTAATATGCCCAAAAAATATGGTAAAACAATTTAAATTGAAAAATATATTTGCGCGAGATATTTTGAGATAATCATTTCAACTATTATCGTGAATTCGAAAACAGCGCAAATAATATTTCCTTCTAACAACAAAAGTATTTTTACGTGAATATTAATAAGAGAAATAGAAGTTTGGTGTAAATTACGTCAGATTTGAAACGATACATTTAAAATGAATTATTTAAAAGAACTATCTTATGGTGCTGCTAAAAAAATACCGGGAGACAATGACACTTTTTACTTAATTCATTTTATATTAGCTTATTTTCAAATAACTAATGTGTTTAATTAAATACGAAAACAGCCATTGTATCTCTTAACAGCAACAGATTTGGTCTTAAAAATCCGCAATCCAAGAAAAACGAATGGAAACCCGTTTACAGAGAGATCGCTACTGTTTTTTTTTTAATTTTAATTCAATATTTTTAAAGCCGATCAAATGCGTGCAATTAGCGTGCTTTTTGGATTTTGGTGTGCATGAACGGAGGTTGGCGAGCGTAGCTCGTAGGGGGCAGAGCCCCCTAGTAGCAGAAATAAAATAAATCACATATTTGAAAATATAAAAGAGAAAATGAAATATTTTGCATTTTCCGGATCTAGATGCTATTCATTTATTTCAATAACTAATATCACTGAGAAATTCATGGTAAAATAATTTTCTTTCCTGAATATTATTATTATTATTATCATCATTTATTTACATAACGGAATACAGC
Source organism: Maratus speciosus (assembly GCA_963932465.1). Lineage (NCBI taxonomy): Eukaryota > Metazoa > Arthropoda > Arachnida > Araneae > Salticidae > Maratus > Maratus speciosus. The sequence continues at coordinate 515,995,236 of OZ010789.1, read as the reverse complement.
AGTAAACATTTTTTTGTTTAACAGTAAAATAAGTTCATTTTTTAAATAAAATGTCTAGAACATATGAAAATTTTAAGATTAACAACTATCATTTGCAAACTACAAAGCACATCGTAAAGAAAATGGTAAAAGACAAATGGAAAACAAATTAAAAAATATTTCTGTTTCTCACGTTAGATGGCGCTAGTCACGGTAAACTATGTGGTTTCTAACCACGTGTACAGCGGACAAAGGAAACTTAGCGATTGCGAGGCCTGTTATTTCGATAAGGAGGCCTTGGCTTAAGCATTTAAATTGGATGAGTTCTACCCGGAATATCTACGCAGATTTTCATTGATCCATTTCCAAATCAAAACTTTTTTTTATATATAGAAGGATAACATTTAGTTGAACAAAATATTTTTGTGTATTTGCTAAAACCAAAAAAACTCAATGTCAGATTAAATTTAGCAAAAATTAATTTCTGGTTTGTTGCAAAACCGGCCAACTCCAAAGTAAGTTGCAAAGGCGGCCAAATCCAAAACAAAGACCTAACCCGTAAGGCATGGTGACGTCACGGCGACGTCGTTGTGAAGTCACACTGTGATTTTGTGACCGTCGATGTGACGTCACGTGACGTGGATGTGACGTCACAGTGACTAGAATGTGAGGTCGTTATGGCCGTTTTAGAGGTCGTTTGTGACGTCACATTGTGACCACTCTGTGAAGTCACGGTGTGACTAATTTGTGAAAAGTGTGTCATTTGTGACTATTTTGGCATTAACTTTGTGACGAACCTGTGACGAAAGTGACAATGTTTTGAAGTCACACTGTGACCAATTTGTGAAATATGTGTCATTTGTGACGAACTTGTCATAAACTCTGTGATGATTTCAAATGAAAATCAAATTTCAAATTAATTGCTTAAAAGGCGCAAAGGCGAACTAGTGAAAAAGATTCCATGCTGGAACTCGAACCCGGGCCATCAGTATAGCGCACTTACGTTCTACCGACTAAACCACATGGAACGATACCCAGCCTGGAAAATTTCTCACTATTACATGTTGGCAAGGCTACAAACGCAGCACAAGATGCAATATTTATCGTCAGCCACCGACATGGCGCAAGCACGAAACTTAATTAAATCCAGCATCGATTGAAACTATATTAATACTTGGAAATTCTTTCAGAGAGAACCATTCGCCTTGCATACAATATTTCAAATGAAAATCAAATTTCAAATTAATAGCTTAAAAGGCAATTTTAATTTGAAATTTGATTTTCATTTGAAATACTGTATGCAAGGCGAATGTTTCTCTCTGGAAAAATTTCCAAGTATTAATATAGATTTAATCGATGCTGGTTTAATTAAGTTTCGTGTTTGCCCCATGACGGTGGCTCACGATAAATATTCCATCTTGTGCGGCGTTTGTAGCCTTGCCAACATGTAATAAGGAGAAAATTTCCAGGCTGGGTATCGTTCCATGTGGTTTAGTCGGTAGAATGTCAGTGCGCTATACTGATGACCCGGGATCGAGACCCGGCGTGGATATTTTTCACTATGTTGGCCTTTGCGCCTTTTAAGCAATTTATTAGAAATTTGATTTTCATTTGAAATATTGTATGCAAGGCGAATGTTTCTCGCTGGAAAAATGTCCAAGTATTAATACTGTGATGATTCTTGTCATAAAAACTACGATAATTTTAAAGTAAAGTTTTGTTTGAAATATAAAATTTTATCTTTTTACCGTACTTTTTAGCAAGATATCGCTATTTTGGAGTCCTATTCTTCTAAAATATTTTTAATTTTCCATTTAAAAAACAATGCTTATTAACTGACATCTTTTTTTATTAAGTTAGCTTGATCTTGAATTCAAGCTTAATATTAAGAGTGTGTAAGCTTTTTAATGTGTTATGATTTGTCATTGCTTTTTTAAATACGAACATGGAGTCTAACGGACATTAATACAACTGTTACTTATAGAACTACATGATAAGCCCTATTTATTTCAATTTTTTATTCCCGTATATATTGTATTTTGTGAATATGAGCTAATTAGATTTGGTATGTTTTATATGAAAAGACTGATCTGGGAAATAGAAACAACAAGTAAGATATATCATGCGTTAGGCATAGATTATAAAACACTTTCCAACTCTTCCTAAATGTTTTATCAAGACATCGGGGGAAATAACGTAAATAAGATAACTAAGTAAACATGAAAACGCGTAAAACATTTAAAAACTGATTTACGCAGTTACCATCCACTAAGGTGTAAAAAAATCATAATTTAAAAAAATAAATAAAAAAAAAATCGTTTTTTTTTTTAAATTTAAATCACATTTTTTTTATTTAAATCAGATTTGTATGATTTTTTCCCAGCGTTCAAATACTGAATAGCTATCATGAGTTTTAGGTTTCCAAAACAATTACACCACTAATTGCTAACATAATCTATGTTTTTACACTTTAATTAATAAAATTATAATTGTTAGCTTGTAATTACAGAAATAAAAACTGCAAATTAGTAGTTTCATTAGGTAGTATTATACAATAATGTTATATACATTAATATTGTAATAATTATGTAAAACTTTATAAATACTAGAGATACTTAACATTTATGAAAATTATTAACTGCATTTTATACTAAATAGCTAACATTACTTCAAATTAATTATTAAACAATCAACTCTCTAATTAGGAACATATTATACATTTTTAAGCCTTAATTATTAAAATGATAATAATTCATTTTAGAAAGAAAAAGGGACAGGATGCTAGTTCAAAAAACGGGCACTATTTCATGAGGAAATATATTAGTAGAGTGTTTAGTAATGATGTAAGAAAAAAAAAAAGAATATCTTTTAGCATTATAAGTAAAGTGTCCTTAATTTTTAATAATTTTATGAATAACAAATTGAAAAATACAATTAAATAACATATTTTAATAATATCCTGTTTTTTCTAAAGAAATAAAGTTCTATATTTTTGCAAGATTTTTTCCACATGAATTTAGAATACTGTTGAATGGGGAAGTTTTTTACAAGAAATCTCTGGCTACAACTACAGGTAAATTTCAACTTTTTTTTTTCTTTTTTTAAGGCAGGGTGCATTTTGCCAATTTCAAAAGGGGCATGGTGTGGCACCATTAAACAAAATGGCCTAGAAGAAGCAGTATAAGTAATTACAGAATTAATAAAAACTGCAAATAAGTAAAATTCATTAGTTAGTAGCACAAATAACAAAACTAACAAATATTATTTGCAACTCATTTTGCATTTGTATTTAGGAAAATTTCTGTAAACCACCAAAATCTATACTTACACACATGTACGTGTATGCTAACCAAAAAAAAAGAAAAAAATGAAAATGAGTTAAACCCATTCATATAGAATAAATATAAGTTAGCCACTAATATCTGAAATCTCAAAATATTTAAGTAACAGCATTATTACCTCTATTAGCTTTCAATGGTTCAATTTTTTAATATATATGAGTTACAAAAAAAATAAAATAAAATAAAATAATAATAATAATAAACATTTATTCAACCTATACCAAAGAAGCTCTTGCTGTGCTTAGCATTTTTATACCAATTATTTCTTTTTCTCTTATGCATTCATTTACAATTTAGCTGCTGAGCAGATGTCATTCTTTCATTCTTCTTTAACTTGAGATTGCTATTAATTACTATTTATTCTTTTACTTGTAGAAATGTAATTATACTTGCTATGTGTATTTTATATAAAATAATGCATAAATTGATTACCTAAAGGAAATTATGACATTGCAAATTATGTTAGATTTAAATATCATTTTTAAATGAAACTGTTTTAATTTGGATAAAAACTTAAAAACAATGCTTTTTACAAACTCAACTGTTCTTAATTTTTTTACAATACTAATGAATTAAGCTTAGAAACAATTATTTAAAGCTCTTTTTTTCTTTATTAATAAGTCAAAATACCTGTAGAAACTTTCAAATTATGTTCATGTTAGATTTTAATACTTTTTTTGACATTTTAAACATTTAGAAAATTTTTGATTTTAATCAATGATTTAAAAAAAAAAATCGGTTGATTAAAATCATGATTTAATCGCTGATTTAAATCAACCGATTAAAATCGTTGACACCCTACCATCCACAGCCAAATATGTTTTCTAATTCTTTTAAACAGTCCTGTATTTGATCTGTAGATTGATATATATATACTATATAATGGAAAAATTTAGTTTATCAAGGAAACGCATAACAGGTTGAAATTCTCTTTCAGCAATTTATACTAATATATGGAAACATACTTAAATAATTTTGTACAACCCTGTAGTTTACCTAGAACCTTTATTACACGCCACTATTTAGTTAAAATTTTATTCAAGCTAAAACACTCTTAAAACTGCTGAAATTACATTTCCAGAAATTATAATTCATAGATGGCAACGTATCCAATTCTTTGCGTGACCCTGTATATCATTTTATCTATATACTACAAACATTTCTTAGTAAATTAAATACAGTGCAGCGTTAAAATGCATAAATTATTTAAAAACCTCCTTTAAGCAATACCCAGTAACCCTTTCGAATACTTTTGTATATTCCTGTATATGAATTATAGCATATATATATACACCATATACTATGCATAAATGTAGTGAATCATAAAAGTGTATATCATAATTAAAAATGTATTTCCAGCAATCATCGCTAATGAACAGTACTTCGGATACAATATAGTATCTGAAATATTTTGTGTGTCCCTGTAAATGCTATATACACTTCGTATTATACATGAAATAATTCATAGTATGTAAACCTCAACGACGTATATCAATTTCATTACATATCAAATAGATTAACATAAATAAAGTACGCCGCAAACAATTCCCTCCACCCCTATATCATTATGTATTGGAATTCCTTTTTTAGCCCTGTAAATGAACAATAACTATTCTTTGCATCGCATATTCTATGGAATGCACATTTTAGTGCGCTTCATAAATGCATATCAATTTTATTCTGTTTGAAAGCGTGTAAAATCATTAAAAATCATTTGAAACGATTTTTTTCCCCACAAGCCGTAATGTAATGGAATACAATTGACTGTCCCTGTAAATGAAATAACATGCTACAAACTTCATTACAAATAGGGGTCTTGCTATGGTAAACGTTAATAACATCCAAAAATTTTAAATAATTTAATTATCTTTAAATGTCTATTAATTATGTTAATGATTGATGATAATACTTGTCCATATACTTTTATATTTATGCCACCATGTGGTTTTAACCCAATATTTAAATAAGAAAATAAACCAGATTAAAATGCAATTTAAATCACTAATTTTAATAATCTGATCAAAGCTGTTGAAAAGGAAGTTAGATATTTTAACAAAATAAAAAATAAATGCAATGAAATATTTGTGTTCTATAACATGTTTATTAGAAGATAACTGAAATCATTGTAATTAAAAAAAAAAAAAAAAAAAAAAAAAAAAAAATGCAAACAAGGAAAATAATATTTTAGATATTTCAGCAAAATAAAAAATAAATGTAATGAAATATTTATGTTCTACAGCATGTTAATGAGAAACTAACTAAAATTGTTGTAATAAAAAAAAAAAAGCAAACAGGGAAAATAATATTTTTACATACCTAATTTCATTGACGTTGTACGTGATACTTTGATTTTGGGGAACCAATTAAATCCGATTATAAGTACGATAGCAATGACTTGAATCATCTTCAACAAGTCAAAGCTACCGTAATTTTCTCGGGTTTATATTTTGTTAGCTGAACTAACTTGGATCCTGAGAACGTTCTTGTTTCAGTTTTTAAATCCGTGTCAACACATCTATGCTGTCCAGTGTCCACAGAACTTCAGTGTCCACAGAACTGTCCTGTGTCCCGCGTTTATTCTAAAAAGTTTCACTGTTACTTTTATCCGTTATTCTGCGGTCGAGTGGTAACAACTGAAATAGTGCAGATGCAGACGATTTTTAAGTTTCGAAGTTCGAAGCAGATGTTTTTTGGTTTTATTTGTTTTTCTATACCACAGTTTCGGAAGGAAATTAAATGCGTAATAATTTTGTCAAATTGTCTCTAATTCAATTTCCTGTTTGAAAATTTTTTATTGTATTTCATCTTTTATTTTTATCAGTTTTATTGAATTGTAAAGTTTCATTTACGTAAATTATAATAATAATATTATCCATAATTAGAGTTTACTAGATAAAACATTGCTTAAATTTTCAAAATGTATACAAATTAATTTAATGGTAATAATGATGACTCCCTCCTTTTTTTTAAAAGTAAAATTTGTATCACAGGTAATATATACAAAATATCTTCTTAAAATATACAATAAGATTATCATGAAGAGATGAGTTTTTCTTTGTCAATCTGTCATTCTCTTAATATTAATTTTCTGTAGAATAAAACTTGTAAAATAATTTTTAAAGATATATTTTGAAAACAAAAAATAAAACATGAATAATTAATTATGTCGTGGGCTTTGCCTAAATTTTGTACATTAATTTTATATTCGGAAAATGTCAATTCTATTTTAAACGTTTGAAAGAAGTAGAATAAAAAAAAAAATACTTAAAATAGTGAAACACTAAGAGGAAAAAAAATGACTTGAATGCAAATTATAAAGCAAGAAATGCATATATGACTGAACTTTGAAGACGCTTTCTGCGTGCTCATTAAAAGCTGCAGCCTTAACTGTAATAGAAAGTTTTTAGTTTGAAACGACAGAAATGTTTCGACTACTCTTTGAGAAACTTCTAGTATAACAGATGATCATTTACAAAAATCTTTATAAAAGATAAGTCGAGGTCTGCTTACCTAAAACATTTTTTTAATAATATGAAATTCTCATAATTAGGAAATCGTTTTGTGTTGCTGATGAATTAATTACATTTTATGTTATATGAAAATAAAAAGTTTTTGTTAGAGGCACAGATGCAACTTGGACCACGGTTTAAAAAATTTGTTAATCCGGCAGAAAATATATTTTACAGTAAATAACATGTTTTTAATAATTTTTGTAATTTTTTAAAGTTTTCTAAGAAGTTCACATCTCAGTCACAATGTGACATCACTGAGTGGTGGCATTTTGGTCACAGATGTGACGTGACCACAGTGACTTACAGTGACGTCACAATGACGTCACTGTGACCATGCATGCTATGAGGGAAATAACCCCTTCCCTTCATGTGCCCCTGCCACCTTATTTCGTGTTTTCAAATATACTGCCCTAATGACTATAAAACGGAAGAGTTTTGGTTCCAAACTTTATTTGGCTAAGTGTGGTAAAAAATGAGCTTTTTCTCAAAATTTTATTTTTTGGAGATGGCCGGTTTTGCAACTAGACGACACACTTAGACAATTACGTATGTAAACACTCATTAAAAAAATTGACTTAGACAATTACATTCAAAAGATTATTCTGTAAGAAAATCGCAATTTAAAAATTCTACGAAAAAAAATAGTAGATTTTTAAAAATATATCTTCGTAACTTATTAAACCAAATTAAATTTCTAAAGATTTCCTTAAATAAATGTATAGCATCGCTTTATTTTTACAAAAATAAATTAATAAAATGGCAGCCCAACATGGGCCCGTCATGGAGGAAAAGTTCAGGCCCGATTCAGTCCTGAAAAAAAGAAGTCTACCCCGATCCAGTTCGAATCTTCAGAAAAAAGTAAGTCCCAGGCTCGGCCCGGAAAGAATGAATACCAGGCCTTATCCGGCCTGAACGTTATGAAAGAATATTGGCCGGAGCAAGCACGTGGCCTATCAGGCACGTAGCCAGCGAGGGTGATAGGGGGGCTGAAACACCGCCGAAAGTTTAAAAAGACTGCCTCTAATGATACTAGAGATAATGATGATAGATCTCTATTGATAATAAAATATACGCTGGCGACTATTTTTTAATTCTGTCTCGCACCACTTTCTCAAACCAAAATATTTTCACATATACTTTGACAATGTGTGCAAGTGAAATGTGCTAAAAAGTTTGCCTTTTAACCCCTTAACGGTCGCTTAATATTTGGAAAAAACATCAAAAAAGTACCTATTTTTTATTACAGAAATTGAATAATTATAAGGTTTCTATATAAAATATGCAATTAATTTTTTTTAAGGAGAAAAAAAAAGATGTTATAGAACAAATTCAGATTTGTGGAAAAGCAATCATGCGAGAATTCTGTGTTGTTGTTTTTTTTTTATGTCTGTTTTACGCCATACAAATTAATGCGAATAAGACCTTTATTTTTCACATCTTAGATCTTTATTTTTCATCATCAAACAAATTTTTACAAATAATATTTGAAATAATATAATATACATTAAATTTTGATTATTAATAATTTTTTGAATGTGATATATTTCGAAACATGCAATACAAAGTCCAACATCACAATCAGCGCCAAAAACCAAACCAGAACTAATATTCAAAGACTTCACAAGGAAACGACAGTTCAATTTTTCTGGTTTCAGAAGTTATTTTCAGCAATAAATCTCCAGCCCGGAAATATGACGGGCACGAGAAATAACGAACGACACCTCAGCCCGTGATATTGACGGGAGCGAGAATTAAGGGGTTAAAATAGTGGCAAGAATAGTATATAAAAATAGTCGTCTGTACAGTTTTCTGTCCTTTTGATCAAACGATAAAATTTCACTTTAAAAACAAACTAGTTGCGGTAGAAGAAAACGAATACCAGATTCGAAATAAGCGTAAAAAACTAGTTTAGAAACATATTAGCGTACACATGTGGGTGATACATTTAGACGTCCAGAAACGCTATTAGAAAAACATGTAAAATGTGTAAATTAAGCACAATATTTCATTGTCGCGTATAAGTACACTCTCGGACACAAAATTTTTGTAAAGTAAACTATAATAGCCTATAATAGCTTATGCCTAAAATTTGCATATAATTGTACAAAATATCCATAATTTGCTTAAATCGAAATATGCAAATATCTTAAAAACTAGGCATGGAGGAGAAAATCTAAAACTAGAATCGGAATCAGTGAAAAAACTAAACAAGAAACAACTAATTTTGGTTTTGTGGCAGAGAAAAAGTTTAAAATTGTAGACCAGTGTTTTTTACAGAAAAATAGAAAAAAAAATGTAATGGAAATCTTTCGTGGGATTTTAGGTAGATTTCGTATGAAATACTACCTATTGGGATCGTTCCTATGTTGGAATTTCTAAAACATTTTTGCAGATCTACACCGATCATGACCCCTAGAACCCAAAACCACCCTCAGTAAAAAACTTTATATATCTAACTGTGGAGCAAACATTCAAACCATGCTTTCTCCTTTAGATATAAATTTACAAAAAAAACACAAAAAACTGATAAATTAAAAAATAACTTTTATTTAATTCTAATTTTTATTGTATATTTTTATTACTGATTATTAGAAAGAACTGCCAGCATACATAAGATATTAAACCTAAAACAAATTAATAAAATGCATTTAATATTTGGAGAAATCACGTTTTGACCGAATTCAGTGGAGGAAACATGTTTTGATTGTTTGACAAGTGGATAAAACGCTTTTTGAATGAAATAATTTCTAACTCACAAATAATACAAAAGCATTATTTTATTTGATTATTGAATTCAGATGATTATTGATAAAATAAAATGACAGATTATGGTACCTAGTAGTATTCACTAAATAAATACTCGTTTGCCAAAAATCCACTTCAAATTGTTAAGACCAATATCTTCATCTAGATAGTCACACACTTCCCTTTCTTCTTCATTGCAGGCTGGTAAATCATAGATAATGTGGTTATACCATTTGAAGACATCATCAGGTTGATTTTGCCACTGTTCACCATACATTACCTTCAAAAGTTTTTCAACGTCTTTTTTCTTTTCAACTGATATGGCGTGTCTTTGAGGAAGAGATTCTAAAACAACCCTTTGACCACGGGCAACAGTAACTCCCTTTTTAAGATGATTTACACCATATTCTTTACTTAGATCTTGAAATCTGTAATTCTGGAAGCCTTTAACCTTAACAGTTCTCTTATTTTTCTCTAAAACAGTCCGTTTCAATTGTTATATGTATGGTAGGTTTCGAAAGTACACATTAAGTGACAACTGTGATTGGCAGACTGGAAAAACCACTGTTTGACTGAATGCAGGCTTTGGAGGAAACACTCTTTGATTGAAACGCCAAGTTTTAAAATTGGTTTATAATCGGAAAAAATTTTTTTTTCGTTAAAACAATCGGTTATTTCTGTGCAATTTAACACAGAGTTCATAAAACTAACAATAACTCATTTTTTATTTTTTTGTGAGAAAACACGGTTTGAATGTTTGCTTCTCATCTATCTATCTATATATATATATATATATATATATATCACTTTCTTCTGGGCACGATAACTTTCGTAATTCTGCACCAATCTCTTCCAAACTGATACATAAAATCAATGGGCATAAAATCTCGGTCAAGTTCGTTAATGGGTAAAATCGGACCAAGGGGAGGGAAATAGGGAGGGGTTTTGTGAAAACAGAAAACCCCCCATAACTTCTTAATTTTTGTACATATTAAATCAGTTTAAAGTTTTTATTACTTCTAAAAATAGGGCCAAAAATTTATTTATCACAGATTTTTGATAAATTTAAAAATGGGCTCAAGGGGCGCAAAAAATAGGGTTTTTGGGAGAAAAAAAATTCATAACTTCGTCAATTCTCAAGATATCAAATTCAATTAATTTTATTATAAATCTCCTTAACATTATCTAAAACTTTTATATTCACAAGTTTTTGATAGGAGCAATTCGTACCGCAAAAAAAGTTAAAAACGAAAACAAAAAGGGCGTTTGAAGAAGAAAAAAATCCATAACTTCGTCAATTCTTAAGATATAAAATCCAATTAATTTTATCATGAATCTCCTTAACATTATCTACAACTTTTATATTCACAAGTTTTTGATAGGACCAATTCGTACTGCAAAAAAAAAAATTAAAAACGAAACAAAAAGGGGGTTTGAAGAAGAAAAAAATCCATAACTCCGTCAATTCAAAAGATATAAAATCCCCATGAATTTATCATATATCTTCTCAATATTGTCTACAACATCTATATAGACAAGTTTTGGATAGGACCAATTCTTAGAGCAAAAACAAATTAAAAATACATACCGGTTGAAGAAAAAAAATGATCTTAGTAAGGGTGTATTCAAATCCAAAGTGCTTATTTTCTGACTCATTTTACAATTCATTTTTGCTCTCAAAGGCTTCCAATTGGTACGTTTTCTTACTTAGAAACTGTATAATGTACCGTAATGGTCGATTTTCTGATAGGGGCAGAATATATTTTTTTAAATGCTGTTAAAAAGGGCATTTTGAACCGAATTTACCGAAGCGGATTGTGTTGGAAAAATCATTGTATTAAGGATGCGCTTAAATCCAAACTGCTTATTTTCAGACTGGTTTTTAAATTCATTTTTGCTCTCAAACGCATTTAATTGGTAGATTCGCTTATTCAGAAACTATATAATGTACCGTAATAATCGATTTTTAGATAGAGGCAGAATATATTTCAAAAAATGATGTCAAAGTGGGCATTTTGAACGGAATTTCCCGAAGCGATTGTGTTAGAAACGAAAAATATTGTCCTTCTGAGAAAATAATTGTTTATATATCAAGTTTTAATTAATTGAACAAAAAATAAAAACACCGGCCGCTTATAAATCTCTTCAAAAATCACGTCAGCATGTTTCATATTTTTTTTATTAAAAATGAATCTGGAATTATGGCAGAAAATTTCGAGTTGTTGAGCATGGAAAAGTATTTTTTTTTTTTTTGAATGCCGCCCTAACATGATTCTGATAAAACCAGCTATTATATGAAAATGAAATAAAAACTCGTCAAGAGCGGCCAGATAAAATTGTTAAAGTGGATTTATCTCTAATCATGATTTAGTTTTTGTTTGTGAAATTAGTATATTTGACTTCGAAATCTACCTCTGCCTGTAGGTTGGGCCGGCAGGGATTTTTTAATTCTGCATCAAAACTTGGAAAAGACGTGAAGAAAAGGGATTACATTCCGTCTTCCAAACTGAAATAAATATTCCAAGGCTAACATTTTGTCTGCAAGCCCTAAAATTACATCCGCTGAAGAGTATTGCAGGGTCATGGTCTTTATCCTCTGTGTAGAAAGTCTTGGGTCTTTAGTCTCTGTGTAGGAAGTTTTACTTAAAATTTGAATGACAGATTAATTTCGAATGAAGACAATCTAAAAGATTTCCAAATACTTCTTCCAGGATTTGCTTCTCAGAAAAAAGCAAGTCAATTAGAGAATCTCTCTCAATATTTTGATGATAAAGTCTCAAGTAATAGTTGGATATGAATTATGGTACGAGAAAATTGCTAATGTTGACACAAACACAGATGTCTTAAAAGTTTTAGAAAACTATAATGTAACGTTTTACAATACCATCAAACACTTACTGACAATCTTGGCTACAATCCTGCTAACAACAGCCAGTGCTGAAAGGTCTTTTTCTACAATGAAAAGAATTAAATATTTGCCTAGAAGCGTTATGGCCAATGAGAGAATGGGTAGCCTTGCAGTGATTTCTATTCATTGGACATTATAGTAGATCTTGATAAGATAATCAGATTCATGGCCGAGAAGTCACGAGAATTTCTTCTGTAGTAATAGTAAATTTATTGTACCAAGAGTAGCATTTATAATTATTGTAATCAGAGAATTTACATATTTTTCAACGTTTTACTGATATGATAGATGAGGCTCATCTGAAACATTATTAGTTTGTGCTTTTTTATTTTCATTGTAGATATTCCGATAAAATATTTTCCAGTTTTTGAATCGGTTTGGAAACTGGAAGCGCTCTTGAAAACCATAAAGTGTAAACAGAAATCGAAAAGGTACAAAATTAGAATTTTTGGCATGGGCATCAAGTATCTTATGAGAAGGAATATACTTTAGGTTAAGCCTTGTTTATTTTTTTTTTCACTTTAACGTATGCAAATTACTGCTGTCATATTAGAAAAAAAATCCAATGTTGAACCACCTCCGAAGGAAAATACCTAGAACCACCAACTTTTGTAATATCATGGACGCAATTTTTGAAACATCCTTGTGGGCGCACCTTTCAGACTCACGTGTATATTGCATAATTATACATAATCCCATATAAGGATAAAGATAAAGATTTTTTTTAAAAAATCAGGTGCAAAATCTAACAAAGCTTTCTAATATCTTTCCAACGTAGTTGAAAAATGTTAATGAATTGGGTTTATCTGTCTCTCTGTCTGGCTGCCGTTTGCCCGTGTTCTAACTCTGGTAAATAATTCTGGTATACTCGGATTGAAATGTAATTAACATACGTTGTTGAGGTTTGTCATGGCATGTTCGGTATTGAAAGTGGAGTATATAGCGTTCATAGTTCATTTATAAGGTCACTCAAAAGTATTCCGTTACGTTACGGTCTATGGTGAAAAATCCTTTGCGGTGCATTTTAATAGTGTTAAACAATTTTTAACATAATTGAATTTATATACATAATTGAGGTTCATTAGAAGATGGTTACTATAGAATATGTTATGTGTAGCATTTACAGTACGCGTACAGAGGAACTCAAAAGTATTCCGTTATATTATGATGTATGAAGAAAAATCGTTTGCAGTGTATTTTAATAATGTTACTCTGTTACAAACAATGAAATTAATATGAAGAGAGGCACTAAAACAAGATTTCGGTAGAATATGAGATGCAAAGCATTTGTCATTCATTTATAGGGGCACACAAAAGAGTTTGGATATATAATGGTCTTCGGAGAAAAACTATTCGCAGCGTATTTTAATTATGTTTCTCTGTTTCAAACATCATGAAATTTATATACATTACTGAAGTTTACTATAGGATGCTTGGAATAGAATATGGTGTGAATCGCATTTATCGTTCACTTACAGGGACACATAAAAGATTTCAGACGCAATACTGTATCCAAAGTATTGTCTATTAGGGATGATTGTTGAAAGTGCGTTTACAGTTATGGTATGCGTTTTAAGTTTAACTAAACTTTTGCACACTACATGGTGAGTATGAAGATCTATAGACGATATACAAGGCTACACAAAAGAATTCGTGAGCATTACTGAGAATGAGCTTGAATTGCTTAAAGGTGTTTTTTAACATGAGTTATGCATTTTCAAGCTCATCTATATTTAGTATAGAAAGAGATATTTGTAACACATAAATCACCACCATACGGCTAGGTAAAAAACTGGTTACATGGCCGCCCATAAATAGTAATTCCTGGAAGTGTGATTTCAGCAATTTTAGCACGTTGAATGCCACGTCAGTCACCGCTGATTGACACTGATCTTTCCGTTTAGGCCGCGTCAGTCATCGGTGACTGACATATAGATTCTGTAACGGGAGTCTTATCTCGTGGCTTAAACGAAAAGACAGACAAAATAGACTTGGCATTCAACGTGTTAAGCAAGCATATTTTTGCCTGAATTAAATTTCAGCTTAATATGTGGAGTACATAAAAATCAATAGGACAATATACAGGGTTTTACAAAAGAATTCGAGTACGTTTTCGTCCTATTGGTAGAAATTGCTAAAGGTGTATTTTCAACTGTGTTATGCGTTTTCTAACTAGCAAACAATGGAGGATATACAGTGTGTCGACGTATAACCTGACCGACCTTTATTTTTGCAACCGTTGGTTCTAGATGCATACTTCCAAATACAAAAATGGTTTAAATAAGGAAAAGAATTATTTTTAAAGCGATTTGGGTCAAGAAAAACATTTATTAAAAAATTACGAAATTTAAATTTTTATACGGTCCGCCGGTCCTATAAGTGATATTTACTAAAAATTTACTGTGACAGTAACAAGTAAGACAAAAAATGTCCCATTCATCTAACGTTGAAATTGACCGAGTTATGAGACTTTGAAATGCATGACTTATATCACTTTTTTGCATATCAAAACAGATGATTTCGACCAGATGATTTCGATGCTTTCAGGGGTCGTGTATAAAGTACTTAAATCTATTTCAAGGTATTTGCGCTTTGAAAGAAATCGTATAATTATTACGATTGAGTTAAATTTTATTAGTTAAGATTAGTTAAAATAATTGTATTTTAACATGTGTTTTATTTTGTAAGGATTTGAGGCTATGATTTCTTTTAACTAAAATTACGTTATTTTCATAAGGTTTTATTTAACTTGCATTGATCGCCTTTCCAGTTTAAAATTTAACTTTAACTTACTTTCAAATGTCCGATCGAAGTTAAATTTTACATATTGACTTAAATCCAATGACAATGCAATATTATTATGATTTTCGACTCTTACCGTCTTATACATTGGAGGATAGCAAAAAAAAATTTGATAGATTACCGTCAGGAAGTTTAAGAAACTGTTTTAGATTAGATAACATAAACCTGCGATGGTTGTGTTTTTTAACTTTTATAATTACATTTTATGTATTTTTTAAAGTTGAATCAAAAAATTACCTTCACTTTTAAACATCATGTCAAGATTTTTCGCAAATCGTAAATTTCAAGGTTAACAAATAGCGAAAAATCTGATACTAAAAATAGATGTAAGATTTTTTATTCAGTTTAATTTTATTTAATTCAATAATTTATTAGATTTTTTAGTTTATACTGGGTTTCTTACAGCTAAACAGCTCAGGTGTCCGATTAGGTTGGGAGGGGAGGGTGGATCAATTTTAACTTTTAGCTTTTTAACTTTGAAATTTGCGATTTGAGAAAATTCCTGACGGGATGGTTTAAAATGTAGGGCATTTCGGATTCAGTGCTAAAAAATACATAAGAAACAATTTTCAAAAGCTAAAAAACATGGCACAACCCAAAATTTTAAAGACAGTGTAATCTAACAGCATTTAAAAATATGTATTATTTTGTAAAGAATTGAGGCTGTTATTTTTCATCCTTTTATTTAACCAAAAATCTCTTATTTTTATCCTCCTATAATGTTCAGTACAAATAAAACATTTTGCAGTAATGCGTCAGAATGATTAAAGATTTCAAATTTATATTGCAATGTTAATTTTACTCTCAACCATTTCTTTAATATATCTGACGAAATTTTATTTCTACTGAATTTGTGAATGACCCCTAATATGCAGCAAAAAATATACTCCAACTTTAAACAGCTATTACTCGGTCAATTTTAATCGTAGAATAACGGGACTTTTTTTTTTGCCTTACTTGTCAGTGTAACAAGAAAAAATTACTAAATATAACTTATAGGACCGGGGGACCGTATAAAAATTTAGATTCTGTAATTCTTCACTAAATTGTTTTTTCGCTTCAAACATTTTTTATCTTAACCCTGCACCTAATTTTGACCATTTTTGTAATTGGAAGTATGCATCTAGAACCAACGGTTGCGAAAATAAAGATCGGTCAGGTTATGCGTGGACACACTGTATATACAACGCTATAGATCATATACATAGCTGCACAAAAGAATTGTAGTACCTTTCCGGCAATGTGCAGTGATTGTTGAAATCTGGTTTTTCAAAGTGTTATGCGTTTCTAAAATGTTTACTCACGTATCTCCACCGACATGCAAAGTCTTGAAAAAAAGTAATTACCTTCTACTAACGCTGCAGAAAATCTAAAGTAAAAAATTGTGAGCAGTATAAATCAATTACTAATGACGTCAGCCAGTTAATGACGGGAAGTCATAGGGTCAAGTAGTTTAGGAATTATGCAGTTTCAATTTGTGCAACTCATAATGTTAAATTAATTTTTAATCGTTCCAAAACAGATTGCAATGCGTCTAATTTTTTTTTAACCATAACTCAAAAACTACTCAAAAACTTAGCAAAATGAACTGTAATTTTTTATTTGCATACTTAAAGTTTCTAGAAATCGATTTCTATTAAGGGGTTTCAGGACTTAAAATTGGAAAAAATAAAAAAAGGGACAATTTACAACATTTAATATCTTAAAAGGTATATGATTTTAAAACACAATTTTTATGGGGAAGAAAGAGATATAAGTATGTTCTTTCATTTCATGTATACAAAATATTGCAAGATGCAGAATAAGGATTTACAGGGGTCAGATAGGGGTCAAACTGTCAGATACTTGACGAGCAGAATATTGCAATAACAGTTTAGACGCAGGATTACTAAATAAATATTGCAACTAGAATGAAACTTTTGGTGCCTACTTATACTTCAGATAGTAGTAATTACCTTGAACCTAAATAAATTTGCATTTAAAGCATTTTCATATTTTAATACAAGGTTGTATTTGGCTAATACAAAATTTCGAAAATTTCAACAGCCTAATCACCTAAAAAACTATTTATTGAACAATAAAAAGGAAATTTTAGATTCAGTTTATACAGGGTATATGTTCTAAAAATTTCATGAAAAAATATTTAGAAGTTTTTGAGATACCATGCGCGTTATGCCCAAAATCGTCATTCGGAGAAAAATGAATTCAAAGTTTCGGAAACGCCTCTTCAGCTATTAGGCGGGTATAATTTTAAAAACCATAACTTCTGTTCTAATGGGAATTTTAAGTAAAAAATTATATCACAATGTTCAGAAAAGATAGGAGTTTAACATCTAAAATAAAAAATAAAATTTCGAAAAATTTGAAGCTTTAAGAGTCCTGATACCTCTTAAATGTAGGTATTCATATTTATTTATATAAATTCGTTGGAAAAAATATTTATATATTGATTTTAATTTTTGGAAATAAATGTGTTATAAAATACATACAAATTCAAATTTTAATATAATATATACATAGGCTCAACATAAATATAAATATAACACAAACACAGTCAGGTACAGTCGTGGCGAAAAAAAGTAAACACCCCCTACTAACTCCTCAACAAATTATCGTAGACAAAAGTTACTGGTACCGAACGATTGGAAATAAAGTCTACTTTTAAATGATGTATATAAAATTTTCTTAGGGGCATCTACATATTAAAACGAATCCAAAATTCATTTTTTTTTTATAACAATACCCAATTTCAACAAGATATTTCAAATCTTCGGTTCAAACTAGGCCTAGACACCAAATTTCAAGTCATTTAAATGATAAGTTTTTCAATTATAAACATTCAAAATTTAGTGCTTCTAATGTTATATTACATTTTCATATTTTCATTAATATCTCCTGAAATTATACTCCTAATATGCCAATTTTTTGTGTAGCAATAATACTAAATTTCCCAAACATAAATACGTTGATTTTACAATTTTTATAATTTTATGATATGAATTATGAAATCAATATTCGAAAAAATTATGAATTGCAACCTACAATTTTTTTGATGGATTTAGATTTATTAAGTCCTGCTTTATGGAAATCCAAAATTTCACATTTTACTTCCAAGTAGTTTTCAAATTAGGATTAAAAAACGGCAAAATGATAGTTTAAGGGGCCATCTATGATAGAAGTGACTAGATATTTTAAAATTTCTTCTGCTGTCCTTTAATCTAATAGGCTTCATTCACTCCTTGAGTGGCTCTTTAGGTGCATTGATCAAGAAGGGGGCTCTCTGGGTTAACAGTCGAGATAACTTCAATTTGGATACAGCCCTTAAAATACGGTCGTTTTAAAATTTCTCGGAATGATACGAATTGCATAAAAATTTGTTTTTTGGCAATTGAAGGGTATAGAGTTCATTTATGCTGTCAGAATTGTGTACAGTAGGAATGCACAACCTGTGGCCCGCGGCCCAAATGTGGCCCGCGATGGGTTAACAAGTGGCCCGCGAATTTGTCAATTTACAATTGGCAAAAATTGCAATTTTTGACCAGAAATTGCAGGGGAAAATCGTGAATTTCGTCAATTTGCCGCGGAAAACAATTGCAAGTTTCGTTGGTCAGTTAAAAATCGCGAATTTCATTAATCGCCCGGCCGATACCATTTTTATCAATATAGGAAATTCCCGAGTTGCTAATTTCGTCAGTCGCTAGTCGAAAAATATCTCGAATTTCATCGATCGGGCGCGGAAAAATTGCGTGTTTCGTCTATTGCGTGGGGAAAAGTCGCGAATTTTGTTGATCGAGCACGGGAAAATCACGACTGTCGGTTTATCTCGAGAAAAAGTGGCGAACTTCGCCAATTTGCCACGGGAAAATTGCAAATTTTGCCAGCCAATCAAGAATTACGAATTTCGTTGAGTGGGCGCGGAAAAATCGCGACTTTCGTCGATCGGTTGCGGTAAAATCAAGAGTTTCTTCGATCAGGCACGAAAAAATCGTGAGTTTCATCGATCAGGCGCGGAAAATCGCGTGTTTTATCGATCGCGCGCGGAAAAGTCGAGTGTTTTGTCGATCGCGAGTGGAAAAGTCGCGAATTTCTTCAGTTTATCCCGAGAAAATGTCTCGAATTTTGTCAATTTGCCGCAAGAAAAATGCAAATTTCATCAGTCATTTAAGATATACGAATTTCGTCGATCGGGCGCGGAAAAATCCCAAAATTCGTTGTTCGGCTGCGGAAAAATCTCGAGTTTCGTCAGTTTATCGCGAGAAAAAGTCGCGAATTTCGCCAGTTTGCCGAGGGAAAAAATTTAAATTTTCGTCAGTCAGTTAAGAATTGCGAATTTCGTCGATCGGGCACGAAAAAATCACGAGTTCTGTCGATCGGGCGCGGAAAAATCCCAAAATTCGTTGATCGGTCACGGGAAGATCGAGATTTTCGTTGATCGGCTGCGGAAAAATCGCGAATTTCGGCAGTTTATCGCAAGAAAAAGTCGCGAATTTTGCAATTTTGTCAAGAGTTTGTCAGTTAAGAATCGCGAATTTTGTTGAGTGGGCGCTGAAAAATCGCGAATTTCTTCGACCGGGCACGAAACAATTACGAGTTCTGTCGATCGCGCGTGGGAAAATCGCGAATTTTGTCGATAAAGTTCGGAAAAATTGTGAAATTTGTCGATCAGACGCGAAAAAATCGCAAATTTCGTTAGTCAAGCAGAGAAAAAATCGCGAATTTTGTCGATTAAGTGGGAAAAAATTGCAAATTTCGTCGATCGGCTACGGTAAAATCGCGAGTTTCGGCAGTTTATCGCGAGAAAAGTCGTGAATTTCGACAATTCGCAGCGGGAAAAAAATGAAAATTTCGTCAGTCAGTTAAGAATCGCGAATTTCGTTGACTGGGTACGGAAAAACCGCGAATTCCGTTGATAAGGTGTGGAAAAATCGCGAATTTTATCGATCAGGCGCGAGAAAGTCTAAAATTTTGTTCATCAGCTGCAGAAAATTGCGAGTTTCGTCAATTTAACTTCGTTCATAAAGTTCACATTTTTTTCGACACTAGCCACTTTCATGCCTATGTTTGTTTTTTAGCACTTTTAATAAAGCAAAATTTAATCCCCCTGAGTAAAGTCAAGAAATATTTTCACTCCTTGAAAATAATCTTCGCTATATCTCTGTTATACATACAAACACAAACTGTTGATATATACTTGCCAAGTGATTTGGGTATGGTATGTTGATTGGGTGGGTTAAACTGCCGCTCCTCTGACACCATGTTTTTTATAAGCGACAGATCTCCCCACCTACCCGAAATAGAATTATCTCTGTGTTACTGATGTGGCCCTCGACAACCCATGCATCTTTGTAAGTGGCCCTTCTCTTAAAAAGGTTGTGCACCCCTAGTGTACAGCTATTGAAAAAAACAAAGTTATGTTTCGTTTTAATATGTAGACGGCCCCCTAAGAAAATTTTATATTCATCATTTAAAAGTAGACTTTATTTCCAATCGTTCGGTACCAGTAACTTTCTTCTACGATAATTTGTGGAGGAGTTAGTAGGGGGTGTTTACTTTTTTTTCCACAACTGTACATAATAATAAATAACAAGGTTATCTTAAATTAGTACCTACAGTTTTTGAAATATCAGCTTTGATTAGAAAATATGCGATGAAGGTAAACCTCGATAATGATCTTAGCCAGAGTTGGGCGGTATCTTAAATATGTGTATTTGAAATACATTTGTATTTTGCATTTTAAACCGATAACCAAATAATGACACCAAAACTGAAGTATCTTGTAACGCTTTTTCCAAGCATTTTTTATTTTCAAAGTACTTAAAACATATTTCTCCACATTTCAGACTGTCATGTTTAAACCATAGATCTTAGAGATTATAGAGGGTAATATACAGGGCTTTAAAAAATAATTTAAGTGCATTTCCACTTTATTGGCAGAAATTGCTAAAGGTCTATTTTCAAATGTGTTATGCTTTTTCTAACTAAACTAAATTTTTGCCAATTATGGAAAATATATACAAATCTATAGATCATATACAGAGGCTGCCTAAAAGAATTGGAGTACCTTTCCGTCAATGTGCAGTAATTGTTAAATCTGGTTTTCCAATGTGTTATGCGTTTTCTTAAAATGTCTACTTATGTATCTCCTTTAGCTTATTAAACGGCGAGTTTTTGTTAAAGTATTATGGAAGTGTTGGAAAGTGTTTCATAATCTATACTTAACGCATGATTTTTCTTTATTGTTTACAGTTGCTAATAATATAAAGAATGAAACATTATTCAAAAATCATGTCTTTTAAGTGCGAGTATGCCTTTTAATATTTTTTGGAGTGGTGGAGTATGAAAAAAAAATTGTATGGCTAGAGCACATTTCATTTTCTCGATTAAAAGCGATATGCAAAGTATTGAAAAAAAGTTTTTACCTTCTACTTACTCTGCAGTAAATCAACGTATAAAAAAATGTGAACAACATAAATTGATTAGTAATGACGCCAGCCAATTAATGACGGGAAGTGATAGGGTCAAGTAGTTTAGGAATTAGGAAGGTTTAATTTGTGGAACTTATGACGCTAAACTGATTTTTAATTGTTCTAAAACAATTGCAATGCGGCTAAGTTCTTTTAAACACAACTCAAAAACTACTCGTCGGAATGAGCTGCAATTTTGGATTGCATACTTGAAGCTTCTAGAAATCGATTTCTATTAAGATAGGTATTAATATTTCGTTCATTAATTAGTTTGAAAAATATATGCATTTTTTAATTTTAATTTTTGAAGAAAATATGTTGTGAAATACATACACACAATCAAATTTTAATACAATAGATATATAGGTTCAACATGAATATAAATATAACACAAGTGCAGTCAGAAACATAATAGTAACTAGCAATGTTATCTTGAATTAGTACAGTTTTTGGAATATCAACTTTGATTAGAAAATAGGCGATGAAAGTAAACTTCGATGATGATCTTAGCCAGAGTTGGGAAGTATCGAAAACACATGTATTTGAAATACATTTGTATTTTGCATTTTAAACCGGTACTACCAAATAATGATAACAAAATTAAAGTATCTTGTAGTACTTTTTCCAAGTATTTTGTATTTTCAAAGTATTCAAAACATATTTCTCCAGATTTCAGACTGTCGTGCTTAAACCATAAATCAACGATTCACAATGGGGTATTTTTTCTCTCATTTTTGCAATGGTTGCTGAGAATCTTTCCTGCTCAAATTAAACTAAAAGATACGAAAGATTTATCGGTAAAAGTCTGTGATGGCTTGCATCGAACCAGCATTGAATGTTTATGAAAACGATGATCCATTCAGTATCTGAATATAGAGGATGAGCTGATTATTGATTTTTTCAGTCATGTTTAAGATGCGCTGATTGCTGTCTCTTTTTTTTTTTTCGAAAAGAAAAGAAAACGTATTCAAAGTCATTTAATGAATTCGATATGACTTTCGAAGAATCAGCCAGGGGAATCTGATGAAAGTCAAACTTCAACAGATGATTGCTGGTACATATATAGCGTTTGCAAACCATCTTTGCCAAGCTCTCAAAATTCAGTTAACTTTGAAATATTTAGGTAATTGATCTAATAATATTGAATTCACAACCCACGAGAGAGGAACTCTAGTCTAACTCAAGGCTTCCTTTAAATATTAAAGTAACAATTAAAGCCTTTGTGCAGGAATGTTAAGAAGCAGAAAACCAACGTTTAAAAAGGCACAAATAATACGTCAAAAGCAGCAAACAGCTGTTTCGAATCTACTAGCGAGGTTTTACTTCAGTGCAAGATAGAACAAGAAACAGCGTGCTAGAAAAAGCAAGGCTGAGCAAAATGACAGAGACGCGCAGGCTTATATACCCGATACGGGTAGCGAATGCGCCAAAAACAACCAATGAGACAGAAGCAGATGAAACGACTGAGTGGACAAGTAGCAACATCTACCGGAGAACGAGAGAAAAGAAACCGAAAAGGGGAAATCAATTCTTTCCAAATACTTAGAAAATCAGGAGTACTGGATAAGTCATTGACTAATGAGTGAGAATTTTTAATGATGTGGTAAGCTTCCCAAAAAATCAAGATCAAAGTTAGAAGACCATTTCTGGATAATGATGGCTGAGGAAAAATTGAACCTATGTTGAAAAGACCAACAATGTTGAGCAATAGAAGAACGTTTAAGCTCCTGATTTTTAACATAACCTTCATGCTCTTTTAAACGAAATCTAAGAGCACGTTTAGTCTGCCCAATATAAGATAAACCACACTGGCAAGAGATTTGGTAAATACCCCAGTTATCTACGCGATCAATAGGGTGTTTAAGATTTGAAAAAGATATTTTATTAACAGGAGAAAAAATAATATTAAAATCAAACCTTCTTAAGATTTTAGCAACTTGCTCACTGATTTTAGGGAAAAATGGCAGCACAACTGAAGCATTCGAGTTGGAATTAGAATGCTTTTCAGAATGGACGGGTTTAGTCAATTTCCTATAAATAGAATCTATAATATTAGAGGTATAACCACGATCAATAGCAATAGCTTTGAGGTAATTAAGTTCAGTACTGAGTAACTGAGTGCTGAACTTAAATCCTTTTTGAACTTATTTCCTTTAAATGCTTTAGTTGAAAGACTTTTTAGGTGCGTTCGTAATTATATAAATACGTAGCACCTATAGTCGTCGTTCAGTCCGTCCGTCTGTCCGCCCGTCTGTCTGTCCGCATGTAACAGAGCAAAAACTACCCAACAGAATGGTCTGAAATTTCAAATATATGATTGTTGCAAAATTTTGTCGAGCCATTTCAAATTTTATGAAAATCGGATGCATAGTTTAATTACAGGGACAGTCAAAAGTTTTTCTTTACATTACGGCCAATGGGAAAAATTATTGCAAGTGCATTTTAATGATATTAGATCCTTCCGAATGATCTGAAATTTTAAAGATATAATTGTTGCAAAATTTTGTTGAGCCATTTCAAATTTTATGAAAATCGGATGTATAGTTTAATTACAGGGACAGTCAAAAGTTTTTCTTTACATTACGGCCAATAGGAAAAATTACTGCAAGTGGATTTTAATGATATTAGAACCTTCCGAATGATCTGAAATTTTAAAGATATAATTGTTGCAAAATTTTGTTGAGCCATTTCAAATTTTAGGAAAATCGGATGTATAGTTTAATTACAGGGACAGTCAAAAGTTTTTCTTTACATTACAGCCAATGGGAAAAATTATTGCAAGTGCATTTTAATGATATTACAGCCTTCCGAATGGTCTGAAATTTTAAAGATATAATTGTTGCAAAATTTTGTTGAGCTATTTCAAATTTTAGGAAAATCGGATGTATAGTTTAATTACAGGGACAGTCAAAAGTGTTCCGAAAAAATTATTGGAAGTGCATTTTAATGATGTATCAGACTATGCACTTTATGAAGTGCAAAAAATTATACATTCAGTACAATATGGGGTGCAAAAAATAATTATAAAACTAGTTATAGTACGAACGCACCTCATTTGCCACGTTTGACGAGCAATTTCCAACTTTTTTTCTTTTGCTGTCGTAATTATTTTTTTATAAAGGAAATTTTTTTAATAATTCTCAATTTGAAAAATTAATTCTGCTTAATGGCAATCATTATTTATTTTGCAAGTATAAATTATTTTTTAATTTTTATAATGCTTTATTTGTATACTTTAAATGAAGCATAATCATATCCATGAAATTTTTCATGTTCCATATACATTTTTAAATATTATCTGAAAGTATTCTTTCTTTACTTTTCGAACAATTTAATCAGTTTTGAAAAAAGTTACATTGGTTTACAGCAATATAATGTTCAGTATTTCAAATGTATTTTGTATTTCAAAATTATTCATTTTTATATTTGAAAAGTATTTGTGTTTTGTATTTTACGTTCCAAACCAATGTATCTTGTATTTTGTGTCGAAAGTCTTTTTTTCGGCGAATTTTGTCTAACTCTGATCTTTGC
Source organism: Maratus speciosus (assembly GCA_963932465.1). NCBI lineage: Eukaryota > Metazoa > Arthropoda > Arachnida > Araneae > Salticidae > Maratus > Maratus speciosus. Next base: position 515,969,954 of record OZ010789.1, on the reverse strand, counting down.
ATATGTTTGCACAGTCATAATAATGCTATTATTGGTTATTTTAAACCACTGCTAAAATGAACGCGCGATGTTACATGTAAAATTAAACAAAAAGTGTCCAAAATAAACTGATATTTTAAATTCGCCACCCTGCTCTTCGCATTTAAACCAAAATAGAAATTTTATTTTCTGTTATCTATAAACATCGAAGGTAAGTCATTTAAAAATAAACAATCCAACAGCACATGGCAATTTTAAAAACGCACTTTAAAAATTGGTAAAATTTTGCGACGTTACACTTCGCATACGTTAATTAAAATGTGAGCTCATTTTGGAATAAACTTTATTTTATGCCAGAAGTACTTAGTTATTTGAATAGTACTTGATTATAAACTCTTTTGAAAAAAAAAATATCGTATGATTGGTCAAAATACATATACTCGGCTTGTAAGCAAAAAGCATTATTATTATTACTATTATTATTTTACGCACATTAATAAAATTAACATGTTTTTCATAGATAACATACATAATATGCCGGGTGCAAAAAATTCTCGAAATTTTGTTATCCAGTTACCATTTTAAGTCTTAATGCATCTTAGTTAAGTCTTTTATAACTGAAAAACAGCTCTATTTCTGTTTACATAAAAGAATCTGATGTGTTCAGATTAAGCTGTTGCACACGTTAGAAGTATGAAGGATCCGGAAAAGAAAGTGTACTAAATTAGTACATTCTGTATTCGATATTAGTTCCAACATATTTGGAATTTTTATATTTGGAACATATTAAAACATTGCCATACAGGATTTCCACTCTCAACGGTGTCCAATGGCTAATTCCTAAACCGTTATAGTTTCAATTACAAAAATGTTTCAAATTAGGTAAAGAAGTATTTTGAAAGCGATTTGGGTCAATAAAAGCATTTCTTAAAAAAATGTGAAATTTAAATTTCTATACGGTCCCTCGGTCTTATAAGTTATATTTAGTACACTCTATTCTAGCACACTACATAATATTCTATTACACTAAGAAGTATGACAAAAAAAAAAAAAAAAATCCCATTCTTCTACGATTAAAACTGACCGAGTAATAGCTGTTTAAACTTGAAGCATCTTTTTTTCCTGGGAAATAAGGGTCATTCACAAATTTACTAGAAATATAAATAATCGCCAGATATTAAAAAAATAATAATTGAGAGTAAAATTAATATTACAATATAAATTTGAAATCTATTTTCATTCTGACATAGTAAAGAAAAATATACAACTTGTACTAAACATATAAGTTACAAAATAACAGAATTTTAGTAAAATGAAATCTTGAAAAGCAACAATCGCAATTCTTTACAAAATGGTACATATTTTAAAATCTAAAACTTAATTAATAAAAATTAAAGTTATCTTAAAACTTTCTCAAAGTGATTCTCTTCGGCTGCAATGCAGAAATATATACGCGAAATAAATCCTTCTAATACTTTAAGCACTTTGTGTGCAATCCCTCGAAGCGTGACCCAACCCATCTGTGTTCAGATGCATAAAATTGGTATAAGTCATGCAATTGAAAGTTACATAACTCGGTCAATTTCGGTGTTATATGAAGGAGACTTTTTTGCCTTACTTGTTGGTGTAATACGAAATTTACACTAAATATCATTTATAGGACCGAAGGGCCGTATAAAGATTTTAATTTCGTAACTTTTTAAGAAATGTTCTTATTAGTGAAAATAATTTTTAAAATAATTTTTTACCTCATTTAAAACATTTTTTGTAATTGGAACTATAAGTCTATGACTAACGATTTAAAAATTAGCCATTGGACATCGTTGAGAGAGGAGCCCTTGTATTCTAAACCTTCTTTAAAAAAATGTGGTATATAATCTTTATACATTGGTTGAAACCTTTACAGTCGTCATGGAAGTGAAGAATAGCATTTTTTATTTTTTGCACGCACGTTAAGAAAGTTTATACATATTTTTCGTTACCGTACATAATTCTTCACATGCCATAAATTTTTAAACTCGTTTTATTTAAAACTATTTAATATCTTGAGTGCATCTTAGTTATTTAAAGATTTTCCACTCCAAGTTTCCCATTAAAATTCTTTAATTATCCACAACAAAGAAAGGGAAAAAAGTCTTAAACTTAATGCAACTAGGAGAGTTCTGAAATTGATTTTCTCTGTGTGTAAAGTTTGTATTCTCTCTAGAATCAATTTCCGTAAATAAACTTTCGGTAAACACCACACCCTTTATATCCTCCTTAAACGTGTCTTTCTCATTTCACTCAGCTGATCGAACCTTAAGTAAACTTTTGTAAGTTTGAAAAGGTAAAATGAATTCATTTGTAATCACATTCACGATCAGATGTTTTTGTTCTCTTTCAACGTTTCGAAAACAGTATAGGTTTCACTTAGAAAAAAAAAATCGAATACTACAATTTTAAGTATATTTGGAAGGATCTGAAGTAAATGTTAATTTGCAGACAAAAAAGTAAGAAATATATTTGCTCTATATTATTATAATAATAAAAATGTGTATCTCTGACTCTAAACTTAATTTTCAACTGTAATTTTAATTATTTTTTCTTTTGTAAAAATTGTCAATTATGGAGCCTTATTAAGTATGAGCATAGTCGTAAAACCAATTCTATTTCGTTGCACATAAGCGTATTTAAAATTTGGTAAATTGAGAAAAATTAGTATGTTTTTATGCTTAATAAAACTTGTTGAAAAGAAATATCAAAATTTATATTTATCATCGCAATTGGTTGCTTTTAATCCAATTTAGCAAAGTATATTAACATTCGCATTCTATCAAAATTTAGTACAAAAAAATACAATGTCTGTTACACTTAGACTTTACAACTGTTGTAAAATGCTTAATTTTAAAAAAGTTACAATCTTTAAAAAAATCGAATATATTTTCTTTTCGTTTTTTATTCTATTTCCATAAAGGAATCGGATGCGTTCGGGTCATGTTGAAGAACACGTTAGAAATATAAAGAATCCAGAATAGACGTTGTATTAAAATAACGTATCCTGCATTCCATAAAAATACCCGGCGTGGTCTGCATTTTTATTTTTGCGGCATAGCAAAAATTCCTTACCATTTAGTTTTAGACTTCCTGTGATTCTACAACAATGTTCTATGCTTAAAAATTTTTGAAAAGCTTGTAAATTTCTTTAAAACCCTAAACAAACCAGTAAGACAACAAAATAGAGCAAAATATGTAAATCGTGTTTCGGAATTTAAAAATTGTTCTTAATTCTATGTGAAAAATAGATAAATGAATGAACAAATGAAAACGAAAAATATATGTCTTTGACGGATTTTAGTTTAGCATCAAAGTGCCGTTACCTTATGATTAATCTTCTATAATCCATAACCAAATGGGCTATTTGAGAAAATGTGATTTGACGCAAGAATGATTTTTAAAACCTTTAATTGTAATTTACACTAGCTATTACCCGTAACTTCGTTCACGTAACATTGAAAGAGAGATAAATGTATTAATTAAGAAAAACATCTCTCTTCCGATGAAAAAAAAAACATATATATATAATTAACCAACCTTTATCACATTTTATAGGAGACAATGCGGTATTTCTTATTTGTAGGGTCTTGAAATAACTCAGTCGCAAAAAAGCGAAATTTTGTGCCAAATAATACAAACAATTGCGAAAATGAAATTGAAACCATTTTAAACTAGTACGTTGTGGCCATCACAAAACTTTCTTCTATATAAATCACGTCAATTAAATCATTTAAATAGTACAAGAAATTACATCAATTTAGCACCAATTCATATCAAAGTGTATCTGAATTTGAAGTTTGATAAAAATTCGTATCTCAGTTCTTGAAATAGAGCTATAGCGGAAATTCTGAAAAATGTGGCATAGCAGCGCGACCTCCTGAGTGATTTACACCAATACATAAACAGCAATAATTTATATCCAGGTATACATGGATCTGAAGTTCGTTGAAAATCCAAGCATTATTAGTTGAGATATTGCGGAAATCACAAAAAACAGCATAGCAGCTCCACCTATTGAGCGATTTACACCAAACTGCATAAAATGTCAATTCATTTCAAGGACTAACTGATTCTAAAGTTTGATGAAAAATCGTGCATTAGTTCTTGAGATACACCTACAGTGGAAATTCTGAAGAATACAGCATAGCAGCGCCACCTGTTGAGCAATTTACACCAAAATGTACAATAATATCAATTCATGTCAGGGATTAACTGATTCTGAAGTTTGGTGAAAACTATTGCATTAGTTCTTGAGATACAGCTATAATGAAAATTCTGAAAAGTGCGGCATAGCAGTGCCACCTGTTGAGCGATTTGCACCAAAACACAAACAGTACTAATTCATATCAAAGTATACTTGAATCTGAAGTTTGATGAAAATCCAATCATTAGTTGTTGAGATAGAGCTATTACGGAAATCGTAAAAAATGCAGTATAGCAGCGCCACCTGTTGAGCAATTTACACCAAAATGTACAAAACTTCAATTCATGTCAAGGACTAACTGAATCTGAAGTTTGATGAAAATCCGTGCATTAGTTCGGGAGCAGTGGCGTGGCGTGAAAATTTTCGGTGGTCATCGCAATTATTTAAGTTTGTGGTGAAAAATTATTAACTCTAAAATTCAATGGTTGAATGTTCAAAAAAGAAATTTTAAATCTTACCTTCACTTATACATGAACTCCAAATGTTCTGCTAAAACTGGATCGTAGAGTTTTAAAAGCTTATTAAGAGTTTTAAAATATTGCTTGGTCATCGCCGCATCCAGCGATGACCGGACGCCACGCCACTGTTCGGGAGATTGAGCTATTGCGGAAATCGTGAAAAAGGCTGCATAGCAGCGCCACCTTTTGAGCGATTTACATCAAAAACTAATCAGCCCCAATTTATATCAGGGACTAACTGAATGTAACTTTTTATTAAATTCCATGCATTAGTTCTTTAGATAGAGCGCCCTCAAAATTTGTGTCACATACAGACAGACAGACAGACTCACAGATGCACAGACTCACAGACAGACATTTTGTAAAAACATGTCTTTCGGAATCTCTGACCCCTAAAACGTGTAAATCCGTCGAAAACCGAAAGTCGAAAATTTCCACGAATCCAATACTTTCTTCTTGTAAAGATAGAAGAAAGTAAAAAGACGGCCAAGTAAAAACGAGGAATTAGACAAATTTTTCTTCGTAAAACGAAAAACAACGCAGATAGAATTCTACTACAATAATATATTTTAGGTGGTATTTGATGTGAAATTTGTATATGTATCCATTGCATCCTATAAACAAAAATCCTTTATAACATAAATATTTTAAAAAGCCATTTTTAAAAATGACAAAATATTTTTAGAATTGTAAAGCGAAAAGAAATGTTGAATTTATAATTCGGTTGCCAAACTGTGATTTACAAACGTGTCTCCAATATACTTCGAGCGCTCGAACCTTAATTTCGATACTGGTCGAGAGAAAATTATTTTTCTTTGACGCAATCATATTAAACCTTTATGTTTTAAGAACGAAAATGTAACATTCTTTTTAAAAAATAAATACCGTAATTTCCGATGTATAGCCCGCGGATCAAACAATAGTGTTTCGACCCAGAATTTTTTAAAAAATAAAATGTAACTTTTTAGATCACGGTAAAGATTGGTCTTCAAATACTGAATAAAATTTCTGTGTCCAAACTGAATTGTTTGATCTGCGGGCTATACACCGGAAATTACTGTAATTTTTATTCATATTTTCTGAAATGAACGGCTATAAGAATTAACACTCGTTAAAAGAAAAAAAAATTGCTTGCAATATAGTTAATTTTATAGTTTTTAAGAATGAAAATAACTATTTCCCGCTAGTCATGACGTCATTTCCGACACTGATAATTTTGTGGTGCATATTATTGACATTTACTATTAATTTTCTTTTTCAACTTTTTTTCTACTTATTTTAGTTTAAAATTAAAAATTAAATCTTTATGTTAACTTTACGCATACGATAAAGCGTCAACTATTGATAAAATTTTTCTTTATATAATAAGAATTGATACCATAACTCAAGACCATTTTATTTCAACATCAAAGCACTTCCGTTTTATTTTCCGTATATGACGTCATATTCTTATGCTTTTTGTACTTACACATTTTAATGCACTTTATATATTTAAGAAGTACGTAAAAATTTCCGTTTTATTTCCAATATGACGTCATATTGATAGATATTTTTTAATTCTTAATTTTTTTAATTTTCCGTTTAAACGCGAAAAATCTTTCAATTGAAAATTAATTATTGAGGCGAAATTATTATTCAGGGTTTTCATTTTCTTTCAGCGAAAAAAGAAATATTCTTAAGTTTTATAGGGAAAATGTCAATTGATTCTGTATGAAAAATAATGGAATTTTGAATTATTAAGCAAAATATTTGAATAAAATAAATAAACCATAGCCTATATTCATTTCTGGGTTATAATCCATCTATATGCAAAGATACAAAAGCATTAGTTCATCCGTTTGGATGTTTACTTGACTCAAACATTCGCACACACTTTCGCATTTGTAATATTATAAGGATTCACTTGAAAGAACATTGTAGACATGATGACAATAATGAAAGTTGACCCAAAAAAGGAGGTATAATGAAATGTAAAATAAATAAATAACATTAATAATAAACTCGGTAAGACCTCTAATTTTCATTCATCTGCAGTATTACATCCCCCGCCCCAAGGGTTGGCTTGATTTTGCTCAATCCGAAAAACCAGAGTGGGTTCAAAAAAAAAAGAGAACATGAAAAACCCAAGTCTGTTTTTTGAAAATCCTTATTTAAAATTTCGTTTATCTAACTAATAATAAACATATTTATTTAAACTAAACATAATATATATCTTATATATCATGGACGTAGTGTTTTCCGAAATACTGACGTGGCCCAAATTGCTCTACGTAATAAAAATTCGAAAAATTCTCAGGGAAAAATAATTATCGCATTAAAAACACATTAAAAAAAATATGTAAAATGTTGCAGGGAACAAAGTGAATTAATGCTGTTCTTGTTTGGTAACTTTTCAAGTTAGAAATGAACGGAAAACGAAGAAACTGATGAGACAAGTTTAAGAAAGGGTAAATTTGTGTGAGTGGGACAGAAAGAAAAGTGGAAAAGCTTTAATGATCAAAATAATCAAGTAGAGTTGCCAGTGTGTATGTTTTCCTCGTAAGTTGTACGTTTTTGAGACTTATTGTATATCACGTTTAAACAGCTCTCATGTGATGATTTCTTCCGCTTTTTCCCAACATATCTGAGTTTTAATATTTGAGTATTTTTCCAGTTTGCATTTTTAATTTGCTTAAAAATTTTCACTTTTTGATTTGAAAACCTTAAAGTTTAAGACACCATTTTTGTGCCACAGTTGCAGTTGCACAGTATTTCATTCAGTGGCGGCTCGTGAGTGTCATATTTTGGGGCACTAAATGCATGGTGGATAATTTTATATTTCCCATACCATTATTTTTCAAAGGAAACATTTGCCTTGTTTAAAGTTGGAACATTTTACCAATTAATATGGAAAACATATTTTTCTAAGAAATAGTGGTACAAGAAGAATAAATTTTGCAGACATGTATTTAGTGCCCCAAATATAACTTGTCACGAGCCGCCACTGATTTCATTGATATGATGACGGAACTAAGATTGATATTTATTTTATTGTCTCGTTACTTAAACTTGACATTATTGCAAACTATAAGCATCTTTTTTTTATTTATTTGTTATAGTTATCTTAATGTACGTATTTTTTTGTTATTGTTGGTGTTTAAATACCTTATTCTAAACACAAACTTTTTTTTAGGATACTCATTTCTAAAATTTTCCTAACCATTACTGAATTTTAGGACATTTCGATTTATTCCTTTTACTGCAGTTAATTTTCGATTCATAATGGGAAATATGACTGCAAAATTAGTTAGAGATAATAAGGTAATGGAAATACAAATTCAGAATAATAATTATAACTATTAATTAATAAATTATTTTTATGAAAAAATTCCGAAAGTAGATATTTGTTCTACCAGTGTAATTTAGTAGGATGTGAGAAATGCCAGTAGTATGATAAAATCAAAACTAACTATTAATATAAATCTTCCCTTTTTTTAGATAAAAATTTCTGGGAACTATAGTCAATACTCCTTTTTTCATTTGAGGAGAAGGGAGGGGGGCTGAGAGGTCTTTTCAAGAAGTAGGATGTGAATTATCACCTGACTGTTACACAGAATAAGAGAAATTCCTTTCATAAACTTCTGCTCTCATCTTTTCCTCTATCCCAAGAAGACAAGGAGAAACACATGATTAAGAGTAATAAGGCAATAAATTCTTTATTTATTGTTGAAAACTTTATGTAATATTTATTTCTTTACATGTATTTAAAAATCTGGATGTAAATAAATCCTTCTAATCGAAATTATTCTTTAATGATCAAAATAATCAACTAGGGTTGTCAGTGTGTATGTTTTCCTCGTAAGTTGTACGTTTTCAAACTTATTGTACATCACGTTTAAACAGTTCTCATATAATTATTTCTTCCATTTTTCCCAACGTATCTGACTTTTAATATTTGTGCATTTTCCATTCGCTTCAAAAGTTTCACTTTTTGAATAAAAAATTTTAATGTTTAAGACACCATTTTTGTGCCACAGTTACACTGCACAGTATTTAATTGATATGATGACGAAACTAACACTGATATTAGGTTGAGCAAAAAGTTCTGGGAAATTTTTAATCTAATAGTTGCCAGAATTTGTATCGTATATAGGAGTACTAGTGGTACAGCCCAGACATGGCTCCGTCCGATTATGGCTTCTTTCGATCAATGCAACACTTTAGCAAGGGCCGTGTATTTGAATCCTTTAATGAAGTTGAAGAAGCATGTCAGGAGTTTTTCGATTCCAAGGAGCTGCCTTGGTCCTTCCAGTAAATCCGAAATCTGGCAGAACGATGGCAGAAAGTCGTGGACTATGATGGTCTCTACTTTGAAGAATAGTCCTTCTTGCTTTTGTTGTTAATTTGCGCATAACACCGCAAATTTCACAAATTTCCCAGAACGTTTTGCTCAACCTAGAATTTATTTTATTGTCTCGTTACTTAAACTTGACATTATTGTAAACTAAAAGCATCTTTATATTAGTTTTTATTTATTTATTATATTTTTCTTAATGTATGTATTTTGTTGTTATTGTTGGTATTTAAATACCTTATTTTGATTCAATATTACCAATTAATATCCAATATATCCAATTAAATACAAAGATGTTTTTAATTTATTTTTTATTTATTTATTTACTTATTTATTTATTATAACATTAACCTCTTCAGGGACAATTTCTTGACGGTGAGAAAAAAGTGACTTTTTTTTCTACGATTTATTCATTTTACATAAATAGGAATTCAAACAGCAAAAAGAAAAGGGTAAAAACAATAAAAATTCACACAAACAAATAGCGTCTACATTTGTGGCCACTGAGCATTAATGGTAATTTATCAGTAAAATGATTTCTTATAAAATAAAAAAACTAACATTAAATTTCTTTGTTACTTTTCTAGAAATTATTAAAACTTAATATATTTAATGTATCTGACATTCTTTTTTATAAAATACCAGCAAACCCCGCGGCTTTGCTCGCGTAATATTTGAAATGTGCCAAGGGATATTTATATGTCTAATTTTTATTAAAACGTACTAACTAAATTTTTATTTTATTAAAAGGTTTTTTTATTAAAAGGTACTTATTACTTTTAGGAATAATTCAAAAATTATTATTTAAAACACAGTTTGACTAAACATCATTATTACACTGCATTAGGCAGAAATGAGACTTAAATTAATAAAATGAAATAAAACTAAATAAATGATAATTTAGAAAATATTTTGAAACTTTTATGCTCAATTAATACGCTCATTTCAGTATTCATTTGAAGTTTTGAATTTTTTAGAAACCATCTTCTTAAATCTTAAAATTAACCATCATGTCAAATTCCAAGTCCTACCACCTCTCTCAACATAAAGGGCTAGGTTGAAACAGGAACTGTCACCATTAATTTGCAACATTAATTTTGAAATCGGTTTGTTATTTCCTAATATTCCACAGAAACGTAATTTAAAAAGCTTTTAAAGCCCTTTATTCGAACGTTTCTTGTTCCTGTGAACCCTAGGTGGTAGAATCACCGCCATAAAATATAACCTGTGTAGGATCAGAGGCTGTTACCATTGATTCGCAACTATTACTTTTATAATCGGTTTATATTCCCTGAAATTGCATAAAATCGTAATTTAGAACTTTTTTAGAATGCTTTTCGCACCTCCCCTTCGCCTTCCTTCGTTCACCCCTTTTTAATTCGAATTTATTTTCGACGTTCCTTCGAGGGCATTTATATTTTATAAGTAACTACCATGTCATATTTAAAGTTTCTAGCCCTTTCAGTATCACAGAAATCGCAATTTAGAAAGTTTTTAGCTCCTGCAACCCTCTGGTGGTAGTGGAAAAGACATAAAATATAGCTTATGTTTGAGCAGGTTCTATCACCAAAATTTGTCATCATTATTTTTTTAATTGGTTTGGTATTTTTTAAGTTTGCTTAAAAATTGTAATTTATAACGCTTTTCACTCACTTCATTTTTTTTAATTTGGAATTTTCTTTCGACTGTTCTTAGAAAGCAGTTACATCTTGTAAGTAAATACCATGCCATACTTCAAAGTGTTAGAAACCTCAGTTTTGCAAAAAACGCAAATTAGAACATGTTTTGCTTTTGCAACCCTCAGATGGTAGTGACAGCAACATAAAATATAACCTATGTTATAGCAGGGACTGTCACCATTGATTTGCAATCATTACTTTTGAAATAGCTTTGGTATTTCCTTAGATTGAGTAGAAATCACAATTTAGAACGTTTTTAGGACGCTTTTCGCGCATTTTCACCGCTTTTTAAATTTCCAGTTTTTTCGAAACTGTTCTTAAAATCATTTATATCTATTAAATATGTACCTTGCCTAATTTTAAGTTTCTAGCCCCTACCGATCACAAAAATGGAAATTTAGAACGCTTTTTTGCTCCTGCAACGTTTTGATGATAGATATACCAACATAAAATAGCGTCTATGCTAGAGCAGAGGCTGTCAGCATCAATTTCCTACCATTACGTTTGAAATCAGATTCATCCTTCTGAGATATTGCCGATAAATCGGCATTTAGAACGCTTTTCGCTCATTTTGCTCCTGCATCTCCTCTGTGGTAGTGGAAACAGATATAAAATATAGCCTATCTTGGAGCAAGATCTGTCACCATCATATTTACACCATTATATTTGAAATCGGTTCAGTACTTCCTGAGATTGCATAGAAATCGCAATTTAGAAAGTTTTTTACAATGCTTTTTGCGCATTTTGACCCCCTTTTAATTTCAAGATTCTAGGCCCTTCCGTAATGCAAAAGCCGCAATTTAGAACGTTTTTCTCCTGCACCCCCTTTGGGGTAGTGGCACCGACATAAAACATCGCCTATGTTGGAGCAAGGGTTGTCACCATCATTTTGACGCCATTATTTTTTAGATCGGTTTGGTACTTCCTGAGATTGTGTAGAAACCACCATTAGAACGTTTTTTAGAACGCTTTCCGCGCATTTTCACCCCTTTTAAATTTCTAATTGTTTAAGAACTGTTCTTAGGAATCCTTTATATCTAATAAGTAGCTAATATTTCAAATTTCATATTTCTAGGCCCTTCGGTAACGCAAAAATCGCATTTTTAGAGCGTTTTTTGCTCCTGCACCCCCTTTCGGGTAGTGGCACCGACCTAAAATATAGCCTATGTTGGAGCAAGGGTTGTCACCGTCATTTTGACACCCTTATTTTGACACCATTATTTTTTAAATCGGTTTGGTATTTCCTGAGATTGTGTAGAAACCACCATTTAGAACGTTTTTTAGAACGATTTTCGCGCATTTTCATCCCTTTCAAATTTCGAATTGTTTAAGAACGGTCCTTAGAAATCCTTTATATCTAATAAGTAGCTAATATTTAAAATTTCATATTTCTAGGCCCTTCAGTAACGCTAAAATCGCATTTGTAGAACGTTTTTTGCTCCTACACCCCTTTGTGGTAGTGGCACCGACATAAAACATAGCCTGTCTTGGAGCAAGCGTTGTCACCATCATTTTGACACCAATATTTTTTAAATCGGTTTGGTATTTCTTGAGATTGTGTAGAAACTACCATTTAGAACGTTTTTTAGAACGCTTTTTGTGCATTTTGCCCCCTTTTAAATTTCGAATTGTTTAAGAACTGTTCTTAGACATCATTTATATCTTATAAGTAACTAATATTCAAAATTTCATATTTCTAGGCCCTTCAGTAACGCTAAAATCGCATTTTTAGAACGTTTTTTGCTCCTACACCCCCTTTGGGGTAGTGGCACCGACATAAGATATAGCCTATGTTCTAAGTTGGACTAACACCATCATTTTGATACCATTACTTTTGGAATCGGTTCGGTAGTTCCAGAGCTTATCTCCGACAAATAAACAATTCTTTCCTCTTTATAATAGGAGTATAGATTAACGATTTGTTTAAATAATCTAACAACGCTGACTACCAAAAAAGTACTTTACGGTTTTTTTATATCTCTAACTCAGGCATGTCAAACTCGTTTACCACCGCGGGCCAAATTAAGCATTGTATACGAAGCCGCAGACCACACTACCAAAAAACAGTAAGCAGATTAATTTTATGACTACTGCACAAAATAAAATCTGTTCGTTAAAATACAACTTTGTTTTTAAAAAAATGCAAAATTAAAGCTATTTAATGGAAAATTAAAAACACGCACCAGAAAATTTGTAAAAATATTTATTAAGTAAAAATACATGAATTTTATTTATTTCAAACATTTGCTATTTTGTAAAAATAAAAATAGAAAAGATTTTGCCTAAAAGTCCGCTGCCAAACATAAAGAAAATATGTTAAAATAAAAATACAAACATACTTAAACTTCTATTGCCGTTTAAATTATTAAATCACAATCAAAATCATACAAAAATGTATTATTAAGTTTATAACCCAAACAAATTATTTCCCGAATTGTTTCCAGATATTTGTGAGTTTTACTAGATAATTTTGAGATTCTCTAGATATTTGTGACTAAATTCTTAGCAAACTTCAACGAAGTTTTAACATATCAAATATAAAATTTCAGTTTTTATTTGAATATAAACAGGATTTTAAATTGAATTTTGTCAATCTGTGATGTGCGAAAACATTTTCACCATCAAGAAAGGTAAAGATCACATAGGGCTCATTAACATGACATGTTTACGAACCTAATAAATGAAATTAATTACTGATCTTATATCCAAAATGCTCGTGTTGACTATGTATGCAGCCAAATAATAAAAAATAGGATAACAGTTTACTGTTATTATTATTTACAAGACGAGAAACCGTTTCACTTTTAAACTTTTAATCTTTAATTAGCACCGTATTTCGATAGCTTTTCGTTACATTTTAAATGCCTAACAAATACTGCACATTATTTTGTAATGTCATGTAAATCAAAGAGGGAAGTAAAATAACATATTAGTTTCAACATAAAACACATAACAAACTATTAGGGGAAAAAATACTACAAAACTTTTATAAATCTTTAAATTTTCAGATTCAGATTTGCTCTTTTCAACTTTCCTATTAATTTTGCATCCTCAGTCTCATGGAGATGAAATTGTAAAATGAGTTAGATTTCACCATATATATGACCATTTGACCATAATATACTTTGTGATGTTTGCATCTCCTAAGGTAGGGCAGAGTTGCCAGATTGTGAAATTTTTTCATCCAAAATAGCTACCACTATTTTTTACTAGTAATCTTCTCTTTATTTAATGATGGAATTTCTGTCATTAAATACAGTGAAGGTTAATATTCTGAAATAGTGGTAGATATTTTGGAAAAAAACATTCCCCAATTTGGCAACACTGCAACGTTTGCAAGAGTGTTCGTGCAAAGAGAGTATTTTCTGCATCAAACAAGAACAGAATCAAACATAGGGAAAATGCCAAAAGCTTGGCTGGCCACAGAGAAGTTGCTGGCGGGCCAAGTGTGGCCCGCGGGCCACGTGTTTGATATGCCTGCGTCTAACTGTACATCGGAAATAACATTATCTGTGCAGCCAGGCCATAAAATTGTTACTTCTCTTGTTGAGGGATTCTGCAGTTTATAAGTTATTATCAATTTGTTCTTTTTTATTATTGTCAGTAGTTATAATTATAAAAAACTAAACACCCACATATGTGGCCAAGGGCGTGAAGAGGTTAATTCAAACCAAAAATTCTAAAAGTATATAAACAAAATAATTTTGCCTCAATTTACATTTAATTGAAGTACATTGCATATTTTTTTAAGCAGAAAAAAATATTTATATATAACGATTAAAAATAAGTGAATGTGAATATGAGAATAATTTATATGAACAATTCTAATACTTAACCTCACATATAATAAACAAATCAAATAAGAAAATATCTGAATAATGTAACAACAAAATACTGCTGATTAGAAGTAAGGCAATAATTCAAAACATTTGAAGGAATTATATTAAAATAGAAATATCTAATAAAGCAAAACTAAATAATTGACTTTTTAATTTCTATTTATAAAAGACAGACACAAAATTTTAGAATATTAATTATTTTTACTTTTGACAATTTCCTTTCAACTGAGTCATAAAATGTTTAAAAAAGAATAATGAATTTCAAAATTAATTAATTTTTTTATATTAATAAAGGAGTAATATTTTTTTTTCCAAAATCATCCTATACCCTCTTACAAAATAACAACAAAATAATAAGACCTGGAAAAATCCCCAAAATGCTGAAAAAACCGAAACGAACCCCAAAATTATTGCAAAAAAAAAAAAAAAACACTGGAAAAATACCAAATCTTAAAAATAAAAAATAAAAAATAAAAAAAAAAAATAAAAATAAAAAAACGAAAATTCCACAAAAACCCGATAAAACTCCAAAAAATTCTGAAAGAAAACGAGTTTTGACAATCCTACCTCCGTAAGAAGAATGGTTCCATAACATAAATTAAAAACATTTCGTCTGTATTCTGATGTTTATGTTATGATTCACTAGTTTCAATTAAAAAATAATTAATAAAATAACAACAGGTCTTTTGTCGCGAATAAATAAAATTTTGCAAAAATAGAAAATATTCTCTGTATATGAGTTCGGAAACCAAATATCGATTGTTAGAACGAAAATAACTAGATAGAGCAATCATTAATAACCAAGGCTCAATGACAAATTTCCCAGAGTAAAAATTGTTAAATTCCTGATACATAAAACATAGGAAAATAAATATTTTAAAACTAATATATATATATACATATATGACTATTAAAAAAACATTACAAAATACCATCAAACATAAAAAATAAATAAATATATAAAATGAGCAGAAAAAAGAAAAATGGATATTTGTAGAACTTAGACAGAATCTTCAGGTCCCAAATGCCTAAAGTTCCACAAATAAAGTGCGTGGTTTCATCTTCATATTAGCCATAAAAAAGCTAATGGATATTAATTTGTGACTACCAAAACACAAAAAATAGAGAAATAAATTGTGTAAAACAAATAAGTTAAAAATAAAACATAATAAAAAGGACTAAGAAATGAAATACACATTACCATATTGAAAGCATTGTTGTCTTAGAAAGAGGCGTGTTAAAACCCCCTTTCTTTCTGTTTGACTTGGCGAAAATTAATCACCGCCAAGAATTATGGTAACCCTATTTTTTACTTTACTATTTTTCAGTTTGTTTATTAAGGTAGATGTAATTTAAATTCTGAAGCGAGCGATCTCCGCTATATGAGATCTGAACCAGGACTGCCTGGTGATAATAATAAACATATTAATATTCAGTTTTTCGAGGTTTTAATTATTTGAGTGCTGATTTACTTCCAATGAGTAAAAATCGTTCTGTTGGTTTATCATGAATACATAAAATTGTTCCGCATATCATTTAATTGAATTGACGTGAAATACTTCTGATTCGAAGTTCTTTTTATTCGACTGTGTTCTGTGAAATCCCTCATGTTGGCGTCCGCGACAGGACTCGAACCTGCAATATTGCTGATTCGAAGTTCTTTTTATTCGACTGTGTTCTGTGAAATCCCTCATGTTGGCTAACCGCGACAGTATGTCTGGACTGACGAATGAATATTATTTTCGTCTGATTCTGAAAGCTTGAGGTAAGCTATTTTTTTATTGTTTATTAATTGAAAGTAAATATGTCAACTACTGTTAATATTGATACTTTAAAAAAGAAAAGAAGTGGATTGCGTACACAAACTACAAAATTGTGTACAAAAATAAGCACAACTCTTGAAGACGATGCACTGACATTAGAAAATAAGCTAGATTTATTAAACATTTGTAAGGACCAGTTAAATGACAAATATGAATTATTAAAAAAATTAAACTCTGATATCCAGGATATTATCGCCGATGACGATTTTGAGAAAGAAATCGAAAATTCCGAAACCTATAGTGAGAAAATAATCGAATCTCGTTATAAAATAACGAAGTTCTTAAATGAACATAACTCCCAAAATCAGAATAATACTTTTCAAAATTTTATGAAAAATGAATCCGGTTCTCAAAACGGAAATTTAGAGCGATCTATGAAATTGCCGAAGCTCACTATAAATAAATTTTTTGGTGACAGCAGTTCCTGGTTAGAATTTTGGGGGCAATATTCTAACGCAATTGAAAAGAATTGCAATTTAACTCCTATTGACAAATTTGTCTATTTGAAATCTCTTCTTGGAGGTAGTGCATATAATGCTGTTGCAGGATTTTCGCTTTCTGAGGAAAACTTTAAATCTGCGGTGGATTTGTTAAAGACTCGCTACGGTCGTGACGACCTAGTCATCAACGCACATATGAATAAACTCTTAAATTTAAAACAGGTAAAGAATGCATCTAATGTTAGAGAACTTCGGGAACTGTATGACAGTTGTGAAATACAAATTAGAAATTTAAATTCTCTCGGAGTTACAGCAGGAAGTTATGGTCATCTCCTATGCCCTATTTTATTAAAGTTGATACCTGCTGAAATGGCGTTAGATTTTAATCGTAAAAGAACCGATGGTAAAAAAATGGAAGTCGAAGAGCTTCTTTCTTTCATTAAAAACGAAGTTCAATCGCGAGAATCTACTATGGCACTCCAGAGCTCTGAAAATAGTTTTAGTGCTAAAAAAGAGAAAAATAAATACAATAACAGTTATAAACATTTTAGCAACTATAAACGCGACATTCCTTCAGCCTCTGCATTGGCTACTAACGTAAAAAATGTTTGTTTATTTTGTGACAATGAACATGATTCAAAATTGTGTAAAGTGTGTACTATTCCTCAAAAACGGGATAAATTACGTATGCAAGGACGCTGTTACACTTGTTTCAAGAAATTTCACGTCTCGGCTAAATGTAAATCGAATTTAGAGCCATGTAAATTTTGTAATGGAAATTTTCATCATTATTCGATTTGTTTAAAAAAATCTCAACCGACAATTCCAAAAGAAATCGAATCAGCTGACACAATTATTAGTTCAATATCTCATTGTAAAAATGAAAATGAAAATTCTTTTAAAGAGGTAATATTACAAACATCTTGCGTAAATGTGGAATCTGATAAAGGCTCTGAGCTTGCATTATGCTTGTATGATTTGGGGAGTCAAAGGTCATTCGTCACGGAGCAATTAGTATCAAAATTAAATCCCCGAATTATTCGTCAAGAAAAACTTCAAATTTATTCTTTTGCAGCTGTTAAACCACAAATAAAAACATTTGATGTTGTGCAATTAAAATTATGCCATGTTGAAAACGAATCGCGTTTCATATTTATCGAGGCTTTAGTCACAGATGTAATTTCAAACGTTAGGATTTTTCCCCCCCTTCTCTCCAGACAGATAAAAAATAAACTGGCACCTTTTAAATTAACAAATGCTGTTGCATCATCCCATTCTAATGTAAATGTTCTTATTGGAGCGGATTATTTTTATCAAATCTGTTACGATAGAGAAATAAAAAAAATAACTAAATCTCTCTTTTTATGTGATAGTTTATTTGGATATTCACTTTGTGGTTTTTATGAAGATGAAAAAAGAAAAAAAATGGAAAGTGCTTCTGTTTTAAATCTGTGTGTTTCAAATCCAGTTGGGGAAGATTTGAATTTTTTATGGGAAATCGAATCTTTGGGTATTACGCAATCAAATGATAATATTTCTGATGCAGATAAGGAAATTGTGAATAAATTTGAGAATAACTTAAAATTCGTAAATAATAGATATGAAACGGGTTTATTGTGGAAGGATGACAAAAATAAAGTCGGGAATAATTTTAGAATAGCTAGAAGTCGCTTTGAGGAATTAAATCGTAAACTCGAGAAGGATAATGACTTATGTAAAAATTATAAAGATATTATATTAGAACAATTAACTGCTGGAATTGTAGAAGAATGTCCTGATAAAATAACAGAAAGTGGTTATTTTATGCCGCACAGGCCGGTTTTAAGAAATGATAAATTAACTACTAAGGTAAGAATGGTTTTCGATGCTTCTTCTAAAGAAAAGCATTTAAATTCTCTAAATGACTGCTTGTATCCAGGTCCGAATCTTAACCCGAACATTCTTAATGTAATATTTAATTTCAGAAAATTTAATGTTGCATTTAGCGCTGACTTAGAGAAAGCGTTTTTGCAAATTGGGATAACAGAGGAAGATCGGGATTATTTAAAATTTTTGTGGTTTGGTGACGAAAAGGATGATTTAAAATTTTTGAGATTTACACGAGCTGCTTTTGGGGTAACTTGCAGTCCCTTTCTTTTGGCTGCAACGATTAAATCCCATATACGTAAATATGTTGATCATCCTGAAGTTGTTAAGATTTTGGACTCTTCTTTTTATGTAGATGATTTGATTACGGGGTCAAAATCTGACGAAGACGCTTATTATCTATCCTCAACAGCTTCGCATATTTTTAAAGAAGCTAGCATGAATTTGCGAAAATTCAATACTAATTCTGTCAAACTTAGAAAATTATGGAAAGAAAATAAATTATGTGACTCAGAAGAAAATTTGAATAATTCTCTAAAAATTTTGGGATTATTATGGGATACTAATTGGGATATTTTACGTTTTGACGTACAATCCTTTCCTGATGATTGGAAATTTAATCCCTCGAAACGCGTTGTTCTTAAAGCCATGTTAAAATTCTTTGATCCTATTGGATTCATTGCACCATTTTCTGTTCGTATGAAAAGTTTGCTACAGGAAACATGGAAAAGGGGTTTGGAATGGGATGAAAAATTCCCTGATGATTTAAGAATTGAATGGGAAAATTGGTATGCAGAAATCGAACATTTACATAAATTTGAGGTACCCCGCAAATATTTTCCACAGGGTTTAGACTTTTCGGACCCAATCGAAATTCATATATTTTCAGATGCTAGTCCTAAGGCTTATGGGGCCGTAGCTTATTTTCGATGTACCACAAGTGATAATAAAATTATGACTAGTCTTATTTGGGCAAAATGCCGAGTCGCCCCGATTAAATGTTTGACAATTCCTCGGCTTGAATTAATGGGGGCATTAATAGCTGCAAGGATGTCTAAATATCTGAAGAGTGCATTTAATTTTCAAAATTTGAAAATTCATATCTGGTCAGATTCCACAATTACGTTACATTGGATCAAGGGATCAGCCATGGATTGGAAGCCCTTTGTGGCTAATAGGGTTGTAGAAATACAATCTTTGACTGATCCTAGAATATGGAAATATATTCCGGGTAAGGATAATCCTAGTGATCTACTTACTCGAGGCGAAAATTTACATAACCTCATAGAAAACAAATTATGGTATTACGGTCCTGAATGGTTGTCATTACCAAAGGACAGTTGGCCGAAACCTGAAAAGATAACTTTTAATGAAAATATTTTGAACGAAAGAAAATCAACAAATTTGAGTTCTGCTCAATTATCTTGTACAGTAGGTGTTGTACCTCCAGAGTATTTGTTAAAATTAGAAAATTTTAGTTCTCTTTCCAAATTACTTAATATCACAGCCTGGATCTTGAGATTTATAAATAATATCAATAAATTGAAACCTAAAATTTCAGGTGAGCTCACAGCTCAAGAAATTGAAAAGGCAGAATTTTATTGGTTAAAACAAACCCAGTTATCTGTCTTCAATCGTGAAATTGAGTTACTAAAAAAGGGAAAGCCCATCGATAAAGATTCAACCTTGTGTAGTCTGAATCCAAAATTGGATGAGAATGATTTGTTAATTTTATCTGGAAGATTACAATTTTCAGAATTATCTCAAAGGGAAAAGCACCCTTTTATACTTCCATATGGGAGTGCTTACACCAAATTGTTAATTCGAAATGCCCATGAAAAGGTTTTCCATTATGGAATTGCAACAACTTTAGCTCACTTACGAGAAAATTATTTTATAATTAGAGGACGAAAAATGATAAAATCTGTACTGAAAAACTGTCTTATTTGCACAAAATTTAAAGCTTCTCCTGGGAAGCAAGAAATTGCACCATTACCTAGAGATCGTATTACTGAATCATCACCCTTCTATACCTGTGCTGTAGATTTTGCAGGACCTATTTATGTCAAAGCAAAAACTGGCCAAGAAAAGGCCTATATAGTTCTTTTCACGTGCGCAGTCACTAGAGCTGTGCACCTCGAATTATGTACCAATTTAACGACGGAAACTTTCCTTTTATCATTTAAAAGATTTATCTCTCGTAGAGGAATTTGTCGAACAATCTACAGTGATAATGCGAAAACATTTATCAAAGCTGATAATCTTCTTAGAGAAGTTTGGAGCCGAATATCAAAAGAGGAAGTTTTACGATATTTTAATAAAAATAGAATCATATGGAAATTCATTATTCCAAGAGCCAGTTGGTGGGGCGGTTTTTGGGAACGCATGGTACGTTCGGTGAAAACTCCTTTGAAGAAAGTTCTCGGAAGATCTTGTCTCTCATATGAAGAAATACAAACCACTTTAACTGAAATCGAAGCAATGATTAATGGTCGCCCTTTAACTTATGTTTATGAAGAAAACAGTGAACCGCTTCCACTTACTCCTTCACATTTCCTGATCGGCAAGCGAATAAATTCTCTACCAGATTTTCATTGTGTTACTGAACCTAAATCGAATAAAGTTACGTTAACAAAAATATTGAAATATCGAGATCAAGTTTTAAACCATTTCTGGAAGCGTTGGAGGCAGGAATATTTGCTAGAACTGCGTTCTGCCAATTTTTCAGTTCCTGTCAAAGCTCCGACTAAATTCGAAATTGGTGACGTTGTGTTAATTAGTGAAGATAAAACTCCAAAGCACATGTGGAAATGCGGCAGAATTACAGAGCTCTTTTTAGGAAGAGATTCGAAAGTTAGGTCTTGTGCTATACAAACTGAATCTGGTGCAATAAAGAGACCAGTTCAATTGCTACATAAACTTGAACTTGACATTATGGACTAACATTGAACATTTCACTTTTACGAACAATTTGTTTACATTTTCATTTTTTAACTTTTTCTAATCTAGTATTTTGTATATTTTAGTTTCAGTAGTTGTTCCTGTGAAAATAGAATTAATTGTATGTCTCATTATTGTAAGTATGTTCTAACTTTTAATTGTCTTATTGATGTAATTTGAAATCTTTGATAAAAATTTAGTTTGAATGATGAACAATAGTAATTGTTCATCCGGGGGCAGTGTGTTAAAACCCCCTTTCTTTCTGTTTGACTTGGCGAAAATTAATCACCGCCAAGAATTATGGTAACCCTATTTTTTACTTTACTATTTTTCAGTTTGTTTATTAAGGTAGATGTAATTTAAATTCTGAAGCGAGCGATCTCCGCTATATGAGATCTGAACCAGGACTGCCTGGTGATAATAATAAACATATTAATATTCAGTTTTTCGAGGTTTTAATTATTTGAGTGCTGATTTACTTCCAATGAGTAAAAATCGTTCTGTTGGTTTATCATGAATACATAAAATTGTTCCGCATATCATTTAATTGAATTGACGTGAAATACTTCTGATTCGAAGTTCTTTTTATTCGACTGTGTTCTGTGAAATCCCTCAAGGCGAGATTAAGTACAAGTGAAGGAGATTATGTGCACATGTTTCCAAAAACATTTTTAAATGTTGATGGACCAAGGAGTAATAACGTACAATATGGTCAAGCCTATTCCTCAATATATGTGACTAACGCTTTCTATAGATAATTTAAAAATGAATTACAATATGTATTTCCAATGAATTACTGAAATGCTGCAAACTTATATGATAATAAAATAATAATTAAAAATATGTTAATAAATTTATGCCATTATTAGAAAAAATGGTAAATAATATATTAAATAAATTACTATGTAAATTGGTGATATTGATTCATTAATTAATGTTTCACATAAATAAATGTGCCTAGCAATAACATATCACTATTTAAATTCCTTTTACTACGGTGCATCAACACTTAAATAGATATATAATTAAATATAACTTAATTAATTAATTATTAAAAGTATGATGCTAAAAAATTAGTATTAATAATAGTAATAATAATTATTAAATTTTGTAATTAATTAGTTTCATTTAATGTGTCCATAAACTCTTAAAAATTAAATAGACCAGATTAAGGGGAGAAGGTAGAACAAACAATGAACTTTATAATTAAAACATACACTTTATTCCCATTTAATATAATATACTATCTCTCTATTCTAAAAAAAAAGTAACTACCGCTGTCACCGCCGCCACCGCTGCCGGTTTTGATTTTTTTGTGACCGGAGGCCTTTCTTCGTTAATATTAACTAAAATAATGCATACAAAAATATGAAAATCGGTGGTTTTATACAGAAATGTTTGATAAACACGCTGATGCAGACAGTTTTCAAATCGAAGAATTATGTTAAGAGTTATTTAATGCTAAAGTTGGACAAAATCGTTCCACTAAAAACGTTTTATAGCAGAAAAAACTATACATGGCAGTGTAATCATTTTTAGATCATTTTATGCGTTAGAATTTGCCGGAGTGCAGATTGCATTAATTTTTTTATTTTGACTCATTTTTTCAGGTTTTATTTCTATTTTAAATTCAAATTTTCAGCATTTCTAGAGATATTTTTTACAGATTTCAGAAAATTGTACTAATTTAAACTGTTGCCAACTGTATAAAAAGCGCAAGCAATAATGTTTGCTTCAAATTAAAAATTTATTTACACGTGACTATTATAAACAGGAAAAAAACTTTCAAATTAGAATTAAATAATTACATACAAAAAGCAGGAACTTATTAAAAATTACGTCATAAAAAGTATACACGGTGAATTTTAAAAGAGAAAGGATATTGTAAAATAATAAATTCATTAACATGCGTTAGAAGTCTTAGGAGAAATTACGTCATAATTACGTAACATTATAGTTATTAAATAAAATGAACACAAAATAATATTGCAAAAAAGTTTAAATTTAGAAATTGCGCTAGACATTTATTTGATATTTTGAGAATTAATTTAAAATGTCTCATTTAAAAGAACTTTCTTTTCGCTTTGTTAAAAAAATACCAGGAGACAAAGACTCTCTTTACTTAATTCCTTTTATATTAGCTTATTTTGAAATGTTGTTACAGGTGTATACGTCATCAAGTTATTTTTATTTGACGTTTTATTTGTGTTTTTATTAATGCTGTACGAATTTATTTGTTCTTTCGTTATTTAAAATAAAAATTATATCAATTTGTATAATTTGGCGAGTGGTTTGGCGATTTATATAATTTGGCGAAATTGGTCGACAGGATAATCAAGTAGTACCGCAGCGGATTTGGCGTTAAAATTCCCCAATCAAAGAGAAATGAATAAAAATTCGTTTATAGGGAGGTCGCCACTGTTTTTTAAATTATAATTCAATCTTTCGAAATCTTTTTAAAGCCGATCAAATTAGCGTGCATTTAGAGTCTGCGGTGTCTGGACGGGGGTTGGCGAGCGTAGCTCGTAGGGGGCCGAGCCCCCTAGTGTATTAGAAATTAATATGCTAGTGTCTCATTGGGCTAATAATTTGAATAATTAAAAGTATTGAATAGATAAAAATATAGGACAATATCATACAATAGCATCAAGAAAATAAATTTAACAGATAAAATTATTAATACATTAGCAGATACAACGTTTGTATGATTTATTCAGTGAAACATAGAGCGAATATATGCAATGATAATAATGCAAATTTTAATAGAATTTCCTATGAAGAGGTATCAGATAACTACAGAGTAGAAATCAAATATATAAACGTTACGCAAAACATCAATTTATATATTTATTTTGCAAATGAAAAAGATTAGGTTTTAGTAAAATATGAGATGGGGAGACCGGGGCTAGTTGGCTACAGGGGTAAGTAGGCGCAGTCCCCATAAATCGCCTGTTTGTGGATAGATTGCGCAACCAGTCACAGAGTACCTTTCTTATTGCTGTTTACAATCCTCATTGTAGTTTGTCAGCGTTACCTACGTGCAGTGGACATTTATTACAATTTTTCTGTTTTTTGCACTCATAAGTAATTTTTTGTTGCTTCATTATTTTTCTAATTTCTAATACTTATCTTAATAATTGCGATTTAACTTGCGCAGTTTTTCTTAGTGCATGATTAACTGTACCCACCACATATGTGATTTACTTGGATTATTTATGCTTAGAGGATTACATGTCCCTTTTGTGAAGAAATTCATGATGGGGTTAATAGGCGCATTGAACACGGGGCAAGTTGGCTCGGTGTTTGGTGTGTGCTGGTAGGTTTAAAAACAGCAAACAACGAGATAAGTGGTTTCAATGCAAGATTTGGGGCACACGAGGCTTGCCCAAATGGAGACACTCGATTTTTTATTTGTGACAACTGTAACACTGATGATGATATAGAGTAGGATAGAAGTTGCTCAGTGTTAATGTTTTATTCATTATTTTTATGTCTGTATAATTTAGAATTTACATTGTGCGGCTAAAACGCCTTTGTTTAAACTTACTGGTAATAATAAAATTGTTTTCGCTTAACTGCGTGTCTTATTTCAGCTTCATTAAAATTTTTATAAAGCGTGCCAACTTACCCCATAGGTATAGGCAACTTGCCCCGTGACGGAGTAGGTTGGCGCACAATTTTCCTTTTACTTTAGGCTTCCGCTAAACATAAACTACAAAAGCTACAAACTCAAAACTCCGGGTATTTATAGCCCAATGCCTGTTCTTTAAAAGTACAGTTAAAGTTTTAAAAAAAGCTTAAACAAAAAATTGATAAAAGAAGAGTCCGAACATGACGTAAGAAGTCTTCAGCAACTAGAACTGTATGCAGACGACCATTATCTTGCTGGAAAAATACACCTGGAAGACCATTTAAGAAAGGTCCCACGGGTAGTTGAAGAATGTCACCAACATAACGCTGGCCCGTAAAGGTTCCACGTACTACAATTAGTGGGGACCGCTTATCATACACTATGCTTCCCCACAGACCATTAACCCTGTTGTGCGGGTAGTGTGTGGCGCGACAACATTGGTAGACTTGTACCGTTTACCAGGCCGCCTCCACACCCGTACGCGGTTATCCTCTGTCTCCAAAACGAACCATCATTCATCTTTAAAGACCACGTTTTGACAATCAGTGACATTCTACGTCGTTTTGGGGGCAAGTGATAACCGTGTACAGGTGTGGAGGTACCCTGGTGAACGGTACAAGTCTACCAACGCTGTCGAGCGACACACTGTCCGCACAGCAGGCGTAATGGTCTGGGGGGCAAAGTCTACACTGTAAAAAGAAATCTGCAAAGTTACTAACGTTTTTCTCGGAAACTGGGATTCCTAGAACTTTTTATGTAACAGCAACAACAAAAATTTATGTAACAGATACACTTTTGCACCGAAAATCAAAAAATCTGTAACGTTACTAAGAATGTTTTAGGAAACTGCCTAGAACTTTTTATGTAACTACAAGCAGGGTTACAGATAAAATTTTAGTAAGATTACTGTAATTTTAGCAAATTCATTTGTAAAGCTACACTGTAAAAAAAAATCTGTAGTTCTACAGATGTAAAGTTACATGCTTACTAAACTTTCATCTGTAACTGTACGAAAAAATCTGCAAATCTACCAAACTAGTTTTTGTAAAGCTACAGAAATCTGTAACTGTACAAATAAATCTGCTAAAATTACAGTAATCTTACTAAAATTTTATCTGTAACCTGGATTGCAGTTACATGAAAAGTTTTAGGCATCCCAGTTTCCTAAAACATTTCTAGTAACCTTACAGATTTTTTTATTTTCTTCGCAAAAGTGCGTCTGTTACAGGAATTTTTGTTGTTGCCGTTACATAAAAGTTTTAGGAATCCCAGTTTCCTTGAAAAACTTTAGTAACTTTACAGATTTTTTTTTACAGTGTACACTGTAAGAAAAAATCTGTAGTTCTACAGATGTAAAGTTACATGCTTACTAAAATTTCACCTGTAACTGTACGAAAAAAGCTGCAAATCTACAAAACTAGTTTTTGTAAAGCTACAAAAATCTGTAACTTTACAAATGAATCTGCTAAAATTTCAGTAATCTTACTAAACTTTTATTTGTAACCCTGGCTGCAGTTACATGAAAAGTTCTCGGAATCCCAGTTTCCAAAAAAATTCTTAGTAACCTTACAGATTTTTTGACTTTCGGCGCAAAAGTGTGCCTGTTACATGAAATTTTGTTGTTGCCGTTACATGAAAAGTTCTAGGAATCCCAGTTTCCTAGAAAAACTTTAGTAACTTCACAGATTTTTTTTACAGTGTACAGATTTCTGTAGCTTTACAAAAACTAGTTTTGCAGATTTACAGCTTTTTTGTACAGTTAGAGATGAAAGTTTAGTAAGCATGTAATTTTACATCTGTAGAGCTACAGATATTTTTTTACAATGTATAATACCCGCCCACCTCTAATTGTGGTACGTAAAACCTTAACGGGTCGGCGTTCTGTTGTGACATTCTTCGACACCATGCAGGACCTTTCCTAAATGGTCTCACAGGGGCAATTTTTCCAGCAAGATAATGCTCGTCCGCATACTGGCCGAGTTGCTCAAGACTTCCTACACTGTAAAAAAAAATCTGTTAAGTTACTAAAGTTTTTCTAGGAAACTGGGATTCCTAGAACTTTTTATGTAACAGCAACAACAAAAATTCATGTAACAGACACACTTTTGCGCCGAAAATCAAAAAATCTGTAAGGTTACTAAGAATGTTTTAGGAAACTGGAATGCCTAGAACTTTTCATGTAACTGCAACCAGGGTTACAGATAAAAGTTTAGTAAGTTTACTGTAATTTTAGCAGATTCATTTGTAAAGTTACAGATTTCTGTATCTTTACAGAAACTAGTTTTGTAAATTTGCAGCTTTTTCTGTAAAGTTACAGATGAAAGTTTAGTAAGCACGTAATTTTACATCTATAAAACTACAGATTATTTTTTACAGTGTATGTCGTGTTCAGATTCTTCCACAGTCGGCCCGCTTCTCGGACGTGTCCACTACAGAGCATGTGCGGGAGCAGTTGAAACGCCAGATGCCGCCGTGTCAATCTGTACATGATTTGGATGTGACTGTTCCATATTTGTGGTCCCATCTGCCTCAGGACATGATCAGACGTCTAATCAACTCGATTCCGGACTGTTGCAGCATGTATTGTAGCAGGCGGCGGTCCGACGCGCGATTGAAGTTGCACTGTATTTGTCTAATTGTACACACTGTATTTATCCAATTGACTTGATTTTGGGATCAAGTGAATCTCTCATCTCCATCATTATGTGTGTTCAATTTCATTTCAATCTGATGTTCCCTTCTTGGTGCGCTATTTTCCATGTCCCTGAGTATATTAATAAACCGGCTAAACATTTTCCTAATTAATATGGTGAGTAACTTCAATAACATGAAAATGTAATTTTTGACTTATTTATATATTCGTATGGTTTCAAAAATGGCTTTCTTAATTTTTAGAATATCTTAATGGTGAGACTGAAAATGTTACAGCAATTTAGTCTGTAAACACTTAACGTAAACATTGTTACGTATCTACTGATGTATGAATAGATAGCTAAAAATGTAAATGTGAAAAACTTTCTCTTGTGTTCAAATAATGTGAATCTTAGTACCAATACTGCGTGCACATACGCACATATTTATGAAACAGATCAACTGTGTGTAATATATGTGTGTAAGGAACAAGAAAGAAACTAGAATAAAAAATAAAAAATGAGAATTTAATCTAAATTCAGTATTTAAAACATGTTTATGGCAGGAATCATATTTCTAAATATTTTGAGAATAAGTTACAGAAAAAGGTGTTGCTAGCATGTTTATAGCAAAATTTTGCATGATTATTATAATTTTTACAGTAAATATTTCAGAAAGAAAATTTTTTAATACATATTTTGTTAGTAATTTACAGCTAAAAATGCTGGTTCACGAATTCCCAGTAAACTTTGCTGTAATTTTTGTCGCTTATCTGTAGAGTGTACATTTATTAAGATTGCAGTTTTAATTTTTCATATTTTCCTCTAATCTTGTACACGCAAACTTTAGAATTGTATCAATATTAGATATGTTTAAAGTAGCTATGTAAATATCAATAATGCATAAAACAGTAAATACATATTTTTTAAGCTTCTACAGTAACTTCCATATCTACTATGTTTAATATTATGTTTTCTTTAAAAAAAATAACATACGATAAATTTCTTTTGTGTATAAAAATTCATCAAAAGCTATCTCAAAGTATTTCAAGCCATTAAGTCGATTTTACGAAACTTTTATTCGCCAAAGATATACACAAAACTAATTTATATGTCAATTTGTTTCACCATTAAATGTTTAAATGTTTCAGTACCAGATGTTCAAAATACTAGATAAGACCAATATAACGTCTCTGTGTCAATACTAAACTACTCCTTAAGATGAGGTACTGTCAGAGAAATGGAATGTAGAAGTGTAGAGTGTTCATAGAAAGGAAATGTAATAAGAGAATGTCTGCGAAAGTTTGGCGCAAAATATTCTTATCCGTTCTTCTGTTTTTACAATTGTCATGTTCGTTATATAGAATTTACTACAGAATAAAACCAGATAAAAAATTAAAAGCTTATTTTTTTGCTTCGTCTTTTACCAAGTTGAACTCATGGCTCAGAGTAGATATAAATACTTCATTTTCTGACGTGATCTATAAATGATATCAGAAGTGTTCGTCAAATAAAATTATTAAAAATCCATTTTTTTTTTTTAATCCAACTTTGTTAAGTTTGTTTTCTCAAAAAATCTTCGAAAATGTTGAATAGTATAAAATTCGTATTTTTGTGTATCAAATTTGTTTTTTGATTTCTTGTTATTGGCAATATCCAGGTTATTTTATTAATGTATGTTATACCTTAAAACCACTGTTAAAAGCAATTCGACAAATATTATCCAATTCATTATCCAAGCTATTTTCCGTACATCTCAAAAAGACTCATCTTATGAAAAATATGTAGGCCGAAATTTTATTCGTAACTGAAGAATAATGCATTATTTGATATATAGTAGATAGGTTTGCCATGTGTTTTATTTGTTCTATTTAACATTACATCAAGAAATGAGAGATTTTTATTCTGTGCGATTTCAACAGTGAATTTAATAAGTGAACGTTATTGAATTCAGAGGATTTATAAAAATGTTAAGTTCTTCCATAGGGTAATTCTAGGATAGATGGCCATAATTTAAAAAAATTGAAATAAAAATTCTTGGAATTCAAATACAAGAAATATTCATGCATATTTAAAATTCTTATACATATACTCATCCTATTTGGGGGGGGGGGGGATAATTAAATATTGAGAGC
Organism: Maratus speciosus; assembly: GCA_963932465.1. Taxonomy (NCBI): domain Eukaryota; kingdom Metazoa; phylum Arthropoda; class Arachnida; order Araneae; family Salticidae; genus Maratus; species Maratus speciosus. The sequence continues at coordinate 515,939,964 of OZ010789.1, read as the reverse complement.
AAAAAGTGGGAAACAAAATTGAAATTAAAATGGCAGATGGCCATCTCTCCTTCAAGCCGAGAAGAGATGACCATCCAGCACAAGAAAGAAAAAGTGAAGTTAAAATAGCAAAAAATAACGCATTTCATACAGTTAATCATGAAAAACATATAGCAATTTTAAAGATGCAATTATATCATGGAAAATGGTTGAAAAATATTCGAATAAACAAAACTTTAAGTATATATTCAATCCCCTCATTTTTTGTAAACTTTTACCACATTTTGCCAAAGATCTTGATAGTTTGTGCATGTTTCATGGAACCACTTCAGGGACCTTATGCATTGTATCCAGTCATCATTTTAGTTGTATTGTTGGTGTGGTTCTTCTCCACAACAAACACAGTGATCCTCATCCGACTCTATTCTCTCGGAATCTTTAGAATCTGATATCTCTATGATCTCTGATTTAGAATCTATGTCATCTTCTTCTCTGCTAGAAGTATTGTGTATTTGTTATTTTTATCACGTTTAGTTTAAACTTTTCCACTGTTTTAAGTTTATTTATCAACTGTATCTGTTTTTGGGATGAAGTTTTCCGTCGTCTTTCAATATTTTCTGGGGAAAAAATACATCGTTAGGCGCTATTATATTATTATTATTGAAATACATATATATTAGTTAAAATTTAATCAATGATATCAATTAATATAATTATGAACATGTAAGTTATGTAAGTATTTTAAACATAACTACATGTCGTTAAAATACTCACCCCGTAGAGTTTTGATATATTGAATAAAGGTGGTCATCTCTCCTCGATTTGATGTGGCCATATCTCCTGAAATCGAAGGAGAGGTGGCCATATCTCCTGAAATCGAAGGAGAGGTGGCCACATAATTTAAAGCATCACTCCACCTTTGCACGCTTAACGTTTTACGCTTAAAAGCAAAGATTGGAGTATAAACGTGTCTTAAAAGCACTACGTATACTACAGTTCGTAGAATACGACTGCGAGGGGGCCGGATGGGGACGAATCACAATCTCCTAGAGTGGCTCGCGGTCGACAGGCCTCGAGTCCGGTGGCCACGGGTAACGGACGTTGTGTATAGGTCGTGGGCCCTAGGTTCGGCCCGAAGGACGACCTCCGGCACCCGAGTTCTCTGGGAAAGCCGGATAGCAACGGTCCATAGGTTTTATGTGCCGGTTTTAGGGCCGGACGGTGTCGCTGGGCAAAGACTAGCCAATGTGATAGGACCCCATCCACCAATTGACTAAGAGGGAGCCTAAGGTGAGAGAGCGGACTTTGTAGAGGAAGGTTCTCGGTGAATCACTAGTGACGACGGGGCTCGCGGGACCGCCATGCAGGGTCTCCCGGAGCAACCGAAGGGTGAGAGTTTCGGACGGCACCTGATGTACTTTTTGCGTCAGGTGGCTCATCCCGCCGAGATCTGCAGCTGGAGCAGTTGTGAGCCGACCCTAAGGTGGGTAGGGTTTGGTGGTGCCCTCGTCGACCAGGGAGAGGTCGCAGAGGCAGGCCAGTATGTCTCTGGTTGCCCGATGTCGTGCCGTAAACCCTGGGGGGGTCGGCCGGCAGGTCTGCCATTGAACACTATCTCCGCAGGGAACCGGGCCGGAGGCTCGCCGGCTAACGCGGTGACGCTTCGAACCTTGGGAGAACTCTTGGTCCGACCCAGATCCTGAGCGCCTGTGCGCTACTGTAGGTTGCCGCGCCCAGTGGTGAGAATCTAGCGGTGCCTCAATCTAACTTTCGAACGCAACTAACAGGTAGCGGTCGATCACTGCACGGGGTAAGGGACATTTGTGCCTGGGTATCCTCGACGGCCGTGAGGTAAGGTAGCGGGGGCCGGACTTTTGCCGGTCCCCGCGGCTTCTCCACCTTCGGGTGGAGTCGAGTTGTGGGGGGCCGGCGGGACTCCGGACCCTCCAACCCCCTAGCGAGGCGGGTTCTATCCTGTCTAGGTGGAGCTTTCCGTGCCCACCTGGGGTCGCTAACGGCACCTAGTCTGGTCTCTCTGACTCCCGGCGTTGAGCCGCGAGGGGTTCCGTCGGTTGTGGAGAGATCGGGCGGAAAACCCGGAGCAGGGACGCTTTACGTCCGGAGGGGGTTTCCCGCCCCTCCAGGGTCTTCCGCTAGGGGCACCTTTACTTTCCATCGGTTGACTCGGAAAAATGTCTTTGCCGGAAAATGGTAGTTGATCTTGAGAGCCCTCCGTAAAGTAACTCCGGCTCGGGAAACCTCGTGTAGGTTCATCGGCCCGACTCCTTTATAGGTTTCTGTGAGCTGTCGGTGCGTACCGGGTCGGGTAACCAAGAGAAGGGACCATTTGGCTTTTCTTGCTGGGTGGAGAGGATTGTCGTATGCGACCAATTCATCTCTCTTTTGGGAATAGCCCGCGTGACGTGCGCTGCGCAGTGCGTCGGCTTGACCGAAGTTTGTGTGAAGGGCGGCCTTGATGGGTCACTCCTGGCGAGACCTTCGGAACGCGTCGCGGGGTTTGGCTCTCGGGTCGTCTGGAACATGGACAAATGGGCCTGTATCGGACCTGGGACCGGGAGATGGGACCGTCTTACCAATGAATGTGAAATAGTTATGAATAAACAGATAAAAGCCTCTTTTATTGCTAATTTCATGATGAAAATCTTCCATCTAATCAATATCATCACAAATTTTATTATATGTGTGTCAATTGAAGGAAGCAAGGAAACAATATTAAGATTAGCCATAATATAATTATCTGGCAATTTTAAATGTTTTATTTTATGAATGAAACCTTCCATTTATTTAACAGTTAGTTGAGAATCTGGTAAAATATGCTTTAAGAAGGAAACATATGCCTTTTCTAAAAAAATAAGACGGTCTGGAGAACTTCGAACAATTTTGTTACGCTGAGTGACACTGGTGAACAAAACAGCTAAATTTTGACCATTTTAATAGTAGTCATTTTTTTCGCGTTTTAATCAAATTTTTATGACACTAGCAAACCTCGCGACTTTGCTCGCGTAATAGTTGAAATATGGTAAAGGATATTTGTATTTCTAATTTTTATTAGAAAAAATTGTACTTTTAGGAATAATTCAAAAATTACTAATTAAGCCACAGTTTGACTAATAAACTTCATTATTACACTGCATTAGGCAGAAATGAGACTTAAATTAATAAGAATTAAAACTAATTCTAAATAAATGATAATTTAAAAAGTGTTTTGAAGCCTTTATGCTCATTTCATACGCTCATTTCACTATTCATTTGAAGTTTTGAATTTCTTAGAAACGATCTTCTTAGTACGCATTTATATCTTAAAATTAACCATCATATCAAATTCCAAGCTTCTTGTCCAACGGTCTACTTGTTTATGTTGAAACAGAGACTGTCACTATCAATTTGCCAACATTAATTTTGAAATCTGTTTGGTATGTCCTAATATTCCATAGAACACATAATTTAGAAAGCTTTTAAAGGCTTTTTGTAGAAAGTTTGTTGTTCCTGCCAACCTGAGGTGGTAGTCACACCGGCATAAAATATAGCCTGTGTAGGATCAGAAACTGTCAGCTTTGATTCGCAACCATTACTTTTGGAATCGGTTCATTATTTTTTGAGACTGCATGGAAATCGTAATTTAGGACATTTCTAGAATTATTTTCACTCGCTCCCTTCGCATCACCCATTTTAAATTTCGAATTTTTTTCGACTCTTCTTAAAGGGCATTATATTTTATAAGTAACTACCATGACATATTTTAAGTTTCTAGCCTCTTCAGTATCACAGATATCACAATATAGAAAGTTTTTTGCTCCTGCAACTCTCTAGTGGTAGTGACACCGACATAAAATATATCTTATGTTTGATCAGGTTTTATAATCATCAAATTGCAACCATTATTATTTATATCGGTTTGGTATTTCATAAGATTGCAATAAAATCGTAATTTAGAAAGTTTTCAGAACGCTTTTCGCTCACTTCATCCTTTTAAATTTGGAATTTCCTTTCGAGGATTCATAGAAAGCATGCATCTTTTAAGTAATCACCATGCCAGATTTCAAAATGTTAGATCCATCAGTATCACAAAAAACGCAATTTAGAACATTTTTTGCTCTTGCAACTCACGGTAGTACTGCCAACAACACAAAATATAGACTATGTTGGAGCAGGAACTGTCACCATCAATATACATCTGCAACCATTACATTTAAAATCGGTTTGATATATCCGGAGTTTACGTAGAAATCACAATTTAGAACATTTTCAGAACGCTATTTACACATTTTCACCCCTTTTAATTTTTTTCTCTTTAGAATCCTTAGAATTTTTTAGAAATCCTTTTTTAGAATTTTTTAGAATTTTTTATTTCTATAGAGAATATTTACATCTTATAAGTAAATACCATGCCAAATTTCAAGTTGCTAGCCCCGCAGTATAACAAAAATCACAGTTTAGAACGCTTTTGGCTCATGCAACTCCCAGTGGAAGTGATACCGACATGAAATGGAGCCTATTTTGGAGCAGGGACTGTCACCATCAATTTCCAACCATTACTTTTGAAATCGGTTTGATGTTTCCTGAGATTGCGTAGAAATCACAATTTAGAACGTTTTCAGAACGTATTTCGCCCATTTTCAACCCTTTTAAATTTCGAATTTTTTAAGAAATGTTTTTAGAGATTATTTACATCTTATAATTAACATGCCAAATTTCAAGTTGCTAGCCCCTGCAGTATAACAAAAACCACTATTTAGAGCGTTTTTAGCTCATACAACACCCAGGTAAGAAGTGAAACCGATATAAAATAGAACCCATGTTAGAGCAAGGGCTGTCACCATCAATTTCCAACCATTGCTTTTGAAATCGGTTTTATACTCCCTCAGATTGCCTAGAAATCGTCATTTAGAACGCTTTTCACGTTTTTTCACCCCCTTTTAAATTTCGATTTTTTAAGAAATATTCTTAGAGATCATTTATATCTTATAGGTATAACCTTGTATAGTATATACCTTGTACTAAACTAGTATATACCTTGTCAAATTTCATGCAACATAAAAATAGCATTTTTCGAAAGTTTTTTGCTCCTGCACCCTCTTTGGATTAGTGGCATCGACATAAGATTTGTACATAGCCTATGTTGGAACAGGGACTAACGCCATCATTTTCATGCCATTACTTCTGAAATCCGTTTGGTAGTCCCCCCCCCCCCCCCGAGATTACCCCGGCAAATAAAAAAACAAACAAATTTTACTTCTTTATAATATAAGTATAGATAATTTTATGAAACCTACTACAGTTGGAATATAAATAGTATACAAACACTCCAAAAAAATTGAATAATATTTATTAATACATCCCAAATATTTTCCATCTATTTTTTATCTAAAAAAACGAATTCACCGAGAAATCAAATCTTTCATTAAAATTTATTTTCAGTTCTTTGCTTATTTAACGAACCCTGCACTTAAAATTACCCGGTTCTTGCTCTATTCATCAGCATTACATCTGAAATTCTGATGGTTGGTTTGTATCCTTTCAAAAGAAGGGAAAAAGGTATGGATCGATCAGAATATTAATTTATTGATGAACTAGTCTGTGACCGTATTCTTAAATATTTATCTATAACATAAATAGAAAGAAGGCAATGTTTTTTTCTGGCAAATCAAGCACACTGCATAATACTGATTCTATTTATACTGTTGTATGGAAAAGAAATCTTAATCATTGTTTGAAGCTGCACGAGTGCCATCGGAATGTTCTTTATAATGATAAATTGTCTTAGATTGGAAGTTGTGAGCATTATACATAAAATGAATAACGAATATATTTTTTTTTCAACTTGATAAATTGTTACAAGCAAAACAAATGCATTTACATTGCTAGTATAAGAACCAATGAATATAATCATTTCAAAAAGAAAACTTACATTTCTGATGTTTTATTACATTTTACTACACATACAGTTTTTATTACAGTTTTTTTTTCTACGGATGTTTTAATACATACAACTTATAGCAGAAAATGTATGGCGTTTGTATTTTTTCTACGCATAATATTTCAATGTTCAATAGTTTTAATTTAAATATATGCATTACTCTAAAGATAATCATAAGCAAAATTGTTTCACTATTCCAAACTGAATTCAATTTTTTCTTTTATATAAGTCCAAAAGGGTTATTATTGAAGTAGAGACGTTTAAAGTTCCATTGGAAAAAATCCATTTGGACAAACGCAATAAAACTTGCTATAAATAATATTTAGACTGTGGGTTAAAGATTTAATAAGAAAACAAAAGTTAGCTTAGACTTTCGCCACCAAAAGCACTTCACGTGATTGCCTAACAGTTTTATGAAATATTTAACACTGAATTACATTTTTAACATTTATATTTGGACTTTTAACATTTAAATGATTATGAATATGAATTAATATGTAAAGGTAAATACATAGGTAAGTATGAGGCCAAACTGGAGTGCGAGCCTTTTCTGTAAAATTTAGAATTAGAATTATAAATCGTTCAATATTTTTTTTTCTTGCAGGGTTACATTGTTCATCTGCAAAACATCGGTAGAAAGAACAGCTTTTTTGGTGAAATATTAGACAAAAAAAAAAGAAGAATCTCTCTATTCTAAAAAAAAGTAACTACCGCTGTCACCGCCGCCGCCGCCGCCGGTTTTGAATTTTTTGTGACCGGAGGTCTTTCTTCATTAAAATTAAGAAAAATAATGCTTACAAAAATAGGAAAATCGGTAGTATTATAAAGAAATGTTTGATAAACACGCTGATGTAGACAGTTTTCAAATCGAAGTATTATTTTAAGAGATATTTAATGCTAAAGTTGGACAAAATCGTACCATTAAAAAGTTTTATAGGAGCAAAAACTGTACATAGGAATTTAATAATTTTTAGATCCTTTTATGCGTCAAAATTTCCCGGTGTGCAGACTGCTTTTAGTTTTTTAATTTGACACATTTTTTGAGGTTTTATTTCTATTTTAAATTCAAATTTTACGCAATTTGAGGGATATTTTTTACAGTATTTTGCAAAATGGTATTAATTTATACTGTTGCTAAATGTATAAACAGTGAAAACAATAATGTTTGCTTCAAATTAAAAATTTATTTACACGTGACTATAAACAGAAAAAATCATTTGGAATTAGAATTAAATAATTATGTACAAAAAGCAGGAACTTATTAAAAATTACGTCATAAAAAGTATACACGTGAATTTTAAGAGAGAAAGGAAATTGTAAAATAATAAATTCATTAACATGCGTTATAAGTCTTAAATAGGAGAAATTACGTCATATTTACGTCACATTACAGTTATTACATAAAATGAACACAAAATATTGCAAAACAGTTTAAATTTAGAAATTGCGCTAGACATTTATTTGATATTTTGAGAGGATCATTTCAACTATTTTTGTTAGGAAAGCGCAAATAATATTTCATTTCTAACAAAAGTATTTTCACGTGAATATTTAAAAGAGAAAGAATAGCTTAGTCAAAATTACGTCAGATTAAAAACGATTAATTTAAAATGTCTCATTTAAAAGAACTTTCTTTTAGCTTTGTTAAAAAATACCAGGAGACAAAGACTGTTTACTTAATTCCTTTTATATTAGCTTATTTTGAAATGTTGTTACACGTGTCTACGTCATCAAGTTATTTTTATTTCGACGTTTTATTTGTATTTTTATTAATGTTGTACTAATTTATTTGTTCTTTCGTTATTTAAAATAAAAATTATGTCAATTTGTATAATTTGGCGAGTGGTTTGCGATTTATACTATAATTTGGCGAAATTGGTCGACGGAATAATCAAGTAGTACCGCAGCGGATTTGGCGTTAAAATTCCCTAATCAAAGTGAAATGAATAGAAATCCGTTTATAGGAAGATCGCCACTGTTTTTGAAATTATAATTCAATCTTTCGAAATCTTTTTAAAGCCGGTCAAATTAGCGTGCATTTAGAGTCTGCGGTGTCTGGACGGGGGTTGGCGAGCGTAGCTCGTAGGGGGCCGAGTCCCCTAGTGTATAAAAAAATAACAACTACCTATCTATTTAATACGACATTCGCTACCTAAATTAATATTAAATTAATAAAAATGACTTCGTACTATATAGAGACCGCTTAGAGCTGGTACGATCGATTAAACTGTGAGGAATGACAACCTTAGTTCTGAATACATAAAAAGGAGCAAAAGAACTATATCTCAAAATTCACTGGTCGGCACCAAAATCCTCTCTGTAAAAATAATAGTTGATTCTCATAGATTTCATTCTGCTAAATAAAAATATGGTAACGAAATTACTGTATCACGTACCATTCTTTTGGTAGGAGGGTTTGTTTTTAAAATTAAGGTATTTTATATCTTGCTAAAACATGAGAGGAAATTTTGTAAGCCATAAAATGTAGATAATAATATCCTAATTACCTGTAAATAAATGTATAAATATGATTACACCCGAGTTACAGTGGCATCAGAAATGAAAATATATTGATGGATAGCAAATAGTAAATTCGAACACGAAAGGGTGTGTGGGGGATTTAAAAAGAAAAATGGACGATACAAGTATCAATAAGCTAGATTCTCATGCTATATTTTATCAATTTGATATCGTAGACAGTGAAGGCACTTTTTTCATGATTTCAATTTCATCTAGCATTGCAAATTTATATAATAATCGTTCACTATTTATTATTATTATAAAACTGTTTCTCGGATAAACGGTACGTACTAGAGCAATTTGGATAACGTGTTTAGAATTAGGAATATTAGATCTGTACTCTTTACATATTTAGTTTGCATGGAGGAAATATTTAAATTTTTTTTGCCAACCACTCTTATAAATTCCTAAGAGGGCGAAAGGTAAAGTTTCACGCCATTTCTAGGGCTCGTAAAATAGTAAGCTTTATTGGAAAAGTGTATATGAATTAATGCATTTCAGATGTCGCATGATGTTCGCATGAGAAGGTGCTCAAAATGACCAGTATGCACATCGAGAAATGTTTGAAGACAATGTGGAATAAGCGAATAAATGTCATCCATCCTCGTAGGAATTCACGAAAGTCCGTAGTCTATTGAATGATTTTTTGTTAATCATTCAACGACGCGCGTTAGTATGTTTCAATACGCGCAAAGGTCGCAATCTACTCATGTAACCACAGTATCATAATGCAAGTATCGAAGTTCATGTTTCCAATAAAACTTATTTTCGGTGCACCAGATTTGAAGTCACGCTTTTTCTTTTTCATTTTTCTCGAAAGTGATGTGTTGTGGAGGCTTAGTTCTTTGGTTTGTCTTTGTGTATTTTGATCAGGATCTCTCATTCGGCACAATTTATGCGGCCTTGTATAAATTTCTATATAAATTAATAAAAATATTCTGTATAAATTTCTATATGAATACAGGGTGTCCATAATTTATTGTCGGGCTTCCTTACTCCACAACATTTGATTTAATAATATGACGAAAAATATTATTACATATTCGTAAAGCACAACTCAAAAAGTGTTTTAAAAAATACAAACAAAGTTATGTATTCCCCACCGATTTATGCGGCAAACCTAGTGGCGTCGAACAGTAAAGTATTTGGTGGAAACAGCTGGCCAAAAATATTTTTTAATCAGAAATTGGAGTAAAGTTTATTATTGATTATTTAATCATGTTATTATCCCTTTTTAGTAGTTTTCTTTGAAAAATATTATTTTTTTAAATATACATACAGGATATATGAAAAATATTGTAACATGTAAAATGCACTTAAATTGCAATAAAATATTAATGAATACTCTGATTGAGAATGCATGCGATCGCTGGATACAAAGATCAAATGTATCTTTTCATATAGAGTAACTCAAAAATTAAAATTTGTAACTCTATATTGCAATTTCTTTCAAAAATTTAAATATATGCAGTATTTTTCACCATTTTATTATCATGAGTCTATGTATGCTCTAAAATCGGTATCAAATTACACTATCTACCCTATATATATATAAAATCCTAATGAAACGGATATATGAAACGACTGAAATGTAACGAATTTATGAAACGACTGATTAAACAACTGATTACGTTTCGCGGTGATTTCTCCTAAAATATGGAATACTTTGCGATGAAATTAACACCGAAAATCCGTATTGATCCACAGATCTCAAAACTGGTATTAGAATTGTTTAACTTGAATTAGTTTTCGAAATATTATTTTTTTCTAATTTTAAATACATTTTTCTAATGATGGCAACTCAAATTTTAATCATAACAGATATTTTTTTTTTTTTTTTTGAAAAGGTTATTATTTTAAACTAATTTGGCGACCAGTTTGGCCTCCCTTAAATGTATGCTAAGAACAATGTTCTTTTTTTTTTTTGTGTTTTTTTTTTTTTTTTAATTATTATTATTATTATTATCATTTTATTTAATACAAAACTTTCATTTAAAACTGAAAAATTTTAAATCAATGGATTTCACTTCTTTCTTTTTTTTTAAACGAAACGAAAAGAAAAATATTAATTTCAGATGTCATATACGCACCGGGGTACCTAAATAGCGCCAAACGGGCGTTATTTTGCCTGACATGATAACCCGGCTATTGTTGCTTATTTATTAATAAAAGTTTGTTTACCTTTATTTTCTTTTTATTTTAAGAAAAATGTTATAAATTGTTTTGTTCTATAGTTATTAATTATTTTTTTTAATTTATTGTTATTTCATTTTAAAAATAATAGAAAATAATTTAAAAAAACATATGTAACAGGTATTCGAAAACGAGGTTTTCCTGCTTTTAATTTCAATCCTGACATTTAATTTCAAATTCAAAGAAATGTTATAATGATACTACTTAGTTATCCTGTCGACCAATTTCGCCAAATTATATACATCGCCAAAGCACTCACCAAATTATACAAATTGACGTAATTTTTATTATAAATAACGAAAGAACAAATAAAGTCACAGATGTCATATACGGCGCGATTTTTTTCTGGTGAAATGGCGTATACGCAACAGGTACTTAAGAGGCGCCAAACTATCGTTATTTTGCTTTATATAGTAATCCGGATGTTGTTGTTTATGCTGTTAATGCTTTCGCCAAAATGATGTCGGAAAAAAATCGCGCCGACACAGTATATGGCATCTGTGCCCAAATAAATTAGTATAGCATTAATAAAAATAAAAATAAAACGTCGAAATAAAAATCACTTGATGGCGTAAACACGTGTAACTTCCTTCCAGTGAAGCAAATGTGACATTTACGATCAACCATTATTGGCATTTAATCTTATAGTCTGTCGATAGATTTTTGGTCGATGGGATAACCAAGTAGTACCGTTTTAATTTACCACTTGAAAAATAAAAAAATGCTAATCGGCGAGTTAAAAAAGGCTATTGGCGAAATGTGCACCCGGCTAACATAAAAGTACTAAGAATTCTTTGCAATCATGGCATCTTTTATGTAGTTTTATTCGAAAAAATAACTTTGATTATTTAATCAAAATGGAAACCTTTCTTATGAAAAGCGAAGTGTTGTAATTGTTTATGGCAGTTACATGACTTGGACTATTATAATTTAAGTGAAATGATGGCGATAGAATAATATTTGGCGATTTATCGCCTGTGGCTGGCTAACATTAAAGTACCAAAATGGCCGCCTGGAATATAAAAAGCGAAGGGATCCGCCCGGAACTGTTGTTAATAGTCACATGACTTAGGCTATTATAATATAGATTGTTTTCAATTCTAAAAACAGCGCAAAGAATACTATTTCCTAACAATTAAAAATTTATTTACACGTGGCTATTAAACACAGAAAAATAACCTTTAAATTTACTATTAAATGAGTAAGTATTAAATCAGGAAAATATTGAAAATTATGTCTTGAAAATTGTATTTACACGTGAATATTAAAAGAAAAAGGAAACTTTAAAATAATAAATACATTAATATGCGTTTAACCCTTTCAGGGGCAAGATACTTCTATTCGTAAAATGTTGAAATCAGTGAATGGCACCAGAATTTACAAACAATTTTCGAAATACGAAAATGCTTTTGTTCACTTACTTAATAAAAGAAAAATGTCCATTCCAATATTCTGGTGCCAATGTGGCATTTAAGAATTAAAATTGGATGGTCCACAAATGAATCACTGCCCTTGAAGGGGTTAAAGCGGTAAATTGTAGTAAATTGTATTATGTCAATCGTTTTATAATGCTGTTAAAAAATACCGGGAGGCAAAGACTCTGTTTACTTAGTTCATTTTATTTTAGCTTCCTTTAAAATGTTTAACTGGTCTTCTTTAATCAAACACGAAAACAACCATTGGATGTCTTAACAGCAACTGATTCGGCCTTAAATTTTCGTAATCAAAGGAAATTGAATAGAAAACCGTTTACAGGGAGATCGCTATAAGTTTTTTCATTATAATTCAATCTTCTCTAATCTTTTTAAAACCGATCAAATTAGCGTGCTTTTAGATTCTGTGGTGTCTGAACGGGGGTTGGCAAGCATAGATTGCAGGGGGCAGAGCCCCCTAGTATTTCAATAAAAATATGTTCAAAATTTACAAATTTACTTTTTAAAAATTTTTACATATTATGTTTTATTTAAAAAACAAATAAAATTTAATGTTTACGCTTCTGCGGAGTTAATCAAAAGTAATTAAATGAAATTAGGCATTTATTTATTACTCATATCATTTATTTTATTTAATCGATATAAAATATTACAAAAATCACACGTGAATTAATATATATACATAATCGATGACATTCAATGGCGTCTTCGGACTAACTTTCATCACTAACGGTATCTAGGTCACACTGATAGGCTGTATTGATGCTGTAAATTTCAGCAGGAAGAAGTCTATATTGCCGAAAAGGCTTATTGCAAACTTGTGGAGCTTCTTCAGTGAGCTGTCCTACGTGAAATAGTGTATTTTTAATAAATGTAGCACCATGTTTTAGAATTTTGTGGACAGTTGGTGTCATGGATACAAAATCACTTATAATTTGGCCGTGTCTGTTGCGCACTCAGAAAATATTTCGATATCAATTTTTATGTTTACTAGACAATACTTCTAAGATGACCTTAAAAAGAAAGTTTAAATTAAAATTTATCGCTGTGATTTCTGCAGCAAGATGCAGATCATCGAAGAACCTTCGGCTGGTTTACCATATCCCGCTTTGGGTATGTCCACAATTAATCCCATTTTTAACATAAAATCCTCCTGAATTCTTCTCTTTACCTCATTCACTAGATCCCTTTCCTCCTTAGACTGAATACGCTATTTTTTAAAGAGCAGTTTATACGCTAAATGTTAAATGCTATCGAATATTCTGATGCTTGTAAATTTTACCATCAGCCATTGTTAATAAGATGGTGTGCTTTGTATCACAGACATTTCCATTTAAGGTTACTTTTGTGGCTTCTAGTGTGTTGAACTTGCTTTAATGCTCAATGTACTAGATTTCTTCCTTAGTGATATAAACACTTATTTACAAACTTAATTCTCATGGTGTCGACAGAATATAGGCAATGAAGGCATTGGATTTTGCCAAATGATAATATTTTGTATGATATTAAAATTTGAATTATTAAACAAGCGGTATTTTAAAAAACATTATTGGCCAGATATGTAAATTAGTTCCTTTTTTTGTGTCCGTAGATGATACATTCTGACAACAATTGCAATTTATCTATCGTAGAACATATTTCGAATTGAAAGGGAAATGAAAACATTACTTACAAAAACATACAGTTGTGTGTTTGAAAAAAAATCTTCTAAATTCACAATTATTCGCAGTTACAGTTTAAAATAGGTACAGTTTTACGTAGTTACTACATATCTTGAACTCTCCTTTAAAGCACAAGAAAAATCATCCGGACTCATCCTGATGATGAGGCCTCCCTGACCTGACAAATGTTTTATAGAATATTGAAATTAACAACAAAAATTTCAAAATTAAATGATACATTTCATGTCGCTTTATCATATCAGTTAAATTAACAAAAATAAATATATTCATGTGAAATATAAATGTACATACATGGGCTTTCACAATCCTTAACTATATGGTATAAGCAAAAGTTTAGGGAGAAAAAATTACACTGAAATAAACAGACATAAAATCGAACTTTAAAGTACAAACAAAAAACTTTCTGCTACAAGCAAGTTCCCCTTCCCCGACACTCATTTGCTCATGTAACAAAAATATTTATAAATGTACGGTGAATCCTCATCTATTTACCTTCACAGTTAGCTACATTTTTCTCTCCTCAGTTGCGTTTCGAAACATTGACTTTTGGCCGGCTAAATTGGAAAAATACTCCACTGTGCGTCGTGCGACGTGAGAATTCAAAATAGGTGGTATTTCATACGAAATCTACCTAATTACGAGTGCACAAGAGAAAGCAATGTGCGTATACACAAGAGGCTTCCATGTAGAAACTACCTAACATTGTGCCCATAATTCATTAATAACTTTTTATATTTTTATAACATTTTAATATTAATTAATATTTGATTATAATAGTTAATTGATTAATATCCTTTTGAGATGCAACTTTACACATATGTAACTTTGTTTGCATTATTAAAAAAATACTTTTTGAGCTGTACTCCACGAATCTACCCTATACATATAAAATCCTAATGAAACGAATTTATAAAACGATTTTAAGAAACAATTTTATAAAACGGCTGATTAGACGACTGATTATGTATCAAAGCTATTTCTCCTAAAATATGGAATGACTGACAAAGGAATTGGCGCCAATTATACGTATTGATCCAGTCAAAAGTGGTATTAGAATTTTAAAATTTGAATTGTTTTCGAGATATTAATTTTTTTTAAATTTTAATGACATTTCTGTAATGACGGTAACTAAATGACTCCATTTTTGTGGAAAAAAGTTTCTTTTTCGTCATTTTCAAATTGAAATTGTGATTATCATTTATTTCAATCGATAGCGAAAACAATATTGTGATTAAATTATATTTTTCAGGAAATTTTGAAAAAAATAAACAGAAAATTTACACTTCGATCTTCAGGAATCGGTTTATTTTAGAAATTAAAAATCGTCTGTGATCTTCAACTTTAACATAAATTCCATAGACGTAAAGAAAGGGGGGGGTTATTAAATGTCTTTTTTGTCGTTATTTTCGAATTTAAATTGAAAAGTGCAATTATTTAAAACGGAAAGAAAATTTTAAAATAAAAATTAAATGATCAAGTGTTAAAATTAGAAAATATGGAAAATTACTTCAAAATATTTACACGTAAATATTAAAAAAGTACGAAAATTTTAAAATAATAAAATTATTACACGCGAAACGTATGTAAAGGTGATAATTACGTCCTATGTAAAATAACCAAATATTAAATATCGCCATATTGAAAGTGCCTAAAATCATTAAATTGTTACACGTGAAAAAATTTTAATGGTGAATATTAGGTCACATTTAAAAAGCTCAAATATGCCTCAAAACTTTTAAATTAAATAATGTATGTACCGTAAATCTTAAAATTGAAAAAAAAACTTTAAAATAAGTAAATTGTTATACGAGAAATGCATTTAATTGTGAAAATTATTTCATATATTAAAACGATACATTTAAAATAATATTCATTCCGGAATGTGACAACACGTTAAATGACGTCACATGGTATAAAGGTAGTGATGCGGCTAGCAAATTTGTTTATACATTACATTACTTGATGCAACATAAATGCGCACAGGTAAATGAATGCGCAAAATAGTTTCGATTTATTTTATACGAATTACTATTTAATAAATACATACTAGAAAATTCGTATCTTCTGATTAATATAAACAATATACATTGTAAAAATAACATGAAAATATGCATGATGGTGTATTAAAGTAGAGAAAAGAATTTATGAATTAGCTATACCTGTCCCTGAAAATATCTAAAACTCAATCAAGATATAAAATATAAGCGTAAAATTTCAAAATACAATGCTCAATAGCGTGGTCTTGAAAACTATTCTTAAGCAGGCGGAGTTTTTTGACTTCGAACCTAAAGAAGAATATTTTCCATAGCGTCGTTATAAAAGTCAGAAAGATAGCGACATTTTTAACCTAACCATTTTATACAATCTGTTTTTCAGATGTGTAATTTATCTTACTTATCAATCCCGAAAACAGTCGTCAGTTGTTACGGCAGCGATGGGTGACGCCATAATAACCGAAAAATACTACATTGAATCGGAAAATATTGGCATCTCGATTACAGAAGATAGCCGCCGTTATAGTGATAATATTATTCAATCTTCCGTAACCTGATAATATTTTTTTTAAATAGGGGAGACCGGGGGTAGTTGGCTACAGGGATAAGTAGGCGCAGTCCTCATAAATCGTCTGTTTGTGGATAGATTGCGCAACCAGTCACAGAGTACCTTTTTATTGCTTTTTACAATCCTTATTGTAGTTTTGCAGCGTTACCAACGTGCAGTGGACATTTATTACGATTTTTCTGTTTTTGCGCTCATAAGTAATTTTTTGTTGCTTCATTCTTTTTCTAATTTCTAATACTTATCTTAATAATTGCGATTTAACTTGCGCAGTTTTTCTTAGTGTATGATTAACTATACCTCCCCCATATGTGATTTACTTGGATTATTTATGCTTAGAGGATTACGTATCCCTTTTGTGAAGAAATTCATGATGGGGTTAGTAGGCGCATTGAACACGGGGCAAGTTGGCTCGGCGTTTGGTGTGTGCTGGTAGGTTTAAAAACAGCAAACAACGAGAAAAGTGGTTTCAATGCAAGATTTTAGGCACACGAGGCTTGCCCAAACGGAGACACTCGATTTTTTATTTGTGACAACTGTAACACTGATGATGATATAGAGTAAGGATAGAAGTTGCTCAGTGTTAATGTTTTATTCATTATTTTTATGTCTGTATAATTTAGAATTTACATTGTACGGCTAAAACGCCTTTGTTTAAACTTACTGGTAGTAATAAAATTGTTTTCGCTTAACTGCGTATCTTATTTCAGCTTCATTAAAATTTTTATAAAGCGTGTGCCAACTTACCCCATAGGTATAGGCAACTTGCCCCGTGACGGGGTAGGTTGGCGCACAATTTTCCTTTTACTTTAGGCTTCCGCTAAACTACAAAAGCTACAAACTGAAAACTCCGGGTATTTATAGCCCAATGCTTGTTCTTTAAAAGTACAGTTAAAGTTTTAAAAAAAAACTTAAACAAAAAATTAATAAAAATCAATAACTAAAAACTGCGCCTACTAGCCCCGGTCTCCCCTAATGCACACTAATTACTATGTTTTTTAGAGACTGCAAAGCCTGAACGGGGGATGCCGGCGTAGCTCGCAGGGGACTGAGCCCCGTAGTATGTAATAATATTTTCCGTCATGCTTTTAAATTAAAAGTTATGATGTAAGAAAACCCGACGAAATTTAAGGACATGTGTATATAAATTAAAAAAAGAGTGTTCTGCAAAATAAATGTGAAATTAATTAAATATGAATATTGTACTGCAAAATTTATTAAAATATCTGAAAAATACACTCAACAATTATTAAAACAGCTCTTCCTCAAAGAAATGATTCTACAAAAATATCACAAAATAATATTTTGTAACTTAATAATACTGAAAAACAAATGACGCACAAAATATGGGACGTAAATGTAAATTAAATATGTACTCTTTTATTGCAATTATAGTAAAAAGACACATGCTATTTCGCAACATTTTCTAATTTATATAAAAACTTTATGAATTTCCTGGCACTTCCATAATACCGTTAAAATAAATTACAAAAAACTTAATTTTGATGACAGAAACAAGAAATAATCCTTAAGATAATATAAAAATTATCATAAAGAAAGAAAGAAATTAAACGCGTCAGAAGCAGTCATCCATAGCACTTTCACGAATTAGAGTTAAAGGTTGCAAAATGCGGATAAAGCTTTTCTTCTATATTGTTTCATAAATATCTGGCGATATGTATCCAAATTATATCCGTTTTCTGACAGATAAAATTTTGCTTGCTAACACTTAGATAATTGATGAGATATAATGAGGCAGTATTTCATATCAATTTGCATATTTTGCATAATGCAAAATGGTAAAACTAATTTCAGTTGAGTTTTCCAACATATTTTCATATTTTCATTTTAAGGTTGCTCGCTACCTTTCACTTGTCGAAAAATTCCAAAAATATGAAATTTCATTTCTGTGCTTAAAATGTATTTAGATATTCCTAGTATATAAATGAAAAGGACTTTTTACTGGTCCATTTTTCTTTAAATGGTTTAGAGTTACAACCTTTAAATTTATTTTTCTCGGTTTGAGGGTGTGTTTTTAGGTGCGTTCGTAATTATATAATTATATAAATACCAAGTAGCACCTATAGTCGTCGTTCGGTCCGCTTGTCTGTCCGTCCGTCTGTCTGTCCGTCCGCATATAACAGAGCAAAAACTACCCAACCGAATGGTCTTAAATTTTAAATATATAATTGTTGCAAAATTTTGTCGAGTCATTTCAAATTTTATGAAAATCGGATGTATAGTTTAATGACAGGGACAGTCAAAAGTTTCCGTTACATTACGGCAAATGGGAAAAAAATATTGCAAGTGCATTTTAATGATGTTAGAGAATTCCGAATGGTCTGAAATTTTAAATATATAATTGTTGCAAATTTTTGTCGAGTCAGTTCAAGTTTTATGAAAATCGGATGTAGAGTTTAATTACAGGGATAGTCAAAAGTTTTCCATTACATTACGGCCAATGGGGAAATATTATTGCAAGTGCATTTTAATGATATTACAGCCTTTCGAACAAAATGAAATTGATATGCACTAAAATATACCTTCAGAACAATATGCGGTGCAAAAAATATTTATAAAATTAGTTATAGTACGAACGCACCTCATTTGCCACGTTTGACGAGCAAATTCCAACTTGTTTATTGTTGTTGTTGTTGTTTAATATAGTACTATGTACAAAATGCTGAAACATCAACTTACATTTCGCAGTTTACTGGATTCTTTTTTATTGACGTTCCTTATCGCATGTTATGGATCAGATTTGCAATAATATATATATATATATATTTTTTTTTTTACTATTATTACTATTACAATAGAAGAAATTACTGTAATCGAAATTTTTTTCGACTTCCAGTTTTCGACGGATTTACACGTTTTAGGGGTCAGAGATCCCCAAAAACATGTTTATAGAAAATGTCTGTCTGTCCGTGTGTCCGTCTGTCTGTCGCCATTGTACCATTAAAAAGTGTATGAAGTTATGCATAGAACTGAACCAAATTTTTATTGTAAGTTTTTGGCCATGGCAAGCAGGTCTTCCATTAATTTGAAAAAAAATCTGCCTGTAGGGGGCGCTGTAATAGCGATTTTTGTGCATTTTGAATATCGTACCATCGAAAAGTATATGAAGTTATGCATAGAATTGAACCGAATTTTTCGTGTATGTTTTTGGCCATGGCAAGAAGGTCCTCTCTGAATTTCGAAAAAATCTGCCGGTAGGAGGCGCTGTAATAACGATTTTTGTGCATTTTGAATATTGTACCATCGAAAAGTGTATGAAGTTATGCATAGAATTGAACCGAATTTTTGTGTATGTTTTTGGCCATGGCAAGAAGATCCTCTCTGAATTTGGAAAAATCCGCCGGTAGGGGGCACTGTAATAACGATTTTTGTGCATTTTAAATATTGTACCATCGAAAAGTGTATGAAGTTATGCATAGAATTGAACCAAATTTTTATTGTAAGTTTTTGGCTATGGCAAGCAGGTCTTCCATTAATTTGAAAAAAATCTGCCTGTAGGGGGCGCTGTAATAGCGATTTTTGTGCATTTTGAATACTGTACCATCGAAAAGTATATGAAGTTATGCATAGAATTGAACCGAATTTTTCGTGTATGTTTTTGGTCATGGCAAGAAGGTCCTCTGAATTTGGAAAAAATCTGCCGGTAGGAGGCGCTGTAATAACGATTTTTGTGCATTTTGAATATTGTACCATTGAAAAGTGTATGAAGTTATGCATAGAATTGAACCGAATTTTTGTGTATGTTTTTGGCCATGGCAAGAAGATCCTCTCTGAATTTGGAAAAATCCGCCGGTAGGGGGCACTGTAATAACGATTTTTGTGCATTTTAAATATTGTACCATCGAAAAGTGTATGAAGTTATGCATAGAATTGAACCAAATTTTTTGTGTATATTTTTGGCCATGGCAAGAAGGTCCTCCCTGAACTTAGAAAAATGCCGCCAGAAGGGGGCGCTGTAATAGCGATTTTTGTGCCATTTTCAGTATTGTGCCATCGAAAAGTGTATGAAGTTATGCTTAGTTCTAATAAAAGTACTAATAAAATTAATTATAATGAAATATTGACATGAGATAGAAGAAAGTTTTGGGACTGGCACATCCAACTAGTTACATTTTCATTTTTATTTTAAGGTCGTTTCTCTCTACCTTTCACTTGCCGAAATAGTAAAAAAATGCATCAATTTTTCATTTATTTACATAAATTGTATTTAGATATCTTACATTTTTATTCTGGTGAAGTTGCATAAAGATTCGATAATTATAAATAAGTGAAAAAGGCAACACGGCAACCATTTTCCTTTAATTGGTTTAAATTTACAACATTTAAATTCATTTTTCTTAGTTTGAGTTTTTTGTTTTTGATTTTTCAATATCTTTCAAATATTCATTATCTTTCTATTTTTTTTCAATGCATATATATACAAATATACAGGGTTGTCATAATAAAACTTCCCCGATAAGTGTACCGCTAGCGACCTAACCGCTCAACCAATCGAAAGGAAATTTCTGATTTAGGTATTTAAAAGGTATGAGCTCGAAATCGTGAGGATTTAAAACAATAGAGTTATCACGGTTACGATTATAGTGAAAAGGTTCGAAATTTTCGAATGCCAACATCCCTTTTTTTCTTCTGCGCAAATTCATCAGCGCTTTGAAAAACCATAAATGGCCTTGGAACGATATACGTATGACTAAAATTGCCGGTGTAATATCGTGGCACTCAGTCCTAATCAGTTCCTATGTAACGTAATATTCAGCACTCTAAAACAAATGATTGCATTTTTATTTTACTGTGTGTATACAAACACAACTCAAAAACACATTTTAAAACAAATTGCTTTTTTAAACAAACAACATTACTCAGTTCACAAAGGGAAAAAAAATCGGCTACTGAAAAACATGTCTTGTAGCCACTCCTTCGTTCCTCGCATATCGAAAAGGTGCTCCTTTGGTAAGATAATGAAGTCAGCCTGACACATGTTAAAAGGACTCCAATTTAGGAGCAAGTTTTGCTTTCGTATTTCATGGTGTATCCAGAGTTTATTTGGGGTTTCGCATCTTACGAAAAATCGCGCATTCCAAGTGATATTGGGTCGTTACACCGTCAAAAATCATCTGCAAAATAAAGCATTGTAAAGAATCAATGACAATTCAAAGATGAGCTGAACTGACGCACTTTGCATAATTCACAGGAATAGATAGTAGAAGCACCACTCACAGAACACCATATGTAAAACATTGCGTGTAGAAAATTTTTAACAAACAGTGTGGGAAGATTGTTTCTTCAGTCAATTGTTCGTACGTGCCAACAAGATGACACTTACAATAAAACAACAAGGTTAATTTAAGAGCTAAGTGGAAGAACATGTTAAGTAACAAAAATTACATTTGAAGAAATTTGATGTGAAAGTTTTTGTTGTCAATTTTAATGATATATTTTCTGTTTGATACCACGTGTTTAAAATATTAACAGGAGCGGTACTTAACTCTATCAAAAAAAACTTATTCATATTTAATTTTTAAATATTAAAAAATATTAATATTATTTGCGTTATTAAATATTAAAATATTAATGAATAATGTCTTAAATCTTCAAGGATAAATAGAACTTTGGTATTTTAGCTTTACCATGTGATAGAAGTGGCCGCCCCTCCGGGTGGTTCCGAACCGACCCCTTGAGTGGGGGAGGAGACCGGAAGCTCGGCAGAGTTCGTTGTGTACGAATGCGAGGGGGCCGGATGGGGACGATTCGCCACCTCCTAGAGAGACCTGCGGTCGACAGGCCAAGGGTCCGGTGGCCACGGGTAACGGACGTTGTGCATGGGGCGTAGGGTCTTCGGACTCTTAGAATGCTGCGCACCCCCGGCAGCCGGGTTCTCTGGCCAAGCCGGATAGCGACGTTCCATAGGTCGATCCCGGTGCCGGTCTACGGGCCGGACGGTGTCGCCGGGCAAAGACTAGCTAAGGCGATAGGACCCCATCCACCAATTGACTAAGAGGGAGCCTGAAGTATGAGTGAGGGCTTTGTAGTGGAAAGTCCTCGGTGCTCGCTAGTGACGACGGGGCTCGCGGGAACGCCATGCAGGGACTCCCGGAGCAACCGAAGGGCGAGGGTTACGGACAGCGCCCAGGTTACTTTATGACTTGGGTGGCTCATCCCTCCGAGGACCTCAGCTGGAGCAGTTGGGAGCCGACCCTCAGGGTGGTAGGGTTTGGCGGTGCCCCCGTTGACCAAGGAGCGGTCGCGTGGGGAGGCCAGTATGGCTCTGGTTGCTCCATGTCGTGCCGTGACCCATGGGAGGGGGTTGGCCGGCAGGTCCACCATCGAACGCTATTCCCGCAGGGAAACGGGCCGGAGGCTCGCCGGTAACGCGGCGGCTCATCGTGCCTCAGGTGAACTCTTGGTCCGATCCAGGTCCTCCGTGTCTATGCGGTACCGGAGTTTGCCTCGCCTGGTGATGAGGACCTAGAGGTGTCTCCACCTAACTTTCGAACGCACTAACAAAGGTAGCGGTCGGTCACTGCACGGGGTCAGGGGTCTTCGGGCCTGGGTACCCTCGACGGCCGTGAGGTAAGGTAGTGGTGGGCGGGCTTCTGTCGGCCTCCGCTGGCTTCTCTGTCCTAGGATGGAGTCGAGTCGGTGGGGGCTGGCGGGACTCCGTTCCATCCAACCCCCTAGCGAGGCGGAGTCTATTCCGTCTAGGTGGAGCTTTCCGTGCCCGCCTGGGGTCGCTAACGGCACCTAGTCTGGGCCAACTGGCTCCCGGCGTGATCCGCGAGGGGTTCCGTCGGTTGAGCCGGGTGGACTGGGCGAAGAGCCAGGAGCTGGGTCGCTTTACGGCCGGAGGGATTTTCCCCGTCCTCCCTGGTTTTCAAGCTAGGGGCTCCTCACTAACTTTCCGATCGGCTGGCCCACAAAAATGTCTCTGCCGGAAAATGGTATCTGATCTTGGGGGCCTGTCCGTAAATTAAATTCGGGTCGGGAAGCCTCGGTTCAGTCCGTGGGCCCAGCGTCTTTATAGGCGTCTGGTTCCTGCGATGGCTTGCGGGGTCTACCGGCTCGAGTAACCAAGTTTAGGGACCACTTGGTTTTTCTAGCTGGGTGGTGAGGACTGTCGTAGCGGCCGTTCGTCTCTTCTTGGGAATAGCCGTCACCGTGTGCGCTGGGCAGCGGTGTCGGTTTGACCGGAGTTGGCACGGGGTTCCGCTCTGTTGGAGCTTGTCTGGCGGCGACCTTCGGGACGCGTCGCGGGGCTTGTTTCACGGGTGGTTCCTTGTGTCGACAGATGGGCCTGAAAAGGGCCTGGGACCGGAAGATGGACCCCCCGTCTTACCATGTGATAGAATACCTCATAAAGCCTTCATCCAAAAGATAAAATAATGTTTAAGAAAATGTAGCATAGCATGTTCTTCCACTCAGCTCTTCAATTGACAAAGTTGTTTCATCTGAAAGGGTAAAATGCAGCCATAGCAGTCCGAGTTTATCACCGAAATCATAAGTTACGACGAGGCCCATGTTCCGTAAAAACTGTACGTGATTTGGTGAAAAATTTTGAAGAAACTGGATGCACATGTGATCGACCGCGATCCGGACGACCATCTGTTCCTGTTGAAGTTGTTGCGGAAATGCGTAACAGGATTACTGCAGATCCATTGCATACTGCAAGAAGTGTTGAACGCAATTCGGATGTACCAAAAACAACAATCCTTAAGATTCTGCGCGCACTGTTCTGCGGATGTTTCCCTATCAATTCCAGCGCGTCCAGATTTTGCAACCTGGAGGCGAGTAACAGCCTTTGGACTTTGCAAATTATTTTCTGGTCAGATATGATGAAGATAATAGCTGGCCAAAGCAGACCTACACAGTGATCTTTTTTGCAAGTTTTTTACGCCGGCAATTTTCATCGTACATGTATCATTCCAACGCCATTTATGGTTTTTCAATGCGCTGATGAATTTGCGCATGAAAAAAATGGGTGTTGCCATTGGAAAATTTCGAAATTTTTTCACTGTAACCGAAACCGTGAGACCTATATTGTTGTAAATCATCACTATCTCGAGTGCATACCTTCAAATAACTAAATCTGAAATTTCCTTTAGATTGGTTGAGCGATTAGGTCGATAGGGGTACATATATCCGGAAACTTTTTTATGGCCACCTTATATATATATATATATATATATATATATATATATATATATACAGGCATCGCCCGACTTACGTAAATTCGCATTTACGTATTAAATCTCGAAAATTACATTTGTGAACATATTTTTGATATTTATTTTATGAATAAAATATATAGATATAAACCACAACCGTAATATAGTTTATATATTAAGTAGAGTTATATTTTTATTGGTATATACAATCAAATCTATTAAAAAAACTTAATCTTTATTGTTAGTTATTCATAGTAGTCATCTAATTCATTAATAAATACAGTTTGTGCTTATCAAGTATTATTTTATTTTGTGAATGCTTTTCATTTGTCTTGCCATCAGAAATTCATGGAGAATAGGTTAAATTAGTCCTCTTTAACTATTTCTTATTTTTATAGTCGTTTGCTGTAGATTCAAAATTGTTATAAATCAATTCATCAATGTTAGATTTAAAATCCCGTATTCCACAAGATATTTGGAAAGTAGTCTTTAAGCTTGTTTTTATATTTTTTCATACTTTTATAATTTATATACGAGTAAATACTGACGTATGATGCTTTATTTATAAAAATTAAATTTTTAATATTATATTAATAGAATTGTAATATTATTATAGAATATTATAGGATATTTTAGAATATTTTAGAATTCTATAATATTATACTAATAGGATTTATTTTATTGATAAAATCGTTTTCTTTTCATAAAATGATTTTTAATATTCCAAAATGGTATTGTAAAATACTTAAATTATAAGAATTGTTAAAAGCATAGGGAATACCCGTAAGATACAGATTTTTCAGAACAACATCTATATTCTTTTAATATATATGAAATCTATAAAAAATTTAAACCGCTATGAATAAATTCCATTTTAAAATAAAAATGCAGTTTTTTTAAGTTATAATTGGAGTAAAAATATAAAAATATTGTACAGAGGTTGCATATGATAAACTACCTTTTTTATATTTAATAATTGTACATAAACAAATTTGTTGTTTATATAAACTTTTTTTAACTATTGTTATAAAATGTAAAAGAACATTTTTGTACTTAAAAGTTTATATTTAAATCTAAAATTGGAGTAACAGAAATTAAAAAGAAAAAATAAACTTAGAACAAAACCTCCAGATATTGCTTTAGTTTCTAAACAAGTGATGAAGTCAAAATGGCAACATATTTCTTTTCTAGAAAGTATTTTCTGCAATTTAGATAAACTGGTGGACAGAGTGTTTATTTATTCTATAAATGTTTTATTCTATTATTAAATTCTAGAAATTCTAGAAATGTAGTAGCAGAGGTAATATTTTTCGAGAAAAAAAGTTAAATTAATTGCATGGAATTAAACGATAAAGATTTGAATTAATTAGAATGAATTCAAAATATTAAAAATGTTAATTAAATTAAAACACATTATGTTATTCGTCATGTTCAGAAATGTAGCCTTTTAGAAATGCAGCCATTTAAACAACCAAATTTGATAGCTAAAAATAAGCAAAACTGGATCTAATTAAGACAAAAAATAAATTTGAGGAAAATTTGTTTAAGGGGGCTCAGGGCTTGAAAATTTTTAAAAGATCGATTTTTCTTTTAGTATCTATTTTGATTATTTAATTAATTCTGAACACATTGCAAAAAATTGCATAAAAATATTTGCATTTTTAACGGAGTTATGAACATTTATGTAACAATCGTTACAAATCCGCGCCCATTTAATTGTAACTTTAAGTCGCGTTTTCTCAAAACTTGATCTTTGACGACTATCCGTAAGATTAAAATAAACTATTTGATGGAATGGCTGAATTTTTTTTTTGCATGCATATAACATCATTATCTATAGAATGAATTAATATATATTTGGATAGTTTAATATTTTGAGTATTTTTAATGAAAAAAAAAGTTGTATTTTTTAGGGGTTTTTAAATTTTCGAATTTGAGATTTTTTTCAATAAGCTTTTCTTTGAGTGATAGTTATATCCGCAATTCATTCTATAGAGTAAAGTTTCCTGATCATTGTAAAGCAAAAATTAGGTTCTTTTGTCAATTTAACGTTAAGATATCTTACGAATGGTGATATGACACCTAAATTTTTTTCCGAAAATTGTGTTATCTAAGTTTTGCTATATTTTTTATTTTATTACATTGAAATATTTCATTTTATAATTTTATAAGACTATAAACATACCTTTAAAATATCAGAAAGTTTAAATGAGTTACACTGAATACTTCTCTTTTTATATGGACTCGAAGCGAGACCTCTGTTTACTTGTTTTTCGTTATCGATCAAGCCCTGAGCCCCCTTAAACTAAATAGTTAAGATTTTTTTTTTCTTATAAATGGCTGAAAAAAAAGAGTTATTGCCTCTTATGCACAGCATTGCTCAAAAATATCGAGAACCTTTATGTTTTAAATATATTTATAAAAGTATTAGTCTGATACATATGTTTAAATGAATATAATTATGAAAAGTTCTTACAGTCAAAAAATGACAGCAAACAAACAACTCAACTTTTATTAAATAATTTGCTTTAAAATGAGGGCTTATTTTTTCTGTTTTTGTGTTATGCAAGTTAACAGATAATCATGAAAATTAGACTTGATTCTTGCAAATAAAAAATAAAATACTTTTGAATACAAATTTATCTTACAAGTTCATATAACACATATATATCTACCATATACATACAAAATCCTAATGAAACGAATTTATGAAACGACCAATTAAACGGCTGATTAAGTTTCACGGCTATTTCTCCTAAAATATAAAAGTTTTGACGGGGAAATTAACATCAATTATTCGTATTGATCCACAGATGTCAAAACTGGTAATAGAATTTTAAAATTTGAATTAGTTTTCGAAATATTAACTTTTTCTAATTTTAATTACATTTTTGTAGTGACAATCTGTAATGGCAACAAAATTACTCCATTTTTTTAAAAAGGGGAAGTAGTGGGGAAAAGACAGTTCGAAAGAGACGGTGGGAGGTGGGAGGTGGTGGAACTGAAAATCGTACTATAGTACGAGAGGATTTGAGAGATATGTGTGTTAAGTTCTTATCAGTCGGAAAGGAGATAAGATAGGATAGTGAGATAAGATAATCTGATAGTGAGATAATAGTAAAGTGTGGAAAGATCATGCTATAGTAGGGTGGTATTAGTTTAGAAGAAAATTATAGATAGTTTTCGAACGTAAGGAGTCGATCTAGATCATACTATAGTATGATAGGGTAGGAAGATGGTAAAATTTTTAGACGGGGCTTAATTTTTCGTAGTATCTTAGGGTTTGAATGAATGTCCATATAAGGTAATGTTATATTATAACATAAGGGATTAGGCCTTGTTGAGAGGAAGCTTATTTTTCGGAATCGACTTAGGGTTTGCACATAAAAATGCTAGGTGGCGCCCTCTACCGGCAGGAATTGGAAACTATTGTAATTAGGTTTTTTTTCATAAAAATTTCACTTGGAATCGAACCTGTACCAAAATAGTCTCTTGACTTGATAATTTGAAGTAGGTTTAACTGATCAAGCCAAGAAACTATACCTGTAAGTCGATATTTTAGATGTTTCAAGGCACAAATTGTGGTCCTCTCATTTATGTGCGTTGGTTACTTAGGATAAGTCAGCAGTACCTATTTTAACTACTACTGCACTTTGAGAATTACTTTAATGTATAAGTTTTTATCGACTTTGCATGCGTGAGTAGGGACATTCTACCATACCTTAGTTTCGAACTTCGTAACTGATATGTTATGCACTATTTGAGAATTACTTTAATGTATACGATTTTCATTTTTTTAGTTTAACTTATTTTATCGATTCTGCGCGTCAGAGTAGGTTCATTTTACCAAACCCTGGTTTTGAACCTGCAAACTATGATTCAAATTTCATTTTTTGTGGCTGATACGCTATTCACTGGGCAAACCATGCCCCAACATTTACTAATATATTTTTGAATACTATCTTTTCTAAATACTTATCATTTTATTATGCTTTCGTTTTAATATTAATTTAACTTAACGGGAGTTATAATTGCATCACAACATTTAAAATTCTGATAGTTTTTATTTTTTTTAATTTTCGGCTATGTCTTTTCGAAAAGGAAGTATGTAGGGGGGCTAAATTTTTAGGGGTTCAAAAGTCACTTTTTTTAATAACTGATATACTATCCAATGCCCAGACTGCGTCTCTAACGTTTACTTGCATGGTTTTAAACATTATCTTTCGCAAACATTTGATAAGTAATCAGCCTTTTCAACAAAAACTAACTATTATGTAAATAATGATACTCATTGATTTTAAGGGAGATTATTTCACAAGTACACAAATTTTAAGAAAGGAGATTTTTTAACATTCCAATTAAATTAATTATGTACATTACTTTTTAACACACTACTGTAATTTAAATATATTATTTAGTCACTAACCCTGATATTTTTTCAAAGTAAAAGTTTTATAAGCATCGAAGAAATATCTCTTATTTTAAATAACTTAATTTTTGATTGCAAACCATTTTGCATGTTTTTGTAAATACGTTCTTTATGAAGTATACAACAGTTTTATTTTTAAAGATCATTAACTTAGCGGGGAGTTATAGCTGCATCACAAAATAAATTAAATCAGCTCCTAGTTCGTTATTGCAATTGATAATTATTTAATGATTCTACATTAATTCTAATGAATTTTAAAACTACTGCTGCACTCATTCTTTTGTAGTGTTTAATAAAATTTAGTACTAGTTTAAACATTGGTTTAACATATACCTCAGTGAAATAATAAAATTAACTTGTAAAACGATGAATTCAAACTCGTAATTCGAATAATCATATACTTTTCAGACATTACAAAAGTACCTTTTGATATTTGATTGATCCATTTCCCGTGAACTTTATACTTTATGTCACGTGTTATTTATAAATTTATGTACCAATCATTAAAATTTTCTAACATGCGCCCCCTATGATTATATGAAATTGAATGGGACGAGACTTTTTTCATTAGTGTTTGCTTTTCTTTGAATGTGTGAAGACGTTTTTACACTTAAGATAATATGGCTGGTTCTCAAGATGGACATTCTACTATGTTAAACGATGATGTATCAAGATTAAATGATCAAGACATGATATTAACAGTACAACCTAAAGTAGAACTCGTTTCAGATAATGAAGTGGAATCCTCTGTATCAAAACTGAAGTCACCTTTTTTATGTACTATTTGCAATAAGTCCTTTTTACGAAAAGGTAATTTAAACCAACATTTGACCATACATTCAGGAGAAAGACCATTTGTATGTGACATCTGTCAAAAAACATTCTCTAGAAAGGCTGTTTTGAATCATCATGAATTATCTCATTTAAAGATACCTTCGCAACATAAATGTGATTCATGCGATGAAACCTTCTCAAGAAAGCCTGACTTATTAAAACACAAGAAGATTCACAAGTCCTCCAAGCAGGATAAATGTAGCGAAATGAAACCAGCTTTAAACGACCAAGAGACACATGTTTCGGATATCGAAATACCTCCTTTAAAGATAAAGTCCTTTGAATGTAGAATTTGTCATAAAACATTCATGCAAAGAACTGATTTAAAATGTCATAGTATAACTCATTCCAAGACAGCCACTGCATATAAATGTGATCAATGTGGAAAAGACTATTTCAGCAAGTTTTTGTCAAAAAGTCATACGTTAATCGCACATCAAACACCCCATTTGAAGAAAAAGTCCTTTGAATGTGAAATTTGTCATAAAACATTTATGCAAAAAACTTATTTAAAACAGCATAGTATAACTCATTCTAAGACAACCACTTCATATAAATGTGAACAGTGTGAAAAAGACTATTTAAGCAGGTTTTTGTTAAAAATTCATATGAAGTCTCATGAAAAGACTCTCAACTCATACAATTGGGATAAATGTTCCAATTCATTTTCATCAAAGTCTATTTTAACTAAACATAAAAAAATTCATTCTAAGAAATATAAATATAATCACTGTAACATAATCTTTTATCTCGACTTTGAGTTTATACATCATCTTATCAAAATGCATAAATGAAAACTTTGTCTAAACATATAAATTGATTTGAATATCTACACCTTTCTAAAATTATTTGTCTTTCTATAACTATTGAAAATGATTAATAAATATTATGTAAGTGAAACATATTTTGTCTTTTATTTTTTGTTCTAAAACCATTTCAAATTTTATCTAAGAAATTGTATTCCATTAAGAAATTAGTTACTATATATTCATATAATATTTTACTATATAGAAAATACTCATTGGTTATTAAACAGCATTTTATGCATATCCATACTAAAAAGAGGGTTGCAACCAAAATTAGTCAGCGAAAGTGACACCAATTTGGCGATATCTCTAATATCTCATCAAATTCCTCTAGGCATTCATTGTGAACCAATAGGGATTACTTGCTTACTAGGTAAATAGTTACTAAGTATTGATATAACATTATACTAAAAAGAAAAAATAAATATAATATTTCAAAATTTTGTTTAAGTAATTGTATTCAATTAAGTAAATATTTATTAAGTATTCATATAATATTATACTAAAAAGAAAAAAATAAATACAATATTTCAAATTTTGTCTAAGAAATTGTAGTCAAGTAAATAAATATTTATTAAGTATTCATATAATATTATACTAAAAAGAAAAAAATAAATACAATATTTCACATTTTGCCTAAGAAATTGTATTCAATTAAATAAATAGTTATTAAGTATTCATATAATATTATACTAAAAAGAAATATATATATAATATTTCAAATTTTGTCTAAGTAATTGTGTTCAATTAAGTAAATATTTCAAATTATGTTTTTAGTAATTGCAAAACATTTAACACTATTTCAACATGATATTTACTAAATATTCAACTAATATTGTACTAAAAAGGACAAAAATTTATAATATTTCAAATTTTCTCTAAGAAATTGTATTTAACTAAGTAAATATTTACTAAAAAGAAAAAATAAATATCATATTTAAAATTTTATCTAAGTAATTATATGCAATTAAATAATAGTTACTAAGTATTCAACTAATATTATACTAAAAAGAAAAAATAAACATAATATTTCAAAATTTTGTTTAAGTAATTGTATTCAATTAAGTAAATAGTTACCAAGTATTCATATAAGTTATCGCGAGATATTTTTAAATTCTACTAAAAAGAAAAAATAAATATCATATTTCAAATTTTGTCTAAGAAATTGTATTCAATTAAGTAAATAGTTACTAAATATTCATATAATATTATACTAAAAAAAAAAAATAAATATCATATTTCAAATTTTGTTTAAGCAATTGTATCCAATTAAATAATATTCACTAAGTATTCATATAACATTTTGCTAAAAATTGTATTCAATTAAATAAATAGTTACTAAGTATTCATATAATATTATACTAAAAAGAAAAAATAAATACAATATTTCAAATTTTGTCTAAGAAATTGCATTCAATTAAGTAAATAGTTACTAAGTATTCATATAATATAATACTAAAAAGAAAAAATAAATATCATATTTCAAATTTTGTATAAGTAATTATGTCCAATTAAATAATATTTACTAAATATTCAACTAATATTACACTGAAAAGAAAAAATAAACATAATATTTCAAAATTTTGTTTAAGTAATTGTATTCAATTAAGTAAATAATTACTAAGTATTCAGCTAATATTATACTAAAATGAAAAAATATATAATATTTCAAATTTTGTTTAAGTAATTGCAAAACATTAAAAAATATTTAATAATATTACTATATAATATCTACTAAGTATTCGTAAAATATTTTACTAAAAAGAAAAATAAATATCATGTTTCAAATTTCGTCTAAGTAATTATGTGCAATTAAATAATAGTTACTAAGTATTCAACAAATATTGTCTAAGCATTCAACTAATATTGTACTAAAAAGAAAAAAATATATATAATATTTCAAATTTTATCTAAGTAATGGTGTTCAATTAAATAATATTTACTAAGTATTCATATTTTACTAAAACAAATCATACAATAGTGAAGACATCAGTCAAAGTGTTTAAACACGTAGTTTAATTAAATTACTCTTCAATCAACTTCACTTAAATTTATTTTTTTTTTCAATTTCTTATCAAATGAATCTTGAGTTAACTTTATTTTATTAATTTCATATTAAATTCCTGAAGTTATCCATTAAATAAGTTAATTTTCAATACTTTTAATATATTAGAACGTTTAATATTTCACCCACCGTTTGTATAAACAACTGTCATTCCCTTATTAATAATGAATATTATCATATGTTAGCATACAATTCTTCAAAAAAGGATAAAACCATTAACGTAATATATATCATTCACCCTGTATATAAAAACTATTATCTTGTGTTACCATACTATCCTTCAAAAAAGGGTAAAACCATTCACATAATATATATCACTCACCCTGTATATAAAAACTGTTATCACACGATCCTTCAAAAAGGATAAAACCGCCATGCAAAATGAATTGTTTAAAACAAAACGTATTCCTATCCTCTTTAATCCGTGTGTTTATTTTTCATAGTGTTCGAATATGGTACTCCTATTACAACTTTTAAAGGAATGTTATAATTTGTACATGTATAACTAAAGAAATAAACAATCTCATAACAATTAAAAATGTATAAGATACCTATAAAATATCCTACTATAAATCTTAATACTATGATTCATACCTTTCAAGAATTAAAAAAGTTAATACTATTCTTCGAAAAAAGAATAAAACCGTTAACATAATGCATATCATATCAATCAATTAATCAATCAGTCATATCAATCAATCAATCATATCATATCATTACTAATATGTATGTTTATTTTGCTATACCTTTTAGAACTTTTAATAGAGTGTTAGAGTATAATTTGCATATGTATAGCTTAAGAAAACAACAATTCTTTAATAAATAAAAAATATAACATAGGTTTAAAACATTAAATTAATAATCTTAACATTTTAATTCATACTTTTTAAAATTAAAAAGTTTAAAAAACTTTATAAAATTTAAAAATTAAAACTTTGAAAGAAAAAAACTTTTATAAAATTTAAAAATTAAAACTTTGAAAAAAAAAACTTTATAAAATTTAAAAATTAAAACTTTGAAAGAAAAAAACTTTTATAAAATTTAAAAATTAAAACTTTGAAAAAAAAACTTTATAAAATTTTAAAAATTCAAACTTTGAAAAAAACTTTATGAAATTTAAAATTAAAACTTTGAAAAAAAAAACTTTATAAAATTTAAAAAATTAAAACTTTGAAAAAAACTTTATAAAATTTTAAATTAAAACTTTGAAAAAATTATAAAGTTTACAAAATTAAAAAAATTAAGTTATCAAAATTAAAATAATATTTAAAAAACTTCATAAATTAAGTTTGCAAAAGCGAGTTTACCTGCTTGTACATGTACATGACTTTCAACATGTTATAGTTTAATATATATCTTCTTTTTTGTCGTATAGAAGCAATAGGCTTATATAACACACACACACACACACATACATACATATATATACTTAATAAAAATATTTTTAAGTAAAAAGAAAAAAAAGAAAAAAGTTATAATAATTAAAATTAAAAAATAAATATAGAAGTTTTCCAAAATTTAAAAAATAAAAATCTAGTTTTAAAAAAATTAAAAAAAAATTTCAAAAATGCTTTTAAAAAGTTCAATTAGATTTAAAATAAAAGTATTCAATCATATCAATCAATCAATCAACCAATCAAGATTTCAAATACAAGTAATCAATGAATCATATTAAGTCAAATTCAAGTCAATTCAAGTATTACAAGTTAGCAGAAAAAATAGTGAGTTTGCGTATCTATCTGTATATAAGACTTTAAAACTTTCACTATGTTTTTGTTTAGTATATATGTATTGTAACTTTCACTATGATTTAGTTAAATAATTATAAATCTTTATGTTATCATCCTACCCTCATTATATCCTATAATTATACACTTCGAAACGTTAAAAAGCGATATATTAATAAGTTCCTCAGTTTAAAAAATTAAAAATATTAAAAAAAAATTTTTTAATTTCTATTGTCTATTATTTCTATGTCTATTATTTTGTATTTTTGTATCTACTTATAAAAACTACTTATACTAGAATATATACAAGTATACTAGTATATACATAGTATAAATTATATAAGTATATAAAACTCGGATAATATTCAAACTTGAATTCTATTAATGATGCAATATAAAAGCTTCCGCTTTTATATTTAATATTAATAATATTAATAACGGTTTAGTAATCAATCAAATATTATCAATTATTATACTTTAATACTATGAAAATCAATCTTTGTTCACAATAGCGAGGAAGTTTTTAATAGGATTTTTGTTTGGAAATACGTGATATCCTGGTACTTAAGATTTCACAAAATAAGACTGAAGAAAATATCCAACCTACATATTCAAGAACTAAATTGAAAATGGCTGACGTCGTGATAACAACTCATATCAGTTAGACCTCGTGACTTGATAACATAGTCTGATTGTACATTGAACATTCCAGAAGGCATGATGGAAGCACGTGATATCTTATCGATTACGTCATGATCTGCAATCTGATTAACTGAGTATTTCTTTTCTGACTCTAAGTACGGTAAGTCCACTATTTTTCGATATGTATATGTCGAATAATAATATGTTGTATGAATATATAATTTGTTGCTTTTTATATGAATGTTTAAGTATAGTTGTTTTTTTTTAAAGTTTTGCAATGTTGGTATAGCGTATTATAACATATAAAACTTGGTTAATACTCATACTTGATTTCTATGAATGATGTAATAAAAAACTTCGCTTTTATAGGAAATTTAAGTTACTTCTAAATATATTATTATCCAGTTAAACAATGAATGATCATACTTTAGCAGTATAAAAATCAATCTTTGTTCACTAGAGTAAGAAAGTTATTTTATAGGATTTTTGCTTGCAAATATATAATAACATGTTACTTAAGATTTTACAAGATAATAGACATAGAAATAATAGACAATAGAAATTTAAAAAAAAAATTTTAATATTTTAGATTTTTTAAACTGAGGAACTTATTAATATATCGCTTTTTAACGTTTCGAAGTGTATAATTATAGGATATAATGAGGGTAGGATGATAACATAAAGATTTATAATTATTTAACTAAATCATAGTGAAAGTTACAATACATATATACTAAACAAAAACATAGTGAAAGTTTTAAAGTCTTATATACAGATAGATACGCAAACTCACTATTTTTTCTGCTAACTTGTAATACTTGAATTGACTTGAATTTGACTTAATATGATTCATTGATTACTTGTATTTGAAATCTTGATTGGTTGATTGATTGATTGATATGATTGAATACTTTTATTTTAAATCTAATTGAACTTTTTAAAAGCATTTTTGAAATTTTTTTTTAATTTTTTTAAAACTAGATTTTTATTTTTTAAATTTTGGAAAACTTCTATATTTATTTTTTAATTTTAATTATTATAACTTTTTTCTTTTTTTTCTTTTTACTTAAAAATATTTTTATTAAGTATATATATGTATGTATGTGTGTGTGTGTGTGTGTATATATAAACCTATTGCTTCTATACGACAAAAAAGAAGATATATATTAAACTATAACATGTTGAAAGTCATGTACATGTACAAGCAGGTAAACTCGCTTTTGCAAACTTAATTTATGAAGTTTTTTAAATATTATTTTAATTTTGATAACTTAATTTTTTTAATTTTGTAAACTTTATAATTTTTTCAAAGTTTTAATTTAAAATTTTATAAAGTTTTTTTCAAAGTTTCAATTTTTTAAATTTTATAAAGTTTTTTTTTCAAAGTTTTAATTTTAAATTTCATAAAGTTTTTTTCAAAGTTTGAATTTTTAAAATTTTATAAAGTTTTTTTTTTCAAAGTTTTAATTTTTAAATTTTATAAAAGTTTTTCTCTTTCAAAGTTTTAATTTTTAAATTTTATAAAGTTTTTTTTTTCAAAGTTTTAATTTTTAAATTTTATAAAAGTTTTTTTCTTTCAAAGTTTTAATTTTTAAATTTTATAAAGTTTTTTTTTCAAAGTTTTAATTTTTAAATTTTATAAAAGTTTTTTTCTTTCAAAGTTTTAATTTTTAAATTTTATAAAGTTTTTTTAAACTTTTTAATTTTAAAAAGTATGAATTATAATGTTAAGATTATTAATTTAATGTTTTAAACCTATGTTATATTTTTTATTTATTAAAGAATTGTTGTTTTCTTAAGCTATACATATGCAAATTATACTCTAACACTCTATTAAAAGTTCTAAAAGGTATAGCAAAATAAACATACATATTAGTAATGATATGATATGATTGATTGATTGATATGACTGATTGATTAATTGATTGATATGATATGAATTATGTTAACGGTTTTATTCTTTTTTCGAAGAATAGTATTAACTTTTTTAATTCTTGAAAGGTATGAATCATAGTATTAAGATTTATAGTAGGATATTTTATAGGTATGTTATACATTTTTAATTGTTATGAGATTGTTTATTTCTTTAGTTAAACATATACAAATTATAACATTCCTTTAAAAGTTGTAATAGGAGTACCATATTCGAACACTATGAAAAATAAACACACGGATTAAAGGGGATAGGAATACGTTTTGTTTTAAACAATTCATTTTGCATGGCGGTTTTATCCTTTTTGAAGGATCGTGTGATAACAGTTTTTATATACAGGGTGAGTGATATATATTATGTGAATGGTTTTACCCTTTTTTGAAGAATAGTATGGTAACACAAGATAATAGTTTTTATATACAGGGTGAATGATTATATATTACGTTAATGGTTTTATCCTTTTTTGAAGAATTGTATGCTAACATATGATAATATTCATTATTAATAAGGGAATGACAGTTGTTTATACAAACGGTGGGTGATATATTAAACGTTCTAATATATTAAAAGTATTGAAAATTAACTTATTTAATGGATAACTTCAGGAATTTAATATGAAATTAATAAAATAAAGTTAACTCAAGATTCATTTGATAAGAAATTGAAAAAAAAAAATAAATTTAAGTGAAGTTGATTGAAGAGTAATTTAATTAAACTACGTGTTTAAACACTTTGACTGATGTCTTCACTATTGTATGATTTGTTTTAGTAAAATATGAATACTTAGTAAATATTATTTAATTGAACACCATTACTTAGATAAAATTTGAAATATTATATATTTTTTTTTCTTTTTAGTACAATATTAGTTGAATGCTTAGACAATATTTGTTGAATACTTAGTAACTATTATTTAATTGCACATAATTACTTAGACGAAATTTGAAACATGATATTTATTTTTCTTTTTAGTAAAATATTTTACGAATACTTAGTAGATTTTTAATATTTTGCAGTTACTTAAACAAAATTTGAAATATTATATATTTTTTCTTTTTAGTATAATATTAGCTGAATACTTAGTAACTATTTACTTAATTGAATACAATTACTTAAACAAAATTTTGAAATATTATGTTTATTTTTTCTTTTCAGTGTAATATTAGTTGAATATTTAGTAAATATTATTTAATTGGACATAATTACTTATACAAAATTTGAAATACGATATTTATTTTTTCTTTTCAGTATAATATTATATGAATACTTTATTTACTTAATTGAATGCAATTTCTTAGACAAAATTTGAAATATTGTATTTATTTTTTTTTAATATAATATTATATGAATACTTAGTAACTATTTATTTAATTGAATACAATTTTTAGCAAAATGTTATATGAATACTTAGTGAATATTATTTAATTGGATACAATTACTTAAACAAAATTTGAAATATGATATTTATTTTTTCTTTTTAGTATAATATTATATGAATATTTAGTAACTATTTACTTAATTGAATACAATTTCTTAGACAAAATTTGAAATATGATATTTATTTTTTCTTTTTAGTAGAATTTAAAAATATCTCGTGATAACTTATATGAATACTTGGTACTATTTACTTAATTGAATACAATTACTTAAACAAAATTTTGAAATATTATGTTTATTTTTTCTTTTTAGTATAATATTAGTTGAATACTTAGTAACTATTATTTAATTGCATATAATTACTTAGATAAAATTTTAAATATGATATTTATTTTTTCTTTTTAGTAAATATTTACTTAGTTAAATACAATTTCTTAGAGAAAATTTGAGATATTATAAATTTTTGTCCTTTTTAGTACAATATTAGTTGAATATTTAGTAAATATCATGTTGAAATAGTGTTAAATGTTTTGCAATTACTGAAAACATAATTTGAAATATTATATATATATTTCTTTTTAGTATAATATTATATGAATACTTTATTTACTTAATTGAATGCAATTTCTTAGACAAAATTTGAAATATTGTATTTATTTTTTTTTTTAGTATAATATTATATGAATACTTAGTAACTATTTATTTAATTGAATACAAGTTTTAGCAAAATGTTATATGAATACTTAGTGAATATTATTTAATTGGATACAATTACTTAAACAAAATTTGAAATATGATATTTATTTTTTCTTTTTAGTATAATATTATATGAATATTTAGTAACTATTTACTTAATTGAATACAATTTCTTAGACAAAATTTGAAATATGATATTTATTTTTTCTTTTTAGTAGAATTTAAAAATATCTCGTGATAACTTATATGAATACTTGGTACTATTTACTTAATTGAATACAATTACTTAAACAAAATTTTGAAATATTATGTTTATTTTTTCTTTTTAGTATAATATTAGTTGAATACTTAGTAACTATTATTTAATTGCATATAATTACTTAGATAAAATTTTAAATATGATATTTATTTTTTCTTTTTAGTAAATATTTACTTAGTTAAATACAATTTCTTAGAGAAAATTTGAAATATTATAAATTTTTGTCCTTTTTAGTACAATATTAGTTGAATATTTAGTAAATATCATGTTGAAATAGTGTTAAATGTTTTGCAATTACTGAAAACATAATTTGAAATATTTACTTAATTGAACACAATTACTTAGACAAAATTTGAAATATTATATATATATTTCTTTTTAGTATAATATTATATGAATACTTAATAACTATTTATTTAATTGAATACAATTTCTTAGGCAAAATTTGAAATATTGTATTTATTTTTTTCTTTTTAGTATAATATTATATGAATACTTAATAAATATTTATTTACTTGACTACAATTTCTTGGACAAAATTTGAAATATTGTATTTATTTTTTTCTTTTTAGTATAATATTATATGAATACTTAATAAATATTTACTTAATTGAATACAATTACTTAAACAAAATTTTGAAATATTATATTTATTTTT
Source organism: Maratus speciosus (assembly GCA_963932465.1). Lineage (NCBI taxonomy): Eukaryota > Metazoa > Arthropoda > Arachnida > Araneae > Salticidae > Maratus > Maratus speciosus. The sequence goes on along the minus strand of OZ010789.1, from coordinate 515,900,051 downwards.
TCTTTTTAGTATAATATTATATCAATACTTAGTAACTATTTACCTAGTAAGCAAGTAATCCCTATTGGTTCACAATGAATGCCTAGAGGAATTTGATGAAATATTAGAAATATCGCCAAAATGGTGTCACTTTCGCTGACTAATTTTGGTTGCAACCCTCTTTTTAGTATTGTTGGTTTTGGGGGCACACAGAGTTAGCAGAATAGCTCGACATAAACATTTATTAACACTAACACGAAGACAAAAATATATACATAGCTTAAGTGCGACTAAGCACTGACATGTTTTTAACAGAACTAAATAATCTCGCTGGCAGAGCGGATTTGTAGAAACGTCACTGTACGCGCATGCGCTGAAAGAAAAGGGTAAGATAAATGGACGTTGTATTACAACAATTCCCCCTTTACAACGTGCATTTTCTTAACAAAACAATGTTCTCCTATTAAGCAAATTACAGAGAAATAATATTAATATAAAAATTACAAATACAAATTATATACTTATATAAAAAAGGATACAGAATAATGCTGAAAAATATTAAACATTTTGTCCTATCACTAGATTAATATTAACACAATTATTCTAATTGGTAAACAAATCATATTAGATGTAAATTTCCAACTGGGCGAAAAATGTCCGGAGTGTAATTTCGTATCCAGCGATTTCTGGAGTTCCATAACCTGAGATTTATTCCGTTGAGCTGAACCAGGTTTCAGACCAGATGCTGAAATCATCAAGGTTAGCTGGGTGAAAAAGTTCGACCAGAATCGTCCGGGATAGCTCAGATGGCAGAGCACTGGCGGCTTCAGCCAGGCAGGTCCCGGGTTCGAATCCTGGTCCGGACATTTTTTGCCCAGTTGGAAATTTACATCTAATATTTTGTCCTATCATTTCACAACATTTTTTATGTTTATAAGCGTTTAAAGCTTTGGTTAAAATGTCTGCAGGCATATTTTCTGTCTCTAGGTATTTAACCTCTATTTCGCCATTGTCGTAAATTTCACGCACAAAATGATGTCGAATATCGATGTGTTTTGTGCGCGAATGGTAAACCGGATTTCGTACTAATTTTTGAGCAGACTGGTTATCACAAAATATTATAGTAGGCTCAGTCACTGTTTCAGGAGAAAGTTCACTTAAAAACCGTCTGAGATGCAAAATCTCTTTGGCGGCTTCTGACAATGCCATGTACTCCGCCTCTGTTGTGGATAAGGCGACAGTTCGTTGTTTTCTCGATTCCCACGATATGGCTCCACTGGCGTATTTAAAAATGTAGCCAGTGTACGATTTTCTGTCATTCACATCCGACGCCCAATCGGCATCGACAAATGCAATCAAGGATTCAGAATCACGCTTAAAGATCAGTCCTTGATCTTGGGTTCCTTTCAGATATCGCAAAATTCTTTTTGCAGCTATCCAATGAGGTTTACCTGGATTGTTGTTAAATTGACTTAGGAAATTCACAGCGTGAGTTATATCAGGTCTAGTAGCAACTGATAAATACATAAGGGATCCTATTAATTGACGGTAGGGAATATTATTCATTTCAGACTTTTCTTCTTCAGTTTTGGGACACATATCTTTAGTAAGCTTTACGTTATTATCAAAAGGTGTAGATATTGGTTTGGATTCTTGCATATTAAATTTGCTCAGAATATCTTCAATGTATTTCTTTTGTGTAATTTTAATATTGTCCCCGTTTTGCATAAATTCTATGCCCAAACAATAGTGTAAGAGACCTAAATCTTTCATTTTAAATGATTTTGCTAATTCATCTCGAATATATTGATAATCTTCTTTACATTTAGTAAGAATTATGAGATCATCAACATAAACAATGATAATAGCTTCAATGGGAGATTTAGAAAAATACACACATTTATCAGCATTTAGTGATTTAAACTTCATTTGTTTCAATTTTTCATCTAATTTTTTGAACCATTGGCGACCCGATTGTCCATAAAGGGATTTTTTTAACAAACAAACTTTGTCAGCATTAGATTCATTTTTAAAACCTTCAGGTAATTCCATGTATATTTCTTCAGTTAAATCACCATTTACATAAGCCATAATAAAATCTAATTGATATGCAGTGAACCCATTTTGGATGCCATATGCGATCGCAGCTCTTATTGAACTTAATCTACAGGAGAAAAATTTTCGTCAAAATCGATACCAGGTTTTTGTGTACAACCTTTTGCTACCAATCTCGCTTTAAATTTCTCGATTGACCCATCTGGCTTATATTTTGTTTTTAAAACCCACTTAGATCCTATAATTTTCTTATGTTTTGGCCTATCTACTATTTGCCAAGCATTTTCTTGCATTAATGAATTAAATTCTAAATTCATCGCATTTATCCATTCGTTTTTATACGGACTATTTAGAGCTTCAAATAATTCAGGACAAGAGTCAAAAGAATTATTTACTGCAGTTTGAGATTTTTCTTCTTTCGGAATAATAATTGTTTGATATTCCTTTCGAAGTCTCCCTTTTCTACCTGTTTTTATTTTTCTTGGCCTCCCGCGCGTTCTGAAAGAAGGGGGGTCGGAAATTTCATCAGATTGCGAATCAATTTCTCTTTCACTGTCGCCACTAAAATTGTCTGGTTCCGTTTTCATGACTGAAAATATTTCTGATTGTTGCGTAATTGTATTTGCGCTCGTATTTTCATTATTTTGAGAGAAAGGAAAAATTAATTTTATTTCGGTGTTACAGGAGGGATCATTTTCAAATTCGTTAATAAATCGAACATCACGGCTTATAACAATTTTTCTAGATTTCTTGTTCCAAAGCCTATATGCTTTTGATTCATTAGAATAACCTACAAAAATATGTTCTTCTGATCTAGGATCAAATTTTCCCTTATTTTGCCTTTTATTAAGTACGAAACATTTTTGCCCAAATATTTTGAAGTATGATAAAGTTGGCTTGATGCCAAAGAATACTTCATATGGAGTTTTATTTTCGCTTAAACGTCGTGTCGGGCAGCGATTGCGTATGTAAGCAGCACAATTTATAGCTTCGGCCCAAAAAGATTGTGGAAGATTACTTTGTAATAGTAAACACCTTGCCATTTCAGTTAACGTTCTATTCGATCTCTCAGGGGTGCCATTTTGCTGAGGGGTTAAAGGGGAAGAAAATTCTCGTTTTATACCGCATTCTTCGATATATTTATCAAATTCTTCGCCGCAATATTCTAAGCCATTATCTGTACGAAGAAATTTTATTTTCTTTCCTAGTCGGTTTTCGACTGCTGCTTTGTATTTAACAAATGCATTCTTAACCTCATCCTTGGTTTTAAGAAAACTAACTTCAATATAATGTGATTTATCATCAATAAAAGTAACAAAATATCGCGATCCTCCATGGGAAGGGACTCTCATGGGCCCACATAAATCTGAATGGATCCGAAATAATAAATCATTACTTTCAAAATTTGATTGTTTAGGAAAAGGGCGGACAGTTTGTTTACCTTGAATACAAACTTTACAATCTTTAAGAGACTCATCATCATTAAAATTTAAATTTCTAACCATATTATTAGATTTAAGTTTCTTTAAATCAGACTCATTTAAATGTCCTAACTTTAAATGCCATTTTACAAAATCACTTACCTGTGCTATTGCAGCTCTTTCGGGGATTGGATGTACATAATATAAATCACCTTGACGAACAGCTTGTACTAGTATAGAACCATTAGGCTCAATTATTTTAGCATATCGTTCTTTAAAAAGCACAGAACGATTATTAGCCGTTGCTTTTGACGTTGAAATCAAATTACATTTTAACTCGGGTACACACAGAACGTTCTTAAGTGTGAGATTAGTAGTCCCACTACCGTTAGGCACTGTAATAAGAACTGTTCCTATTCCTGTGATTTTTGCTGTTTTATCAACCGCAAGCTGTATTGTAGAATTATCACGAGGATGAAATTCTGTAAATAAATTTTTATCTTTGCACATATGAGATGTACAACCACTGTCTAAACACCATGCCGGAGATTCATGATATACGTCGTTAAATGCCATACTAACCGGTTCTTCATAACTAATCATTGAACCTTGATTTCCTTTATTTAAAGATGTAAGCTTTCTGTCCGCTATTTTCTTCCTACATTCGTTAGCTTTATGCCCGATTTTGGAGCAATAATTGCACTTGAAATTACGATAATTTCTCTCTGCAGGAAAATTTTTATTTGTATTAGTCTTCCATTTTTCATTTTTCTTCTGTTCTTGATTGTTTCTCTTGTTTTCTATATAATAGGCATTTTGTGAATCATGGGTGGTTTTTCCTTTTCTAGCTTCCCATTCTTCTAGCATCTTAATTTTCAAAGAATCGGGTTTAGGTAATTCATCTCTCGATTCTATAGCGCATCTAAAATTTTCGAAATTCTCAGGAACACTGTAGAGTAGAAGAATTGATAACAAATCATCCGCAATTTCTATTTCCATTTCTTTTAATTTATCAACAATCTCAAAAAAGATATTTAAATGTTCAGACATCGTTTCACTGAAACTCATCTTTCGAAACAGAAGCTGTTTTAACAGCGTTGCTTTCTTTGCAGGGCCTCTTGATTCATAAACGTCTTTCAATTTATTCCATACAGAATTTGAAGTTGCACAGTGCTTGATGTGGCACAATTCACTAGGATTTATGGCCAGAATTATATCAGCACGAGCTTTTTGATCAGCCTGGAGCCATTTCTTTTCATCAGCGCTACCTTCGGCCGGTTTCTCTTCTTTGTCGGTTACATAATCCCAATGATCATTTTTTATTAATACTGCTTCAATTTGAAGTTTCCAGCTATCAAAGTTATCTTTGCCGAGCTTTTCAATTGTCGTAACATGTGACATGATTAAATAAAATATCTCGCAGCCACAAATTAAAACAGTTAATGACAGAACGTAGAAGAGTTCTTAGTTTCGGTTTAGGCTTAAGACTTTACAATTCGAAAGTTCGAATTAAAAAATATTTCTGCTATTTATAGCGCAGTGAGTAGCGTCTCTGGTACCCATAACCTTTGTTGGTTTTGGGGGGACACAGAGTTAGCAGAATAGCTCGACATAAACATTTATTAACACTAACACGAAGACAAAAATATATACATAGCTTAAGTGCGACTAAGCACTGACATGTTTTTAACAGAACTAAATAATCTCGCTCGCAGAGCGGATTTGTAGAAACGTCACTGTACGCGCATGCGCTGAAAGAAAAGGGTAAGATAAATGGACGTTGTATTACAACAAGTATGGATATGCATAAAATGCTGTTTAATAACCAATGAGTATTTTCTATTTAGTAAAATATTATATGAATATATAGTAACTAATTTCTTAATGGAATACAATTTCTTAGATAAAATTTGAAATGGTTTTAGAACAAAAAATAAAAGACAAAATATGTTTCACTTAGATAATATTTATTAATCATTTTCAATAGTTATAGAAAGACAAATAATTTTAGAAAGGTGTAGATATTCAAATCAATTTATATGTTTAGACAAAGTTTTCATTTATGCATTTTGATAAGATGATGTATAAACTCAAAGTCGAGATAAAAGATTATGTTACAGTGATTACATTTATATTTCTTAGAACGAATTTTTTTATGTTTAGTTAAAATAGACTTTGATGAAAATGAATTGGAACATTTATCACAATTGTATGAGTTGAGAGTCTTTTCATGAGACTTCATATGAATTTTTAACAAAAACCTGCTTAAATAGTCTTTTCCACACTGTTCACATTTATATGAAGTGGTTGTCTTAGAATGAGTTATACTATGCTGTTTTAAATAAGTTTTTTGCATAAATGTTTTATGACAAATTTCACATTCAAAGGACTTTTTCTTCAAATGGGGTGTTTGATGTGCGATTAACGTATGACTTTTTGACAAAAACTTGCTGAAATAGTCTTTTCCACATTGATCACATTTATATGCAGTGGCTGTCTTGGAATGCGTTATACTATGACATTTTAAATCAGTTCTTTGCATGAATGTTTTATGACAAATTCCACATTCAAAGGACTTTATCTTTAAAGGAGGTATTTCGATATCCGAAACATGTGTCTCTTGGTCGTATAAAGCTGGTTTCATTTCGCTACATTTATCCTGCTTGGAGGACTTGTGAATCTTCTTGTGTTTTAATAAGTCAGGCTTTCTTGAGAAGGTTTCATCGCATGAATCACATTTATGTTGCGAAGGTATCTTTAAATGAGATAATTCATGATGATTCAAAACAGCCTTTCTAGAGAATGTTTTTTGACAGATGTCACATACAAATGGTCTTTCTCCTGAATGTATGGTCAAATGTTGGTTTAAATTACCTTTTCGTAAAAAGGACTTGTTGCAAATAGTACATAAAAAAGGTGACTTCAGTTTTGATACAGAGGATTCCACTTCATTATCTGAAACGAGTTCTACTTTAGGTTGTACTGTTAATATCATGTCTTGATCATTTAATCTTGATACATCATCGTTTAACATAGTAGAATGTCCATCTTGAGAACCAGCCATATTATCTTAAGTGTAAAAACGTCTTCACACATTCAAAGAAAAGCAAACACTAATGAAAAAAGTCTCGTCCCATTCAATTTCATATAATCATAGGGGCGCATGTTAGAAAATTTTAATGATTGGTACATAAATTTATAAATAACACGTGACATAAAGTATAAAGTTCACGGGAAATGGATCAATCAAATATCAAAAGGTACTTTTGTAATGTCTGAAAAGTATATGATTATTCGAATTACGAGTTTGAATTCATCGTTTTACATGTTAATTTTATTATTTCACTGAAATATATATTAAACCAATGTTTAAACTAGTACTAAATTTTATTAAACACTACAAAAGAATGAGTGCAGCAGTAGTTTTAAAATTCATTAGAATTAATGTAGAATCATTAAATAATTATCAATTGCAATAACGAACTAGGAGCTGATTTAATTTATTTTGTGATGCAACTATAACTCCCCCGCTAAGTTAATGATCTTTAAAAATAAAACTGTTGTATACTTCATAAAGAACGTATTTACAAAAACATGCAAAATGGTTTGCAATCAAAAATTAAGTTATTTAAAATAAGAGATATTTCTTCGATGCTTATAAAACTTTTACTTTGAAAAAATATCAGGGTTAGTGACTAAATAATATATTTAAATTACAGTAGTGTGTTAAAAAGTAATGTACATAATTAATTTAATTGGAATGTTAAAAAATCTCCTTTCTTAAAATTTGTGTACTTGTGAAATAATCTCCCTTAAAATCAATGAGTATCATTATTTACATAATAGTTAGTTTTTGTTGAAAAGGCTGATTACTTATCAAATGTTTGCGAAAGATAATGTTTAAAAGCATGCAAGTAAACGTTAGAGACGCAGTCTGGGCATTGGATAGTATATCAGTTATTAAAAAAAGTGACTTTTGAACCCCTAAAAATTTAACCCCCCTACATACTTCCTTTTCGAAAAGACATAGCCGAAAATTAAAAAAAATAAAAACTATCAGAATTTTAAATGTTGTGATGCAATTATAACTCCCGTTAAGTTAAATTAATATTAAAACGAAAGCATAATAAAATGATAAGTATTTAGAAAAGATAGTATTCAAAAATATATTAGTAAATGTTGGGGCACGGTTTGCCCAGTGAATAGCGTATCAGCCACAAAAAATGAAATTTGAATCATAGTTTGCAGGTTCAAAACCAGGGTTTGGTAAAATGAGCCTACTCTGACGCGCAGAATCGATAAAATAAGTTAAACTAAAAAAATGAAAATCGTATACATTAAAGTAATTCTCAAATAGTGCATAACATATCAGTTACGAAGTTCGAAACTAAGGTATGGTAAAATGTCCCTACTCACGCATGCAAAGTCGATAAAAACTTATACATTAAAGTAATTCTCAAAGTGCAGTAGTAGTTAAAATAGGTACTGTTGACTTATCCTAAGTAACCAACGCACATAAATGAGAGGACCACAATTTGTGCCTTGAAACATCTAAAATATCGACTTACAGTTATAGTTTCTTGGCTTGATCAGTTAAACCTACTTCAAATTATCAAGTCAAGAGACTATTTTGGTACAGGTTCGATTCCAAGTGAAATTTTTATGAAAAAAAACCTAATTACAATAGTTTCCAATTCCTGCCGGTAGAGGGCGCCACCTAGCATTTTCATGTGCAAACCCTAAGTCGATTCCGAAAAATAAGCTTCCTCTCAACAAGGCCTAATCCCTTATGTTATAATATAACATTACCTTATATGGACATTCATTCAAACCCTAAGATACTACGAAAAATTAAGCCCCGTCTAAAAATTTTACCATCTTCCTACCCTATCATACTATAGTATGATCTAGATCGACTCCTTACGTTCGAAAACTATCTATAATTTTCTTCTAAACTAATACCACCCTACTATAGCATGATCTTTCCACACTTTACTATTATCTCACTATTAGATTATCTTATCTCACTATCCTATCTTATCTCCTTTCCGACTGATAAGAACTTAACACACATATCTCTCAAATCCTCTCGTACTATAGTACGATTTTCAGTTCCACCACCTCCCACCTCCCACCGTCTCTTTCGAACTGTCTTTTCCCCACTACTAGGGGAGAACAGGGGAAAACTACAGGGATTATTAGATTTTTTTCTTTTCCGTTAGTTTCAAATTGATAATTGAAATTACATTTTTGTAGTGACAATCTCTAATGGCAACAAAATTACTCCATTTTTTTAAAAGGGGAGAACAGGGGAAAACTATAGGGATTATTAGATTTTTTTCTTTTCAGTCAGTTTCAAATTGATAATTGAAATAATATCTTTTATTTCAATTGATAGTGAAATAATATTGATATAAAGTTACGTTTTTCAGGAAAATTTGGAAAAATAAAAATTAGACTTGTTCTTTGTCGTCCTTTTGAAAAGGAAAGTTATTAAAATCAGAAAGAAATTTTAAAATAAGAATTAAATGATCACGTGTTAAAAGCAGAAAATAAGGAAACTTATGTTAAAATATTTACACGTAAATATTAAAAATGTATGAAAACTTTAAAATAATAAAATTATTACACGCGAAACGCATTTAAAGGGGTTAATTACGTCATATGCAAAATTCCCATTAAATTTTTACGAGTGAAAAGCATTTTATGGTGAATATTAAGTCATATTTAAAAGCTAAAATTATAATATTTCCAAACACTTTTAAATTAAACAATATATGTACCCGCGAATCTTAAAAAAGGATAAAGTTTAAAGGAAATAAATTATTACATGCGAAAGCATTTAATATTGGAAATTACGTCATATTTGAAACCGATACATTTAAAACGATTTGGTACTTTTCGGTTAGCCGGGCGCCAGTGTTATATATACATATGTATGTACACCTATATATACATATACATGTATATTTATACAAATATAGAAGCTATATGTATACATATATATATATGTGTGTATATATACATATATATGTATATATAGATATACATACATATGTATATATAACACTGGCGCCCGGCTAACCGAAAAGTACCAACGATTTTCATTCCGGAGAATTTAAATGCGACATCACATGGTATAAAAGTAGTGTGACTAGCGAAATTATTTATACATTACATCACTTCATGCAGTGTAAATACAGGTAGATATATGCGCAAAATACTTTAGTTTTATTTTGTAGGAATTACTATTCGATAAATAAATTTTAGAAAATTCGGATATTCTTATTAATATAAAAAATGTACATTGTAAAATATGCGCAATGGTGTATTAAAATAAAGAAAAGAATTCATGAATAAGCTATACCTGTTCCTGAAAATATCTAAAATTCAATCAAAACATAAAATATAAGCTTAAAAATTTCAAAACACAATGCTTTTCAATACCATTTTTCTGAAAGCTATTCCCAAGTAGACGTAGTTCTTTAGCCTCAAAACAAAAAGAAGGATATTGTCCATAGTTTCATTATAAAAGACAGAAAGATAACAACATTTTTAATCTAACTATTTTATACAAGCTGATTTTCAAATGTGTAATTGATCTTACTTATCAATCTCGAAAACAGCTACCAATTTGTACGATAGCGATGGATGAGGCCATTGTATTCGAAAAGTACCCCATTCAAACGGAAAAACATGGTAACCCGATTACAGAAGATAGTTGCCACTATAATGATAATATCATTCAATCTTCCGTAACCTGATAATATTTTTTAAACAGGGCACATTACCATGTTTTTGGAGTCTGTGAAGCCTAAACGGGGGTTGGCGGGCGTAGCTCGCAGGAAGCTGAGCCCCCTGATATATATATAATTTTACATATAAGATTTTACATGTAATTTCACAGTATTTTAATTTTTTGGCATGAACTAATAAAAATAATAAAAAAATAACGTATAAAATTTTAAAATTATTACATTTTTTAAATTTCTTAAACAAAATTTTTATCAATATTTTCGTTTCCGGTGTCTAAGTTAATTATACTTTGACATTTTTTGTAAAAATTATTCTAAATTTCATGGTTATCTATGTACTTGCATAACACAACAATGAAATTTCTAGTAAAAATATTCAGTATTATTTTTTAAAATTCCTTTTTTAAAGCAAATGGTTTAATTAAACGGTTAATTAAAAGTTGAGTTCTTCAATTGCTGTCAATTTTTACAGTTGTAATAGCTTAAAAAAATAAATGCATAATTGTAATGCAGTTAAACATTTTTATCCATATAAAACATACGGGTGCTCAATACTTTTGAGCAATGTTGCATACTGCAAAAAAAAGTGGAAAGTTGTGTGAAAAAATAAAGCTCAAGTAAAATTCGCTTCACCCCATAAGCTTTGCAGCATAAAGTGCTCCGTGAAAAACATGCATCTCAGATATTTCTTTTCTCTGAAAAGTACTTTTGATAAAAAAAAATTAATAGATAGCTCAAATACTTTTTTAGCGTCATATTTCTAAAACAAGCTCAGAAACTTTCAAGAGATTTTCTGGAAAACGATCCATTTCCAGGAAAAGAAAAGAGTGAGAAAAAAACTAATATTAAAATCAATTATCTCATCCATAAGTTATCCATAAACGCAAACACAAACACGCACAAAAAGAAAAAGGAAAGAAAGAAATTATAAGTAAAAAAAAAAAAAAAAAAATTAAAGACAAGCTTTCATTATAACGTACTGAAAAGGGAAAAAAGATTGAAAGGCAATTGATTGAATTATTTTTTTTTAAAGAATTAAATTATAAGTGATTATTTATTTTTTTTTTTTTAATAAAATGATTATACAATTTTAAATACAGCTTCCTGGCAGGAAAAAAAATCAACGCTATCAACGCCCTCGTGAAGATCTAACCCGCATCCATTGACACTCTGCGCGAAAGTAAAAGATGTCACTTTTGCCGAACATGCACCTCTAATGTAGGATCTCTAACATGCCGCAATTTAATCGAAGAATATAAGCTTATTTCTGAAGCAATCAATGACATTTACGTGATCACATATGTAATGATATTTACGTACCCCTATTGGACAAATGCTTTTGCCCTCTGGGGTGTGGCGGTGGCAAATTTCAAACACTTTTTTGCAGAATATTCTATTGTCACTGTAAATACGTCAGTCACATTACCAAAAATTAAGCCAATTGTAGCACAGGAAGTATGTTAAAATTTGATTCCCAGATACTAAACGGACACACAAATAACACACATAAATAAAGGCTTGTAGAAAAAAAGGGGGGGGGGGAGTAGAAATACATTTGGTAATGTTTTATTTAACCTTTAACTGCTGTAAGTAGTCCGCGAAACCGTTCGACATTTTTTAATGACCGGTTAAATATCTTAAAAAGGATATTGATCAGGGAATAGGGGGAATCCCCCTATTTTCTAACTTACTAAAACCAACTCTCAAAGTCACATTCCACATGTGTTACCTGCCATTTACCTGATTTTATTCATTTATTTTGTACTTTTATTCAAGCGGTCGAGCATTTAAAGGTTAAACTTACTGCCTGGCAAAAGGGCCGAAATTGTGTAAAAAGATTAAATTTTAAAAATTGAATAATTTTTGATCCAACATTTGATCATCGTTGTTCTTTATAAGGTGTCCTTTACAATTCCTTATTTACAGATTATTTTTAAATTCTGTTAGTCTCAAGACTCTGTAAGGACTTCTTCCCCTTTCAATAACATAGCGGCCAACCTTTCAGTTTTTATTTTTTAATTAAAAAAAACATAATTTGAACCAGAAAAATTACTTAAAGATATATTTTTGATACAGACTTAATATGTTTAGTTGTTAGTTGTTTCTTGTTTTTAATGGGGTTATTAATAAACTTCCTGTGTTTTAAAAAGAAATAATTTTATTTTTGGTTGATTTGGGAAGATAAAAGACGGAATGATCCCAGATACGTAATAGTTTCAAGTTATAAAATCTGTAATTCAAAGATATAAATCGAGGAAAGTATGTTTTGTTGCATTTTCCTTTTCCATGTTCTTGTGGCTAATTATCTTATTATGGCTTTTTTCCATGTTGTTTTCATCCAATGAATGTTTAAATAATTTTATGCGCAGTAACTTGTTGGCAAAAAAGCCACCTCTGCTTTGCGCAGTTACACGCGCGTCGCGCGCTAATATTTTGATAAATAAATCATCTGTAAATCTGGCCTTTGATAATAAATCATTTAAATATAATAATATAGGTAAATTTCTTACCTTTATGTATCTTCTGCAGCAATCCTCCTGTTCATCTTGGCCGTTTAAATCCAGTACAGGTGTCCTTTCGTTCGGAATTCCTGCTATGTCACTGTCACTGCACTATAGTGTGTGAAATAAAAAAGTTGTGGTTTAATATTTTTTTCTTGTGTGAAATTAAGTCCATTCCTGAGACTGATTTCTTTGCTTATTAAAACTTATATTAAAACGTTAGGTTTACAGTGTTGAATTAATTAATTATACATTTATATTACGCTGCGTTTTGCAGCAACAATTTTATACAGTTACATGTTTTACTTTCAAAAGCTAACAGCACAAGTAAGTTAATAATAATAAAGTTTTTCAGTTCTTTTTAGTTCTTTTTTGATGATGACGTCAAATTCTTGCTTCATGCGTGGGATAATCTAAACATATTTATTGATGGATGTAATTGTTCATTTTGAATAGCATAATTTAGGAAATGTAGAGAGTTTGGTGATTACACAATGATTGATTTCTGCTTAATGTATTTTTATAAGTGTTGGAGAGTTTGCGTCCTTGAAGATTACAGCTTTTATTTCCTGTTTCGAAATCAATTATTATCTGAGAGGGTTATAAATCCCTCATAACTTTCAAAAGAAATTCTCCAATTTGAATTTATTTTCTTATGTTACATTGATGATTTTTGTATATAAGAAACTACAAACTGAATGAATTGCACATAGTTTTCAAATAGTTTTATTAAACGAAGCAGATTATTGGTTATTTCTGCTCTTACCTTACACAGAGAATGTAATTAGAATTAAAATGAAATGTGTGAAATTAAAGTTAATTTGGTGCAAAATCCCCGCAATAAAAGACGTTGTTTCTTATAACAAAGAAAATTTTATAAGGATAAGTTAAAATCATCAAAATTATAAGGAAATGCTTTCCAGTCTGTATTTTTAAATGCTGCAATAGTTTATATATATATATATTTGAAAGGAAACCAATTTTCCTTTAATATATTCGCGAAATTAAAATTTATTTGTCAAAAAAGAGGAAAGTTGTAATTCATAAATTTGAATGCATAAAACTATCTGCTATTATAATAACGTTTTTATGGATGAATTAGGGAGAATTCAAGCATTACTGAAACATAGTTTCACTGATATTAAACATTTACTACCTTTTGGAAGATAAAATACCAAACTCGGAGACATCCTTTTTCCAAAAGTATAATTCGCAAAAATAGAATTCAATCATCTTTTTACCCGACTGAAAAGAAGGGTTATGCGTTTCACGAGTACCTGTGTATGTGGATTTCTTTATACCCTCGAAACATCCCAACGGCTGGATGGATTTCAATGAATGAGGTCTCTATCGATTCGTCTTAACGGCCCGATGGTTATAGGCTAGGTTTTGTTTTTATAAATTCAAAATGGCGGCCGTAAAATACAAAATGACGGTAGGGACGAAAAAAAATTACGCCCCCTATTGAGTGGCATATCATTGGAAAGGTCTTTCAAAATGAAGACGATGTTTCATTGACTATTTTACAGTCAGAAGCTCTGTTAAAATATTATACAACCTGGAAGTTGTGTAGGTAGGATTCTAGCTTTACTGCAACTCTAACCATCATAGACATCTATAGACCTCATCAAAACAGTGTTTATAGATAGGAACTAACAATTAAAAGTTATCAATACAAGTAAATAAAAAAAATAGGTAAGTAATATAAACAAGTAATATAATAAAAAAAAATTAAGTCAATTCCTACTTAGGTCAATAAGAGAATTTTTTTCTCCCATTCTTCTTTCCTCTAGAGTGGCGCTTAAAATGCCTTGATCAAGAAGAGGGCTCTCTCGTTCTTAAAATACCTTAATCAAGAAGAGGGCTTTCTCGATTATTGAAAATTAATTAATTTAATTTAATTAATGAAATACTATTTGAAAAAAAAACTGGATTAACACAAGTGTCATCCACTTCAAGTTTAAAAAAATTTATTTGAGCTTGATTGGATGAATAATATGTATTTTATTAATGATGGAAAATTTGAACAATATATATATATATATCGAAAGTGTGAGCTAATAGTAGGAATTGAAAAAATAGTTTCACATTGATGAGAGATAATTAGCTCGCTTTTTACGCAGTCGAGTTTTTTAATTTTTTAAATTTAATTGTTTATTTCAGTTCGTTTTACTTGAAGTAGCAGAAAATGCGAGATGGGAAATAGCCATAACTAATTTTTGAATGCAAGTGCACATTATTTTATGGCAATGCTTATTTAATTATTCAGTTATATTTTATCTTTGAAAACTGTCCTTGATTATCATATTTCGGATATGCTCTCATCTACATCAGAGCCTGTGAGATGAAATCTCACAGTGTTTAAATCATGTTACTTTTTTTTATTTCTTTTGGCCTTATACATCGATGTTCCTTAAACTTAAATCCATATCTATTTTTGCGCGGGCGATTCGTTTCGACCGCACATCGGCAAGTCTCCGATGTTCCGCAGCGCCTGGCATGGGGTGCTTCTCCTTTAAGATCTGTACGATTGTGATGACGTCATCGGAGCGCCTCTCACGGCATATGCATTGAAAGATGTCGATCTTTCGGAGATGTGTCTAATCGCCGAGCATACAACAAATAAAAATAAAGCTTTTTAAATGTTTTCTTTCGTATTTGTTTATTAAGACATTACCTATTATTTTAAATTCTCTAATAGATTTAAATCTTTTCGTTCCGTAACTTTAGCAGCCCCCGTTTACTTACTATAAATTAAAAATTTCGTTAATTTTAAATCAGAATCTGTTTGTTGCTGTTGCTGTCATGACATAGTTTCGTTTTTAAAAAGATCGCGGGGCTGCGGGCTCCGATCGGTCTGCCGCCGATGAATGTGGGATCCGGTGAAAAGCTTTTGCGTAAACGGTGTCTGTGATTTTAGTAGCTCTTGTTAAATTTATTTTTTGATGGTTTTGAAAGACTTTAATTGAAATTTTTATCAATAGAAAAGTCACCTAGCGCTACATACTGCATTTTAAGGATGTTCTTAAAGAGGAACAGATTATTTTATCAGCCAACGTATTTATTTTTAAAAAATCGGTGACCAACGGGTGAAGGCCTCTTACTTCTCTTCTTCAAGATGAATAAAAAGATTGATTTATGCTTAAAGGTGTCCTCATCATTTATTTACAGATATACAAGTAAAAAGTTTCCATTACTTCTATTTTTTTACAATTGCTGACCTCAAAGAACAGAGGGTTTTATTGCAATACTACACAACGCATATTAACTAAAAAGAACTTCCACTAATAATTTTACCTTTCAAATTAACGGCACATTATTAGTAATACCACATTTGGTGCCGAAAAAAAAAGCAGTGGTTCTGAAGAAAATTTAAATTGATTTAAAGAAAATCGTAATATTTTAGAACTTTTGTTCTCAGAATAACTTTTGAAAAAAAAATTTTTTGATGTGTTTAATATAATTCAAGATTTGTTCTTTAATGAATTTTAAGAAATATGGAATATTTTATGCAAGAATTTTTGCAAAACTACATATGACAATATTTTTTTAGTATTGGAAGTTTCTGTTCTCAAAAATTTCTTGCATAGATTTTTGCTATTTTGAAGAATTAAATTTTATAATTCTAGAATGAATTTGTTCTACTCCATCTTGAAGAATATAATATATTTTGCTAAGTTTGGCAATTTTTTTTAAACAATTATTTAAATTAAGATCAATTTCATATTGAAGATTAGTCATATTTTTGATGATGCATAATTATTATTCTATTTAAATAGTTTTATTTGAAACAATTTCATCTGCATATTCTTTTATTTGTAATGAATTATTAGAGAACATAATTTTTTTTAAAGAATGATTATTTGGTATATATATTTTTTTTAAATGAATTATATATTGTTCTTAGAAAAATTCTAATGAATTTGAAATAATAAAATTGTTCTCAAGAACATATTTCATATTTTAAGAGGCTATGACTTTGGGTTTTTTAATTAAATTTTTATGGCACTATTAAATTGCAACAAATTTGCAAATTCTATATATATATTTATAAGAAGCATTATTTTTGAAATTATGATTATTGGTGCTGAGAAATTTTATTCTTATGTCATACTTATTATTCTGAAGCTGAAATTCTACACAAGAGTTATTAGTTGTAAATATCCTATATAACATTCTTAGATATTTCTATGCTTCTATTCTACAAATTTCAAATCAAGATATTTTGTTTAACAATAATTTGAATACGAGAGTTTCTTCATAGATTTATTCTTATGCCATCTGGACTGTGATGTTCTATTATCATCATGCAGTTTGACTTAGTGCAAAGATAATCTGCAATTTACAAATTAAGAATGTATGCATTTAAGAATATTTTCACATTTATTTTACAACTGTTCTCAGGTTTCTAAAAGAACTATCAGCTGACAAAATTTTATATTCGAAAAATTCATGATGCTTCATTTTTTTTAAAGTTGTAATTTTGAAAATAAGACCTTTCCACTTCATCGTATGTGCAGACTATGACAGTTTTCAACAGACAAGATTCTCATGTTGCTCTCAGAAAAGGAATGAAAGCAGCATTTTTTTTTTTTTTTACTCTTGAGAAGAAGTAGGCATGGGGCTACTTCATTCCTGTTACAGTTATATTCTTGAAATTATTTTACCCAGTGGCGTAGCTACATATTCAGCGCCCTGGAGCAAGTAAAGTTTGTGCGCCCTATTGTCACACAAAAAAGTTCTGCGTAATTTTGTTTTGAAGTTACATATATATATATATATGTAACTAGCTGACCCACTCGGCGTTGCCCGTGCCCGTTATAATAATATACACAAAACTCAAGTTGTATGATTTTATATATTCATAAAGTAGTTCCAATAAACCTGGTTTTAGGGGTGGCCCGCTGCCCTCAGCAGCGTCTAGCGTGTTCCCGACAAACCTCTTTCTGAACGAACCTGTGGCCTGGGTGCCCGCTACCAAAGGCAGTGTATGCCAGGAGTGTTCCGTACGCACTGGAGACAATAAGAAAACCAAGTTGAATGAGTAAACACCGTAGTAATCGAGCCAATAGAACCCGAGATAAGAATGCGAATCCTGGCGGTGGAACTACAATCTTTAAAACAATCGTAAGCTAAGTTGAATGGACCAATTTATGTTTAAATAGAGCCCGTAACAACTGAGAAAAGAATGCGCCTTTAATGTTCGAAAATGGTGCTAACTGAAGTCTAAGACAAACTTTCATAATACAGAAAGTAGCTGAATCGTAATCTAGGTTGAATGAATCAATTCTCGTTGAAATCGGCCCCCTAGAAGCCGTAAAAAGAATGCAGCCCGAAGCAGTGGAAGGTGCTTCTTACCTCGACACCTTGTAAATTTAACAAAATAACCTTTAGCATTAATGTGATATTTAATTTACGGATGAAATCCCATCCCCTCTAAAGTTAACCCCTTACCTTTAACAGTAGGGCGAATTTGAATTCACGGCTGTAATGAGTAAACGTAAAGTTGATGCCGTAAAAGAAGATTAAAATTCGAAAAAAGTGCTAGCTGGAGTAAAAGAAATTTTTTAGTGGTTTATAAAGTAGCCGGAGGACCCTATAGAACTAAGCTAAAGAAAAATGTAAGACTATCGGATAATTTTTAAAGAAACTGCACCAAGGACCCTAAGAAGGCGATTAATATTCAAAATTGGTGGTAGCAGAAATGTGGGTATTTTTTTTTTGTTGTTGTTATTCATGTAGTAGCTAGAGGACCTAAGAAATTGTAGGGAAAATATCCTAGTGAATCGGATCATTTTTATGGGGGGACCAAAAGGAGCCTACTGATAACTGAGAGCAAGGCCTAAGATGAAAACATGATAAAAGGTCCTAGTACTTAGTGCTTTAGATTTTCAATTAGTCGAAATTAAGTATAGGGCATAAATATTTATCATTAGAAAAATTTTCAAAGAAATGCTTTAAAAAAGAGCCCTAGAATCCCAATAAAAATATGAAGGCGTTGGCTCGGGGAGAGAAGTCCAAGACTCAATTTTGAAGTTATGCAATGAGAATGAGACCCAATTAGTCGGTGAAAAATGCATGACGCACAAAAAGTTACCCTAGGGGGCTAGTGTCTGTACTGAAATGTAGAAATGAAAAAAAAAACTAAATGGAAAAAGAGCCCCCAAAACGAAGGTCGGATTAAAAGTGTACAATTTATTAACAATTTAGGGCACAAAAGCTTCAAGTGGCCTTGTACCAAGCCCCAGGGGTCCAGGGTCTCAACTGGAATGTAGCTGGGCAAGAACCCAAAAAAGGCGATTAATATTCAAATTTGGTGGTAGCTGAAGTCTAAAAAAATTTTATGTTGTTCGTGTAGTAGCTGGATTTTCTAAAATGTTGTTACAAATAAAAGGTAGTGAATCAGGCCATTTTTATAGGAGATATAATACGAAGTCCAAAAGGGGCCAACTGATAGTTGAGAGCAGGGCCATAAGATGAAAACATGTTAAAAAGTTCCAGTACTTAGCGCTTTAGATCTCAATAAGTCGAAATTAAGCATAGGGTATATATTAATCATCCGAATAAAATCTTAAAGAAGCATGAAAAAAAAATTGGAAAATTCTTAAAAAAGGGCACCAGTCGTGACCGATGAGAGCCCTGTTAAATAAGTTTACTTTAAGATCTGAAAATCTTCAACAGTCGCCCCCCCCCCCCCCCCAAGTTGCAGAAAACAATCAGGCATGCTGAAACGGTGTTGGAGAAGTTATTTGAGGCTGCAATATGGTATGAATTAAAACTTCCTGAATAGAAGTCATTTCTTTCAAACCGTTTCAACTGTGTATGAAAACATGTTTTAAATCGAAATAGTTGAGCTTAAACACAAGGCAAAATATCATAGCTGAATAGGCTGATTGTAAAAAGATTCATCTATAATGTCTGATTAATAATGAAAAAAATTATGCAAATATTTTAAGAAATCTTCATTACTCTTTTTCTAATTTTGCGTCCTTAGGATTCGTGCGCCTGGAGCAGTCTGCTCCAACTGCTCCACGGTAGCTACGCCCCTGATTTTACCTCATCTATTTTAAAAAATCTTATGTTTTTATACAGCTTTTAAAATAAGTTCTCATATTGTCAGTATTTCTCTGCAATAATTTTAACTGTGTGTCACTGCTGTATCGCATATTTAAAGACTGTCTCTCTACATATGCTGCTCTAAGAGTTTCTATTCCTACCTGTTAAAAAAAAATACTCACCTGCAAAAAAAAACTTTGCTTCATTCTCAACAGTTTCTTACCTGATTAAATTGGTCATTCACTGGTGTGTTGTATCCATTTGTGCTGACCTCTTCTCTAATATTTTCCTTGTTTTATGGTAGAAGATAAATATATTAATACTATACTTACCTGCTCAACTCATTGTTTTATAACAATAACTTTAAAATTTTTGCTTCATTTTCAACGCTGAAGTAACTATTGAAGGAGAGTCATGTCATGTTTGAGTCATTTTATCCTTACAATGTCTGATTCAATTCAATATCTTCGATGTTTGTCTTTAAAGCTAAATAAGATTTACGAGTTATCTCAAATGTTTTCTCAAGTAATAGCTGTCACAAGACCTGATTATGGAAGTTTTGTTGGTTTGCCTGTTCTCTTGTGAGACGTAAATTATCCTTACTAAGTGGATTGGTTGACTTACTGCTCCTAAAAGTCAGTATTGTTATTTTTGCAAATTTTTTTTTGCTAAATCAAGAAAATTTATGAAATATTATAAAATCAGTTACTTTCAATATTGATTTTGTATGTGTATTCTTACATATACCTGCAGTTACAAGAGTTGTATTTTGATTCTGGAATTCTCAAGATCAATTTATTTTCCGTCTAAATTCCCCATATTTCAAAAATTTTATTGTGCCTTTGTTTTCATTTGTGAATATACCCAAAGTCACTAAATTTTTATGTTGTCATATGCCTCATATTTTTACACAGGAAGTAATTAATTGAATGAATTCTGAAGATTTTATTATTATTAATGAAGAAATTAAAAATTTTTTAAGCATCAAATCAAAAGAAAAGCGCAGTTCTTAGTAACTATTTAACAGCGCCTTTTAAGTGAATCTTCAAAATTACTAAGAAATTTGAAGAAAAAGTGCTTATTGATATCATCACCCACCTACTTATGTCTTATTTTTTTCCCAAGATGTGTGTGTGAATACATCATCAATTCTCATCAAATACAACATCATTTTTTTCATCTTCAGTGCTCTGTAATTCATCCTTTTAGTGTGTCCAGAAATAGTGATTACTGAAAGTTAATGATTAGCTTCAAAAGAAGTGAAGCACACAGATGTTGTGTTGTCGCCAAAAAAAAAGTTCTCGTCCAATGTTCCTGTATAATGTCTATTCAACTGTTAAGTTGATGTTGCCTTCTTGTGTGTATCATCTAGCGATATGCGTCGGCTTCTACATGGTAAACAATGTTTACACCTTTGCAACAATACACATACCTGATGTCTTTTTGTGTACCAAAACTTTCAGCGTGTTTTTGAACATTCTCATAGCATTTATTTATTTTTCATGCAAACTTAAAATTGTGTTTATAACGCTAAGAAATCAAGGATCTGTAAAGAAGGACATTGCTGTTGTTTTTGCAGTTATGGAGTGGTATATTGTGCTATTTAGTGTATATAGTTATTTTTTTCTTTTTGCACAAGGAGTCAGGAGCCTTGTTTAGGGAGAATCCAAGCCACCTGAAATCTTGAGTAAACCATCAGTAGTCACAGTGTATATTGTTCTATGATTGTTGATAATAGTATATTTTTACATAATTCTCTTGATTTTTCTGCATGAAATATTTTATGTAAATGATTTTTAATGTTTATATTATGGTACACTTAAAATTTAAATTTCCCATGATATTGTCAATTTTCTTTCATTGTATATGAAAGCATTTATTTTTTCTGGGGATCCCCACCCACTCAACCAAATACCTACTTATTCTTAAAACCATGGTTTGTCTGTTTGTCTATAAGTTTATGAGTTTATCTTTATACGTATTTAAAAATTGTATTAGGTGATGTCTCATATTTTAAAGAATAGTATATACTTTGAAAATTTTTTATGAGTAAATAATACAAGAAGTATTGGTGTTTGTTGATATATTGCTTTTGCAATACATATTTTCAGGGCTAATGAAATGTGGTAAGAGTATATGTTTCAGCAATATAACACATAATTTTTTTAGACATGTCTCTCTCTCTCTCTTATATATATTGTTGCAACTACCTTAACTATCTGTGTTTTACATGTGGGTGGTCATTTAGTGCACGATTTGGCCACTTGTTCATGTGGAATACAGCTGGTTGTTTGAAGTCACATATTTAGTACTAAATTAAATTAAAAGAAAAATGATGAATATCGTATTATGAAAATATTACTAAAGATATTTTTTTTATGTATGGCCAGTTTATATTTAGAGTAACTGAAAGTAAATGCTCTATTTTATGAATATTAAATAAATTGTAAGTCCTAGGCAATGATCAAATACTGAAGTTATTTTGATCTTTCTTGCTTGTAAAGTGCAACTTTTCTTATATGGTATACCAATTTAATTATGTGTTTGATAATGAGCTCATTTTATATATGCTAATTCTCATTTTATATATGCTAATTCTGATTTTGTTTAGCATTTTTACTTAAGTAATACATAGGATTCTATATATGCTAATTCTCATTTTCTTTAGCATTTGTACTTAAGTATTGTTTTTGAAGATAAGTTTATGACATCATACTGCAATTACCATAAATGGAAAGATTTGGCATTTTTATGTATACTTTTTTAATATACTATGTATACTTTTGATGTATTTTCTTTTTCTTCTCTCTTCCCTTTTGGTCACCACTAATTTTTATTTGCAGAAGTTTAACTTTTGGCTTTACTTTAATATGTTAACTTTGATTTTTTTCTTTTCTGTCTTTGGCATTCAAAATTTTGTCATCCCGTTTCTGTAAAAGGTTTTTATTTCATTTTACCTTTTACATCACTTGCTCTGCCAAAATTTTACTCGGTAAATGGTGGTATTGTGAGATGAAATCTCACAGTGTTTAAATCATGTTACTTTTTTTATTTCTTTTGGCCTTATACATCGATGTTCCTTAAACTTAAATCCATATCTATTTTTGGGCAGGCGATTCGTTTCGACCGCACATCGGCAAGTCTCCGATGTTCCGCAGCGCCTGGCATGGGTGCTTCTCCTTTGAGATCTGTACGATTGTGATGACGTCATCGGAGCGTCTCTCACGGCATATGCATTGAATGGATGTCGATCTTTCGGAGGTGTGTCTAATCGCCGAGCGTACAACAAATAAAAATAAAGCTTTTTAAATGTTTTCTTTCGGATTTGTTTATTAAGACATTACCTATTATTTTAAATTCTCTAATAGATTTAAATCTTTTCGTTCCGTAACTTTAGCAGTCCCGTTTACTTACTATAAATTAAAAATTTCGTTAATTTTAAATCAGAATCTGTTTGTTGCTGTTGCTGTCATGACATAGTTTCGTTTTAAAAAAGATCGCGGGGCTGCGGGCTCCGATCGGTCTGCCGCCGATGAATGTGGGATCCGGTGAAAAGCTTTTGCGTAAACGATGTCTGTGATTTTAGTAGCTCCTGTTAAATTTATTTTTTGATGGTTTTGAAAGACTTTAATTGAAATTTTTATCAATAGAAAAGTCACCTAGCGCTACATACTGCATTTTAAGGATGTTCTTAAAGAGGAACAGATTATTTTATCAGCCAACGTATTTATTTTTAAAAAATCGGTGACCAACGGGTGAAGGCCTCTTACTTCTCTTCTTCAAGATGAATAAAAAGATTGATTTATGCTTAAAGGTGTCCTCTTTATTTATTTACAGATATACAAGTAAGAAGTTTCCATTATTTCTATTTTTTTACAATTGCTGACCTCAAAGAACAGAGGGTTTTATTGCAATACTACACAACGCATATTAACTAAAAAGAACTTCCACTAATAATTTTACCTTTCAAATTAACGGCACATTATTAGTAATACCACAGAGCCCACAAAGAAGTAACAACTTTTGTAAAGAATAATCACGCTAAGCTGTGAATACTTATCCAGTAAGATGCTACCTTACAAAGATGAATTCAAAGTTTCACTTTCTTTGTTCGTTGTTTCTCTTCAAAATAGACCTGCATGCACTGTAAAAAAAATCTGCAAAGTTATTAAAATTTTTCTAAGAAAGTGAAATTCCTAGAACTTTTTATGTAACGGCAACAACAAAAACTCATGTAACATATACACTTTTGCTCTGTAAATCAAAAAATATGTAAGGTTACTAAGAATTTTTTAGGAAACACGCCTAGAATATTTTGTGTAACTGCAACCCGGGTTACAGATTTCTGTAGCTTTACAAAAACTAGTTTCGTAGATTTACATCTTTTTTGTACAGTGTACAGATAAAATTTTAGTAAGCATACAGATTTCTGTAACTTTACATCTGTAGAATTACAGATTTTTTTTTTTTTTTTTTTTTTACAGTGTGGTATTTATTTAGCAAATATCTCAATCTACGTGTAAGTTTTCAATTGGATGCCGGCTTCTTAAAGAAAATCATTTGACTATCAGAATCTTAAAATATCATAAACTAATAGTATTACTGCCGTGTTCTACTTGCCAAAAATATTTACGAGTATACATAATCCCATTAAGGAGTCAAAATTTTATTTTCTTCATCTTTAGGCATATTTTAATTATTTTTAATTTTTGATGTAACTCATGAACCACTTACCCGATCTGATTACTTTTTGCACTATTGCGTGCAGAAAACAATTTTTGTTAATAAATAAAATCCTAATACGAAATGCAATATTCCACTTTGATCCAATCACAAACTATGCAATATGAACTTTAAAAGTTCTCCGTTTACTTAGAAGGTGACAGATAGTAATAAGTATGTTAAAAGTTTAAAATATACATTTTATTTAAATTTCAGAGTACTTTCGGTCTGCATTCACGTCTTCAGCTGGGAATATTTTCATTAATTTCCGTTCCATTCATTCAAGTAAGTCAATTCGCTCGAAATAGGCGAGTCTATAATTCTTAGGGGCAGCTGGAAGTAGAAATAGTAGTGATTCGGATTAAACTTGTGTAAAGGAAAATATATTCATTAACTGCCGTTCCATTCATTCTAATTATTATCTAATTTCCAGCTACCCATTTAAAACAAACTGATGTATTAGAATGAACGAAACGACCGTTAATGAAAATATTTTCCTCTACACAAATTTAATCCAAAGCACTACTCCTTCTGCTTCCAGCTACCCCTCAGAATTATAAACTCTCCCATTTCAAACGAAGTATTTGAATGAATGGAACAGCAGTTTATGAAAATATACCCTAACGAAGGCTGCGGATGCAGATGGAAATTTAAATAAAATGTATATTTTAAAACTTTTAACATCTCTATTATTATTTGTCACTTTTCAAGTAATCGAAGAACTTTTAAAGGTTATATTGTATAGTTTGAGGTTTCCTGATATTTCTTCTTCAGGATTTATGTAAAATTTACTTACAAAGATTATAATAAATTTAAAAGCTGAAAAAAGAGAATTTTGAAAGCTATTTTTACTTTGAAGATCATATTTTTTAAATTTGTACATAAAATTAAAATTCTGAAGACAGTACATTAAAAACATAACAAAAAACCTATGTACAAAATTTCAT
This sequence comes from Maratus speciosus, assembly GCA_963932465.1. Lineage (NCBI taxonomy): Eukaryota > Metazoa > Arthropoda > Arachnida > Araneae > Salticidae > Maratus > Maratus speciosus. The sequence continues at coordinate 515,874,615 of OZ010789.1, read as the reverse complement.
ACATATATCTTGCAAGAAAGTTTAGATATATCCTTTTAAACGAAAACAAATTATGACGAAATCCATTCTGAGTTAAATGGACTTAAAGTTTCAATTACGGGCAGGGTAGAATTGTTAGTACAACACAAAAATTGTCATATAACTTCTAATGTAATCATTGTAGAAATGCACGGTTTACTTTATTTAATTGATTTAACTTGTAGTTTTTTATTAGAAAAAAAATTTAAAAAAATTCATTTTTTGAGAATTTTGATCCCCGGGGCCCATTAAAAATCAGCCAGTATAACTAAAGATATTAAAAGTCGGTTGACAGGATATTTGCATTTAAAAAAAAACGAAAATGAAATTATAGGTCTGAATTAGAATATTCCTTTATCTACTGGCGTACTTATAAGTACCATTAAAATAATTTGTTATAAAATTCGTGTAATACATCAATTAGTTGTAATACAGTTTAGAATGAGTTATAGATTCATTACTTTATCTTGTTCCAAAAGCATTGTTGGTTACACAAAACAAAAATATTTTTAAAAGGATGATTTCTTTTGCCTTTGCATCTTTTCAGCTTTCTTGGTGTTGGAAGGGTGGAGGAGGGGGAAGGGGAATTTTTCAATTCGGAAATATTTCTATATTTATATTGTAAAAACAATATTTGTACATTTCCTAATTTTACAAAGTGCTCAGAAATATATTTAAAATAAAAGGTTTGAGTGGGATTATAAATATTGCACAAAATCCTTATAAATTCAAATTTAATTAATCATTCTAAATCCTTTAATCGTTCTAAAATCCTTCAAAAATTTATTAAATGAGTATGTAAATCTTCTAATTCAGTTTAAACAATTCGCGAAAAATGCGTTAGAAGATAAAATTTTCATGAATTCATAATTCAGTACATAGAGGGTTAAATGGACTTAAAGTTTCAGTTACGGGAAATCTTAAATTCAGTAGCTGAACATTGTTTACTCATAAAAACGTATAAAATCAGTAGCTGAAGTTCAGTATCTTACATACAGGATGTAATTAGAATTAAAATGAAATGTGTGAAATTAAAGTTAATTTAATGCAAAATCCCCCCAATAAAAGACGTTTCTTCGATACTACGATTATTTGATATGTTCATTACTGAACGGAAGGGCAGAACTGTTAGTACAACACAAAAATTGTTATATCTTCTAATGCAATCATTGTAGAAATGCAAGGTTTGCTTAATTTATTTAACTTGTAGTATTTTATTAGAAAAATAAAATAAAAAATGAATTTTTGGGAAATTTTGATAAGCGGACCCCATTAAAAAACAGTCTGTGTCGTTGTGGGTTAGGATTAACTCGTGCGACACTTAAACAATCACATTTTAATAAGAATCACACACAAAATATATACAGATTCGCGAAAAGCGCAAAATAACTTTGGAACATACATATTTCCATAAAAACATCTCTAGGGGAGATACATTTCGAACACACGCCGAAACTTTTCTTAAACCTGCGCAAACATGATTACATACATTCACTTCACTTCATCACTTCATGTTTGGCAAAATATCTCAGGATATTTTGCCGACAGTGGCAACAGCGCCATCTATATGCTATAAAAATAAGGGAAGGCAGTCATTTTGTTACAACCTCCCCCTCTGGTTCCGCGAACGTCCTGTGAGGAACCAGTAACTTTTTTAGGTGGTCTGCCGCGTTTCCTAATAGGTGCAACAGGCACAATGTCAGAGTCATTACACAGTTTTAAAGCTGAAGTATGACATGTAGCAAGAGGTTCATTTGGATTGTCCATGCTTGCTATAACAAATGTGGTGGGCGATTTTTGAGTTAAAATAATGTATGGTCCGTCACGTTTAGGCATGAACTTTGCAGTTTTATTACTAGAGACTTTACTTACTGGATGTAAGTCAACCCAAACCTTGTCTCCTGGAGCAAAACAATGTCCTGGTTTTCTTTTACGGTCAGCGTATTTCTTTCTTTGATCTTGCTTAGCTTCAACTTTGTCCTTAATTTCTTTGGTGAAGTTTGCAAATCTCTTGAGGTATGGTGTAATTTCAGGTACAAAGTTGTCATTGTGAATTACAGCACGAATGTCGTGTTGAACATCGTCTGTCGTTCATTCTCTCCCCAATTGTAAAAATGATGCTGTTTCTCCAGTGGTGTCACACTTAGCAGTATTCATTGCAAAACGTATTGTTGGAAGTTTTTCTTCCCATGAACAGTGATCATTCTCTACTAATATAGCCAATCTCGGCTTGAGATCTCTATTTTTCCTCTCCACAGGGTTTGCCTGAGGATGATATATGGGAGTTGGGTTTTGTTTGATACCTAAAATAAAACAAAGTTGTTGCATCACACTACTAACAAATTGTGGCCCGTTATCACATATTATACGTCTGGGTAGACCATATCTAAGGATAACTTCTTCGAGCAACGTAGTTGCACACTGTGCTGCAGTAGCTTCTGTAAGGGCAAATAGTTCAACCCATCTTGTTGCACTCTTCTACTATGAATATCCATCTTTTACCATTCTTACTTTTTGGTAAAGGGCCAAAAAGATCAATTGATAGAACTTCAAATCGTTGTGAATACACTGGTGTTTGTAACAAACCGGATGGTTTTTGATTAGAAGGTTTATACCTATTACATTCAGCACAATGTTTGACGTAATCTGCAATGTATGAACGCATTCCAGTCCAATAATATCTTTTGGATATTCTATTAAATGTACCTTCAGCACCGTAGTGACCAGCCGTAGGTGAGTCATGGTGTTCTTTTAAAATTTTCTCCCTTTCATGTGAGGGGACTACTAGTTGTGCTTCTTCAGATTCCGAAGTTGGGGAATACCTGTATAAAACTCCTTGGTTCATAACATAACTGCGTTCAGTCCAGTTAGTGTAGTCTAGAGTTTTTTCTTCATCTTCGAAACTTTTAATAATTTTCTTTAATTCTTCATCTTTCATTTGTTCAGCACGTAGATTACTAGGCATTTTAGCAGGGATATCAATCATTATGGTGCAAATATCACAATCTTCTTTACTGATATGATCACACGCAGGACGAGAAAGCATGTCAGCTATGACGTTCGCTTTACCTGGAATGTATTCTATTTTCACATTAAATTCTTGCAACTGTAAAGCCCATCTGGCAAGTCTTCCAGAAGGGGACTTTAAGCTCATGAGCCATCGGAGAGGCTGGTGGTCGGATGCCACAGTAACTTCTGTTCCGTCAATGTATCCTCTGAATTTATTAAGAGCCCAGACAACAGCAAGAGCTTCCCGTTCCGTGGTGTGATAGTTGCGTTCTGCAGGAGTCAGTAATCTACTGGCGTACTCAATCGGATGCTCTTCCGCACCTTTACCCTGGAGAAGTACTGCTCCAAGAGCATAATTGCTTGCATCGGTTCGAATGATGAAGGGTTTTGTTTCATCAGCCTGTTTCAATATTGGTGATGAAACCAGGCATTGCTTCAAGCCTTGAAATGCATTTTCTTCATCGGCACCCCAATGCCATTGCACATTCTTCTTAGTGAGGTTACTAAGCGGTCTGGATATTTCTGCAAAATCTTGTATAAAACGGCGATACCATGAACATGTCTGCAGAAACGATTGCAGTTGTTTTATATTCTTGGGAGGCGGGATCCTCACAATAGCATCAATTTTCCCAGGATCAACTTCTAGGCCATTTGGAGTTATCCAGTGTCCTAAGTACTTTACTCTGGAACATGCAAAGTTGCATTTTTCTCGATTTGCAGAAAGTTTCCATTTGTCTAATCTTTGAAAAACAGCTTCAAGATCAGATAGATGTTGTTCAAAACTTGATGATAAAATAATGAGGTCATCAAGGTAAGAGAGAATATTTACATCTGGGAGTCCGTTGCGAAAGTTATCCATCGTCCTCTGAAACGTTGCAGGAGCGTTACGGAGTCCAAAAGGCATTCTTCGAAAGCGGTATGTTCCGAGAGGACATACAAAAGCAGTTTTATCACGATCAGGCCCATAGACACTCACCTGATGGTAGCCAGCATTCAGATCCAGAGTGGTCATGAACTGGGCAGTCTTTGCCTGATGTAGAAGATCGTCCATACGAGGAAGTGGATAGGTATCCGGTATAGTCACCTCATTGAGCTTCCTGTAGTCTACACATAGACGTGCACTACCATTTGGCTTAGGAATGAGCACGATTGGTGCAGAATATGGAGATTCGCATTGCTCAATAATTCCTTTGGCAAGAAGATCATCAATTTGCGTTTTCAACAACTCTTTCTTTGCCGGTGATAATCTGTAAAGTGGTAATGATATAGGACGATGTTCTCTAGTGTTTATGTGATGTTCGACGACGGATGTTGCTTCTCCCCCTGGTTGAAAGGTATTGGAAAATTTTTCAAGCAAGTCATTAAGTCTCTTTCGTTGTATTGCAGATAGGTTTTGACCTTCATTTTCTCTTAACATAACTGTGTTAACTTTGACATTTGGTGTTGAGATTTCAGGTGTCGTTTTGAAAGGATCATCAACAAAAGGAAATTTATATCTTGGATTGTTCTGGAAATACCAACTTTGGCTTCGCATATCCAACACAATCCCCATTTTATTCAAAAAATCTATGCCTAACAATGTTCTATTTCCGGTGGCTCCGGGTAACGCAAAAATCGTTGTATTAGTTCTACGACCTTCTATTTCAACAGTGATTGTTGCTTGAAGAACGTTAGTTTCTTTTCGTATGCCATCAGCGAGCGTTATGTTTACACTGGTCTCTTCGAACGAAGTTCCTTGGTCGCGGAGAAGCTTGAACAACATTTCCCCAGCAATGGAATGAGTAGCTCCGGTATCTGCGCAAGCTACCCCTGTAATACCACTTACCTTAATATACAACATAGGTGTTGCCTGTGTATTAATATAACAAGATTGGAGATGTAGGGAACTAAAATTTGCTGATTTTACTTGCGTAGATGGGGAACAATTAGGACATTTTGCTTTGACAAAACCTTGTTTCCCACAGCCATAGCAGCTTATAACTGGACGCTTATCATCGTTTACAAAGCGTGAATTCGTATATTTTGAGGTAGAAATATTTTTCAAATTTCCAAAATGTTCGCTAGCTTCATTTTTGGTTACCTGATTTTTCCAGAATTCCTGACCATTTGAATTTTTTGACAAAACATGTTTCTGTGCTTCACGCGATTTTGAATTACTTGCTGATTTTTGAAAAGGGGGTCTAATATTTTCATATATGTCAAGCTTTTCGGCCAACAAGACACGGTCATTTAGTTTGTCCCAACCATCTAAATATTGATTTTTATATTCTGGTGGGCACTTTTTTTTAATCTGATCAGCGATTATTAGTTCTGAGAGCTTTTCAAATGAATTAACTTCTAATTCGGATAACCAATCTTCCAAATAATTTCTAATTTCAAAGTAAAAATCTTTCCAAGTAGAATTCTCTCTTTTTTTATGTCGGCTAAATAATACCCTAAACTTCTCCGCTGTTAATTTAAATCTTTTTAACAAAATGTCACGAATATGTGCATAGTTTTTGAACATTTCTTCAGGCTCTCTTGCTATAAGTTTAGCAATGTCATTCGGCAGTACGGCGACTAATTGTGAGACCCAAAAATCTTTGGAGACATTTAACATTTTCATTTGACGTTCAAACATTGTCAAGAACAACGACATATTATCTTTTTCCGGATTAAATGGTGGTAGGATGTTTTTAATATCTATACGCATCTGGTCCATTTGATTTTGTGGGACAGTTGTCGCGGTATGGTTTTGAGCTTGCAGCTTAAGTTTTTCTAACTCATAAGCTCTTTCCTCTGCGATACGTTTGTCCTCAACCCTTTGTTCTTCTATGCTCTCTTGTTTTTTCCTATTTTGTTCTTCTATGCTCTCTTGTTTTTTTCTATCTTCCACGATAGCAATCAATGCCTCTTTTACAAATTGTTCATCGTCTTTAAAAAGGGCGCACTTCATAATTTTTTCACGCAAGACTACTATTTTATCATCTGCATCTACCTGAAGTTCTAATTCGGTAGCCAAATTATATAAATCGATTTTTTTCCCTTTAGAAAGAAACGCCATTTTTCCTCAAATCAGTTAAATTTATGCTTAAATTACAAAATTATATGCAATACTTGACCCATTAAATAATCAAATAACAAAATAACTACCTTCCCCTTACAGGTAAATATGCATAAACTTTCATAAACAATTGATGAAACATACAAAAAATAATTTAATACCATACCAAAATCTATCTCTAATTAAACATGAGCTCATGTAAATATTAATGCAAAAATATTATAATCAGTTAATATGCAACTTTTTTTTTCTAATATAACTTACCGTATAAAACTGTCAGAAATATTTAAATCATAAAATTTTAAGTATATGAAATACCATCGATAATTTGATGTGAAAAAAATTTTCATTCACAAATAAATATGAAAGCAACAAAAATATCAAAATAAAGTACTTACTTACTTCTTTAAAATAAACAGCATTCTAAATAATTATTGACGATTACTGAAATCACTTTTCTTTTCTAATATACTACGCTGTGCACAGTTAAAAGAAATAATCATAAAATTCATTTACTCAAATAATATTGCATTGAGAAAAAAAAATTACCAAAAGAAATTATATCTCTTTCCCTTTCAGAAAATTAATCTTTCATAATACTCTTAAAGAACAAAAAAAAAAAAAAAAAAAAAAAACACATACATAAAACAGCATTTAAAAATAAATAAACCACCAGCTGGCCAGCAATAAACAGGAAAAAAAAATTTCAACTTTTTACCGGTAACAAAACAAATAAAATAAGATTTATCTTTCTTTAGCTAATCACTTTTCGATGATTCATATGGCGGTTTCAGATTTCTTTTAAACACACAGAATATCGGCGATAGTAGAACACTGAAAGTTATTCCGAAAACATTTTAGAATTGCGTAACGAGTATTCGATGATCACAAACAGCAATTATGTAACAAACTCAAAGATTTTTTTTTCACTTTTAACAGCACACTTTCGCCTTGAGAACTTTGAAGCTTGAAGCATACCCCACAAATAATTATTCCATAAGGATGGCACTAATTACTTGATTTAATATCAAAAGAATGCACACATTAGAACCGAAGTGGTTCTTTTTTCCTTTTACCATATTCTTGAAATGATGATTTCACACAATTGCGAATCTAGCTGATTCTTTTTACTCATTTGCCAGGGCGGCAATACACTATAGAAGGAAAACGCTTTTCTTGAAATTAGGCTTTCACATTCACAGAATTGAGAATGGTTTCTCAAACTTTAGAATTTGGAGATTCTTTTTAATCACTTACTTTGTCAGGATGACAAATACACAATTATCCATTGTCATTATTGTCCGGATGACAATATTTTGAACCTGGTATAGCGGTTCCTTTTTATTTCGTTTTTTAAGAAGGAGATTTTTTCACGTTGGGCGTCATTTTGTGTCGTTGTGGGTTAGGATTAACTCGTGCGACACTTAAACAATCACATTTTAATAAGAATCACACACAAAATATATACAGATTCGCGAAAGCGCAAAATAACTTTGGAACATACATATTTCCATAAAAACATCTCTAGGGGAGATACATTTCGAACACACGCCGAAACTTTTCTTAAACCCGCGCAAACATGATTACATACATTCACTTCACTTCATCACTTCATGTTTGGCAAAATATCTCAGGATATTTTGCCGACAGTGGCAACAGCGCCATCTATATGCTATAAAAATAAGGGAAGGCAGTCATTTTGTTACAAGTCAGTATAACTAAAGATATTAAAAAGTCGATTGACAAGATATTTTCATTTAATAAAAAACGAAAATGAAATTATAGATCTAAATTAGTATATGCAAGGTCGTTTATTAAACCTGTTGTTTGGCGAAAAAAGTTGTGAGGCTGGTTAATTTTACACTGTAAAAAAAATAATGCCAGTTTTCCGGTAGAAATCGTAAAAATAGTTGCCCTTATCGTACCGGAATAATTTCCAACCCAGCTCGGAATAAAATCCGTAAAATACCGTTTTACTGACTATTTCCTTATCTTTACGGATTTTATTCCGAGCTGGGTCGGAAATTATTCCAGTTACTTTTACACTGTAAAAAAAATAATGCCAGTTTTCCGGTAGAAATCGTAAAAATAGTTGCCCTTATCGTACCGGAATAATTTCCAACCCAGCTCGGAATAAAATCCGTAAAATACCGTTTTACTGACTATTTCCTTATCTTTACGGATTTTATTCCGAGCTGGGTCGGAAATTATTCCAGTACGATAAGGGCAACTATTTTTCCGATTCCTACAGGAAATCGAGAAAAAATAAGTGTAGAAATTCAGCAATTTTATGTATTTTTAAGTATCTTAAATCACAATTCTCTATAATCTCTCCCACATACCCTGATGCATAAACACTGATTATTTCTAAATGTTCTTCTATCTTCTTGCAGATCATCATACAATTTTCTGAATCTGCAAGTGGAAATTTACGATATTGTGTTATTTTATTGTATTTAACAGAGAATTTTTTTTCTACTCACCACTTTCCCTTTCCCTAAGTAGTAAAAATTAATAGGTCAAGTAAGAGCATTTTATCGACAGCAAATGAAATATCAAAAGACATTGATCGTAAAGTCATGTCATGGGTTTACGATCTCATGACTTACGATGAGATGAATTTTCATTTAAAACTTACCAAAAGTGCCCCATCTAGATGCTCTCAATCAATGATCAGCAGCCGATGGAATTTTGGTGAAAATATTTAGTTCATCAACGGGTGACTCTTGTCGGTGAAAATTAGCTTCTTCGCAGTTTCATTGCTTGCTCATTAAATATGGATGGGATAGTGCTTCTTGTACACTGTAAAAAAAAAATACGACCAGTTTTCCTGTAGGAATCGGAAAAATAGTTGCCCTTATTGTACCAGAAAAATTTCCGACCCAGCTCGGAATAAAATCCTTAAAATCGGAATAAAATCCGTAAAATACCGTTTTATTGACTATTTCCTTTTTTTTACGGATTTTATTCCGAGTTGGGTCGGAGATTTTTACGATAGACGGAGATGGTACGGAGATGGTACGATAAGGGCAACTATTTTTCCGATTCCTACAGAAAAACTGATCGGTTTTTTTTTTGTTTTTTTTTTACCATTCCCTAAGTCTACCCACGTAGTTCTTGAATGGTATGAGATGTAATTTTTTCAACTGCGCGGGAAAATGTCCAGGCTGCGATTCGAACCCGGGACCGTGGCTTAAGCTGACAACTCTCTTCCAAATAAAATATCTTGGGCAAATCTGGGGGACACATTTCACTCAGACTACCTTTTGGCAATGACATCTGGTCTGTTATCTAAAAAAGATCAACAGAATAAACCTTAGGTATATTCAGTTGAAGTTTCTCTTTCTGTTATGTTGAAAGTCTCTGTTTTTTTTTTTTTTTTTTTTTTTTTTCATTTTGCAAAGAAAATTTTGTTTTATGAAACATTGAAATATTCATATAAATTATAAATACTTTTATCCTGCTAATCTTGTTGCTGTTTTTTTGTTGTTGTTGTTTTTTTATCAAAGAATTTTGGATTTAAAACATTTTTTTTTTTTTTTTTTTTTTTTTTTTTAATGTTAGTTTCCTTAACTACGACTGTCACTTCCATATAGATATTTTTCTCTTTAAATTTCTAGGATTTCTACAGCAGCATATTAAATTTACCTCTTAGGAAAATTCAAAATAGCGCATTTTAGTTGACCGGAAAGTCTCTCAACTGATGAATATTGGCACTTTCGTAAGTGAACAGAAAAGAATTGTATTAAAATTTTCGTAAAATTCTCCTTCTTACTGATAAAGCTTTTCATTTCCTTTCTGAAATACTGACGTTTCCCCTTTTGCTTCAAAAAAACAACTTTCTTGCATTGCTGTTGCGAGCTCTTTATTTTTCCTGTTATTTTCTCTCCGTTATTTTATTTTGCATGTCTTTTTTTTTTTTTTAACGACGTAAGTCTGTTAGAAATTGCTGTCTTAAAACAAAATAAATTAAGTACTTTCACACAACTTTGTATTTACCATGTCTTGCGTTATGACAGTGAAAAGACGAATAACCAAAACAGTATTATTTTGTAGCTAAGATTTTAAGCTGTTACTCTATTTATTTCTTCTTTTTTTTCCTCAACATTTTTTCAAAAGTTCGAATGTAAGGTGCCATATAGTAATTATTTCTATGTCTCTAAAATTTGCCTAGTTTTTATTATTAGTAGTATTGAATATTTTACCAGATAATAAAAGTACTTGATTGTCCCGTTTGCTGTCTTAACAATAGATTCTAAAGAGATTTTAATTATGGTGTTGCAAAGTAATATTACCTACTAGTAAATCTGCAGATCAGGAGCCTCAACGTCATCTTTGCAAGTCATTGTTTTTTAACACTCATTACGTAATATTCAACTCCCTACAAATCGCTTTTTAAAGTTTTCAAATTACATAAATATTTATAAGCATACAAGATACTTCGTAAAGTTTCAAAAATTAAAAGTGTTAAACAAGTGGTTATACATTAATGTTCTGAAATTCTGATGAGCTACTTAATCTGGTAACTTTTTAAATCAAAAATTGCATTTCTTCAGGGGGCTCTGCCCCCCTGAACCCCCCCCCCCCCCGTAGTCTATTTAAAATTACATTCGTAATTTTTTATTGATTGTGCGGACGGTTATAGTATATCTTAGATTTTTTTTACGCTGTGATTTATAAGGATAAGCATAAGATTTTTTTATAAATTAATAAAATTTTAAGTTAAAATAAAATATTCATGTTTTCCGTACACAGACAATAAATCTTGAAGTGACGCCAAAAATGTAACCCTAAAATCCGCTACATTCGGCACAACACAACGACGTGCTTAAAAAAAAAAAAAAAAAAAAGAAGAAGAATATTTTTAGTAATACAGTTTTTAATTCACAATACAATGAAATGCTACCTTAGAATGCTTATTGCTTAAATATAAGCAGATCATTTTCATTTTACAGAAAAAGTGCACGGATGAAGTCAAAGAAGTCGGTCCCTGTTCCACGTGCTTGTTTTGTTTGGGCCGAATGAGGGCCTTTAAATCTGAGCGATAACGCACATCGTATTGCAAACAGTTTTTATGGCATATTGCATCTCCATCTATCTCTTTCCTCCGTGAATAATAGTTAATTTTATTTTACCCAAGATCTTTTTATTCTAGCATCTTTGTTTTCGATAAATGACATCTAATTCACCTGCTATGCGTACTGACTCAAAACTTTTCATCTTGTTATATTAAGAAATACTCGAGAGTTTTCTTTTTATTTCCAATATGCCGCCATACTAATTTTACTATTCTTAATTTTATTTTTCATTTTCCTGTTTCACGACAAAACATTTCAATTGAAAATTGTTTAAAAGAAAATATTATTCCGGGTTTTGATTTTCTTGGCAACAATTAAAGAAATATTGGTAAATGTTATGGAAAAATGTTACGTTATTCTCTATGAAAATGATGAACTTTTGTATTTTTAAGCAAAATATTTGAATAAAATAAATAAAATAAATGAAATATTGCCTATTTTTATTTCTGGACTAAAATTCATCTATATGCAAAGATACAAATGCATTAATTCATCCGTTTTGACGTTGGCTTTACTCAAACATTATACACGCAATTCTACTAATATTATTAGGACCAAATACGTTGCTAGGCAACAGATGAAAGAAAAGGAAAAAAATGAAATATGCATTACGTCAAATTGATAAAATAAAATCCTTTATATTATTGGAAAACATGCATAAAATTAACCCCAATATTATAAACCTAATTAAAAAAATCTCGCAAATATATTGACAAAATTTCAAACTAATTGGAATAATTTAATAATCTTATTTAAAAATTTCAGCATCAAGAATTTACCATTTAAATCCATTTTTCATATGAGCCATTTCTTTCAACAAATGAAAATCTGAAAATCGTCTGACTTGCCATAGAAAAGCATTATAGAGCCAAAAAAAAGATCCCATATTTCCCGAACGAATGAACCAAATTTAACCAAAAACTATACAGCTAAGTCCGGGTACCTCATCAATATGCCCAGTGAATTTCAAGCCGATCGGATGCTTTTTGCGGCAGTTATCGCAGAACAGACAGACAGACTAACAGAAACCAAAACTTTTCGTGTCTCCACAGTAAGCCTTCACTGGCGTTTCGGCAATTACTGTAATTTAAAATATCAGGAATGGTTTAATAAAATATGATATTTTGACGTATTCATTTATAATTTATTTCATTTCCTTCATAGCTTTTCTCATTTCAATACAATTTTTCAAGGGTTCTTTTTTTCACTACTAAGGGGCTCTGCCCCCTACGAGCTATGCTCGCCAACCCTCGTTCATACTCTAAAAACACGCTAATTGCCGAAACGTCAGTGAAGGCTTACTGTGGAGACACGAAAAGTTTTGGTTTCTGTTAGTCTGTCTGTTAGTCTGTCTGATAGTTTGTCTGTTAGTCAGTCTGTTAGTCTGTCTGTTAGTCTGTCTGTCTGTTCCGCGATAACTGCCGCAAAAAGCATCCAATCGGCTTGAAATTCACTGGGCATGTTGATGAGGTACCCGGACTTAGCTGTATAGTTTTTGGTTAAATTTGGTTCATTCGTTCGGGAAATATGGATAATTTATTTTTGCTCTATAATGCTTTTCTATGGCAAGTCAGACGATTTTCAGATTTTCATTTGTTGAAAGAAATGGCTCATATGAAAAATGGATTTAAATGGTAAATTTTTTATGCTGAAATTTTTAAATAAGATTATTAAACTAGTAACTCTGCAGATCAGGAGCCTCAACGTCAGCTCTACAATTCATTGTGTTTAGCACCCTTTGAGTAATATTAATCTTTCTACAAAAAACGAAATTTAAAGTTTTGAAATTACATAAACATTTATAAAATGAAAAAATATTTCGAAGGTTTCTGACATTAGAAACGTTAAATTAAACCCTTTGTTATGTAATGGTATTCTGAAAATCTCATGAGCTACTTATTCTGGTAATTTTTAAGCCCCCCTGAACCCCTTCGTAGTGTAATTTAATTTACATTTGTAATTATCAATTAATTGTGTTAATGTCCTTTAGTAAATTCTACCAATAGACGGAAACGTACATGAATTCTTTTCTACAGCCCTGTATATTACGTGAAGATTTTTACGCGTCGTCTATAACATTTAAATTTAATTCAGACAAAAAACCCTCTTAAAACTGCTCATATCACATTTCCGGGGATTAGTATGCATAGTGTGCACCATATATCCAGTTTCTGCAGAGTCCTGTATATGGTTCTATTTAAATTCTGCAAACATTTGTTATTATACTAAATGTAATTGGGCTGGGAAATACATAACTCAAAAAAAAAAAAAAAAAATCACACTGAAGCAATTCGCGCTCATTTTCATTTATACTTACGAATTCATTTGTGTATCCCTGTACATGGTCTATACAATATTTAAGCACTACTTATTAAGCACAAATTTACTTAACGTTAAAACGCACACCATAATCGAAAATGCTCTTCAGCAATCATCCCTAATAGACCAGAACTGTATCCGAAATTTTTTATGTGATCCTATAAATGAACGATAAATACGATACAAATCATATTCAAGCTTCTTGTAGTCAACCACAGTAATGTAATTTAATTTCATGATGTTTGAATTAGTGCAACACAATTAACACACTGACGACAGGCAATTTAATTAAATCTGGGTTTAAAAACAGTAGAAGCTCCTCCCTCTTCTGAAAGTGTCTCGGAAATTGATTTCTGAGATATGTTTTTCATGTTTATGCAGCAGTAAGTATCTTTCAATGTACGGATGTAATATATAATGTCTTACAATCTATAAAAAATATGGACAACACAATATAAATGTCTTTTCTGTAAGGTAGAAGTCACTCCCTTAGCCAATGATGTATTCTGAATAAAAACGAGAATTCTCGTTTCCCGACGCTAATGTGTTAAAATAAGCTGTGAAGAGTTTTTTTTTCCCCGTAGACCACATTTTAATTGACCACTTTTGTGTGACCCTGAAAAAAACATATGCTTTGCACCCCATATACTACAAATATGTTTCAAAAATACATATCAATTTTATTATTTTGTAACAGAGTAACATCATTAAAAAACGCCACAAAAGGATTTTCTTCAAAGATTGTAATATTATGAATACTTTTGAGTTCCCTGTACGCATGCTGTAAGTGCTACACATAACATATTTTATAGTAACCAGGTTCTAGTGCACCTTAATAAAGTATATAAATTTCATTACCTTTAAAATTGTGTAACATTATTAAAATACACCGCAGACGATTTTTCCCAAAGACTATAATGTAACGGAATAGTTTTGAGTGCCCCTGTAATTAAGCTATGAATGCTACACTCTTCATTTTTAATACCAAACATACTTTGGCAAACCTCGATAACGTATATCAATTACATGTAATCCCGACTATATTTACGCGAGTTAGAGCACGTAGAGAAACACGGCAATCGACAGATAGAAAAACTGAAGTCATAAATACTTTTCGTCCATGTTGGAAAGTGTTAAAAAGGATTTACATGCCTTTAACTGTACTTTTTTTTCAGCATGGTTAAACATTAGTTTAAACATCCTAATCCATGCGATAGCAATAACATATTAAAAGCCCCCCAAAATAGGCATATCTGGAGATCTATAAATCTACTGGAAAATAATTCATTATCGTGTCCACTGTTAATTGCATAAATTGCATCGATTTGGCGCGATAAAATATTTTTTGTGATAGCCTTTTAATAGTACCTGCAACAAAATTAACGTAATTTACTAACTTCATTCATATTTGACGCAACGATAGGCTACGAATAACAGTCGCTAGGCAACGAAGAAAAGGAAAAAAAAAAAGAAATATGTATCATGTAAAACAAGAAAATTAATTTAAAAATTCTTTATATTATTGGAATACATGTATAAATGTCCTCAAAACATTATACACGTATATAAAAAAATCTGATAGATATATTGATAAAACTTCAATATAATAGGAATAATTTAAAACCCTTATTTGGAAATTTAGTATCCATAATTTGACATTTAAATCCATTAATCAAACGTGCCATTTTCTTTCAACTAATCGAAATTTGAAAATCGTCTGACTTGCCGTAGAAAAGCATTATAAAGAAAAATAAAATATTCCATATTTTCCGAACGAATGAACCAAATTTAACCAAAAACTATACACCTAAGTCCGGGTATCTCACGAATATGCCCAATTAATTTCAAGCTGATCGGGTGCTTTTTGCGGCAGTTATCGCGGAACAGACAGACAGACAGACAAACGGAAATCAAAACTTTTCGTGTCTCCACAGTAAGCCTATACTGACGTTTCGGCAATTATTCCACTTAGTTTGAAATTTTGTCAATATATTTGCGAGATTTTTTTAATTAGATTTATTATAATATTGGGGGGAATTTTATGTATGTTTTCCAATAATATAAAGGATTTTGTTTTATCAATTTGACATAATGCATATTTCATTTTTTAGGGTTTCGTTCATCTCACGAAACCCTATTCGTCTCGCTCCTCTGTCTGTCTGTCCGTCTGTCCGTCACAGAGCCCGTTCTCAGAAACTATACATGTTAGAGACTTGAAATTTTGGGTACTTATAGCTGAACACCTCACATCAAACAACAAATCATAAAATTTTGAAAAAGTTGGTAATTAACCGAATTACGGGCTAATTAACTTCTAAAATTAACCAATCCACCTTTTTAACGCAAATTCAAACGGACTTTCTCGAAATCATCCGTGTTTCTCCTAAGGGTTACCAGTAAAATCAGCCGAATGCACGGTTACCACGGAGGAAATTAAGATGAAAAATGAAGTGGAGATTTTAAAGCGAAATCGTATATCAGAAAATATTGATGCGAGAAATTTGTAAATGGAATAGACAGACGCAGAAAAAAATCTACTTTCATTTGGTATAAAGTTCACATTTCTGCGATCTGTATAAGTTAAAATATCCACTAAAAATCGATCGATAAAAATTTAATTTCTTTAATTGGAAAGACAAGGAAATAAAAAGATTTCAATTCGGCGGGAAAGCAGGTAGACATGACGACGCTGCGGTTTTCCATAATAGCATATTTTAATACGAAATTTTAACTTTTTAAATATTAAATTTTTTGATTAAATTTTTTGGCATCCCGATGTCAAATTTCTCGCTGATTTCATTGATACCCATATCTAAGTCTTATCTTAATTACAAGCTGAAATATTAATTATTATTTAATTAATCGGTTTATTCCTATCAAATGCATCGATTAAAATGAAGAGACGCTTATTTAACCACGAATTAACTTAAATTAGGAAATCTAATAATTTGCCTGGGCTTTTTGAACAGCGATATGAGATGAGTATAACTCATTCATCATCAGAAAGTTTACTTCATACCACTATTTTCTAATAGTAATTTCAGGAAATATTTTGAATTATTGGTTAAGACCGCCACTCAGTCTGTTTGAAACTTTAAGATAGTTTATAACACATAGAAAAAAGTGTAAAAAAGAATGGAGTGTGATATTTCGAGGGGGGGGGGAGCTAGAATTATTTTTAAAATCTTAGCGTTTGTTACCGCAGCAAATATTTTAAATTCTTGTTTAAGACCGCCACCATCCCGACCAATCTATCTACGGAAAGATTGCGTAAAGGAGTTTCGTTCAGATATGCTTTTGTTAAGAATAGAGTGCATTCCCTGGTGGTGGAATGTGGAACTAACATAACGCGATTTTGTTAAAATTAGGAAGTCTAACAAGTCGATCTGTTTGAAACTTTAAGATATTTTATAACACATAAGATAAAGTGTAAGAAAGAATGACACGCGAAATTCCGGGGGGGGGGGGGGGGGCGTAAGATTTCTATTTAAAAAATTAGCGTTTCTGACCGCTTTAGGTGACTTTTTGAGGGAGTCCTGAGATATATGCTACTTATTTAATATAAAATTGTCTAAAGTTTAGTTACCACTATTTCCTAATAGTAATTTCAGCAAATATCTTAATTTCTTATTAAGACCGCCACCACCTCGAGTAACATATCTACTTATAGGTTGTTTAACGGAGTTTCCTTCCGATACAGTTTTGTTAAGAATAGAGTGCGCTCCTGGTGGTGGAATGTGGAACTAACATTTTTGTTAAACTAGAATTATTTTTAAAATCTTAGCGTTTGTTACCGCAGCAAATATTTTAAATTCTTGTTTAAGACCGCCACCATCCCGACCCATCTATCTACGGAAAGATTGCGTAAAGGAGTTTCGTTCAGATATGCTTATGTTAAGAATAGAGTGCATTCCCTGGTGGTGGAATGTGGAACTAACATAACGCGATTTTGTTAAAATTAGGAAGTCTAACAAGTCGATCTGTTTGAAACTTTAAGATATTTTATAACACATAAGATAAAGTGTAAGAAAGAATGACACACGAAATTCCGTCGAGGGGGGGGGGGGGGGCGCTAGATTTCTATTTAAAAAATTAGCGTTTCTGACCGCTTTAGGTGACTTTTTGAGGGAGTCCTGAGATATATGCTACTTATTTAATATAAAATTGTCTACAGTTTAGTTACCACTATTTCCTAATAGTAATTTCAGCAAATATCTTAATTTCTTATTAAGACCGCCACCACCTCGAGTAACATATCTACTTATAGGTTGTTTAACGGAGTTTCTTCCGATATAGTTTTGTTAAGAATAGAGTGCGCTCCCTGGTGGTGGAATGTGGAACTAACATTTTTGTTAAAATTAGGAAATATAACAAGGCGATCTGTTTGAAATTTTACGATAGTTTATGACACATTAGAAAAAGTTTATAAAAAATGGCGCGTGAAATTTCGGGAAGGTGGGGAGAGGGGGAGGGGCAAAATATTTCTTTTTTGTTTCATACCATTTCAGGTGCGTTTTTTGATGGAGTCCTCAGATGCATGCTACTTATACTTATTAAATATAAATATGTCAAAAGTTAAATTACCACTATTAACGAATAGTAATTTCAACAATTATCTTAAATTCTTGCTGAAGACCGCCACCCCCTCGAGTAACATATCTACTAATGGGTTGTGTAAAGGAGATTCGTTCAGATACGCTTTTGTTAAGAATACAGTGCGCTCCCTGGTGGTGGAATGTGGAATTAACAGACCGCGATTTCATTTAAAGTAGGAAATCTAACAATTCAATCTGTTTTAAACTTTAAGATACTTTATAACACACGATAATAAATTATAAAGAAGAAGGACGCGTCGCATTTCGAGGAGGGTGGGGGTTGAGGGAGGTGCGCGAACAAAATTAGGAAATATAACTGGACGATCTGTTTGAAACTTTAATATGGCTTATAAAACATAACATAAATTTTTTTAAATCAGGCCGCGTCAAAAATCATGGTGACCATCTGCCCACTCCCCCCAAGGGGGCACTTTTCTAAATTTGGCAGATACCCGTCATTTGATATATCGTAGCATTTTGGGGGGGGGGGGGGGGGGGGCGAACAAAATTAGGAAATATAACAAGGCGAATATGTTTGAAACTTTAACATAGTTTAGGATGTGTTTGCCAAAATTTAGAAGGTATTCCATGGCGATAAATGTACTGGACGTTTTGAAAGAAAGTGTTTTGAAAGGAATATTAAACGAAACCCTTTGTGCGATGTATGATCACACTTACCCACTTGTTTCCTTTTCTTTCATCTGTTGCCTAGCAACGTATTTGGTCCTAATAATATTAGTATAATTGCGTGTATAATGTTTGAGTAAAGCCAACGTCAAAACGGATGAATTAATGCATTTGCATCTTTGCATATAGATGTATTTTAGCCCAGAAATAAAAATAGGCAATATTTCATTTATTTTATTTATTTTATTCAAATATTTTGCTTAAAAATACAAAAGTTCATTATTTTCATAGAGAATAACGTAACATTTTTCCATAACATTTACCAATATTTCTTTAATTGTTGCCAAGAAAATCAAAACCCGGAATAATATTTTCTTTTAAACAATTTTCAATTGAAATGTTTTGTGGGAAAACAGGAAAATGAAAAATAAAATTAAGAATCGAAAAAATAATATGGCGGCATATTGGGAATAAAAAGAAAACTCTCGAGTATTTCTTAATATAACAAGATGAAAAGTTTTGAGTAAGTACGCATAGCAGGTGAATTAGACAAAGATGCTGGAAAACAAATCGAAAACAAAGATGCTGGAATAAAAATATCTTGGGTAAAGTAAAATTAACTATTATTCACGGAGGAAAGAGATAGATGGAAATGCAGTATGCCGTAAAAACAGTTTGCAATACTATCTGCGTTATCGCTTAGATTTAAATGCTCTCATTCGGCCCAAACAAAACAAGCACGTGGAACAGGGAAGGGACCGAATTCTTTGACTTCATCAGAGCATTTTTTCTGTAAAATGAAAATGATCTGCTTATATTTAAGCAATAAACATTGTAAGGTAGCATTTCATTGTGTTATGAACTAAAAACTGTATTACTAAAAATATTATTCTGTTTTTTTAAGCACGTCGTTGTGTTCTGCCGAATGTAGCGGATTTTAGGGTTACATTTTTGGCGTCACTTCAAGATTTATTGTCTGTGTACAGTTAACATGAATATTTTATTTTAAATTTAAATTTTATTAATTTATTTAAAAAAAAAAAAAAAAAAAAAAAAAAAAAAAAAAAAACTTATGCCTATTCTTATAAATCACAGCGTAAAAAAAATCTAAGATATACTATAGCCATCCGCACAATCAATAAAAAATTACGAATGTAAATTTAAATAGACTACGGGGGGTTCAGAGGGGCAGAGCCCCCCCCCCCCCCCCCCCTGAAGAAATGCAATTTTTGATTTAAAAAGTTACCAGAATAAGTAGCTCATCAGAATTTCAAAACATCAATGTATAACCACTTGTTTAACACTTTTAATTTCTGAAACTTTACGAAGTATCTTGTATGCTTATAAATATTTATGCAATTTGAAAACTTTAAAAAGAGATTTGTAGGAAGTTGTATATTACGCAATGAGTGTTAAAAAACAATGACTTACAAAGATGACGTTGAGGCTCCTGATCTGCAGATTTACTAGTTTAATCGGCTTTAAAAAGATTACGGAAGATTGAATTAGAATTTAAAAGCCAGTGTCAATCTCCCTGTAAAAGAGTTTCCATTCCTTTCCCTTTTAAAGGGGGATTTTAAGGCCGAATCAACTGCTGTTAATAGCTGTTTTCGTGTTTGATTAAATCAGATTAGTTAAACATTTGAAAATCAGCTAATATAAAATGAACTAAGTCAACAGAGTCTTTGCCTACCGGTATTTTTTAATAAAGCTATAAGAAAATTGTTTTAAATAAAACATTTTAAATGTATCGTTTTAAATCTGACGTAATCTTCACCAAAATTTTCTTTCTCATTCTAATATTCACTTGAAAATATTTTTGTTGTGAGAAAGGAAATATTATTATTTGCACTGTCTTTAATTGGCAACAATAGTTAAAAAGAAATCGAAATATGAAATAAATGTCTCGTGTAAATATATTTTTTAATTTAAACTGTTTGGCTATGTTATTATTTGGCCATTTTAAATAGGACGTAATTTCCCCCATTTACTGCTTTTAACACACATTAACGAATTCTTTTTTTTTTTTTTAAGTTTTCTTTCTTTTTTAATATTTACGTGTAAATACAATTTTTTGACGTAATTTACAATAGTTTCCTGCTTTTAAAACGTAATCATTTAAATCTAATTGAGCTATTCTTTTTTTGTTTTTAATAGTCACGTGTAAATAAATTTTTTATTTAAAGGAAATATTTTTCTTTGTGCAGTTTTTACAGCAACAGTTTAAAATAATAACCTTTCCTAAAATATTTTAAAAATATCTCTCGAAATGCGGAAAATTTGAATTGAAAATTTAAAAATCCTTCAAAAAATGAGTCAAATAAAAAAAAAATAAATGCAGTCTGCACACCGCGAACTTTTAATGTATATCTTCTGAAAAATGTTTAAATTCCTATGTATAGATTTTGCTCCTATAAAACTTTTTTAATGGAACGATTTTGACTAAATTTAATAACTAATATCTCTTAAAATAATTCTTCGAATTAAAAACTGTGTGCTTCAAACATTTCTCTGTAATACTACCAATTTACATATTTTTGTAAGCAGTACTTTCTTAATATTAGCGAAGAAAGACACCCCCCCCCCCCCGGTCACAAAATATTTATTTACGGCTGCGGCGATGACAACTTTAATTACTTTTTTAAGAATAATAATTTTTTTTTAAGGATTAGTTATGAAGTGGAAATTTTAGTCTGACAAGGTAACCACTTTTGGTGTTGCTCGCACCTGGCATCGAGACTGGTGCATTTTAAAGCCCTATATTATGAAGTTTGGGAATCGATTAAATTTTTCTGTTAAAATAATATTTCTTGATTATACAGCAGCATAACTTTCTGAAAATGCAATTTTCGAGACCACTTATCGGATTATTAACGTTGAATTTTTTTAAAGGAAAACATTTAAAAATAAAAATTAGTTAATAATAAGTATAAAATATTGAAAAATTTTTGAAAATTCCTTCAAAAACCCACGAATTTGATTTTGAAATATTGCAACTTTATATTCATATTTTTGGCGGGGAAACAGTTGGCGTTTATTTTCAAAAGCGACAACCCTAGCCAAATGTCATAGCTGAATTTGTAATAGCTAAAAATTGCAATGTCCGACTTATTTCGCCACAGTAACTTTTCTAAATTGTGTAAAAATATTAATTTACTTTATGATTGCTTTTACCGAAGGACCATTTAATACAGCAACATTTCATTTTAAACATTCGAAACGTTATTTCATTCGATTTCAAAAGAAAATAGTTTGCTTATTTTGTATTTCACTAAAAAATAGTTGTCAATGATCTTCGAAACTTTTATAGAATTATATTTATTACTTATATATTTATCGTCTGCATAGAAAAAAAAATTAAAACCTAATATTTGTTTCTGATGCTATCAATTATAAAAAAAATCGCAATCTGATATAATTCTAGTAATATGTTCTGTACATTTTCTCTTTGAATAAAGCAGGCAGAAAAATTGTAGCGCCATATTTGGCGACTTAACTCACTTTTGGCGTGAAATAAACAAATAAATATGTAATAATAAAAATTAAAAGTATAAAAAAGTATATAAAATACTATTTTATATACTTTTTTCGGCTCTCTAACTTTTATGTATAGGGGTACAAAACGCACCAGGTCTCGATGCTAGGTGCGAGCAACACCAGAAATGGTTCCCTTGTAAGTAACAGGTAAAAGTTACACGGTGCAAATATGAAAAAAATATGCCGCAGAAAAAAAAACAAAAAAAAACCATATTTATTGAGTTTCAGGTCAAAAATTCGGTTTAGATGCTATATATTCCCAGATGGCCGCCATCTTGGATGTTTTGAAATTTCTTGGCGATTTTATGTTGGCGATCGTTATCGATATGTGAAACCCCGTGTGACGTGTATGTTCTGACGTGTCGTGTTCTGGCAACAACTGAGAAGCTCATTTTCGCTTAGGAAGGATTTTGTGGATGTATTTTGATATCGTGTTGTGTCGTTCTGTCTTTTTATTTTTATGTTAAATTTATTGGATGTATTTGACTGACTATGGTTTCTGTAGTCCGTTTAAACGCTCTTGCTGAAGTAATTAAGAAATATGAGGAAATTTTGACAAAAAAAAGGAGGTTTGTTTATAGTGTGTCAACGGTATTCATAATTTCGCCTATTTTGGAAAATGACGGTGATGGGATGACAGATATTTCGTGTTGAAGCTTTCAAGAAAGCAGATGTTTGTTAAGGTATGTTGATAATTTTATGCATATTTTGCTGCTTTAAGAGTTTTTTACATTTTGAGATTGCTACAAAGCGAGAACTGCTGAATTTTGAGCATGCTACACAGCGAGAACTGCTGAATCCAGTGGTTTTTTTTTTCGGTTAATGAGCACGTAGCGCTCATACAATGATTACTGATTGTCAGTTTAGCGAGTTTTGTTTTTTATGTATATTTTGCCTTACGAGTTTTGTACATTTTGAGATTTCTACAAAGCGAGAACTGCTAAATCCAATGATTTTTTTTTCCGGTTAATGAGCACGTAGCGCTCATACAACGATTACTGATTGCTATTTTAGCGAGTTTTGTTTATTATTTACATTTTATTTTCGTTAAGCCTAGCATGCGTATAACCCCGTGCTTGGCGACATTTACTACTTGGCGGAAAAGGGATTTTCATGCCAAGAAAAATTACAAGATGGCGGCTCCGAGAATTTATGACATCTGTCCAAAAATTCACTAGAAATGAGCAATGTGAGGAAGCGCTTTATCAAAACACAAAAGAGACGAAGTTACCTCCCTATAAATCAGATTACTGCATTTTTTAACTCGGCTTATCTGTTCGCTCGGTTTAAATCTTGCAATGCAATTTTAACACACTCCTGTGCTACAACTGATCCAACTTTTGATAGTGCAACGCATTTCCGGCAACAATACAAAATTGTGTATTTATTATTATTATTATTATTTGCCTTCGCCACCCCTTATGGAACAACAACCTTTTTCCCTAATGGTACGTAAATGTCACGCATGTGATCACGTAAATGTCAAACATTTCTTCAGAAATAAGCTGGAGTTTTTCGAGTGAAGCGTGGTAGGATTGGTAAATGAGCCGTCTTTCAGTTACGCGCAGGATGTAAATGGATGTGGGTTCGATTCTCAAGAAGTCGTTGATCGTTTTTTTCATACCAGGAAGTTGGATTTAAAATTGTGTACCCATTTTACCTTTTTAAACAAACTGTTAAAAAACACTCTCAATTTAATTTGTTTCTTTTAAAAAAGGTTTTTATCCCTTTTTAGTACATTATACTAAAAGCTTGCCTGTAAAATATTTTTTTTTCTTTTTACTTTATCTACAATCCGATTTTCTTCACGCAAACAACAAAAATGAATTTTATTTTTCCCTACACTTTGAACATATAGATATTTTCCGTAGGGGAGATGGGCGCTAAAGGAAAAAGTGTGTTTCGTCATAAAATAAATCAATTTAACGTTCAGACTTTTGGCAATGCATAAAAATATCATCATTACACTAGCACATGTATTGATTTTTTTTTTCCATTAGCTGGTTGCAAAGAAGCAAAACATGCCTCTGTGAGATTTTTTTTTTTTTTTTTTTTTTTTAAATAAATATTTCTTTTGATAAAGTATCAATTCTGTATTTAACAATATTACATGTGATTATGAAACTTTTAATCAGTGCTATTCATTTGCAACCTTCTTTATGTGTAGTATAGTTATTATAGTCTATAGTGTTTTGGTAGATAAATAGTTTACAATAATTAACAAGTCGGAAATTGCTCGTCAAACGTGGCAAATGAGGTGCGTTCGTACTAAAACTAGTTTTATAATTATTTTTTGTACCCCATATTGTACTGAATATATATATTTTTTTTAACTTCATAAGTGCATAGTCTGTAACATCATTAAAATGCACTTGCAATAATTTTTTTCCCATTCCCCGTAATGTAACGGAAAACTTTTGACTGTCCCTGTAATTAAACTATACATCCGATTTTCATAAAATTTGAAATGGCTCAACAAAATTTTGCAACAATTATATATTTAAATTTTCAGACCATTCGGAAGGTTGTAACATCATTAAAACGCACTTGCAATATTTTTTCCCCATTGGCCGTAATGTAACGGAAAACTTTTGACTGTCACTGTAATTAAACTATACATCCGATTTTCCCAAAATTTCAAATGACTCGACAAAATTTTGAAACAATTATATATTTAAAGTTTCAAACCATTCGGAAGGCTGTAACATCATTAAAATGCATTTGCAATAATTTTTCCCATTGGCCGTAATGTAAAGAAAAACTTTTGACTGTCCCTGTAATTAAACTATGCATCCGATTTTTATAAAATTTGAAATGGCTCGACAAAATTTTGCAACAATCATACATTAAAAATTTCAGACCATTCGGTTGGGTAGTTTTTGCTCTGTTATATGCGGACAGACAGACAGACAGACAGACGGACGGACTGAACGACGACTATAGGTGCTACGTATTTATATAATTACGAACGCACCTAAAAACGCAGTTCAAAATGCTAGTGGGACTAATTCGTAAAGAGACATCTCAGATAAGGGACCCTAAAAGTGATTATACATAAACTTTGTCATGTTATTGTATCTAAGATTTTGTTAAATCATACTTTTTGTGTACAAAAAATGTAAGGTGCCTTTTTCTTTTCTTTTTGTTCAAATTAACAACCATTTTGCCAAATTTGCTTCCAATAAACACATGACATGGTAATAAAGACTTTAATCAGTCAGTACTCCATCTCTCCCTTTATTAAGTTTTACAAAGTTAGAAAGAAACTTTAATTTTGAAGAACGATTGTGTTCATTGAATTTATAATACTTACGATGTTCAATTCGCCTATTTAGAAAACATTTATGTTTCATTAATGTGTTTCATTTGACCCATTAGACCTCGGAATAGATGTCTGACGGGACTCGCCATGGGAAACGAATATACCGAATCCAACAGAATTTTACTATAATATGGAAATTAAAAGAATAAAAACAAAAAATTCGCATTTAAAAAATCTCCAAAACTCGTTAAAGGACATTAATTTCAAAACTAAGGGGTTTTTTTTATTATATTTTTTGCTGAATGATATTATTACACTATATAATTGTTATTCTGTAATATCGAAAGTAATGACACATTTGATCAAAGTCAGTGAGGTATACGGAAATCTGACTGGCAGAAAATCAGTATAAAGTAGAAATCCAATTTAGAAAATGTCTTCGCTAGGTATTTGCATTCTCTTGCTAGAGTATCTTTGTGCCTTATTTCGTAACTATAGCCTTTGCTTGTCAAAATTCTACATTGTTTAGAAACAGACAAATATTTGTTTTCTTTTTCCTTATTATAAATTTCCATACAGTTCCTAACATTACGAGTAAATGCAAAGTTTATCAATTTTGAGTGATTGTAATATTACGAAACAGCACCGAAAACTGTGGATATGAAACAATTAAAATAATAAATCTTTGTAAAAAAATCACCATAAAATAAAAACAATACATAGGACGCGTTTCGAGCTAAAAATATTAACAGCTCGTCATCAGCTACAGTAAACATGTGTCCGTAAGGGCACAAGGTCAAATATATATATTTATATAAAAAATATATACGTTTATATTACATAAAAAAAGTTTATATATAAAAAAAGGATATTTTGGTTTTTTCTTGTTTTATTCTTTTATATTTATTTATTATTATTATTTATATTTTTCAATTTACTTCTTTTATTTTATTTTAATTTTGTTTATTTCCATTTTTCCCTATCAATTTCCCTTTTATCATTTTGGCAATACTTTCATCTTCTGCATGTACTCCTTTCAGCTAGCACCATCTGTCGCATTCTTTGCAAGCTCTACTCTCTAACTTTCAGTTCATTTTTGATCTTGTGCCCTTACGTACACGTGTTTACAGTAGCTGATGACGAGCTGTTGATATGTTTAGCACGAAACGCATCCTATGTATTGTTTGTATCTTATGGTGATTTTTTACAAAGATTTATTATTTGAATTGTAATATTACTAAAAAAATAACTAATCAATATTACGGATGTCGGTCAATCCAATTCAACCTCTAATTCCCCTCTCCAATGTTCAACTTACAGGCATAGAATGCATTCTTATTTTTTAAATATCTTATCAGGAAATTTATATATTTTAACTTCTGTTTACCCTCTTCTCTTCTTCAAAGACGTCTCTTCCTTTTTTGGTTGACAAAATATTTCTGAAATCTACACTTAAATTAACATTTTACCTGTTAAAATCGTACCGAAGCTGAAGAACTGCGAATAAGATTTTGACGCTTCAAATAATATCACAATATTAAAATATTTATTTGCTTAAAAGACGTTATAAAAACACATTAAAAGTAAATTAAAAATCTATATTTACATGTTTCAATTCTTTTACTGAGTCGACATCAGAATGTATAACAGAAAATTACAAATACAATGCATATGAAAAAGTGAAAAAATCATCGAAATATAAACAAGTAATCATATAACGCGCCCTACATTTTCGCGATGGCTCGTGTTCCCTGTATGTCGCGACGCCGTAAGTTGTCCAACCATTCAACCCATAAATTCGAGATACGAAAAGATAATGTATCGTTACAAACTCCTGAACCTCTTAAATAAATTTCAATGGACTCTCTTATAAATAATTGTAAATAAAAATTAGGCCTGAATGTAATAAATGTAGAGCGCGTTATATGATTACTTGTGTATATTCGATGAGTCCATTGAAATTTATTTAAGAGGTTCAGGAGTTTATAATGATACATTATCTTTTCGTATCCCGAATTTATAAGTTGAATGGTTGGACAACTTACGGCGTGGCAACACAGAGGGAACACGAGCCATCGCGAAAATGTAGGGCGCGTTATATGATTGCTTGTTTATATTGGGTGATTTTTTCCATTTTTCATATGTATTTGTAATTTTCTGTTATACATTCTGATGACGACTCAGTAAAAGAGTTGAAACATGTATATATAGATTTTTTAATGGTACTTTTCGGTTAGCCGGGCGCCACTGTTATATATATACATATTTATATACATACATATATGTAAATATACATCTATATACATATACACATATTGTATATGGACACACATATTTGTATGTAAATGTATACATGTATATATACATATATATGTATATGCAACAGTGGCGCCCGGCTAACCGAAAAGTACCTTTTTAATTTACTTTTAATGTGTTTTTATAATGTCTTTTAAGCAAATAAATATTTTAATACTGTGATATGGTTTATAGTGGGCGTAATTTTGACTTACTCGCACTTATTTACACTACAAATAATATTAAGTATATATGTTACAAACATTTGGTCAACTAAAAATGAAAGTGACATCCTTAAAAAAGGTACACAGGAGAAAGTAATTGAAAATATTAATTTTCTGGTTAGGTATTTTAAAAATATGAATGCATTCCACGTGTATAGGATTTAACAATAGTGAGGGAAATTCGACTGACCAAGAGCCTTAACTTTATTTAGGCATAAACTGTAGGATAATTTATATATTTCATTTTATTTAATTTTATATGATACTTTGTAAAAGCTCGAATATAATGCCCATGAATATTTTGGATGAAACTGCTTTTAAAATATTACTTAATAATTAATAAATCAATTAATGAAAATTCATAAATAAACACATTTTGGGCCCCCTTAGGAAAAAGCATAGTCGTGAACCCACAAGGACATTTTATAGTAAATCTGTAAGAAAGGCAACTTTAAAGGTTGTATATTCATTCGAGTCCTTTTAATATAATTTGGCTAAAAGAATAAGCGGATTAAAATGAATTAAATTGATTTCACGTAGTGTGCAGTACTCAAAACCGCTGTTATTGGCCTCTGCTTTAAACATCTCCGGTTAATTCAACGTATGTTTTACTGTAATAAAAAGATTCGACTGAATTGGGTTAAGAATTGAAACTCTGTTTTTGGTCAACCAAGATAATTTCAAATTTAGCAAGTCAATTAACTCTTCACTGCACTATTTTTTCTATTTTTATGAAAAAAATTATTTGAAATCTTTATATCGGTCTAATAATAGGAAAAATAATAAAAAAATTAAATTTCAAATTTTCAGCTAAAATTTAATATTTTATGGCGTGTACCCTATGCACACAATATAACTGGTGTAATATTACACAGTAGTGCAAGCTAATACCATTTATATCGGTTAAATTACTCCATAAAATGGAGGCAGCAAGGCTGCCACCGAATTTTATAGAGTAACGTTACCTAATTTTTTTACAGTGTACCTATGCCATCTGTTACTTTCATATAAGACATTTATACTCACTAAAAGTATAAAATTTTGCATATTTCCTTACATCAGCAAATATTCTTTTAAATCCTTCTTCTTATGAGCGATGCGATGTCGAGATTCAATTATTTCACCATAACTAGCAGAGCGTTGCTAGCAGACATGCAGTTGACCAGCTTCGTTGTTAAATTCGAAGTTAATTGGTTTAGGTGATTATGCGACTGGCAGAACCATGTTCATTTTCATTCAAAAGACAACGCAATGAGCAAACTTAACTTCATCTCTAGAATTGAGCAGGAAGCAATTTTAATTTTTAATGACGTGTTTGGTTACGTTTTGCGAGATTTGTACGAACACTAATGAGAATCTTATAATGGGCATTTGAACATTTATTTATTCATCTGAAGGAATGAGCGTTTGATTTGAAGATTAAGGGGTGACAACACTTTGATGTTCTTAAATTGAAGGCTTTTTTGTTAACACTTTCCAACGTAGTTGAAAAGTGTTTATGACTTCTGTCTGCCGGTTCTGTTTTTTCTGTCTGCCGTCTGTCTGTCCGTGCTCTAATTCGCGTAAATATAGACGGAGCGCCATGAAATTGATATATGCTATTGATATTTCGTATGGCATATTCTGTATTGAAAATGAAGCATTTAGCAGTTACAGTTCCTTTACAGCAACATTCAAAAGAATTCCATTACATTACGTCCGACGGGGGAAAATCGTTTGCTGTGGTTTTTAATAACGTTTCACAATTACAAACTCATTGAAATTTATGTACAACGCTGAAAGTACACTACAGGATGCTTACTAACTATAGTATGTGGTATGGATAGCAATCATCGTTCATTTACAGGGACACTCAAAAGAATTCCATTACATTACGGTCTACGGAGAAAAATTCGTTTGCGGTGTATTTTATTCATGTTACATATTGGAATTTGGAATTAATGTATATCTCTGAAGTGCACTGCAATATATTTACTGCTAGCTGTTACCCGTGACTGCGTTCACGTAACATTTAAAAAAGAAGAAATTCACCAATTAAGCAAAAAATTTCGATAATTAAAAGCATATATAATGAACCTTTTATCACATTTTATAGTAGAAACGCTTCAGACGATCTCAATTTGCTTATTTTTATTTATATATATATAGGATCATTTAAATTTCTTTAGAGAGCATGAAATTTCATACACCTTTTCTATAATTAAATGAGGAATAAATTTACATCTCTGTTATTCTATTTTATTATTTATATTTATTCTATTTTATATTTATTCCGCTCAAGGATATTGATTTAATTTGTGTTTTCGAGACAACGAATATTATTTAAAGAAATATATTAGTAAATATTTTTAAAGGAAATGTGTTATTAACAGGTCACTTCAGACGTGACAATGATAAGATTAGAATAATCGAAAAATCAACATGCAACATTATGTTTATATTCCAAAAAATCACATCTTGGAAGAAAAAAAAAGATAAATGGTATTAAAAAGTCCTTCCGGCCAGTGCCGGGAGGAAGAGGTAGCTTTCATATTGCTTATTTTAAAAAAGCCAACTCATATTATTCAAACACACAAAGCTCAATTTAGTGGAAACCGAATATAGGAGATTCAATACTAATTTTTATCAATGTAATGAATGAGAATTTCGCGAAATTAGTCAGCTTTATCCCAGTTGCTTTTCTTTAAAGTAACTTATATTTGGCTGCCAAATTCGGCGATTTCTTAAAGTGCCATTTTAAGACAACATGGTGGATGAGGCTAGCCAGTGAACTTGGTCGAGACCTTAGTAATTGCTGTGCACATGCTCACTCACACCGGAATCGGTTGATATATACGAGTGCTGTCGCAGGCAAAAAATCAGATTTTTCAAAATGTCACCCACATTAGAAATTGAAACTGCTATATCTGAGCCATTTTTTAAGATAAAGACAAACAAAAAATGCTTCTGAATCCTTATATCAAGGTCAAATACTTAAGAAATAAACCTTTTTCAATTTCTAATTTTTTTGTACCTCACTTTAAATATAATTTTTTTTTAATTTAATGGCCGCCATTTTGAAACAAGATGGCTGATGAAGCTGGCCAGCGAACTTGGCCGAGATATTGATGTATACTATCCACATGCCCTCTTACATCGAAATAGGCGAATACGTGTGTTTTCGCGTGACAAATACAAGATCGTTTCAAAATGTTAGCCATGCTAGAAATTCAAAGTGCTATAATTCAACCATTTTTTAAGATATAAACAAAAGAACAAATTTTCAGAAACAAAAACTGCTCCGGAATCTTTGTATCAAGGCCAAACACATAAAAAAATCTTTTTCATTTTCCCATTTTTTAATACCTCATTTTAAATTTTAAATTAAATTTTTTTTTAATGGCAAACCTTTTGAAACAAGATGGCGAATGAAGCTGGCCAACGAACTCGGTCGAGACATTGGTATGTACTATGCACAGACCAAGTTACATCCAAATCGTTTCATAAATACGCCTGTTATCGCGTGACAAAAATCAGGTAGTTTTAAAATGTCAGCCACAATAGAAATTCAAAATGCTATAACTCAGCCATTTTTTTAGATATAGACGAAACAAAAACTGTTCTGGAATCTTTGTATTAAGGTCAAACACATACGAAAAAAATCTTTTTCATTTTCCAATTTTTTGGTATCTCATTTTAAATTTAAAATTAAAAAAAAAATTTAAATGGCCGCCATTTTGAAACAAGATGGCGGATGAAGCTGGCCAACGAACTCGGT
Source organism: Maratus speciosus (assembly GCA_963932465.1). NCBI lineage: Eukaryota > Metazoa > Arthropoda > Arachnida > Araneae > Salticidae > Maratus > Maratus speciosus. Next base: position 515,842,851 of record OZ010789.1, on the reverse strand, counting down.
CGAGATATTTGTATGTACTATGTACACACCAAGGTACATCCAAATTGGTTCATAAATACGCCTGTTATCACGTGACAAAAATCAGGACGTTTCAAAATGTCACCCACGCTAGAAATTCAAAATGCTATAACTCAGTCATTTTTTAAGATATAGACGAAACAAAAACTACTCCCGAATCTTTTTATCAAGGTCAAACACATAAGAAAAAATAATTTTTCAATTTTCAATTTTTTGGTACCACATTTCAAATTTAAATTTTTCTTAAAAATTTAAATGGCCGCCATTTTTAAACAAGATGGCGGATGAAGCTGGCCAACGAACTCGGTCGAGACATTGGTGTTTACTATGTATAAACGAAGTTACATCCAAATCGGTTCATAAATACGCCTTTTATCGAGTGACAAATTTCAGGACGTTTCAAAATGTCAGCCCTGCTAGAAATTCAAAATGCTATAACTCAGCCATTTTGTAAGATATAGACGAAACAAAAACTGCTCCGGAATATTTGTATAAAGGTCAAATACATAAGAAAAAAATATTTTTCCATTTTCAATTTTTTGGTACCACATTTCAAAATTTAAACTTTTTTAAAAATTTTAAATGGCCGCCATTTTGTTTCAAAATGGCGGATGAAGCTGGCAAACGAACTCGGTCGAGACATTGGTATGTACTATGTACACACCGAATTACATCGAAATCGGATCATAAATACGAGAGTTACAGTGTGACATAGGTCAGATATATATATATATATATATATATATATAAATTTTGAACGGAGGGTGGTTTCGGGGTCTGGGGGTCATGATCGATGAAAATATACCAAAATTTTTTGAAATCGCTTTCCTCCGAACGGCTGCAATAGGTAGCTTTTTGTAATGAAAGCTACCTAAAAAGAATAATCAAACGTGGTGAAGCATCAATGTTCAAAAATAAATAATAAGAGTACGAGAAATATCTTTAACGTTCAAATATTTATTACACTTTAATTTCACGGTACCACACTTTTATCAACTGTAGATCTACCAATAATATAAAACTATTTATCATGCTCTGAAGACTCTTGAGCCTAAATACTTATTATTTAAGCAATATATTTGCTTATTGCTTTCGCTATAAATCTATTTATGGAAAAGCACCCCAATTATGAATAAACATTTTCACATCTAACGTTGTTCTGTAATTTTGGCTTTCGAAAGCTTTGAAATTTGCAGGAATATGCTCCAATGGGGGCAGAGATTGTGTTTCATAGAGATTTTTAACTACAGATTTCAATATTTTAAAATCGAAAGAAAATTTCCCTTCTTCCTTTGCCCTTTTCGATAATCACGATGCCTTTAAAAATTAGAGGGATCTGAGGCAAAAGACAAATTTATTGCTTAATTAGTAGTTTTGGCTCTTTTTTACACGTAAATGATGTCACATGTAAAGCATAATCTCAAATTAAAATTAGTTGCTAATTTTTTTTAAGTCGACTTTGATGTGCCATTTATTAAATTTTATTGAAACCAATGTTCCTGGAGATTGTACGGTAAAGGGGTGTTAAACTTATGTATTTGCTATTGTTAAGTTCTTAGCAAATTACGCCATTTTGTATAACTGCTATAAAATGCTAACATTTTCTGAGAGAAAAGCAGCTAATGATTTAAAATATGACGACGCTTTCACTAGGTTTCTTTTTCTTACGGAATGATACTTGTCGAAATAATATATATATATATTCTTTCACCTCATGAATAATTTAAAACTATGCATTTCAATTTGTTTAAAACATAGAATCGATTAATGAAATCCAATATTATTGTACATTTAGAAAAACATTGAAACATTATTTTTATTAAATATACTAAATTTCAAGTAACAAAATATATTTAAAATGTAAGCTAAAATTTCATTTTGAAATAATGTGACTTTTGGTGCAAAATTTTATTTCTAAAAGGTATATTATTATTTTAAGATATCGTTTTAACTTTCGAAGCTGGTGTAATGAAAACGACATCGCTTTGACAAAATTGAAATAAATATGTGTTAATGTTTTCATATTTAAATTAAAGCTTTTATATGAAAAAATATCACATCATTTTTACCCGATAAAGCTTTTACTTAAATCGCCTTTGTGACATGTTTTAACTGCCATCTTTTAAAATAGTATATGATTTTTTAAAACTTAATTCTTATGAATAGTGGGCAATAACTATCCACTTAAATGTACAGAAGATATATTTACATCCTTGGTTCTAAATGTCAGTATGTTCGCAGAAGATTTTAACTTCTGTGGAATAAATTCATTCATGAAGCTTCGATGTGTGTTCAGTTTTTATGCGATATGTTTTCAGCGATATGTTTTCAGTTTTAGGAAATTTACTTTAATCATGTTTTTGTACCATTTATACTAATTGAAATTCAATTCTTTTTAATTTTAATGAGGAAATAGCGTCAAAAAGTATATTAATCCATTTTAATTCCCCTTTCTACAACCAAAAATATCTTCTCCTTATAATCATAGCGTGAATTTTGAAATAAAACTCTCATTTGTTTGTAACTTATATTCAAACTCTTTAATCAGTATGGACAGTATTCCTTTGACGTCACAATTAGTAAAATGGTTGTTTTATAGCCCCGAACTGAAAGCGAGAATAGAGTCCATTAGTAAAAAAATATTTCTGTTATTCGTTTAAATATGACGTCATTATTTATCTAGTTTCATTATTTACTGATATTCATGTCCCTTGCATTTTTAACGAATACATGGAAATATCTGTTTTATTTCAAATATGACGTCATATTTTTCCAAGCGAATAACTTTATTAATAATATGATTCTTTTTCATTCTTTTCCCTTCTAATTATGACTCTATTTTGGCAGAAAACCCCTTATTAACGTAACCGATATTCATCCTTCATGTATAATAAAAAATACCCCATTTTTTTCGTTTCAAATATGACGTCATAATTATTTTCTTTTGAATTCTTTTTATTTTAATTTTTAATTAATTGTAGAGGAAAAATTATTATTCCAGATCTAGAATTTCTTTGCAACGGGAAAGAAAAATGGTCAAATTTTATCGGGAAAATGTCAATTGATTCTGTATGAAAAAGTATGAAATTTTAAATTATTAAGTGAAATATTTGGATAAAATAAATAAAACATAGCCTATGTTCTTTTCCGTTTCATAATCCATGTATATGCAAAGATACAAAAGCATTAATTCATCCGTTTTGATGTTCACTTCATTCAAACATTCGGACACACATTGACATTTATAATATTATAAGGATAAAATATGATCTGCATAGCATTCATTATTGCTATACAGGTTCACACAAACTAATTCGGTTAATAAATAACTCGGTAAATAATAATTCGGCTCTTAATGTACAATAATGCTGGAAGTAGTACGTTTTCTGAAATTAAACTTTTTTTTTAAATATTTCGTAGGGTGTATAAATTCTACAGATCATATACAGGGCTGCACAAAACATCTGAAGTACATTTCCATTTATTGATGGAAATTTCTGAAGGGAATTTTCAACTGCGATATGCGTTTTTTAATTGAACTAAAATTTAACATTATGTGATAAATCTATAGTGCATATACAGGGCTGCAAAAAAATTCTAGTTTTTTTTTTTGTCTTTTGATGGAAATATGTAAATTAAGTTTTCAAATGCGTTACAAATTGTTTATTTAGACAACCTTTTTCACTTTATTAAACTGTGAAGTTTTATTATAGCATTCAAAATGTGTTGGAAAAAGTTTCATAATCTATACTTAACGCAGAATTTTACGTTTTTGTTTTTTAATGCGAGATGTTAATAAAGATTTATTTACACTGATTTATAGTACATATATTAAAGTAGAACACTGAATTTTGTTTTAGTTATATATTAAAAAATGGCGACTTGACAGCTGACGGGTGGGAACGTTTAAAAAAAAGAGGGCCAAACGGTGCACACGACAACTCATCTCAGGCTTAATCTAGAACAAATAGATAAAATAAAATACTAGTTTTTTTTTAATCCAAAAGCTAGTAAAATGCATAGATATTGCTAAAAATATGCTTTTTTAGTAAAATCGCACTAATTCAAAGTAAAATGTAAATTTTCACCCAAAAATCCTGTTATTTAAAGTTACTCCGAAAAGCGAGATATTAATATTTCACAAAAAAATCCTACATATTTCACTAGAAAGATATGTAACGATTAATTTTCAAAAATAATTAAGTTGATTGGTTGAAAATTGGTAGAGGTAGAGTGTTTATCTCTTTTCAAAATGGCCCCACCAGTAGCCGAGAGGTTCTGCTCTCAAAGCTGGTGGAGGGGAGGTGCTGGGTTCGAACCCAATTACGACCGTCAGCCTAATCGTTCGGAGTTAAATTTGAAGGCTATAACAGTCCAATTTATTAATAAACCACATATAATAATAATAATAATAATTATTATTATTATTTATTATTATTACTATTATTAATCTTTACCAAATAACCACTAAATGCTATTCCGCGACCGACTTACAAAAATAGGGGACAAGGGCAAAAGAATTCCTCGGGGATTCCTACCTAACAATGCAAGATTATGGGGCAAATAGGATGATCTGTTCCCAAATAAATGCATTGTGGGAACGGAATGTAATTCAGTGAATAAATATAATTTAAATTTTAAAAAATAAAGCTATATTTTTTACATTTATTAATATTTGTATCATTTCAGAGTTATTTCGAAGAATAAATTTGTCAAATAATAGGGGGAGCTCAGCCCCCCTGCTCGCTCTGCTCATCCCTCCCCCCTCCCCCGTATAATCACTTCGCGATTCCATTTGCTATCGCGAAGCAATCCCTATTTCCTCGCCAACCCCAGACGTAATTGTTTCGCGTTTCCATTCTGGATTGCTTGACGATCCCTTATTCTCTATGCACTCAATTTTCAGATTCCACTTGGTAAAAACTCGCACCTTTCCAACTCCTGACAATTTTATTTCCTTATCTCCAAGCACATAATCATTAGAGCTTACAGAATTTCATAATTAAAAGAATTATTAAATATAAAATCATTAAAAAAAGTAAAAATTATAATTTATTTGAATAATTACAAATTAAATTTATAATTAAATAAAATTATAAATTAATAGAAAATTTAAAATTTAAAATATTGTAAATTTAAAATTTATGCTAAAGTTAAAATGTAACAAATTTATTAAAGTTATTTGGAATTTTTTCCCCTTATCTTTGTAATGAAGTCCCTAATTTCTAGTTACAGTAAATAATCTTATCATATAAATCTCCTCTCCTATGAAATTTTCACTTCACCGCCTTTTCTCCGCCAACATATATGTGTAAAATTATATATATAGTGTTACTAATATTTAAATAATTAGTGCTTGTGCTTCAAAATAATGTAAATAGTTCAATTAAGCTCTATTCATAAACAAATATTAGTTTTTGATGCATTGAAATATCTCAATTTGTTGGTTTTCTGAAAGCAAGTAAACCCTATTGGATTTCAATGGGAGTCTATGAAATTTGGCGAAATACTGGAATAGAGCCAAGTTGGCGTCACTTTTGGCGAATAATTTTGGTGCCAAATTTGGCGCTGTATCGGCAAGTTGGCCACAAACTTGGCGATGTTTGGCGACAGAGCCTACCCCCCCCCCCCCCCTGGAACGCCCCTTATAGCGTCTGAAAACTCAGCCCAATCATATGCGTTTCGAGGTATCTACGCAGATTTTCAATCGTCCATTTCCAAAGCCTTACTTTTTAATACTTTCCAACAAAGTTGAAAAGTGTTTATGACTTCGGTTTGTCTGTCGGTCTGTCCGTCTGTCAGTCTGGCCATCTGTCCACGCTCTAACTCTCGTAAATATGCTCGGATCGTTCTGAAATTTTTGGATGTTAGTGACTTCTACCATAGCACGTTCCCTATTTCAAATGAAGTTTGTAGCATGTTTAGTTCATTTACAGGGACAGTCAAAAGTTTTCCGTTACATTATGGCCAATGGGGAAAATCGTTTCAAATGATTTTTAATGGTATTACACTCTTTCAAACATAGTAAAATTGATATTCAATTTGATATGAAGACAGAATCTAACAGAGTCTAAAATATGCATTCTGTTGAATATGCGGTGCAAAGAATAGTTATTGTTCATTTACAGGGCCACACAAAAGAATTCCTTTCATAATGGTATAGGGGAAATTGTTTGCGGTGTATTTGAAAAGATTTCAGATACTATATTGTATCCGAATCACTGTATATTAGTAATGATTGCTCGAAATGCATTTTTAATTATGACATGCGCCTTTTTAGGGTTTCGTTCATCTGACGAAACCCTATTCGTCTCGCTCCTCTGTCTGTCTGTCCGTCTGTCCGACTGTTACAGAACCCGTCCTCAGAAAATATACATGTTGCAAACTTGAAATTTTGAATACTTATAGCTGAACACCAAACATCATACGACAAATCATAAAATTTTGAAAAAGTCGCACATTTAACACTTTGGGCTCCCACATGTGTATTTTAAACAATTATTTCTAAGTGAGCCCTAATTAGGTTGGAGGCGTGAAATTTTGAATACTTATAGAAGAACACCTCACATCAAATAACAAACCATAAAAGTTTGAAAAAATCGTACATTTAACCCTTTGGGCTCCCACAAGTGTATTTTAAACATTTCTTTCTAAGTGAGTCCCTAATTAGGTTGGAGGCGTTAAATTTTGCATACTTATAGCTGAACACCTCGCATCAAATGACAAGCCATAAAATTTTGAAAAAGTCGTACATTTAACCCTTTGGGCGCCCATATGTGTATTTTAAACAATTCTTTCTAAGTGAGCCCCTATTTAGGTTGAAGGCGTGAAATTTTGCATACTTATAGCTGAACACTTCGCATCAAATGACAAGCAATAAAATTTTGAAAAAGTCGTACATTTAACCCTTTGAGCTCCAACATGGGTATTTTAAATAATTCTTTCTAAGTGAGCCCCTATTTAGGTTGCAGGCGTGAAATTTTGCATACTTATAGCTGAACACCACATATCATACGACAAATCATAAAATTTGGAAAAAATTGTACATTTAACCCTTTGAGATCCCACATGCGTATTTTAAGCAATTATTTCTAATTGAGCCCTTTATTAAATTGGAGATTTGAAATTTTGCAAACTTATAGCAGAACACCTGAGTAGTGATGGGCGATTTCGATTTTTTTAATCGATTTAATCGATACTATGGCCAACTCGATTTAATCGATACTATAAATTTTTTAATCGATGTCTCTAAAGGTCATATCATTTTCATTTTCCTTCAAAAATTTAAGGTCAAGTAGTTGCATGTCCAATCCCAAAACTTTCTTCTGTCTCATAAATGTTAACTTCAAAATTCGCTATCACAGTGTCAAATTTAAATAACCTATACCCATCATGAGGATCCAAAAGTATAGGTTCGTTGAAATATGTGTATTTAAAAAATATATATAAGAATCCCATTTTCCTAACAAATCATTGAATTTCGGCCCACACCCTCTTAGATGTCCGCAACGGAAAATCCCAGTTCAAAGGGCATAAAAGCGACACCTGCTGGGTAGTATACACCCAAGCCTAATAAGGATCTATTTATACGACAGTGTAACAGAATATGAAGTTTGATTAAATTCCGTGCATTAGTTTTGAGATGTGGCTATCATGAATATCATGAAAAAAGCAGTATAGCAACGCAGCCTATTACATGATTAACACGAAAGACTCAGAAAAAACAACTTACGTCAATGACTAACAGAATATTAAGTTTGATGAAATTCCGTTCATTACTTCTTGAGATGTTATCGCAAACATTGTGTAAACCCTGAAAAACAGTGTTGAATTCAGGGGCTGGTACGGGTGGACACCCCCCCCCCGGAACATTCAAATGTCCCCTAGGGAGATTTGAGATTTTCTGCTTAATGGACGAAAGTCCAATCCTTCCCCCCCTCGTAACTCTAGAATGTTCCTCGCCAGAACCATAGAAATCCCCCTCGGAGAAAAATGTCTGAATTCAACACTGTTGATAAAAGCAGCATGGCAGCACAATTTGTTATATCATTTACACAAAAACCTAATCATGGATAACTTATGGCATTGTCTAACAGAATATTAAGTTTGATGAAATTTCGTTCATTAGTTCTTGAGGTATTATCCCTAAAATTGTTTAAATCCTGAAAAACGTGTTGAATTCAGGGGGTGGCCCGGGGGGATGACATTCCTCCCCCCGCATCAAAGCATAAAATCTCAAACTTTCTGGGGGGCATTTGAGTGCTTCGGGGGGAGGAGAATGTCACCCCCCCCCGGGCCACCCCCTGAGTTCAATACGTTTTTGTACATTAAAAATTGATGAAATTTCGTTCATTAGTTCTTGAGATATTATCCCTAAAATTATTTAAATCCTGAAAAACGTGTTGAATTCAGGGGATGGCCCGGGAGGGTAGCATTCCTCCCCCCCCCCCCGCAACATTCAAATGCCCCCTAGAAAGTTTGAGATTTTATACTTTTTGTACATTAAAATGTACAAAAGTCCAATCCCCTCCCCCTCTGAACTGTCCCTCCCGGAGAAAAATGTCTGAATTCAACTCTGCTGATAAAATCAGCATAGCAACGCCCCCTTTTGGGCGATTTATACCGAAACCTAATAAGCAGCAATTTATGCCAACGTCTAACTGAATGTGGTTTTATGAAAATCCGTTTATTAGTTCTTGAGATAGAGCTATTGCGAAACTCGGGAAAAATGCAGCATAGCAGCGCCACCTGCCGGTAGATTTACATCAAAACCTAATCCTCAACAACTTATGTCAACGTCAAACTGAATCTGAAGTTTGGTGAATATTCGTGCATTAGTTCTTGCGATAGCAATCTTGCGGAAATCATGAAAAATGCAGCATAGCAGCGCCACCTGTTGAGCGATTTTCACCAAAAAGTAATCAGCACCAATTTATATGAAGGTCTAACTGAATCTAAAGTTTCAACAGATTCCATGCATTAGTTCTTGAAATAGACCGCTCACAATTTTTTTGTCAGAGACAAACAAATAGACAGACTGACAGACAAAAAATTTATAAAAATAGTCAAATCGTATTCCAGACAAGAAGTTCTAACACTATAAATCCTTAGAAACCGGAAGTCGAAAATTTTCACGAAAACAACACTTTATTTTTCTAAAGACAAAAGAAAACAAGAAAAGATGAACGCATCGATTCTGCCCTTGGATCAGAAACGGTGAATCGATTCAGTTCAGATTCGATGTCGATGTCGATTTTCAGATGCGATCTTCAGAATCGTTACTTTTTTGATTTACTTCAATTCTTTAGATGCAATGTCGAATCGTTATATTTTGATTTACTTTCAATTCTTTAGATGCAATGTCGAATCGTTATGCTTTGATTTACTTCAATTCAAATCGCATCGCGGTCGATCCACGATTCGGGTTGAATCAATTCTTCCAATTTTGCTGTTTTAGTGCCAGAATTGCTGTAAAATTTTGTATAAGAGCCTTTTTTTTTACTTTCTAGGTTAAATCAGTGTTGAATGCAGGTATTTTTCTCAGGGAGGGATTTATGCGACTCCGGTCGGGATTTGGGGGGGGGGGGTATTTCATAGTTCCGTAATGGGGGGGGGGTGCACATTTGTCCATTAAAAAGCATAAAATCTCAAAACTTACGGGAGGGACATTTCAATGTTCCGGGAGGGATGTCCTCCCGGGCTACCCCCTGAATTCAACACTAGGTTAAGCCGTTATACTTTTGTTTAGAAGCCTTGTTATTCAGGTTACTAGTTTATTATATTGTATTTTTCAAATTCGTCCCTTCTAATCTCTCCACCCCCCTCTCCCCTTTTCCTCGCTAATCTTAATTTACAGGGCCGTTCAAAATTTGCATGCAATTTTTAAAATGTCCAATTCTTGTTCGATTTTATTATAAAGCCACATTTTGAAACCTTGACCTAAGATACTTTTGAGGTCGCCCCTCCGACCGTTTGGGTCTTACCTGCTCCCTCGGGTGGGGGGGGGGGGGATATTTTTTGTTTCTTCCAAACCATATCGTATAACATATCGTTGGAAAGCTTTTAATGTGATCTTTTATTTTCTGTCTCTAGCCTTCCTTTTTTTTTGGTAAGGGTCAATCGTGCTCCAACTTTTGTATTGATATTTTTGACAGTAATTTCAAAGGAATATATATTTATTCTTTCGGATTTACTGTTTTAAAGGCAGAACTGCTGTCAAATTTCGCATAACAGCCTTTTTCTTTCTAGGTTAAATTGTAATATTTTTAGTTTAGGAGCCAAGTTATTTGGGTTACTATTTTATTAAGCTGTACTTTTTCAGTTCGTCACCTATACAACCCCCCCCCTCCCCGGATCCGAATTTTCTTAATTATGGTCCAATTTCAATGGGACCTTTTTTGACATTCTTCCCGAATCATTTGTTTACCAACTAAACACTGATATTATATCTGCAGCTTTTGGTGAGCACTATTTATGAATGGTAATAACAAATTTCGTCTCTTTTCCATTTTAAACTTATCATTCTTGGTTTAAAGCCACGTGACTCAAGGTTCTCGTTAGTTAAGCCGTATTTTCACCCGTAAGTTTGTCAAAGTGTTTGTGTAAGTTGTATTATAAAAAATTCAGTCGTTTACAACCAAACTTACTGATTTATGATACTTTGAATTTTATGAAATTTCGGAGCTTTCCGAAACTAAAGAATCCCCTGTATGTTATTAATTTTTTTCAAGGGTGTAGGTATGAAAATACGTGCTAAAATGCTTTAAAACCTTTTTTTTTTCAAATAATATATTTAACAATTTAAACAAAGTGATTCCCGAGAATTTTGTACTGTTTTAAAAGGGGACCACAACCAGTGGCGTAGCCAAGGGGGGGGTCCAGGGGGTCCGGACCCCCCCCCCCCCCGAAAGTAGACCTGGTTTACTGAATCATGGATACAAATACAACAGTAAAAACTGCTAAGACAGAATCACAAAGGATCTATAAAAAATTCCGCTTTAGAGAGGTGTTCGTCTTAGAAGGTATAATTCAAAGGAATGTATTTTTTCGGGACTATGAACTTTTCCGTTTTAGACAGGTTTCCGTGATAAACACTTTCCGTTTTCACAGTATCCCTTAAAACTGCTAAAACGATCTCACATCCCAAACTTTTTCTTTCACGTACTCCTTTCTTAGGTTTTTGATTTCGGAGTACCCCATTTCTCATAAACACGTCCCTCTCCCCCCCCCCCCCTCCACTCAAGGAGATAACGTAAAAATGCTTTTTTCCATTAGTAATTTTCTTATCACAATTATATAATAAATCGATGCAAATTACATTGATATTCCTAACATTTTTGTGACTTCCATTACCTATATTATTTTCACATACACCAGCAGACCCGTCACGTACCACGAGGGGTACGCTACCGCAGCTATAACACCACCTCTGAAGAGCATAAATCTATTACAGGAAAATGTGTGAAGATGACCTATCTCAAATGAAAACAATTCAAGATTTGACGAAAACAACACTATATATTTGTGCTTGCTAACGTTTGAAAACTATCTGAAATGAAATTTGTTCCAATTGTGAATCCTTCTTGGCAGGTTTTCTGAAAACACGGAATCCTCTCATAAAAAAACATTTTAATGTCCCGAGACGGAAGAATAACTAAACAAGTATACCTGCTATTCCGTTTACACAAATTTACTGTAACTAGATTAAACGTAAAACTTATTTATCTTGGACTTTGATGAGGTTCTGTTGTCGACCCTTATTAGAAAGAACGAGTTTATACGAACGCAATAACGGTACATTGGTTGAGTTTCGTGACCCTTATCTATGTTCACATTATAAATGACAATATTAACAATTACTTTAAATCTACTGCCTGCAATTAATAAAAGTAACTATATTTTTGAACCAGTTTTTTGTTACCACTTTCAAAATACACTGGCGAGAAAAAATAAAGGAACAACCATAAAAAGGTGCTTTATGTTAATTCTATTAAGGGAACTTCCAGAAAGGTAACTCAATGTCAACGTTATCACGTAGTCCAATGGGATTAACATTTGCTACAGAAATATATGCAATTTTTTCAGCCTCAGGCCGTTCTTTCGGTTCACGTGTGAAAAGGAGCGCACGTGGGTAATTTGAAGTCTAATTTTAAGGAATGTACTTGAAATTAGGTAAAACTTTGCTTCGAATAGGTAGAATATGTCGTCCAGAAGACATTTGACCGATTTTGAAAAATTGCGTGCGATAGGGAGAATGGAAGCAGGACAGACACTCTTAGGGGTCTGTAAAGACTTATAAATAGCCAAAAGCGTCATGTCAAGAATCTGTAAACGGTTTAAAGATACTGGTATAATGTCCACAGACAACCAGGTCAATGTAGAAAACGCATCACAATAGGCTCTCAGGACTGTAATTTGCCAACGATTGCTAAAAGAAATAGGCAACTGACGTCAGTTCAGATTGCAGGGAGTTTGCTGCAGTAACAAGAACTCGACTATCCTGGTTTACTGTGAGAGACAGGCTGCATGCAAGGAAACCTATAATTTGTGTTCCGCTAACTCCAGTAGCGAAATGCGCCCGGTTAAAGTGGTGCAGAGATCATCGTCATTGGAGTACCACGGACTGGAGCCGAGTTCTCTTTACAGATGAATCCGACTTTGTTGAGAGAGTTACCACAGATATGTTACCATATGGAGGGAGAAAATCACATGCAATAAGGCTGCAAACATCCGTGAAAGGCATCGATACAAGGTCGTGGAATTGTGGTATAGACGGACATCATTTTGAATGGTCGCAGTGACCGACACATTTTTACCAGTGCAACTGTGAATGCTGAAATATACAGAGTTGAGATTCTTGACTCTCCTGTCAAGTTGTTTAAGGGTGCAATTGGGAGATTCGGAATTTTATAATTATTAATGGTCTAGAAGGGCGCTACCCCTTTCCACGGAACTCCTAAGTATCCCTTCCAGAGCTGCATAAATCCGACCCGTCCGAAGCTTACTGCTGAACTTGGAGAATGTTCTAAAACTGTTTTGAACCATCTAAAATAAATTGGCTGGGAAGTACAAAAACAGAAACCACCATGAACCATTTTTTACACATTCTAATACTTCCAAAATAGTGCTAATCCATCACAAATAAACTTCTTACAAAAATTTAACTTCCTTAAAGACGACCAGATATCGGAAGCAACTATTAGATCGAATATGGTATCAAAAGTGGCGAGACATGAAACATGGAAACCCAAAACAATTATGGCTGAATAAGACAATTGTAACAAAACTGCTTTTTCCAGCATGAACTATATTTGATGTGTGTGCTTCTTACATTACTAGTTTCTGTAGCTGAAAATACAAGATATTTTTCTTAAAGTTAAAACCTTCCCACATAGCATTTTTAGTTTGCAGGAAATTTGCAACAGTTTTGCTTTGAAAACCTGCAAAGTTGCAGTAAACGTAGCATGACAAGACTGAAAGGTCATAACAAGATAACCCAAACTCCGAAGTCACCACAATTTGAACTTGCAGCTAACTTGTCGTGCAAGTTAAATTCATACTGTATCAAATTCATTGCAAACTAACGGCAAACAAGTAATCAAAAATGCTGCAGACTTACTGCAAAGTAGTAATCTTTCCATGTCACACTATAAGTTTAACCCCTTCGAAGGGGTCCATAGACCTGATCAAGTCTAGCGATGCGAAAGCGCCGTCAGAAGGTGCATGCATCGGTTTTATCACCACAAACAAGTTTAGGTAATATTTGTACTTTTCATTTCGAGCATTTTTTGGTATTTAATAAGTATAGCGCTTAGAAAAAGCGGTGCCTACCGAATAAAATTTCTGCAATTTCTGTGTATGTGCTGATTGTCTATTCTCTCAAAAGAGGGATTTTCTGCTTTCGTCACTTTCGTAAATTAAAGACAGTCTTGCATCAGTTTCACAACAAACTACTCATGCAAGTGGGTTATGGTATACCTTGCGGGAGATTTGCTGCGAATTTCTCAATTCGAATTTGTCACGGCAAGATAATATCAGAAAAAATAAACTTGCTGCTAATGTTCATGCTATCTGGGTTATCTCAAAAGCTCGCATGGGGAGCGCGGCGGATCACATGAATGTCTCATGCGATTGACACTTATGTGAAATCATTATCCAATATCTATTACAGCACAAGTTCTTAATTCAATGGCAAGAAATTAAACATGGAAATTGCTGTTTTAAACTTAACCACTTGATCCTAACTTTATTGTAGGCAAATGTTATGTAATATGAAACTATTTAACGCATTCGCTGCCATTGAACATATTTAACCCATTCGCTGCCAAAACTATAAAATAATAATTTTCAATTTTTTTGTTAAAAGTCGTTTGCTACCACAAATTCAGAAAGGTAAATTTCGCTTTACTAATACAGCGAAGTTTCTGCCAATAAATGAGGCATTTTTTTAAATTCTAAAATTGTGGTGATAAAGTAATTAATAAATTAAAGCCACGAGTATACTCGTGAATGACAGCGAATGGGTTAATTAAGTTTAACTCTTCAGTATGCTCTCATCTTTTTTCATCATAGTGAATCTTTTTCATTGGTAAATATTAATGTAACTTCAATGTATTATTAGTTGCAGTTATAGAGACTGACCTTACATTTTTTATCCATGCTTTTTTTTTTTTAATTAAGAAATTAAATAAGGTTATACCTAAATTCTTAAAGTTACTCGAAATACTTCTATTATACATACACAGTCAAGACAAGATTCAAAGGGACTGGTAAAAAGTTCCATTTTAGACAGGTTTCCATAGAAAGAAGTGTTATTAATTATGCTTCTAAGATACACAACCTCAATAAGATCTATTGTTCGTTTCGCAGGGATTCTGAAACTCTTCCGTTTGAGACAGGATTGCGTTATAGAAAGATTCCACTTTCACCGGTTTCACTATGTTTCACTAAAGAACAACGAAAATCCCCTTTCAGACAGGTTTTCAGCAAATTTAATTGTATCGCAATTCATATTAATACCATGTAACGCTTCCGTTAAAGACAGGATCCTGTTATAGACAATTACTATTTTAACAAGTTTTATTCTATTCATATGACATAAATAAGTATATTTATATAAATACACAAAACTTGTAAAAATGGAACCTGCCTATAACGGAATTCTGCCTTAAACAGAAATCTTCCGTGCTACGGAAAAGAATACTATACAAATACACCTAATAATACGAAAACCTGTGTAAAACGGAATTTTTCCAGCAATATTTACGATTTCATCTTGACAGGTTTTACTATATATATATATAACCTGAAGAAAAATTTTGGACCCCCCCCCCCCCCCCGAAACGAAATCCTGGCTACGCCACTGACCACAACTTAGAATGTAAGGGGCGTAAAAATTCGAAACTTGGACAGGGCGATGCAAAAAAAAAAAAAAAAAAAAAAAATTCTCCTTTCAGAAATTTGAAAAAATATTATCTTAATTACAAGCTGAGATATTAATTATTATTTCACTAATTGGTTTATTTCTATTAAATGCTTTTTTTTTAAAGGCAGTCGCGTGATTTTTTATAGCAGCATTAACGTTTTCTACCGTTTAGCGTGCGGTTCTTTGACGACGGGCTGAGATAATTACTACTTTTTCAATATCAAAAATTTTATAAGTGTTCATACCACTATTTTCGAATAGTAATTTCACAAATATCTTGAATTCTTGTTTAAGACTACCACCCCCTAGACTAATGTATCTTCGGATAGGTTGTATAAAGGAGTTTCGTTTAGATACACTTTTGTTTTGAACAGACTGCGCTCCCTGGTGGTGGAATATAGAACTAACAGACCGCGATTTCATTTAAAGTAGAAAATCTAACAAGGCGATCTGTTCGAAACTTTAAGATAGTTTATAACACATAAGAAAAAGTTTAAAAAAGAATGGTGCGAAAATTTCGGGAGGAGGGGGGGGATGGAAGGCCGCTAGAATTTATTTTAAACCTTAGCGTTCCTTACCGTTTTAGGTGGGTTTTTTTGACGGAGTCCTGAGATAAATGCTACTTATTAAATATAAAAAAGTCAAAAGTTTAGTTACCACTATTTCCGGATAGTAATTTCGGCAAATAGCTTAAATTTTTGATCAAGATTGCCACACTCTTGAGTAATATATCTACTGATAGGTTGTTTAACGGAGTTTCGTTCACAGTTTTGTTAGGAATAGAGTGCGCACCCTGGTGGTGGAATCTGGAACCAACATAACGCGATTTTGTTAAAATTAGGAAATCTAACAATGCGATCTGTTTTAAGCTTTAAGATTGTTTATAATACATGATAAAAAATTATAAAAAAGAATGGCGCGTCACATTTCGGGGGGGGGGGGATAGAGGGGAGGGGCAGAACAAAATTAGAAAATATAACAGGGCGATTTGTTTGAAATTTTAAGATAGTTTATAACACATAATAAAAAATTTTTAAATGATGAATGTCAAAAATTGGTGGTGGTGGGGGGGGGGGGGAGGTGAGCGCGTTTTTCCGACCCGGTGGGCAAAGTGGGGGGGGGAGGGTACACCTATACGATGCTGTAGGCAGCGGGAACCCGGTTCGCGGTTCGTTCGCTTCGAGATTTCATATTAGGCGGAACCCGCTAGTTACTAGCTATAATGTTAAAGATTTCCAAGCAATATACATGTGCGTCCACTATCCTTCTAAGACAGTAAAATTAATTGATTTTTATTTCTTCTGAGAAAACTAAATTTTCACGTCTTTAGCGACGATTTTTTTTTTTTTTTTAAATAAAAGAACTTTAATAAACTTTACTAGTTACATTATTAAACTCAAATTGTAAGAATACTAAATCGGTTCTTATGGCAACGCGAATTATGTCCCTGAAAATTTAAATTTTAATTCAGGCTGGAAGAAAATCACAATGATTTAATTACAGGGACAGTCAAAAGTTTTCCGTTGCATTACGGCCAATGGAAAAAATTATTTCAAGTGCATTTTAAGGATGTTACAGGCTTTTGAACAGAATGAAATTGATATGCACTTATGAAGTGCACTGTTATAGTACGAGCGCACCACATTTGCCACGTTTGACGCGCAATTTCCTACTTGTATTTAACCGAGATCTTTCTTAAAAAATAAATTTAAATAAAATCTAAATTACAATATTAGTAAAATTACATCTTGAAACTAATAATTTAAAAGTTAAAAACTTTATTATTTGACTCAAAGGTCTGTAATAGCTTACGACTGGGCCCCTGACTTTGTCTACCCTCTAAATGTGAGGTATGGGAGGTGGTCGCTACGGCTCTGCTGATTCGCTAAGTTTTGAAATTAATATTTTTGAGCTTATCTGTGCGAATCTGTGACTATCGAAATATCGATTCAAGTATCGATTCTAGAATTTAGGAATCGATTCTTATTGTGATCGATTCAGTTTTATACGATGTCGATTTTAATCGATTCCTGAATTTTCCAGAATCGCCCATCACTACACCTGAGACCAGGCGACAAATCGTAAAATCTTGAAAATAGCTTACGTTTAACCCTTTGAGCCACCACATATGTATTTTAAGCAATTCTTTCTAAGAGAGCCCCTAATTAAGTTGGAGACATGAATTTTTGCATACGTATAGCTGAATACCTCATACCGCACTGCAAATCATAAAATTTTCAGAAAGTCTTATATTATTTACACCTCCGGGCTCTAACTTGTGTATTTTAAACAAGTTTTCTAACCTCCGTCCTTTTCACCCGGGGAGCACTTTTCCAACTTTTGCCGACACCCCTTTGACCATTCTTTCATGTTATGCACCATAGCCTTACATATTTTAGTTCCACTTTTTACCGCCAGGGGCGCCTACTTATCTCGGGTACTATCGGCCCAATCCCCTCGACTAATATATCTACGGATAGTCTATAAAACGGAGTTTCGTTCGGATAGAAGTTTGTTTAGAATAGAATGCGCCCCTGCTTGCGAAATGTGGGACTAACAGATTTTTCAAGAGGATAAAGTGTTTTGAAAGGAATATTAAACGAAACCCTCTGTGCGATCTATGATCACACTTACCTACTTGTTCACTATATTTATGCATACTATAAAGTGCGTATAAATGCTATAGTTCATATACAGAGCTACAGAAATGAATCCGTAAATGTTACTGAGTATGAGCATAAATTGCTTAAAGGTGGGTTTTAAAGGAGTTATGCATTTTTACGCTGAACTGAATTTAGTGTACTAAGAAATATTTGTAGAATATAGATAAAATGATGTACAGGGTCACTCAAAGAGTTGGATACATGGCCGTCTATGGGTGATAATTTCTGGAAATGTAATTTCAGTAGTTTTAAGCATGTTTTAGTTTGAATTAAATTTTAGCTAAATAGTGGCATGTAATAAAGATACTAGGTTAACTACAGGACTGTACAAAAGTATTCAAGTATGTTTCCATCTGTTAGTATAAATTGCTGAAAGATGAATTTCAACCTGTTACGCATTTTCTTGCTAAACTAAATTTTCCCATTATATAGTATATATATAAACATACAGATCGAATACCGGGCTGTTCAAAAGAATTGGAATACATATTTGGCTAGGGGCGGTAACTACTGAAATCAGATTTTTAAATGTTTACTTAGTTATCTTATTTACCTTATTTCCCTAAGTAACGAAGTTTCGTTAAGCTTTCAGGGAGTGTTGGAAAGTATTTCATAATCTATGCTGTGCGCATGATTTTTCTTACTTGTTTTTATATATAGAAGGATAAAGGTGTGTAGAGCAATCACGAACCATCAGTCGCAGTTGTTATCCCTTGCGCGATGAGCGTCACGTATCGGGTACTCTGAATCCTTGATTATTCCTACCAGTAATTTTGAAGGAAAATTTTTGCTTTATTTAGCCACAAAATTTCTGCGATTAAATATAAAAAGTTACTTTTAGAATTACCAGTAGAAAAGATTAAAAATTCTGCAAAGGACGCTCATCGCAATGGGTTATAAGAACATGTTAATCCACTGCCTCCACCGCTCGCATATTAGAAAATGTGCAGCTTATCATATCATTAAATACAATATACATTTTTTAATTTAATCCATCGAGACTTAAAATGGAATTGAATTTGGATGATGGTTAAACGTGAGGTTGATGTGAATAAAGGTGTGCATAGAGTGAAGATGTTTCTAACAAAGGAACCACTTTTGGTGTTGCTCGCACCTAGCATCGAGACATGGTGCATATTGAAGCCCTATACATGAGAGTTAGAGAAGAGATAAAATTTCTTGGTTAAAATCCTATTTTATATATTTTTTTATACTTATAATTTTTTATTATTAGATTGTTAATTTTTTATTTCACGCCAAAAGTGAGTTTAGTCACCAGATATGGCGTAACAAATTTTTCGCCCGATTTATTCCTGGGGTGTACACTGAGCTCTACAATAGTTACAATACTATTATCGAGCTCAGTGGGAGTGTATGTACAGTACTTATCAGAAATAAATTAGATTGCAATTTTATTGATAATTGATAGCATAAGAAACCAGAATTAGATTTTTTTTCTATGTAGAGTGTAGACGATAAATGTATAAATAGCAAATATATTTCTGTTAAAAGGTTTCAAGATCATTCAAAACTATTTTTTGGGTGAAATACAAAATAAGCAAACTATTTTCTTTTGAAATCGGATGGAATAAAGTTTTGAATGTTTAAAATGAAATTTTGTATTAAATGTTGTCTTTCGGTAAAAGTAACCATAAAGTAAATTAATATTTTTATACAATTTAGAAAATTTACTGTGCTTAATTAAGTCGGAAATTACAACTTCTAGTGAAGTCCAAACCACTGGTCACACACGCAAGCAGCTATGACATTCGGCTAGGATTGCCGGAAAGGTCTACTTTTTAAAAAAATGCCAACTTTTTCCCCGCCAAAAAGTGAATATAATGTTGTAATTTTTGAAAATCACATTCGTAGGTTCTTAAAGGAATTTTTTTACTTTTTTTCATTATTTTATACTTATTATTAACTTAATTTGTATTTTTAAATGCTTACAAAAAAAAAAAATCTTCTATGTTTAGTAACATGAAGTTTGTCTACATGTTATATTTCATGTTTACTTCTAAGGGGTTCCGAAAATTACATTTTCAGGAAGTTATGCTGCTGTTAAATCACAAAATATGATTTTAACAGAAACATTTTATCGATTCTGAAACGTCGCAATATATGGCTTAAAAATTCACCGGGTCTCAATGCTAGGTGCGAGCAACACCAAAAGTGGTTCCCTTGTAAGTGGATTTCAGGTTGTATTTGTGTTTATATACTGACATCCGAAATTATTAAAATATATTATACATCATAGAAAATCTGTTAGACAGACAGCACTGAATATGTAGATGGACCACATCTGTAATTTATCCCGTTGGTATTGCGAATTGAATTTTACATACATACATTATATGTAATAAACTTAATTAGTTCAGTTAATTTGGGGAACCCATTCAACTGTGATCCCAAAAGTCCGGTGATAAATCAGCTCTTGTGGCTATTTAAGAAAATAAGGAGGAATTTTCACTGGGCGCAGATAGTGATAAATGATTTCTATAATAAATAGGATATTCAATGTCCAATTCTGTCCACTGTAATTCCTAAACTGTTCGTCACAATAAGTACATTTTTATAATTATACTAGAAATATTTACCTCTTAGCGAGTACGCTGTCGTAAGTTTTGTGACACAATTTTTCTATAGCTACTGTGAGTCAAAAAATTAAAGCGAGCCCGCTGACAGATTAAAATAAGATAAAGATTCATTTGAGAAGCCGTTTCGATTAATAAAGACATTTATGGGGAAAATAAGAAATTTTAATATTTATATGGTTTCCGGATCTTATAGGTTACTTTTATCATTACGTAAAAGAATTTTCAATAAAAATTTTGCAGGTTTTTGGTTAATCATTTATTTTGAAGCAAATTGTTAACTCATTCGATAAATAAAACATAATATATTCGATTAATTCATGTAAAAATTCTTTTTATGAAATTTCTAAGTAGAACAACATTGTTCCTTGTGATACATATATAGATAACACTCTTTTTCTATTACTCAAAATAGCAATGATTGGGGTACAATCGAGATTGCAAAATGCTTTAAGCGAATACCATCAAGTGTTTTCAAAAATATTGCAGAGAGGATTTTTTTTTTCTTTTTATTCAATACTAACAGTGAAATAATGTCTGTTAGAAATTTATACTGTGTTCATACTACATGGTTTAAATTAACTTAACTCGAATTTCGGAGGTGTTAAGCCCATAAATAAAAATGTCAGTTCACATTACAAAACTCGTAAGTTAACTCATCTCACTTATCTGAACCTCACTTTGTTTGAAATCTCATGAAACCGGAAGTATGGGCATGTGAGCCTCCACAGCCAATCAATTAAAGATAATCTCAAACAGCCAATCTGAATGATAGTGGACTATATCTAGCCATAAAATGTTTCTAGTCACTAAGTGAGTTCCAACTCGCCATATACGCTTAATGGCGCCTGGGGCATTTAAAATCCGTCGTGGGAGCAAAATCCTAAAAGTTACATATGAATTATACCTCTGGAGGTGACTTGCTAGGTTAAGGTCTCGTCATCTGATCAAGAATCTAAATTACGTGATCAACTTGAGTAACAGTGCGCAGGTGCCATATATAAGTATTAAGTAACCGGCATAAAAAATGTTCACAACTAAGGAGTAAGCACTGCCGATAGGAAGACGAAGTAGGTGCTCGTCAGGTTTATTGCCGCTACGCAGCGATTAAGGGGTCACCCGCCCTGCTACCAAGTATCAAACCCGTTCAGCTGGGGCAACCGGCAGGTATGGGGCCTGGTCATCGGTTAGAAAGCGGTTAGAAAGAAAGAGTTTGCTGAACTCAAAGAGTGAGTTGCAGGGGTGTGCGTCTGAGTTAACTTAAATCACATGGGAATGTTATAGAAATGGAATATACATAATATATAAAATTTACAAAAAGGAAAATTTTAATTAAAAAATATATATGTATATCTCATAAAATTTACTCTTTGAAAAGGAGAACATTTACAAAAAATAAACTTATTAAAAAATTGGGAAAAGTAAAATGTCATATAAAAATTTTATATTCACGTTGTATGTTGACTATGACTTATGATATAAGAGATAGCTGCAACCTTATGAATAAATAAACTACAAGTGATTTTAAGTATTTAAAAGTGAAAGAAGTGCATTTTTATATTTTATTTAAACTTCACGTTAATAGTTTTTCAAAAGAAAATAAAGTATATTATGAGATGGATAAAATAAAATACACGAAAAATTGTATTTTTATAGTAAAAAAAAAAAAAAAAAAAGAAAGAAAGAAATAGCATATGAATAATACTAAAAAAAAATACTATCCTGTAAGTTGACGTAAAAGGTTTTATGATTGATTATGTTTTTGGACATGATTCTAATATCTCTTGAGGCAACAGTTGGGGGGAAAATTACCGTCAGCTAAGAAAATTAGTTCTCCCTCTTAGTTTTATAGGATCTATTTATTGAGATTAACAAAACTGTGCTTGCTCTAGGGAAATTAATGTTTAAATATGCGCATCCATATAAATTTCAGATCCTGCTTGCAGTTTTAAAATTCAGTCAAACCTGAATAAATATTAATGATTTCTAGCTGGATCTAATGCAGTGTTTTACCGTAGAACGAGAAAAAATCCCATGTTATTGAGTTTTTACAGTACGAAAACAGAAAAAAAAACATTCTTCTCAACACTAAAGTATTTAAAACAGTTGATATGTTTTCATAATATAATTTATTTGTTTTCAAGTAAAATATTAAGCACCTATTTAAATTATTGAAACGAAATAATGTTTTAAAATACATTAAAGTTTTAAGATATGTCAAAAGGTTAAAAATTGTCAGTCTAGTTTATTACAAAAAAATAAATAAATGCTTAAAAAAGCCTTGACCACCGAATTTGGCTTTTTCATATAAGCATCTCTTGCATCCAAAATAATTGAAGAGTTCAGATGATAAAAGTGGTAAGTGGCACAATCATCATTTTGTAAAACTGGACTGTAAAGTTTCAAAAATATCTATTTGAATTTATTACTAAATGCTACCATTATCAATTAAAATCTTTGTAGGTATTACGTTCTTTTGTTTTTTCAAATAGTAATTTAACAGATTGTAGAGGACCGCTAATTTTCAATCATATGATTAACTCAATTTTTTTATTTTGCCACTTATCATTTGAGCTCTTTAATTTATGGTTTATTTTTCAATGTTATAATTGGCTAACACTAAACAAAATAGAGGTTGCTATCCATACTTTATTCATAAATTTAAAGGTGATGTAAAAATAAACACACATGAATAAAATAAAACTCGACGTTTCGGTTTAATCTTCAAAACCATTTCAGGAGTAAAATTTTCTAAAAACCCTAATCGGCAGGAAACAATCTACATCCTACATCGTCAAAAATTATACACTGAATATAATTTGAATATAATTTTTGATGATGTAGCATGTAGGTTATTTCCTGATGATTTGTGTTTTTAGAAAAATTTATTCCTGAAGATGGTTTTGAAGATTGAACCGCAAAGTTGAGTTTTATTTTATTCATGTGTGTTTATTTTTACACCACCTTTAAATTTATGAATAAAGTATATGTTGGATAGCAACCTCTATTTTGTTTAGTATTCGATTTTACAACGTAAAGTCCTTAATTATTAATTGCCTAACACTCAAAATTTTTATTTCTAGCCTCAGATATCAACGGTATACTTTCGAATTTATGTTGAATATAAATTATTATTATTCATTAAATATCAACATTTTATGCTTGTGCTTAAACTTTTGAAACGACTATACTATAGTATTTGCTACTACGTATTGAAAAATTCATATAGCTTGGTTTCATAAACTAGGTTATTTGAAATAAGCAATGTTAAGTTAAGATTAAAGTTTATATTCGTGTGTACTCAATATCATTCAAAAGGTCTGTGATATAGTATTCATATTCATGTAGAACTGTGACGACATGTAAATTATGGATTCCTGCCTTAAACTTAAAAATTTGACGTTCCCAGTAAAATAAAATATATAATAGAATACAGATATATAAATTAAGAGGGAAACCCACTTAAAACGAATTTCCGGACACTTGCGATTCCAACTTAGCACAATTTACTATACTCTGTCAGTATTTCTCGCTGCTGAAGAAGTTAAAGGCTTACATTTTATTTGTCCCTTTCAATTTAAACTGAACTAAATTTTTACGTTATGTATATATATATATATATATATATATATATATATATATATATATATATATAACCATTAATTAAACATAACCTACCACCATCAAAAACCGTAAATATTATGAATTAAAGCTGTAAGTATTAAAAAAAAAATGCAAAATAATTTATTATAAGAATTATTATGGAAGAAAAAATAAGAAAGTGGACGCCGACAAATAATGGAAAAGCTTATATATTAAATTACGTTTTCAAGGGCACAGAATTCAATGATATAAGCAATATGGTTGTTTTCTGTGAGAAAAATAAGCTAAAGCTAAAAATTATTTTACTCTGTGCCCGAACAACCATTATAATCAACTGAATAGATTAAAAATGAAAACAGAATAGAAACAAATAATATGAAATGGAAAAATCATTAAAACCTGTTTAAATATTTATAGGATATAAAATAGAAATAATACACAACGTACCGATTAATATTTCAGTATTTTTCAATATATCCACTCGCACATGGCTACCAAAATATCGTAAAGATTAAGGCGAATAAAACAGTTAAGAAATCACAGTAATTGATACCAAATGATGCAGTTAATACATTTTGAAATACCATGATAAATGGAATTAATATAATATAAAAAAAAATAGAAAGTAATTACATTATTTAAAATAACTAAAATGCACAATTAAATTAATTAATTACTATTTAACAATAGCGTCAAAATTTAGCTAAAAAATCCGCCTGGTGAAGGAAATTATAACTGAAAAGGAGCTGCAAAAGACAAATTTTATAACTTATAGTCAAAAGACAAATTTTGGTGCTGCCATCTGGTAGTATTTTTATTATTCAAATGTCACAAGATGAACAATTGATAGCCTTTGAATGTAAAAAGTTTTATTAACAGCAAAACCAAACAAATCCTAATATATAGATAATTATAAACCTAATATAAACCACACTATATATATTTTTTAAAACTATTGTTAATAAAATTTTTTAAAAAGCATTCAAAATATTCTATTATCTTACTCATTTAAACTACACTAAGAATTTAAATAATTCTATAACATTGATAATATATAGCATATAGCTATATGCTATAAAACAAAATAAATTCAATAATAATTAACTTAAATATATATTAAAAATAATATAAAAATCGTTAATAATAACTATTATATATAAGATAATTATAAAATGAACAGGAAATAAAAAACATATGGAAGTAAATAGAAGATTATCAGATACTTAAATTCCCATTACCTAAAAATCTCAAATATAGTGTGTGGATTATTTTCATACAGCCATAAAAATATTAAAAGTATGAATGTGGGACATCCAAACACATTAAACCGATAATAAATTTTATAACACAAAGTGAAAATAGATCAATATTAAAAAGAATAGAGGAATAATAATAAAAATAATTACCCAATTTTAATACATACAGTATAAATCTATATATATTAAATATACTTATATGTATATCAATCACTATAAAAATGGCATACTATTAGTAATTAATATGATATTGTCCTTAGTAAATTAAAATTTAATAACAAATTATTGTAAATAAGATAAAACTTTAATTAAGCTATATATAATATTAATGAAAATCACCAATTACATATAAAATATCAAATCAACATCCTTATAAAATACGTATCAAAAATACAGTAATAATACAAAAGCCCCATTTTTTTAAATTAACCATTGCGTTTATTCAGACAACATCACCCTCCTCCGTACTCTAACATATACCCACCCATCCAACCTATAATAATTTTTTATATTATTTTACAATTTTTAATTTTTTATAGATATTTTTTTTTATTTTATATATTTTTTTGTAATTTTGTTTACGCATGTGTTAATTTGTTTTAAAAGATCATGTAAGTAAAGTACTAATTGTATATTAATGAATATATGAATTTTTTTGGAAAACCATGATTTAATGCATCATAAATTAGTTTTTTAATATTATTGTTAATTAGAGGAGAAGAACATAAACATTTTATTCTATATAAATGATTAAGTATTATATTTCGAAAAACAGAATGATGTAGACAAGATTTAAAATTTGTAAATTTATTAACTTTGAATTTAAATTCTTTACGTTTGTCATATAAATCTGTGATTGTTTTGTTGTCTTTTATTGTAATTTTAAGATCTAAGAAGTTAATTGTATTGTTAGATAAAAGATTTTCCGTTAATTCCAAATTAGTGGGATAATCTACTGGAAATTGATTAATAACAGATTGGTCAGTTTCAATTAAAATTATGTCATCAATATAACGATATAAATGTGGATTATTATTAGTAAAAGTACGTTCATAATGATATAAGTATAAGTCTGATAGTAAACTGGATGTACAACCGCCTTGTGGTATACCGACATGCTGTAAATATAAAGTGTTATCTTGCAATATATAATTATTATAGATAATGAAGTTTGTTAAAGATTTAAAATATGCAATATCTATATTAGATGGTAATTCCAGTTTTTTATAATACTTTTTAAATAATGCATTTATAATTTTATGTAAATCTAATAAGTCTATATTATTAAAAAGATCTTTGAAGTCATATGTCGTTATATTATATACACAATGAAGATTTTTAAATATTGACAAGTTGATAGCTATTTTTTATACAATGTGTATTATCATTGTTTGTAGTAAGTACATATAATTGATTAAGAATTTTTAAGAGAAGTTTATTGGCTTTATTATTATATGTATTGCAACCAATAGTTACAGTCCTAAATTTAATTGGAGTTTTATGAAATTTGGGAATAAGAACTAAATATGGATAATTAAAGTTAGTAGATAAAATATTTAATAGTTTATAATAACTTCGAATTTTACGATTATTTACAATTACATTTTCATTAGTTTTTTGAAATGACTTATTAGAAGAAATACAATTTGTAAGAAGTTGGTGATAATAATATTTACATATAATAGCATAATTATTAGGAGATTTGTCTACATATGTAATAACGTAGTTTTTTTGTAATTTAGTAATTTGTTGGAAAAAATGCTTTGTATTAATAGAAACCAAATCAGCAATATTATTTTTTAAAGCCATAGTTAATTTTCCAATTACTAATATTTTCCATTGATTAAAATATTCAATAGGCTTATTATAAGAGATTGAAATTTTATAAATAAAAATATCAATATCATATGTAAACTGTTTGATAATAGATTTAACATTAAATTTAGATGGAAGTCTATATTTAGTACCATAACCCATTAGTTGTTTCAATTTAAAATCACTAACAATATCAAGATTTCCAGTGATTATATGTCCATGATCATTGTTTGTGCATTTTTATAGAGTGGGGTCATTGCATTTACACGGAAAATTACTTGCAGCATATGTATTTTTTGAAAATGTATTGTAGTTAAAAATCTTTCTACCAATTGTATTCGGATATTTAAAGGTTTTTGATATATGAAGATTATTAATGGGAAAAAAACAATTTTTATCATTAATTATAGAATTGATATTAATTTTATTAAATATGTGATTTCAAAAAGTAATTATCATTTGAGTATTCATGTTTTGAATTTTATGTTGTTTTTTTTTTTTGTTTTTTTGTAAATTAATATTTAAAAGATTAACCCTAGTCATAATGAGGTCAAAATAAATATCAGAGAAATGTTTAGAGAAAGATTTACTTAGAAATACATTTAAATGTTGTACAATCTGTTTCTTTTTAATATCAAAGATGTTTTTTCGAATTAACAACCAGTTATAATTCTCTAAATATTTACTTTGAAGATCATTTATTTATTTAGCGATAGATTTTTTGGAAACTACAACTGATGATGAACCCTTTCCACGTTTGTTACGTGTTGTTTTACAATTTAAATTATGATTAAGAGTAGGATAAATTGGAGAATAATCAATATTGTTATTTATAGATGTGAACACTTTGACAGGTCTGTTAAATACTTCACTGTTAAGTCCATAAGGATAAATTGTGTTGTAATATTTCATATATGATGATTCCATATAAGGACGTTCTGATTTATTTTTTAGAATTTGAAGGATTTCAATTGTCGTATTTTTAAATTGATGTTTATGAAAATGTTGAATTTCAGCTGTAGATTGTATATTTTTTGCTTTGTTATTATTAGAGTCTGAACGATGATGATTGATACGTTTATGAATTGGACCTGATGTTTCACCAATATATTTCATGTTACATAAGTTGCACTTTATACAATATATAACATTAAATGCTTTACAAAAACTTGAATAATTAGGATCTGAGACAATTTGTGTCTGAGAAGCGTATGGACATGTCTTGCAGCGAGCATCATAACACTTACGAAAAAATAAAGGACGAGGGGGAGAGTATAAATGGTCGCTGGATGACGATCCAGGAACAACCCAATTATTGTTCCTGTACCGGGCACTACACTGCATAGATGCTAAGTGTATCTTGCCAGGATCAAGATGTTTACTAATAACTGCCATATAAAAATTATGTTTGGAAAATGCAATAATTGCAAAAAAAGAATAAGAAAATTTAATAATATAAAAATTAATAATTTAATTAAATTAGTCTTGATTAAATAATAAATCTTGAGTACGAAAAAAAAAAATATATATATATACACTATTTACAATAATAGAAGCAGAACTCAAAAACGATCTTCAAAATTTCCATAACCAAATAATGATAACCCTAATTACGTAGACTAAAAAATGCAAGAAACCACTGGACTTTTTTGATAACAAATAAGTCAAAAATAACCGCATCTAACATCCAAAACCTAGATCAACTATAACCATGCAAAGACAACCAAAACGCTTTCCCAATTAACTGCTCAGATCAAAGTAATATGAATTTAAACTGCTAAGCATATTAACATTAAATCTATGAATAGAAATAATTATTGCTACTATATTGATGTATATATATAAAATGATTATCTCCACAGAATAAATTATGTAAAGTTATAGCAAAAATAAATAGAGAATATATAGGACAATATCATACACTAACAACAAGAAAATACATATAAAATTATAACTAGAAAATTAAATAACATTAAATAAATCTTTACAATGATAGGAATGAAAAAAATTAATGGAATCCTAAAATAGGTATCAGATAACTACATGGTAGAAATCATATTGAAAATACACATAGATTGTGCGCTATTGCAGCAATGATCTAAGCGTATAATATTTAAAAGATTGCTAAATCATTTAGCGACCTAGGAATATATATAAATATATATAAGATACCAAAAGGAAAAAATACTTCAAAATGAATTGTTGACATTCAAAATGAAAAGATATTTAAAAACATCATAAAAAGCTTACATTCATAATTACTTGCGCAAATGCATCATAATAATTTGAATGCTAATATATAACCATTAATTAAACATAACCTACCACCATCAAAAACCGTAAATATTATGAATTAAAGCTGTAAGTATAAAAAAAAAATGCCAAATAATTTATTATAAGAATTATTATGGAAGAAAAAATAAGAAAGTGGACACCGACAAATAATGGAAAAGCTTATATCAATTACGTTTTCAAGGGCACAGAATTCAATGATATAAGCAATATGGTGTTTTCTGTGAGAAAAATAAGCTAAAGCTAAAAATTATTTTTCTCTGTGCCCGAACAACCATTATAATCAAGTGAATAGATTAAAAATGAAAACAGAATAGAAACAAATTATATGAAATGGAAAAATCAATAAAACCTGTTTAAATATTTATAGGATATAAAATAGAAATAATACACAACGTACCGATTAATATTTCAGTATTTTTCAATATATCCACTCGCACATGGCTACCAAAATATCGTAAAGATTAAGGTGAATAAAACAGTTAAGAATTCACAGTAATTGATACCAAAGGATGCAGTTAATACATTTTGAAATACCATGATAAATGGAATTAATATAATATAAAAAAAAAAAAAATAAATAGAAAGTAATTACATTATTTAAAATAACTAAAATGCACAATTAAATTAATTAATTACTATTTAACAATATCGTCATATATATATATAATACATATATATATATATATATTCAAAACATAGAGTATATTAAAACCTTCTAAGATGAAATCGTAATCACTGGAGAAATTTTTCGTTTTAGACAGGATTTCGTCTTATCAGGTGCATTATTTTTTGTAATTGTGCTGCATTCTTTTTGCTAGGTTTCCGTTTAAAGTAAGATTCCTTTATAATCAAGTTTCAGTATGACAGATTTTACTTTGCTGTAAAAAATAAAATCATTTGTGACTGTGTGTTTGTTTAGTTTCTGTTTTAGTAATGGGTGACACATAATTAATTTTAAAAGTGACTTTTGATAATCTTTTACAGAGAAGCCTTTAACCCATCGTATATTTATCTTCATATTTACTGGTGTGAAAAGCGCTTTCTTGCCACTAAGTCTAGAGATCTAAAAATATTCCACTGGGCGTTAATGAATTCAGATCAGTAGCTTACAGAATAAGTAAATAGTTTGTATATTGAAATTGCTGTTATGAAATATGTACATAATTGTTAATATTTATGAACCCATTGCAGGGCCGTAATCCAGCCGCCAAAGTAAGAGGGCGGCTTTGAAATTGTTTGGTGGGGCTAATTTACATGATTATTTTTTCCTCCACTTTAATGCTAAATACACATTGCTTGTTTCTACATTCAGAAGTCCCCTTGTTATAAAATTTTCCATTACAAAGTTTTAGAAATTTTAAATGTAATATACATGCTATTATTATTTGTAAGATTATGAATTCTATAGGGAGGGCGATCAATAAGTTGCTATTGGGGGTATACCCTGGGTCTATTGACTTCCCGAAAAATACTATATATATATATGCTATGTATGTGTGTTATGATAGACGCTGAATGATTGTGCAAGGATCACAGGTTTTCATAAGGATGCCTCAAACCCTTCAGTGTTGACTTTTGATGTATTACCCTACTCCATAGATTAACCAAGATAGGGCTAACAGATAGGGCTGTCACAACAAAATCTGTAAGATGGTGATACTAGCGTCACTAGGCACAAGAGGGAAAAACTAACAATCTTCCTAAATTTACCTATGTATTTGAAATTTCTTAATACTGTATACTTTTAATATCTATTATTTAATTCTGTTGTATTTTTTCCGAGACAGATGATTTTCACTGAATCAACCATTGGTGCGTTGTTTAAGTGTCTTATTATTATTATTATTATTATTATTATTATTTATTAAGAAAGTAACAGTTCATTTCAGAACTTTTTTAAATGTTAAAATATATCAGGCAGAACCTTGGCTACATACGAATTGGAATTCTAAACTTTATTTTTTCGCTTTTCCTTACAGATAACACAAAACGATAAGTACTTCACTAATTTTCCTCGCCGAATATCATTTGCATTACTTTATATTAATGCAATTATATATGAATTTAAGTAGCACATAATTGATTTTTATGCGTTTTTTGTGAGCACAATGTTAATTAAAATAATGTGATATGAAACGAAACATAAAATTAAATACTTAAGTTGTTGGCATGTGAAAATTAAATATTTATGCAGTTGACATGAAAAAATTAAATATTTATGTAGTTGACATGTGAAAATGAAATATTTATGATACTTCTGCGTATAACTATAATAATATTATCCCTAACTTTCGTAAATTTACATATATCACGGTATTAAATTCAATTTTGACGATGAAAATCAGGGACGACCGTATAATACATATGTTTTAAAAAACTATTTAAAAAAACTCATAAATGTCACTTATTTATCAAGATAATTTAGTATTTCTTCTTGAACCCAACATAATAATAGATATTTCTCCATTAAAATATTATTCAAAAGTTTGTACTATACTTAAATTAAAAACAAGCTTATTATTTTCCTCTATAAAAAAAAATCAATTTTTAAACATGGTTATGACAAACGTTTTAATACATTAAAGCTTCATAAATTTACAAAACATCGGGTAAAATGTTCTCCTTTCAAGTAGGAATGTTTATTTATCAAATTTTTGATTTTCCATCTGTATTTTCTCAGTAACATAAAGAATAAGACATTTTCTCGGACATGTAGAATACATTATTTTGTATAATTTTATAGTATGCCATAGCTTTACGTGCTTTTATTTACGATTACATCGTATTTACTTAATTAATAACATTAAAGACGATTTATTATTATTTATTTATTTATGTATAGCCCTAATATTGTTAAAACATATTTTACCCTAATACACCCGCAAAAATAAAGCTTATGTTGAAAATGTAACTATGTAACATTTAAAAAAAGAAAGATCATATTAACCCTCTAGTGCATGCTTTTTTATTTTTTATTTAAAAAATATATTTGACTCCTTAATGGGCATACATGAAAGAAAAAATACTGAAACAAGTGGGTAAGTGTGATCACAGATCGCACAGAGAGTTTCGTTTAATATTCCTTTCAAAATACTCTATCCTTTTGCAAAATCTGTTAGTTCCACACTTCGCAACCAGGGGCGCACTCTATTCTAAACAAACCTCTATCCGTACGAAACTCCGTTTTACAACCTATCCGTAGATGCATTTGCTCGTAGATATATTAGTCGAGGGAATCGGGCCCATACCACCCGAGATAGTTAGGCGACCCCTGGCGGTAAAAGTCGAACTAAAATATGCAAGACTATGGTGCATAATATGAAAGAGTGGTCAAAGGGGTGTCGGCAAAATTTAGAAAAGTGCCCTCCGGGTGAAAAGGGTAGAGGTTAGAAAAATTGTTTAAAATACACAAGTTAAAGACCGGAAGGATAAATATAAGACTTTTTGAAATTTTGATGATTTGTTGTGTGATCGCAAATGTTCGGCTATAAGTATTCAAAATTTCAAGTCTTCAACTTAATTAAGGGCTCAGTTAAAAAAAAAAAAAAAAAAAAAAAAAAAGCTTAAAATACAGAAGTTAGAGCCCAGACGGGTAAATATAAAACTTTTTTAATTTTTTATGATTTATCGTTTGATATGAGGTGTTCAGATATAAGTATTCAAAATTTCAAGTCTTCAACATATGTAGTTTCTGAGAACGGGCTCTGTGACAGACAGAGGAGTGAGACGAATAGGGTTTCGTCAGATGAACGAAACCCTAAAAATTATCACTCTCATATTTTTCAATGTTTTGGATTTTTTTTAAATGGTAGCCAAATGGCAACACCATGCATTAAGCGTATTCTAAGCATATTCGACGATACTTCTCTTGTCTTTTTTCTATTAATTGTCGGGTGGCAGCACTCGATTCTGTCTCTTTTTTATTATTTAAAGGCACGGAATTACTTTTGATTTTAAAAGTGTCATTAGGTTCTCTGATGTATAATAGTTATCAAAATACAGGTTATGATTTACAGGTTCAACAACTGGATGAGTTAGTATAGCATTGACTCAAACGCTAACCTCCAAGTCATGTCCAATTGGCTGACTGTTTTTTTTTTTTTTTTTCAATAAATAACAAAATTGTGCGCAAATATAGATACTCCTACGAAAAATAACTATTCAAAACTATATGTATACCATTTTTATTGTTTTACAATACTGCTTCATATGAGGACAAACCTTTTTTGTACTTATTTGCTCATAAACACAGAGGGATTTTTCCATGGGAATGGATAATAATTTTCTTCCAGGGTGCTGACTATTGATCTCAACTTGAATAATTTATCTTCCCAATTAGACAATGTATTATCATTTAGACGGAAAAATTGCCGTATACTTTCAAATGTATTTAAGGTCATGGTGCGACTACCTGATGGTAGACCAATGACATTGTTCCCAAACAATCTTATGATTTTAAAGTCAGCCACGCTACTCAAAATACAAATTCTTAGATGCTGTTTTATATCTGTCTTGCATATATTGAGTGGCTTTTGAATATATTTTAGAGCACTATACAGGGTTGTTTGTTCAGAGATATGCTCGAAAAGTTCTGGTTGGAAAAATACAAAAAATATTCATATGGTGTTTTTTATGATAAAACACTTTCAGGCAGCGAAACATCTCCAATAATCTTTATTCAAGAAAGATCTGGTTGAAGAGTTTAAAACTTTCACTTTTTTCTGTTTATGTTTACCTGTCTGCTTTTGTTTTGATGTAGATAGCATATTCACTATCCCAACGTATGCATCAACATTCTAGTCAATTTCATTAGCTGATTTATCTGCTTGTGAATCACAATCAATCTGAACCGTTTTTGAAAAGAAGGTTTGGATAAAGGTTGGACCGTCATCGCTGTCATTGTCAAAAATGCCACTTTCACTTGACAATACAATCCATATTTTTCTGTTAATAATTTTTTTGTGCATGTGTCTTTGCTTTAAAATATACGTTGAACATGATGAGGCTTTATCAGAACACATTTTTTAAAGAAAAAATAGACAAAAAGCAAGATGAAACAATCAACAAATTCATTGAACAGAATACTAAAAATGTAAATAAAAGCGGGATTCAATTCATGGTGTTGCCAAATGGCAACAAATGTATATTCGCATGCATACAATATTTGTTACAAAAATCTTTATTGAAAATTATTTAAAATAACTTTTAAAAGCATATTCTTCTGAAAGAAAAAATGTCAAATGAAATTTTTCATTTTAAATATTTTTTATTTATGTTAGAAATCCACCTATGGTTAGCAAAATGGAAGGCTTCAAAAGTTGCTTTTTACTTGCAACTGATAAACAACTATTATCATAAATGGTATTTTTTTATGAACTAAACCTAAATATAGGGTCAAAATGAATACGTAACGCATAAAATTATCAACAAACAACAGTAAATAAACGATAAGGAGAGAAAATTTAATTTGTTGCCAATTGGCAACAGTATGCACTAGAGCAGGGTCGGCGAACCTTTTCACGTGCGCGTGCTGAAAATTCACAAATAATATCTGTCAACAATGTAAAGTGCCAAACGTATACAAAAATATTTTGGAAGCGTATGATGTTTATGCGAAACACTGGTTATAAAATCAGTTGTTTTCATAAATTAATAATTAATAATTAAAAAATATTAAAAATCAAATTGCGATTTTTCTGTATACTGGAATCGGCCATTAAATGAATGATTTTTCAATTCGTAAATATGATTCATGTATACGGTATATACTGCAATAAAGAGGGGGGGGGGGGGGATACGAGTTTTAATTTCATTAATTTTTAACTTAGGTATTATTAATGCAAAATCTCGGTTGTAATTTTCCAAATTGCATTAATGTACAAAGAATGGATTGGGGAGATTTTTGCTGTCGTACGTTCAATGGAAAATGATATCTAGTTCATATTTTGTTATTTTTACAAATATACATAGCTGATAACCTTTCGCCATTTCACTGCAGTGAATAGAAGAAATTCGCTTGGAAATTAGTTTTTTTTATTATTATTATTCATATAGAAAAGAAAAATACATGTTGAAAATGCTGCATAGCATCACAGGAAAAGAAAATTATTATGATGTGTTAATCCATGCAAAAAATAATTGCGTTATTTATGGTAGTCTGTCCGTATGGAACAAAATTTTATTGGTTATAATAGAAATAAAAAATAGATTTGATCTGTATAACAATTACCGTATTTAAATTTTTCCCGTGCCATAAAAATTAGCTTACGTGCCAACTCTGGCACGCGTGCCAGCGTGCCATAGGTTCGCCAACCCTGCACTAGAGGGTTAAGGTAGATGCTCGGAAATAGCAGAAATATTCCGTGGATGAGAAGTTTCTTAGCCCTTGTCACTACTTGCTCTATGGTAGTGTCCGATCTTGTTAGTGAATCTATGCCCTATTCTACCCTACTCAATAACTTAAGGGGTCTCAGGACTCTTAAAATTGGAAAAAATGAAAAAAAAGAGCACCATTTTCAACATTTAATATCTCAAACTGTGCAAAATTTTAAAACAAAATTTTTAGTGGTATTGAAAGATATAAGTATGTTCTTTCATTTCATATATTAAAAAAAAAAAATACAAGATGCAAGATTAATATTTAAGGGGGCCTTCAAACTGTCAGGCATTTGTCAAGCAGAAAATTGGTATGACAACTTATGCGCAGGATTACAAAATTAATTTTGCAACTAGAATTAAACTTTTGCTGCTTAATTATACTTCAGATTGTAGTAATTACTCTAAACCTAAATAAATTTGTATTTAAACTATTTTCATATTTTTATTGCAAAGTTGTATTTAGCTAATAATTTTTTTTATGAAAATTTAAATAGTATAATCACTTAAAAATGTATTTTTTTTTTTTTTGAACAATAAAACGAAAATTTTAGGTTCAGTTTATACAATCTAACATAAAACATATATTTTGAAAATCTCGTGAAAAAATATTGAGAAGCTTTTCAGATATTTTGCGCGTTATACCCGAAAACGACAATCTGAAAAAACTGTCTTCAAAGTTTCGGAAAGGCTGCTTCAGCTATTGCGCGGTTATAATTCTGAAAGCCGTGACTTCTGTTCTAATGGGATTTTTTTTTTTTAAAACTATATCAAAATATTCGGACAAGATAGTAGATTAACATATAAATAAATTCAATTTTCTAAAATTTTGAAGCTTTAAGAGTCCTGAGACCCCTTAATTATACCCTGACAGGCTTTCAAAATTTAGGTATGATTATACAATAAAAGCTTTGAATAAAGTTCTTTCCCGATTTATTCAATAAGTGAATTTTTAAATATTATTAAATAATTTAATTCGAAATAGATTACTATAAAATCATTTTCTCAAAAACAGAATGGAGAAAAAAGAGGTAAAAATCAAGTGTTAAAGAATTATTAACCTGTAAAAACTGGATCTCTCTAAAACAGATGGTATTTCCGAATCTTTGCGATTCCACCTAGACAGGTTTTATTATTTTTTAGAGATTTACAGTCCATAAGCCACACCGAAAAAATACAATGCAATTACAATGGATAATGTACCTGCTAAAACGAAAACCTGCCTAAACGGAAAAGATTTCTCCGTTGCGTGTGATTCCGTTTTAACAGTATTTGCTAATTCTGTGAGAGAATATAAAATATTAAAAATTGACAAATAAATTGCCGTTTCTTTTCTCTGTTTTAAAAAAATCAGAAAATATTCATCGATTCATTGAGAAACGACAACAGTGTCAAATTTAACCGAAGGTGAAAAACAGATACTCTGGAAAAGAAAAACTTCCCAGTTGCATAGATGAAAGGTCCTTTGATTGATTATGTCATTAAGTATAATTGATAAATCCCTTGTGACAATAACACACGAAAAACGTTTAAAGTTGAGATGGAGGGAAACAATTTCATCCTTTATATGAAACTGTTTATTAAGTAAGGTAAAAAAATTCTTCATTGGGGAAATTAATTAAAAAATAAGCCAATAGTTTATCAGCTGTTTACTTTTAAAAATTAAGCAAAAAAAGTTATTTTCAAATTAAATCTAAGACGACTAAAATAAATAAAACAGTTCTTGCCATTTTAATCAATAAGTCCCATTGTGTATGCGAACTGAACCGTCTGCTTAAACTGGAGAAATTTAAATATTTGTACGACATTTTTTTGGCGATTCTGATGCACTATAAATACACTATTTATAATTATTTTTTTTATAAAAGATTTGCATTTTGTATGTTTTAATGTTAACTGTCATTCTAAATTTAATTTTTCATGATATTAGCTAACTATTGTAGATAAACAGAGAAATTTTGTTCCATTCTTGTTCTACAGTTTTCCTAAATCCATCAACAGGTGTATAGATATAGCTGTTTTAAAAATCTTATAAAACATGAATGAGATTTCTGGATATTTAGAAGGAATTATACGAATATCTTGACCCAGTATCAACCTTGTATTTATAATAGTAAAACTAAAAACTGTATAGATTCTAAATCCAAAAAGGAAAGAAAAGATATATTTAAGTCACAAGTTATTTACTTTTAAAAGCAGCTAGTAGCATGCCATTCTGTATAATGTTTCTATGCGCCAAATTACATTTGTTTCTTGATAATTTAAAGATAGACTTAGCATAGATTATAGATAGAGTTACAGATTTAGCGAGGCGTGTTTGAAATCTATATTTGCGATTCAAGCGTATAAATTCCAAAATTCATGTCTTTTTATTTGCGTTACTTTACGATTATAGCGTACATAAAACAAATGTTCTCATTCAGGACACATAACAGAAAATCCCCTTGAAGTTATTCGCATTATGATAGCAGAAACAAACATAAGCTTTGTTAATCCATATTTTACCTTTTCAAAATCCTTTTCCAATATGTCCGAACTGCTTTTTTTATTCCTATCCAATAAAAAAAATAGATAAAACAAATTAATAAAATAAAAATAAATGTATAATCTCTTTTGTATGAAAAAAATGCATAAATCAAATTAATAAAATAAAAATAAATATATAATCTCTTTTGTTGTTGTAATCTGTTTTAACTCGTTTTCAACTTATTCATTCTTTTGCAAGTAGATAATCTGTGGTTAAAAGGAAAGACAAAGATGTAAGAATGAAGGAACTATATATCACATTTGTATCAGAAATTACACGAAAACTTTCAATCGAATTTAATTACTTAAAATCCTCAGAGAAAAAAATATGTAAAAAGAAATACTGATTAGTAGAACGAACACGAACGATAATTATTGGCTTAGAGTAAAAGTTTCAACCGCGCTGTCTCGACACAATGATGAACTGCAAAAAAAATTTAAAGATCATCAATTAGATTATTACCGTTTTCTTCAATAGTGGATACCTAAATACGACAACGAATTAGTAAAATAAAAGAACTTTTCGGTTAGCCGGGCGCCAGTGCTATATATACATATATATATATATTGTATATACACATACATATATACATATATATATATATATATATAAATGCATATATATAAGCATATATACATATATATATGTATATATTTAAGCATATGTATGTATATATACGTATATGTATTTATATATATATATGTATATATAACACTGGCGCCCGGCTAACCGAAAAGTACCAAAATAAATTTTAACTAGTCGGATGTGCCAATCCCAAAACTTTCTTCTTTCTCACACATGTTAATATTTCAAAAAGTTGTTACACATGTTAACACTTCAGTGTTATTACTTCAATATTACACCAACTTTCATTTTCGTCTTAAGTTTCTGCTTCATTTTACTAATCGGAGTAAAAACAAATTAACTTCAATCATATTTAATAAAATCAATATTTTTTGTTATTCTGCTGTAGATCAGCTGATTGAGAATCGTCGAGTTAGCTGGATGCAAATTTTCTGTATCTGCATGGACAGCCGATGTACAATAGAACTGTCAAAAATCGCGAAATATGGCTGTTACAGTGTCCCCTTACAGCGGAATGTTAACAAATTCACATGGGATCTGCTAACCATAGCCAAAAACATACACATGGAATTTGCTTCAATTCTATGCATAACTTCATTCACTTTTCGATGATAAAAAGTGGACGCACTGACATACGGACGGACAGACAGGCATTTTGTACAAACATGTTTTTCGGGATCTCTCCCCTTTAAGTATGTAAATCCGTCGAAAACCAGGAGTCGAAAAAAATTTTGATAACAATACATTCTTCTTTAGAAAGAAGAAAGTAAAAATATAAATTTTCAATTTTTCTCGGCACAGTGATGTACCGCAAAAATTTTTAAAGATCATCAATTTTTTTTTTCCCTTTTCGTCAATAATGAATACCTAAATATGTCAAGGAATATGTAAAATATTTTTTTTTAAATATAAATTTTTCTACTATATATGTTTGTGTGAAGTGACCCTTCCGGTCATAAAACTATCAAAGGTAAAAATCAATTTATGAAAAAAGATGTTAAATTCTATGATATAAAGAACATTTAAAATGTCGAATTCAAGCCATACATATCAAGTTCGTCGATTTTAATTTGTAATAAACAGAGATAACTATAAATATATATAAATTTCTAAAAGTTTCAATTGCTACTCTCTACGTTACATTGCAATTTTTTTTTTCATCGTGCTGTGCATTTTGTTGTTGTTAATACATAAATCCAAAAAGTGTATTCTCTCCCTCTCTCTCTCTCTCTCTTTTTTTTACACTTTTTTAACACTTTCCAACAAAGTTGAAGTTCGGTTTGTCTGGCCGTCTGGCCGCGCTCTAACTCTCGTAAATATACTCTGATTGCCCTGAAACTTTTGGATATTATTGACGTTCACCATAGCACGTTCCCTATTTCAAATGAAATTTGTAGCATGTTTAGTTCATTTTTAGGACAGTCAAAAGTATTCCCTTACATTACGACCAATGGGAAAAAATCGTTTCAAATGATTTTTAATGATGTTACACGTTTTCAAACCTAATAAAATTGATATGCATTTATGAAGTACATTAAAATATGTATCTGTAGAATATGCAGTGCAAAGAATAGTTATTATTCTATTACAGGACCACACAAAAGAATTCCGTTACATAATGATATAGGGGTGGAAGGAATTTATTGCGGCTTTTTTTATCCTAAGATATAAAGAAAATTTTAAATGTGGAGTTTAAGCTACAAATATCAAGTTCGTCGATTTTAATTTGTAATAAACAGAGAAAACTATAAATATAGATAAATATGTAAAAGTTTCAATTGCTATTCTCTACATTACATTACATTACAATATATTTTTCTTCATCGTAATGTGCATTTTGTTGGTTGTTAATACATAGGTAAATTACCCTTTATTATCTTTACCCTTATAATGTAAGTGTTCTTCTGCGAAATAATACTTTTCCTCGCTCATGATATTTAAACACATGTTTTTAACATTTTATGAATTCGGTTTGTCTGGCCGTCTGTCTGTCCACGCCCTAACGCGCGAAAATATATTCGTATTTTCATGCAATTGATGTATGTTAATTATGTTTACCATGGAATGTTCGGTATCGAATTTGAAGTGTGTAGCATTAATAGGTCATTTACAGGGGCACTCAAAAGTTACATTATGGTCAATGTGGAAAAATCGTTTGCAGTGTATTTTAATGACAATGTGGTATTTCAAATGTATTCAAATTGATATAAATCACTGAATTTCACTACAAGATGATTACTGTTGAATTGGGCTTTCAAAGCAATTGTCGTTCCTTTAGACAGAGGGACACACAAAAGAAATTGGTGCTGTAAGTACTGTTAATTAAAGTACTGTATTTAAGCATTAATTGCTGGAAGTGCGTTTTCAATTTCGGCATGCGTTTTTAAATTTAACTTTTTTTTTTTTTTTTTTTTTGCATTTTACTCTAGGTGTATAAATTTTATAACTCGTATATAGAATTCAACACAAAGAATTCTCACAAAAGAATTCACGTACAGTCGTGGAAAAAAAAAGTAAACACCCCCTACTAACTCTTCAACATATTATCGTAGCCGGAAGTTACTGGTACCGAACGATTGGAAATAAAGTCTACTTTTAAATGATGTATATAAAATTTGCTTAAGGGGCCATCTACATATTAAAACGAACCCAAACTTCATTTTTTTCAATAGCAATACCTAATTTTAACCTGATATTTCAAATCTTCGGTTCAAACTATGCCTAGCCACCAAATTTCAAGTCATTTGAATGACAAGTTTTTCAATTATAAACATTCAAAATTGAGTGTTTCTAATGTTAAATTACATTTTCATATTTTTATTTATATCTCCTGAAATTATGCTCCGAATGTGCTAGTTTTTTCTGTAGCAATAATACTAATGTGCCCAAACATAAATACGCTGAATTTGCAATTTTTATAATTTTATGATATGAATTATGAATTATGAAATTAATATTCGAAAAAATTATGAATTGCAACCTACAATATTTTTGATGGATTTAGATT
This sequence comes from Maratus speciosus, assembly GCA_963932465.1. NCBI lineage: Eukaryota > Metazoa > Arthropoda > Arachnida > Araneae > Salticidae > Maratus > Maratus speciosus. The sequence goes on along the minus strand of OZ010789.1, from coordinate 515,800,689 downwards.
TATTAAGTCCTGCTTTATGAAAATCCAAAATTTCACATTTTTCTTCCAAATAGTTTTCAAGTTATGCTTAAAAAACGATAAAATGATGGTTTAAGGGGCCGTCTATGATAGAAGTGAGTAGATATTTTGAAATTTCTTCTGCTGTCCTGTTATCTAACAGGCATTATTGACTGCTTCAGTGGTGCTTAAGGTGCCTTGATCAATAAGGGGGCTCTCTTGGTTAACAATCGAGTATCGAACTTCAATTTGGATACAGCCCTTAAAATACGCTCATTTTAAAATAATTAATTTCTCGAAAACTTATGGTACGAATTACATAAAAATTTGTTTCTAGGCTAATTGAAGGGTGCAGAGTTGATTTATGTTGTCAGAGTTGTGTATTGCTATTGAAAAAAACAAAGTTACTGTTCGTTTTAATATGTAGATGGCCCACTAAGCAAATTTTATATACATCATGTAAAAGTAGACTTTATTTCCAATCGTTCGGTACCAGTAACTTTCTTCTACGATAATTTGTTGAGGAGTTAGTAGGGGGTGTTTACTTTTTTTTTTTTCCACGACTGTACCATTCTCCTTATTAGCGGAACTTGTTGAAAGGGAATTTTCAACTGTGTTATGTATTTCCTAACTAAACTAAATTTTCGCATGCATGTGTTTTATAGATACAAATCTATATATCATATACAGGGTTGCTCAGAGAATTCAGATAATTTTCCGACTGTAGATGGGAATTGCTGCACTGTAAAAAAAATTCCGCAACGTTCCTGGGAAAAAATGGGCAGCTGAGTTGCCCATTATTTCCAAGAAACATTTCTTGAAAATGACTGGAACTTTACTGTATATGTTAAAAACTTTCTACAGAAATGCCAGTAAGTTTCCTGCGAAATACCAGGAATATTTCTGTTGACAGCAAAACATTACTGGCATTTCACAGCATGCGGGATCCGCAGACGATTTTTACATTTCCAGTTGACAATTTTCGCTTTATTATCATTATTTGTTAGAATGAAAAAATATTTTGAAATTGACATCAAAATTATTATTTATAATTTACACGAAAAAATAAATTTTCAGTTAAAATTCAATAAAGTATATATATATATATGATATATTGTTTCTGAACTTTGCTTAAAATATAAAAATATATAAATGTAAATAATAATTAGAAAAAAAATCTAGACATAAAATATTTTGGATTTTCGTTAGTAATTATGTTAGTTTACAAGTTAGATAAAATACATATAAATTTTCATGAAAAAAAAAACCTAAACGTAATTGTATATTTTTTCCGAAAAAAAAAAAAAAATTCAAATTTGCAGCAATTCAAAGTGTCAAATATATATCAAATTTAAATCAAATTGTAATAAAGTGTTAAAATATAAAATTAATTAAAAAAGAAAAAAAAAAGTCCAGAGGTAGCATCGAACTCGGGCCGTACGGGTGGCGTGCGAGCTTTCTGCGTCCACACTACGAAAGACACGTTGAGAGCTGCAAACTAATGGGTATTTGATACGTATGCTAAACCTCGGCATCTAATTTCTGAAAATCTAAGTCCCATTTGAAGAAATCCTTTCACAAGAATAATTAGAGATAAGAACTCTAAAACATACTTTAAATTAATCAAAATCGGTGTGAATCATGTTTGATGGTCCACTGGTTAATGGAGATCCAAATAATAGGTGTATTTTTTTTTACACGGTCTGCTCCTTAAACATTCCACAGGTACAAGATATAATCTCTTAGCGATGTCACGGAGATATTGTATTTTCATCTGAATTTTCTTGACAATAGAGACGTAAAGGATTGTGTCGTCTATTGATTTATTTGCATTCCATATTGATTTTTTTACATTCATTTAAGGAATTCTTTTTCGACACTCGCGCGCGAGCAACGGATTATAGCAAAAAAAATAATAAATGGCGGCCGCAGCGTTTTGCTGTTTCCAACTTTTGGTTCAGGAACGTTTCAGATAAGAAAACCAGAATTTCACAGGAAAGAGCTAAATTATTCTGAAAACCTGAGAAAAGGCGAACCGTTCCTGGATTTTACATGGAACGTTACCATTTTTTTTTACAGTGTGGAATTGAGTTTTCAAATGTGTTATGCGTTTCCAAATTATTCAATTAGACATCCTATTTCACCTTATTAAACGGTGACGTTTTGTTACATTATTCTGAATGTGTTGAAAAGTGTTTCATAATCTATGCTTGACGCATGACTTTTTCTTTCCTATTTTTTCTTTCATTTTGTAATTTTATATGACTTGTGTAAATTCCCTTTTGTTTAAAATCTTTTTTTAATGTTTGTATCTTAGATATGTAGTTAAAAATACGTATCAATATTTCTATGAAATGTTAGCGGTGACATAATAGTTTGATGTAAAGCCAAAATAAAATATTAAACGCAAGTTTTCCACGCCAAGAAAATGTGAAATATCAAGCATTTTAACGGGATAACCGCTGAGTGTCCTACGTTTAAAAATTTCTTTAAAAATAAATAAAGAAAAAAAACCGCTCATTTTTTGTGTTTTAAAAGATAAATTTTGTTCATTATGATGTGTATAATCTGCTGATGAGGCAGATTTTTAATGTTCCCAATTCCCAATTTAAAAGTAAAATCTCTTTACAAAACTTACATAAGTGCTCACAAACTTAAAATCATTACTACCTGACAATAAGTTATTTATCTGTTGTAAGGGCGCTTTAACTATCGTCTAGAAGAAAAGCAGCGTTGAGAGCAAAATTCTTTTTAACTAGTCCCTAATTCAAAAATTATCATATCCTAATAAATAATCTTTTTATATTTAAATATTTTACTATAAGTTAAGCAGTTTAAAGCATTTGAACTAGTTCAGTCATAACAAAAAATCACTGCCGGCCCGGCCTACAGGCAGGGGTAGATTTCGAAGTTAAGTATACTAATTTCACCAACAAAAAATTAATCATTATTAGATATAATTCCACTTTAACAATTTTATCTGTCTGCTTTTGACGAGTTTTTATTTCCTTTTTATAAAATAGCTGGTTTTATCAGAATCATGTTAAGGCGATATTTAAAAAAATATTTTTCCATACTCAACAACTCGAAATTTTCTGGCACATTTTCAGAATCATTTAAAAATATATATATATATATGAAACATGCTTACGTGATTTTTGAAAAGATTTATAAGTGACCTGCGTTTTTATTTTTCTTTCAATTAATTAAAACTTGATTAATAAACAATTATTTTCTCAGTAGGGCAATATTTTTCGTTTCTAACACAAACGCTTCGGGAAATTCTGTTCAAAATGCCCACTTTGACATCATTTTTTGAAATATATTCTGCCTCTATCAAAACATCGATCATTACTGTACAGTATATAGTTTCTGAATAAGAGAATCTAGCAACTGGATGCGTTTGAGAGCAAAAATGAATTTAAAAATGAGTAAGAAAATAGACAGTTTGGATTTGAATGCACCCTTAATAAGATGATTTTTTTCTTCAACCGCTATGTATTTTTAATTTATTTTTGCTGTAAGAATTGGCCCTATCAAAAACTTGTCTATATAAATGTTGAAGACAATATGAAGAAGATGTATGATAAATTCATGGAGATTTTATATCTTGTGAATTGACGGAATTATGAAAATTTTTCTTCTTCAATCACCCTTTTATGTTTTCGTTTTTATTTTTATTTATTTTTTTTTTCTGTACGAATTGGTCCTATCAAAAACTTCTGAATATAAAAGTTGTAGATAATATTAAGGAGATGTATAATAAAATTATTGGATTTGGTATCTTGAGAATTGACGAAGTAAGGAATTTTTTTCTCACCAAAACCCAATTTTTTTGCGACCCTTGAGCCTATTTTAAATTTTATCAAAAATCTGTGATGCATGAATTTTTGGCGCTATTTTTAGAAGTAATAAAAACTTTAAACTGATTTGATATGTACAAAAATTAAGAAGTTATGGGGTTTTTTCGGTTTTCACAAAACCCCTTCCTTTTTCCATCCCCTTTGTCCGCTTTTGCCCATTAACGAACTTGACCGAGATTTTATATCCCTTGATTTTATGCATCAGTTTGGAAGAGATTTGTGCAGAATTGCGGAAGTTATCTTGTCCAGAAGAAAGTGATAACACAATTGCTTCGGGAAATTCCGTTCAAAATGCCCACTTTGACATCATTTTTTGAAATATATTCTGCCTCTATCAAAAAATCGATAATTGCGGTACATTGTATAGTTTCTGAATAAGCGAATCTACCAATTAAATGCGTTTGAGAGCAAAAATGAATTTAAAAATGAGTCAGAAAATAAGCAGTTTGGATTTGAGTGCATCCTTAATGCAATGATTTTTCCAACACAATCCACTTCGGGAAATTCGGTTCAAAATGCCCACTTTAACAGCATTTTTTTAAATATATTCTGCCTCTATCAAAAAATAGACCTTTGCGGTACATTATATAGTTTCTGAGTAAGAAAACGTACCAATTGGAAGCCTTTGAGAGCAAAAATGAATTTAAAAATGAGTCAGAAAATACGCAGTTTGGATTTGAATACACCCTTACTTAGATGATTTTTTTCTTCAACCACTAATGTACTCGTATTTTTAATTTGTTTTTGCTGTAAGAATTGGTCCTATCCAAAACTTGCCTATATAGATGTTGTAGACAATATTAAGAAGATATATGATAAATTCATGGGGTTTTTATATCTTTTGAATTGACGGAGTTATGGATTTTTTCCTTCTTCAAACCCCATTTTTGTTTTCTTTTTAATTTTTTTTTTCGGTACGAATTGGTCCTATCAAAAACTTGTCGTTGTAAAAGTTGTAGATAACATTAACAACATTTATAATAAATTTAATTATATTTGATATCTTGATAATTGACGAAGTTGTGAATTTTTTTTTCTACATAAAACCCTGTTTTTGCTCCCCTTAAGCCCATTTTTAATTTTATCAAAAATCTGTGATGCATAAATTTTTGGCCTTATTTTTAGAAATAATAAATATTTTTTACTTCTTCAAATCCTCTTTTTGTTTTCGTTTTTATTTATTTATTTATTTATTTATTTATTTTTTGTGGTACGAATTGGTCCTATCAAAAACTTGTGAATATAAAAGTTGTAGATAATATTAAGGAGATTTATAATAAAATTAATTGGAATTGATATCTTGTGAATTGACGAAGTTATGATTTTTTTTCTCCCAAAAATCCTATTTTTTGCGCCCCTTGAGCCCATTTTTAACTTTATCAAAAATCTGTGATACATAAAATTTTGGCCCTATTTTTTGAAGTAATAAAAACTTTAAACTGATTTGATATGTACAAAAATTAAGAAGTTATGGGGGGTTTTCGTTTTTTACAAAACCCCTCCCTATTTCCATCCCCTTGGTCCGATTTTGCCCATTAACGAACTTGACCGAGATTTTATGCCGTTTGATTTTATGTATCAGTTTGGAAGAGATTGGTGCAAAATTACGAAAGTTATCGTGTCCAGAAAAAAGTGATATATATAGATAGATAGATAGATAGATAGATAGGTAGATAGATAGATAAAGTTTTTTACTGAGGGTGGTTTTGGGTTCTATGGGTCATGATCGGTGTAGATCTGCAAAAATTTTTCAGAAATTCCAACATAGGAACGATCTCAATAGGTAGTATTTCATACGAAATCTACCTAATATATGCATCAGACAGTTGAAAAGTAAAACAAATAAATATAGCAATCAATCCATCCAAACCAGGACCGTAGTCAGGTGGAGCTCAGCTCCATCTCTCCTCCCCAGCAACGTCTTGAGCCCTCTCTGTATTCGTAATATTTTAATAATAAATAGCATCTACAGGGTGTCCACTCTCAACGGCGTTCAATGGCTAATTCTTAAACCATTAGTTATGGACATATAGTTCAAACTAGAAAAATGTTTTAAATGAGGTAAAGAAATATTTTAAAAGCGATGTGAGTCAATAAAAACATTTCTTTAAAAAATACGAAATTAAAATTTTTACACGGTTCCTCGATCGTATAAGTTATATTTAGTAAATTTTCCTATTACACTGACAAGTAAGACAAAAAAAAAAAAGCTCCGTTCAGCTAGCTCTAAAATTGACCGAGTTATGAAACTTTAAAAATGCATGACTCATACCACTTTTCTGCATCAGAATATAAATGAGTTTGGCCATGCTTTGAGGGGTCAAATAACAAGTGCTTAAAACGTTCGAAGAGCTTATTTCATGTGTATCTGCGCTTTCAAAAAACCGTACAAGTATTACAATTGAGTTAACTTTTATTAAGTTTCAAATTGGCTAAAATAATTGTATTTTAAGATATGTTTTATTTTGTAAGGATTCGAGACTTTTTCTTTTCATGATTTCTTTTAACAAAAGTTATGTTATTTTATAAGTTTTTATTTAACTTCAACGATCGTATGTATGTTTTTCCAGTTCAAAATTTGTACTCGAACTTTAACTTAGTTTCAAATATCCGATCGAGATTAAATTTTACATACTGACGTAAATCTGATGATAATCTAATATTATTGTGGTTTTCGGTGGTTACCATTTATACTTATTTTACAGGATAGCACAAAAAAATTCAGATAGATTACCGCCAAGGAGTTTAAGAAAAAGTTTTAGATTAAATAACACAAGACTCCGGTGGTTGTGTTTTTAAACTTCTATATATTTTTTTAGCAGTGAATCCGAAAATTACCTTAATTTTTAACTGTCATGTCAGGATTTTTCGCAAATCATAAACTGTGAAAGTTAAAAAATAACAACAATTGGATACTATAAAATACTACAAGAGATGGCTGCGTCTTTTAACTTTTGATAATTGATTTTTATGTGCTTTTTAGCACTGAATCTGGAAATGACCTTCATTTTTAACCATCACGTTAGAATTTTTTTGCAAACTTTTTTCTGATACTATAAAACAGATCTATGTAAAACTTTTATTTTATTTTATTTTATTTTATTTTATTTTATTCAATAATTCATTCAATTGTTTGGCTTATACTAGGATTCTTACTTATTCTTTCAGTTGAACAGCTGAAGGGTCCGATAAGGTGGGGGAGGAGGTTGAAGTTTAACTTTGAAATTTTTAGCTTTGAAATTTACTATTTGCGAAAAATCCTGACGTGATGGTTAAAATAGAAGGTCGTTCTCGGATTCAGCGGTAAAAAATACATAAAAATTAATACAGAATACATAAGAACAAATTATTATCAAAAGCTAAACAACATGACATAACCCAACTTTTGCAGGCTAGTGTAATCTAATAACATTTTAAAATAATGTAACATTTTGTAAAGAATTGAGGCTGTTAATTTTCATCATTTTATTTAACAAAAATTCTGTTTGTTTTTGTTTTTTTTCTTATATGTTTATAAAAAATTGTATATTTTGCATTAATATGTCAGAATGTTTAAAGATTTCAAATTTAATTGCAATGTTAATTTTACTCTCAACCATTTTTTTAACATATCTGACGAAATTACATTTTTACTAAATTTGTGAATGACCCCCTAATTTTCAGAAAAAAATATACTCCAACTTAAACAGCTATTACTCTGTCAATTTTAATCGTAGAATTACGGGACTTTGGCTGTCTTACTTGTCAGTGTAACAGGAAAATTTTGCTAAATATAATTTATATGACCGGGGACCGTATAAAATTTTAATTTCGTATTTTTTCAAAGAAATAATTTTATTGGCCCAAATCGCTTTTTAAATATTTCTTTACCTTATTTGAAAAATTTTTGTAATTAAAACTATATGCCTATGACAAACAGTTTAGAAATTAGCCATTGGGCACCGTTGAGAGTGGACACCCTGTATATTACCTTTAAAAACTTTCACTTTATAATCAAAGATTTTATGGCAGGTGCACTTGCCTCCTACTTCTGCCTATATCTATAAATCATCACCTGTCTTATTTATTTATCATTTTAATGAAAGAAAAACGAACAGACGTCAATTAGATTAGCCCTACCAGAAATTTTTCAAAGTCCACTCTTACTTTGATGGCTGGTTACAGCCCTAATCCAAAGCAATAAAAAGTTCAAAACTTAAATATCGTAATTCTCATGCGTTTTTAGTTCTAATAGTAAATATATGAGAAACCAACATTTTTTATCTTGAATATCTTTTGCGATCAGATATTAATCATTTTTATGGGATACGCTATTTGCCGTATCGTAACTGTAACAACAAATTACACAAGCACTCTGCAATCCATCATAAGCACTTACCGGATTAATGGACACATCTAGGGTGCAAAAGAACATAGATTCTGTGCCTCGGAGGCATAGTGTTTGCTCGCTCCGTTCTCCAAACTAAATGGAATATTTTTTATCTAAATCAGCCAATACTTTAAATATTAAAGAATATTTCAAACAATTTTTCATCGGATTCCCTAAAGAAATACATGTATGTGTAAGGCATCAGGTTTAAAATAAATCATGATCTGATTTGGATTAAAAGGGGGGGGGGGGATATTGAAGATCGAAAGGAAAAATGCAATGAAAAACTTTAAGATTTTTTAAGAGCCTATGCTAGTCACACAACCAAACCTGCAAGTTAATGTTAAACTTATGGGAGCGTTCCTTTCAAATTTCTCGTTTGCCTTTCAGTACTTTTTTTTTATTATTTATTTATTTATTTTCATGTGATAGTTAAAGTTAATCTCTAACTATGCCTTTTTTTATTTTTTCGATTTTGGTGGCAGATATTTTTTATGTACTTTGATTTTCGAAGCAGTTTCCGAAGTAAAAAGTGACTTCCTAAATAAAATCTGCAATTAAAATTGAAAAAGTAAACTGGCCATTTTGAGGTTGTCCTCAGCACTCCTATGTAAAAACAATATTTAGAAATATTGAAATGTAAACGAGAAATTTGAAATGAACGCTCTCATAGGATTATCGTTAGCTTGCGAGTGTTTTCGCATCACTAGTGCAGGCTCTTAAACGTGAAAATGCAATAAAATCATTTTAAAAATTTATGGTAATTGATTACGCTAACTAAATTGAAAAATAATTTGAATCATCAAAAAGGTTTTTGTGTGTGTAGGGGGGGGGGGGGAGAGAGATCATTTGTTAATAATGTCATTATGTCATACTTCAAGAGATGGAGGAGGTGCAAAAAGTTTGATACAAAGTGACAGGGGAAGGAGTTGCTTTACACATAGTGACATCACATCTAGAATGTGAAAACAATTATAGACCGGGAGCCGGCAGCACAGACAATCACCTCTTCGAGTTCACGGCTGAAATTCCAGAACTATTTAAGACTCGATTCGCATATTAAAGCGCACTCGGTCTGCCAAATCATATCTTGGTGGAAAACACCTGAAAACCCGATTTTAACGATTTACTCGTAGGTTTACCATTGTGTTCTCCTGCACTCAAAGACATGAAAACATGGAGGACTGAGAGCAAAAAAACACAATGGTAAACCTATGGGACAACCCCTAAAATCGGGTTTTGAGGTGTTTTCCTCCAAGATATGACTTGGCAGACCAATTGCGTTTTAATATGTGAATCGAGTCTTAAATAGTTCTGGAATTTCAGCCGTGAACTCGATGAGGTGATTGTCTGTGCTGCCGGCTCTCGGTCTATTAGGTAAGTTTTGTTTGCAAGTAGCATAATAAATATACATATATAATTTTTGTAGTTGTGAATTACACCCGAAACATGTATAGGTTAGGGGTGCCAGGTTGGGTATCATCCGGGTTTTTCAATTCATAGAACGATGGTGCGCTATACCAATGACCGTTGTTCGAGTCCCGGCTTGAACACTTTTTCATTCTGTTGGCTAAACGCCCAATTAGCAATGCAGAAATTCGTGCAATTAAAATAACGCAATAAAGTTCATAAAAATGTATATTCTTGCTGTGCAAGTATTAAATCTAATTTGTTCCTTCAAATTAGGAAAGTTTGAAGTAAAAACACGCAAGATCCTCACTGTTTTATGGTATTTATTTCAATAGGCAATCAGTATTACAAATATATATAACTGTGCGTGAGAGAAATGTGACATAACAAGGGAGGGAGTGTGTGGAGGATTCCCCTTTTAAATTTGTCCGGTTTCAATTTTCAATTTTTCCCCCCTTCAACCTGGCTTTCCCTAGAGTGTCTTTTACTCGGGACGTGGCTGGGGACCTATAAACCTTGCTTCTGCAAAAGAGTCGGAATAAGTAGAAGAATAAAGGGCTGCAGACGAAAAGAGGCCGCTCGCCGCAGAGGTTCAACTGTTCAATCGCCGCGGGAGCGGCCTCTTTTCGTCTGCAGCTCTTCATTCTTCCACTTATTCCGACTCTTTTGCGGAAGCAAGGTTTGTAGGTACCCAGCCACGTCCCGAGTAAAATACATTCTAGCGAAAGCCAAGTTGAAAAAAAAAAGTTTTCAAAAATTAAATAATTATACGGAAGCAAGGTTCGTAGGTCCCCAGCCACGTCCCGAGTAAAATACACTCTAGCAAAAATCAAGGTTGAAAAAAAAAATCAAAATTTAAAACCGGACAAATTTAAAAGGGAAATTACACAAATTAAAGACACCGAAAAGCGGGAAGGGAGGGTTTTAAACTCAAGTGTGAGAATCTGTGACATAAGTGGGGAGAGAAATAAAAAAAAAATCTGCGTGAGGTAATTAATGGATGATCCCTTTTATTAAAAACTGGCTGTACCCGGCTACGCGTTGCTGTGGCTCAGACTGGTTAAATGGAAAAGAAAGAAAAGAGAAAGCGCGCGTTTCTAACATGTTTAATTTCACAGTGCTTGTGGGCATACAATATTTTTTGTTGTTCCATTATCTGTGCAGATATAGACATTGTCTGGTTTGCCAATTCTAGAACACACAACATATACTTGTCCATACTTGAACACACAACATCAACTGCTTCATCTGTTCCCACAAAAGTGTCGACGGAGTTGCATGTAACTGCCTCGCTTTGAATTTTAGACTTATTAATACTGTTAAGTTCGTAGACGTCTTTGTTCTTAGTCGCAAGAATAGCTCAGTCATTCAGCCAATCGTTATTCCTATAATTCGTTTGAATATTGGGAAATATTTTTTCAACCAATTCTTCTTTTGACGTCAATAAACTGCATAAGTTATGAGGCAATGAAATTCGTCCTGAGGTCAGATCAACCGGCACCTTATTATTCCCAAATTCTAGCAATTGATGTGAGAATATCTTAGCTGATCGATCGTTTTGCAGCTGGACACGCATATTTGTAATTATTTTTAACGCCTTTACGTATAAGCCACTAAGTAGCGTACTTCAGGCAAGCATTTATTTCGCCCGGTAATGTTTCCCTGAAATCTCCTAAGCAATATTAATGCGTTTCCAAATGGTCTGATGTTTTCACGCAAATCTTGCAATCTTGCAAATCTTGATCAATCAAGAACCGCGAACGATTTTCTGTGCGCCATTGTGCATTCATCCCAAACAATAAGTTTGCATTTCTGCAATACTTTTCCCATGCCGGGTGTTTTGGAAGGGTTGCACGTGATAGTTTCAATGAATTGCATTTTCTATGGCAATGTGAAAGCGGAATGAGCAGTTCTTCCACGTGGTAGCAATGTCGCAGTTATTCCGGACGAGGCAAGAGCTAACGCTATGTCATTTTGGGATCGAATTGCTGTCAGAATCAATCTAATCGGGACCTTTTTTACCCGTTCCTCCCGGCGCATCTAAGAATACTTTTTCAACACCATTATTGACAGTGTGCATTATTTGATCGTAAATGCCTTTTTTTTCAAACGTTAGCTTAGGAATATTTGATTGCACGTACAATAAAAGATCACCTGTGTTGCAATTATGTTCACAACGCAATTCTACATAGAACAAAGCAGTTTCAGATCGATTCGGTGATGGCATTCCGAATAGATAGAGAACTTTGTTCGTGATATCTAAGCACAAATCTCTAACCATTATCAACGCATCGTTGTAGATTTCGGCTGTGAAATCCGTATTCATATTTGAATTTCGACGGAAAATATCTTCCGCCATGTGCGATTTGTATTCCTCCCATAACTTTGTTGGAGATGAATGAGAGCAGGCAGTCAATATGATTGCAAACAATGCCCGAATTTTATTTGGATGTGACTTGTTGCACGCGTGATTAATTCAAACATTCAAGTATCGGTCCATCTCCAATAAATTCAGAGCTTTACATGCATGCGGGAAGTGGCATATGTAACGCCGTTGACAGTTCTCAATTGCTGGAAAGATTTTGGACCAGGCACAGTTACGAACAACATGCAAAGAAAGAAGCATCCATCTTGATTGGGATGCACAGTGTACAGTTTGCCTATCATAGTTTCTTTGAATATGCCAGGTTATCCTCTCCTCGTTTGCGTCGTTCAAATGATTTTCTATTCGCTTTCCATGTGTAATATCTAGGCACTTTCTTCGCAAACACGTAATTTTGACATAATGTGAAGAAAGCAGTTAAAATTGTAGCCGGTGGATTCAGGGCTATTTGTTGCATATTTGCAGCTGTTAAATAAATGAATTGTCCATTTTCTAGATGAACCGCTAAGTGAACAACCATCACAGTCCGAAGAGAAAACTGCGCCCGGGGCAAACTTTCAATTTGGCACCCTCCCCCCCCCCACACACACACACACCCACACACACTTTTTCTTTGTGACATTTGTCACAAAATTGAAAAATGCAAAAACAGAAATAAATTCTATTGAATGCACATTTCGCGTTTAATTTGGAACTTTATGTTTAATTTTAATTCAGAAATTCCAAACAACTAAATAACATAAGAGAAAATTGCACTTATATTTTGGCAAAGGGAATCTGTGAAATGGGTGTAGAAAAAATGTATCTAACAGTACAGTATAACAGTTTGCAATCCTTTTGTATTCCAAGAAGGAAAACCCATGCTGTTTTCAGAGTATATGTTTTCGTCACGTGCACAAAGAGAAAATTACAGACTCAGAAAAGAGAAGGTTAACGAAAGAGACGAAGAACAAAGGCCGAAAACAAGTTTTGAAAAGAAAGAAGTCTTTATTCATAAATTTGATTTGGGTGTAGGGTAAGGGACAGTGCAATAACTTTGAAAAGAAAAATTAACGTACTTTGATTGGGAAAAAAATTCCCAATATGCAAATATATATATATATATTTTTTTTTTTACAAAAAAAGAAGACAAAACGTTTTGCCCCGGGCACAGTTTTCTCTTCACACGGTGCTGAAGGTATTGTAGTATAAATTTGGCACCCCCTCAATTTCCGCGCCGATTCGCGGATGAAATTCTAGGATTAGTTAAATCTTGATTAGCATATTAAAACGCAATCGGTCTGCCAAGTCTTATCTTAGTGGAAAACACCTGAAAACCCGATTTTAGCGGCTGACTCGTAAGTTTCCCATTGTGTGTTCCTGCTCCCAAACCTCCATGTTTTCATACCTTTTGGCGCAGGAAAACACAATGATAAACCTACGAGTCAGCCGCTAAAATCGGATTTTCATATGTTTTCTACCAAGATATGACTTGACAGACCGATTGCGTTTTAATATGCGAATCAAGATTTAACAAATCCTAGAATTTCATCCGTGAACTCGATGAGGTGATTGTCTGTGCTTCCGGTTTCCGGTCCATAAGAAAGCAGTACATCACAGGGTCAGCGTTCACGACGGTAACTGAGATCACAAAAGTTCTCTGACTTTTTATCAAGGTCATATTTGATCTCGGCCAGTGAAAAGAGCAAGTGCTTTTCTATTTGCAAAAGGAAAAAAAATATGAAAATTCCACGACGGGGATTGGGAACACTGGAAATTGATGTCTGGCGACTAATACACTGAAAGTTAGTCGCCACGTGGCGACTGGCGATCTAAATCTGTACCTATAGTTTGAAATTGCATTTCTTTCCTCATACGATGGTGTAAAAATTAAAAATGTGTGATGTATAGAAATTAAAAAAATTGCAACAAAAACGAAATTTAATCGTCTGGTTGTCAATCGACTAATGCCATTGTCAAAATGGCGTCAGTGTTTCGCACTGACAAGTCTGATTTTTATAATACTAGGGGGCTCGGTCCCCTACGAGCTACGCTCGCCAACCCACGTCCAAACACCGCAGACTCTAAATGCACGCTAATGTGATCGGCTTTAAAAAGATTTCGAAAAATTGAATTATAATTTAAAAAACAGTGGCGATCTCCCTATAAACGGATTTCTATTCATTTCTCTTTGATTGGGGAAATTTTAACGCCAAATACTCTGCTGTCTTTAATTAACTACTTGATTATCCCGTCGACTAATTTCGCCAAATTATATAAATCGCCAAACCACTCGCCAAATTATACAAATTGACAAAATTTTTATTTTAAATAACGAAAGAACAAATAAATTAGTACAACATTAATAAAAATACAAATAAAACGTCGAAATAAAAATAACTTGATGACGTAGACACGTGTAACAACATTTCAAAATAAGCTAATATAAAAGGAATTAAGTAAACAGAATCTTTGTCTCCCGGTATTTTTTAACAAAGCGAAAAGAAAGTTCTTTTAAATGAGACATTTTAAATTAATCATTTTTAATCTGACGTAATTTTGACCAAACTATTCTTTCTCTTTTTAATATTCATGTGAAAATACTTGTGTTAGAAACGAAATATTATTTGCGCTTTCCTAAGAAAAATAGTTGAAAAATATCCTCTCAAAATATCAAATAAATGTCTAGTGCAATTTCTAAATTTAAACCGTTTTGCAATATTATTTTGTGTTCATTTTATGTAATAACTGTAATGTGACGTAAATATGACGTAATTTCTCCTATTTAAGACTTCTAACGTATGTTAATAAATTTATTATTTTACAAATTCCTTTCTCTCTTAAAATTCACGTGTAATTATAGTTTTTATGACGTAATTTTTAATAAGTTCCTGCTTTTTGTACATAATTATTTAATTCTAATTCCAAATGTTTTTTTCTGTTTATAATAGTCACGTGTAAATAATTTTTTTATTTATTACACGTATAAATATATGTATATATATTTTTTTTTTCCAATTCCTACAATTAGCTCACACTCTCCCTATATTTATTTATATATTTATATATTTATCTTGTACAAATTTTCAATCGTTAATAAAATACTCATTATTCATCCTGTTCCCGCCGATCGCTCTTTCTCAAATAATCACTGCTCACAACTCACCATAAATAAAACTAGCGGACTGTATTACTAATTAAATTTTAATTCACAAACAATAAATTGATCGAGAGCCGAGATTTACACTACTCCTCTGATCGGCGTCTCGAACCCAACTCACACGTTTCCAAACAAACCACATAGATGGCGCTTCTAGCGGCAACACATCCTATCAGGTTGAAATAAATTTTTTTAAACTTGTACTGGATGACAATTGATGTTAATAAAGTTTTTTCAAATATTAATTAATTAATTAATTTTTAATTAATTAATTTTAGTTTTGCATGGGAAACAAAATGGCCGCCATTGGTTATTGAATTTCAATGAAAGTATTTTCAATAAGGGTTACCGTAGGGGGGACCTGTTCTGTCGCCAAATACCGCCAAGTTTGTCGCCAACTTGGCGATATATCGCCAAATTTGGCGGCCAAAATGAGTCGCCAAAAGTGACGCCAACTTGGCGATATTTGTAATATTTCGCCAAATTCCCATAGAGTTCCATTGTAAACCTACTTGCTTATAGAAAATCAACAAATTGAGATATTTTAATGCAACAAAAACTCATATTAGCTTGATTATATTAAATTTTTCTTTGATGGCCTAAGTAGGAATTGACTTTAACCCCTTGGGGACGAGCGGCACGTATACGTGCCGCATGAAGCGCTCAGAATCCTTGTTTTTCCTCACCAGTAAAATTTTACTGTAAAATTTGCCTTATTTAATCAGCGCATTTTCTCGATTCAAGAAGACACAAATTTCTGTTTTTAAAAAACGGTGACAAAAGATTAAAAATTTCGTAAAAGGCTCCCGTCCCGAAGGGGTTAAAAATAAAATTTTTATATTACTTGTTTTTTTGAAGCAAACATTATTGTTTCCGCTATTTATACAGTTGGCAACAGTTTAAATTAATATCATTTTCTAAAATCTGTAAAAAATATCTCTGGAAATGCTGAAAATTTGAATTTGAAATAGAAATAAAAACTCAAAAAATTAGTCAAATTAAAAAAAGAAATACAATCTGCACACCGGGAACTTCAAACGTATAAAAGGATCTGAAAATGATTAAATTCCCATGAATAGTTTTTGCTCCTATAAAACTTTTTTAGTGGAACGATTTTGCCCAAATTTAGCATTAAATATTTCTTAAAATAATTCTTCGATTAGAAAACTGTCGGCATCAGCGTGTTTATCAAACATTTCTGTATAATACTACCAATTTCCATATTTTTGTATGCATTATTTTTCTTAATACCAACGAAGAAAGACCTCCGGTCGCAAAAAATTCAAAACCGGCGGCGGTGACAGCGGTAGTTACTTTTTTTTAGAATAGAGAGATAGGTAGAATAAATTTGGCATTGAAAATCAGTTTTGTTTATGTTCTTTAATTAACTAAAATTATTTTGTTATTAACGACAGAGTAGCTATGATTTTCTATTGTTGAAAAGTATTGTTATCAAAATTTATAGAATTTGGCTCTTAATTATCCTGATTTAAGCGGGACTTCCTGATTTTTTTTAGAGATTCCAAAATCCGTCCTAAAGTCCCGATTTTTCATGATGCAGAAATTACTTAAAGTTTTTGTTCGTACTATGTCGAGTGCAACTTGCGAAATATAATAACGAAAAATAAACGAAACCATATAAAAAAACTTCTTAAAATAGTCTTAAAAGACTATAAATTAAGAAAGTAAATTGGTGATCTAAGAGGCTTTAATTATTGAGTTTTTACGATTGATGGTGCTTAAGAACAAACTCGTACTCTATAAAAAACATATTGATTTACGGTTAATTAAACCTCCAAATGCTAAGGACTTCTGTTCGTGGTTGAATATTTGTTGAATTTCATTTATAATAATGTTATTGATTAAAAGAAAGACTAGTTAATTTTTTTTAATTTTTTTTATGTTGAGTAATTGTATCTTGATAGTTTGTGAATGTTTATTTGTTCGTAAAAAATTGTTAAAAGACGGTTAAGTTTAAGACATGTGAGTAATATTTTTTTTTTTTTTTTTTATTTAAAGTTTTTTGGAAAACTGTTCAGTAAGTTTATATTTCTTAAAGAGCCATATATAAAATTTGTGGCTACCATAACTAAAACTAGAACAGTTCGGAACACGTTTTATTGTTTCAAATTCATTTAAGACTATTAAACCCATTGATTATGATATTAATTGACGAAAAGTTTGCCAATGTACATATAGAAAAGTTTGAGTTTTCGCTATATTAATTAAAGCTATATGATGTTCCTGTATTGTTCTTTAAGTTTCAATTACAAACACTGACTGATCTACAAATATGTTTGTTTTATTATTTTTATGATCGTTGCTGAATTATATGTTGTCCCTTAATGAATTGTTTAATTATCAGAACTGTAACGAAATGAAAGAAATCTGTAAATATTTTTATGTTTCGATTTAGAAGTTACTGTCCCGCTTTTCCAGTCACCTTGTTCCGATATTTGCAAAAGTAAACCTGGCAACATTACTCTAAATCTTATTCATTTGTAGTGAAATGTGCTAACTCCAGAAAAATAGGGGAGACTGGTGGCTAATGGACAAGTGGATTTTCTTATAAAATAAATCCATTCAGTCTTTTATCAGAAGATGGCAGTACAGGCATTACACAAGCCCATGCATTGAACACTTTTTTACCTCTAATTGTTATTTTATATACTATTGAAACTCGAAAAAATTAGTTTCCATTTTGAAATTTTGAAGTTCGTTTCATCATTTTTATTGTTTGACACAGTGCGGACAAAATTTAAACTATTTTTTAAATTGCTCATAGCAAGAGTTATACTGCAAATCTTTATGCACTTTACAGAACACTTTTTAGAACACTTATTTTTTCACCTTTTTTAGAACACTTTGAAGTGCAATTTTCAGAATATTTTTGAGAATACTCATTTTTGTTTCAGCACACTTTCTAGAGCACATTTTGAACACTTTTGGGAACACGTGATTTCACAAGTGTGCCCAAATGTACTCTCAATCTATTCTCAAATATGTTCCGAAGTTTAGATTTAACAAATATCCTGAGCATAACACATTCGGTACACTTTCGGAATGCTTTCTTTATAGCGGAGCATATTCGGAACACATTTTAGTACTCATTAAGGTAACTGGAACACTTTTTTTTTTAATCAAAGTGTTCCAAGTGTGTTCTCAATGTGTCCTGGCAATTTGCACTGTAAGAGCTATCTGATAATCTTATCACTTATTTTATATTTGATATAGTTATTGAATTATTGATTTTTTAAAGTGAGGAAGTCCTTTATGAAACACCCTATATATTCCTTACTTTTCACATCTCAAAAAAATATCCACTGTTCGGATTCATTACACAAATAATGGAAGCTCCCGATTACGTGTTGCGTATTTCTATACATAAAAGTTTACATAAAAGTTTAAATAATAACTCCCATATTTTCTTAACTGATCGGGAAATTACGACATTCCAAAAATGGAATAAGACTGTCTACACGCGAAAGATTTATCCTTAACAAAAGAAGAACACGAAATAAAAGATGCAACTACCAATTTTTCGCCCATGTAGAACGTTTTCCTCTTCTTGTAAATTTCAAAGCATAAACATATTTGCCTATAAGCAAAGCGTTTTCATTTTTAGAAATAATTTGTTATTGTCGTTACATAAGAAAAAAGAAATGAAGCATAACACTAGTTGATCACATGTAAAGAATTAGTATTTGTGTTCAATATTTGTTTTTACAGGCAATATAGGGCTTTCTGCTGAGAGAACTAAACGATTTGTTTAAAGAATATTTTTGTGAATCTTTTGAATTTAAATGTTTTCTTTCTGTAGTATATCAATGAAAAAAAAATGTTGATTTTATTTGACAATCATTGTAATAAAACTTTTTATACATTTTATATTTTTTTAAGTTCATGAATTATATATATTAGTATTTTCTAATAAAGAAATCATGGATAAGGCCATTGTACCTAAATGTGAGGACCCCAAAATGCAACAATGTTCTTGCACTTATCTTAACGCAAGAATTGTATATAAATGCTATATAATGAGACATCCTAACTTAAGGAACAAATCGAGAAACATTTCTTTGTATTTAAAAAGATTTCTTAAGAAACATTTCCCATTACAATACACATCGTTCATTATCAAAAGCCCCATATTCCCTAACAGCGACGAAAAATCCCGAAAATGGTTCAATATTTTTCTTTTTTTCATTTTGAAGATCAAATAAAATTACGGACATCAAGGGCTACGAGGCTACGATGTGTGTTTCATTTACCTGAAATGTAAGCTCGGGAAAAGGCAACAAATTTTCGAATCAGAATTCTAAAATATTCTACGCATTTAGGTGACTTGTTTTCTTCAATGATAACTAATAATGCCTTTTAAACTTGAATGAAACTTGCTGAATGAAATATTGACTAATTTAATATTTAAGTGAAATATAGAAGATGAATTTACTATTATCCAATTCAATATTATCAACAACAAAAAAAAAAAAAAATGAAAATTTCTGATGCAAAATAAGATCAGTAAAGTCTTTAAGTGGTAACCTCTTAGTGGCAATCCTTTCACAGATGCATCCTTTTAGTAATGAATCCTTTCAGCGATAAATCTTTTCAGTGAATCAATTGATAAATCTTTCCAGTTCTTTCATTGAATCCATTGATAAAACCTCCAACTTGTAAATCCTTCCAGGGAATTCTTTCAGCGAAAAATTCTTTTAATCATTTCAGTGTTACTAGATTCTTCTAAATTTGTCACACTACTCGAAAGCTAAAAGGATAGTCAACTCGAATTACTTTGTAAATCGATATAGCTATTGATACTAATATTAACAGGTCACAATAACGAAATAATAATGGGGTGAAGATAATAACACATTCGTATTTCAGGCGGAACTTTTCTTGAATGCAGAGTTATGTTGCGTACCAACTTATGGACAGAGAGAAAATTGGTAAAAAGTGTCATTTAAATAGGTGCAGTAAAATATTACTCACCCAAACTCACCCAAGACTCCAAACTCTAGGCTTGCCACATGCCGTAATGTTGAATTTTAATTTTTAAATTACCATGGTTCATTTCAAACTCAAAGATGTTAAGTATAAAAAATAATATTTCAAAATACAGTCTGTTAAGTTTAGGCAACTCAGTGCTCCTACCTGTCGACCTGAAGGATGCAATTATTAATAGCCATTTTATTAATACGCATTACACAGTCAGTAACTGCAATATCACTCATGTCTAGCACTACTTGTAAATACACTGAGGCGACAAAAGTCATGGTATAGCAATATGCAAATATATAGATAGCAGTAGTGGCTTACAAATTACATAAATGTCATTGCCTGGGCAGGACTTTCACTTGTGTTCAAATGTTTCGTGTGAGAAGGTTGATTATGTGATTATGGCCAGACGACGAGAATTAACGGATTTCGAACGCGGTATGCTAGTTGGAGCTAGACGCATGGGACATTCCATTTCGGAAATCGTTACGGAATTCAACATTCCGCGAGATCCACAGTGTCAAGAGGTTGCCGAGAATACCTAAATTCAGGCATAACCTCCCATCAAGAGCAACGCAGTGGTCGACCGCCGCGCCGGCGCTTAATGACCGCTACCAGCGACGTCCGCGTAGACTTGTCAGTGTGAACAGACAAGCAATACTGCGTGAAATAACCGCAGGAATGAATGTGGGACGTCCGACGGACGTGTCCGTTAGGACAGAACAGGGAAATTTGGCTTTAATGGGCTATGGCAGCAGAGGACCGACTCGGGTGCCATTGTTAACAGCACAACATCACCAACAGCAGCGCTCCTGGGCTCGTGACCATATCAGTTGGACCGTAGATGGCTGGAAAAAAGTGGCTTGGCCCTATGAGTCACGATTTCAATTGGTAAGAGCTGATGGAAGCGTACGAGTGTGGCGCAGACTCCATGAAGCCATGGACCCAAGTTGTCAACAAGGCACTGTGCAAGCTGGTGGTGGCTCCATAATGGTGTGAGCTGTGTTTACATGGAATGGACTGGGTCCGCTGGTCAAACTGAACCGATCGTTAACTGTAAATGATTACGTTCAGCTACTGGGAGACCACTTGCAACCATTCATGGACTTCATGTACACAAAAAACGATGGAATCTTCCAGAATGACAATGCACCATGCCACCGGGCCGTAACTGTTCGCGATTGGTTTGAAGAACATTCTGGACAATTCCAGCGGATAATTTGGCCACCGCGATAGTCCGACATGAATACCATCGAAGATTTATGGGACATAATCGAGAGATCAGTTCGTGCACAAAATCCTCCACCGATAACACTTCCGGAATTATGGACGTCTATGGAGGCTGCATGGCTCAATATTTCTCCAGAGGAATTCCAACGACTCGTGGAATCCATGCCACGCCGTGTTGCTGCACTTCGCCGGGCAAACGGAGGACCGACACGCTATTAGCAGGGTATCCCATGACTTTTGTCACCTCAGTGTAGGTTTTCCATATATGTATGTGTTTTCTTCGCTGTATAGGAATAAATATACACGCTCCTTCCTTAAACAACATTGGCTTGATTCTTTTTATTTCATTTTATTTACTTATTTGCGCCAGTAAAAGCAACTTTTCCTAGCAGTGGATTTAATATGAAAATGATAGCATTATTATTTAGGTAAAGTTACATTAATGATTTTCTAATAAATTAGTATGCTGCTGCCATCACAAGGCTTTCGTCTACGGGTTACCAAAAATAACTTAAACACGCTTTATTTATTTTATTTTTTTTATTTTTTTTTATATGTATGAGATATGTAGATAATGTAAATTGCTTACGAAACTGTTCAAAACGTTCAAAAGTGTGAACGAGTATAACCTACAAAATGTTCAAAATAAGGCAGAAATTAAGATTATGTTAATGAAATAATCCTGCCATTAATTTTTAAAAAGTTTCACTTTAATTTTTCTATGGTCTTTGGGTTCTGTAATAGAAAACTTTTCTTCTTGCTCTAACAAATGAAGCAGTAAAAATTCCTTTTCTACGGTCAGAACTTGCCATGTATGATATGTTGAATTTTATGAAATTTCGAAGCTTTCAGGCACTAAAAACTCACAGACGATATTTTAGAGGCTTAAAGCTAAAAAATTTCATAAAATTCAAAGTATTACTATTATTATAAAGCACAAAAAAAGTTACTTAAATCCTAAATATGTTTAGATTGCATGATTTTATAGTTTTTCAATGAAACTTTTTACTTTCTTCTATATTTTTTACAGTTTTTCAATTAAACTTTTTACTTTCTTCCGTATTTTTTTACAGTTTTTCAATGAAAATTTTTACTTTCTTCTATATTTTAAGAAAGTAGTAAATTCATTAAAATACTCGATATTCAATTTTTAAGGGATTTTAGAATCCCTGTTAAACGTTTTGGAATGTCCTGAATAAGATTTGACTACCTATAGACCAATACCTGACTATCAGTTACACAAATTTTGAAGCCACTGTAACTCAACAACTAATGCATGGAACTCTGTGACAAATGATATTTAGTTAAATGTTGGCATAAATTAGAATGATTAGATATAAGCGTATATCGTCCAATAAATGGCCCTATTTTGACATGTTTACAATTCAATTTTAGATTTGATCACTCAGCAGTAGGACTGTTATAATATGAATTTTACAATGAATATTTCAGCTGTAGCTCAGTGTCTGTTACGTAGAAATTCATCAATTTTTATATTCGAGATTATTAAATTGTTAAAATTATGTTGGTCCAATTTTGACGATAAATATCCAACAGGCAAGGATGGGGTGAGGTGCTGTTTTACACAAATTTTGAAGCCGCTGTAACACAACAACTAATGCAATGAACTCTATGACATTTGATATCCGGTTAGAACTTGACATAAATTGCGAATGATTAGATATAAGCGTCCAATAGATGGTGCTATTTTTACATGTTTTTCACTTTCTGCATGATAGTTACTTCTCGACATCTATTGGATTGCACTGCATTCAATACATATTATGCTTGTTATAAAAACTTACAATTCAATTTTAGAATTTATCCCTCAGCAGGAGGGCTGCTATGATATGAATTTTTCAGTGAATATTACAGCTGTAGCTCAGTGTCTGTTAGATAGAAATTCATCATTTTTTATATTCGAGATTATGAAATTGTAAAAATTATATTGTCCCAATTTTGTCCATAAATATCTAACAAGGGTGGGGTGGGATGCTGTACTACTTTTTCCTTTTCATTCACTGATCACTTCTTTAATTCCATGGTAAAATGCACTATACTTCATATTTATAACTAGTGTTTCCAGGTGTCCCGATTTAAAGGGGTTCTAAGAACTGTCTCTCGTAACCACTGCCCGGGACGCCAAACGTCCCGCTTTTTAAGATGCGCTAATTCTTTAATTTCTTTTACTACTATGTTATTCGTTAGTATGCATCGAGAGAAACTTACCTGTTGAGACAGAACCTTTCTAAAACGGGAAATTTTTATAGTCCCTTCAAAAGGAATAATTTACAAATCTACCTGCCTACGCGGAAGCCTGTCTAGAATGAATTTTTAGTGGTTCCCAGAAGTTTTGTTTTTTCAAATTTTATCGTATTTTGTACAGTAAACGCTGTGTAAACGGAACCTGTTTATAATGGAATTCTGTTTTAAAAGTAAAAATTCAATTATACCTGTACCTGCTAAGCTGGAATTTTGTTTCAGTAGTGATTTTGCTTTCACAGCTTTTATTGTATAAGATTGTTGTGTCTATTTAGTGTAATAAAATCTGCTAAGGCGGAATTGCAAAGGAGACAAATTCTACTTTAAACAGGCTTTCGTCTTAGACGGTATGATTGAATGGTGTTTTTACCGTAGGGACAATGAAGTTTTTTGTTAGATAAGATTTCGTTATAAACAGGTTTCTTTTTATAGAGTTTCCTGTAATTTTATGTCCCGTTTTAAAAGTCGCTGTCCCGCCTAAGTTTTCGCCATGTCTCGCTTTTTGTGACACTGAATCTGGTAATGCTATTCATAACAGTTGGTGTGTAACTGTGCTATTTAAAGTACTGTTTTAGAATGATATAGAATTTTGTGTGTTGATATGGGTGTGATGGTCATAAAATGAAATGATGGTAACATAATAGTTTCTAATAATTCAAGCTCTAATGTTCTTTCTAAGAACATTATTTTTTTAATACATTTTTATCTTTCCTTTCAGATTAAAATGGTTTACTTTTAAATAGACAATTTTTCTTCTTGCGTAAAATTGTCACAATCTATATAAAATTAACGATAACATGAAAAACACAACACGTAAGCATAATCTTATTTTCCTGAATAATTGTGATTAAGTAACTTCAATAGAAATTCTTGCCAGTGACAATGTATATATATACAAATAACGCAGACATACAGCCTCGAGAGAAAGAAAAAAGTTCCCAATCTTCTGACAAACCTTAACTATCACTGAAATTTTCATTCGAAAGGCGCTCACTTATTCATCATAATCCCTTTTACATTTCCTTTTCTTTCGGAAATGACTTTTGTACTGTTCCTCTTTGGTCACATTGCTATAGAGTATCTTCTATAGATAGAATTTATTAAGTCGAACAAAAAAGGCTTACAAAACATTAAGTCTACATAGGTTTTAGATTTTTACTTTTTACTTTCTTCTATTTTCATAAAAAAGAAAATTATTGGATTTGTAAAAGTTTTCGACTTACGGTTTTGGGTGGATTTACACGTTTTGAAATGTCTTGGATGTGGTTTGACTATTTTTAGAAAATGTCTATGCGTGTTACAAATATTCTGGGCGGGGGCGTTGTAATTCAAGAGCTAATTCATAGAATTCCATCAAACTTTATATTTAGTAACACAAATTAATGCTGATTAGATTTTGGTATATAGCCCGCAATACTTTCTACCTTATTTTACATGATTTGCGTCTCTGCATATATAAAATGGAACTGCACCAAACTTAATATGTAAGATGGTTGTTATAAATAGCTATGCTGATTCAATTTTAGCATTGACAACTCAACGGGAGAGGGCGGCACTGATATACTATGCTTTTTATGATGACCATTTTAGCTATGTATTTCTCTTTCTATTGGGTAGAAGCACTGAGCTTCACAACAGCACGAAGAACTAACTCCCTATTTTGTTGCATGTGTAACGAATTACAACTCTTTGTTGAAGATTTGTGTGAAAATGGTAGCTGGGATGATTAGAAATTTGCATTTTTAAAAAAATAACAAAATTTTATTATCTTGAGTAGAGATAACGTAAATATTATATGAATAGTTCATAAAAGGTGTTCGAAGTAGATTATGATCGACTTGCAACTGATAGTTTTAGTCTAAGTAAAATAGTAAATCCAGCCACATAGAGACAGGAGGTCTCTTTTGGAGGAAGTAATTGCTATTCTTTTGTCACTCTCTGCAACTCTCCGTCTGAACTCATGTGCCACTATCTTGTGCTGAGATCTGCTTCGTTCTAACAGGGACTTTTTCCTGTTTTCCGAAGTTTACTACCGTCTCATTCCAAATTCCTCTCTGTTCTCCTCATCAGCATCTTCCCTCTCTTCCTTCATTCCTCTTCCCTCTCTGGAAGGGAGGGGGGAACGCGTCCACTACGACGAAACTTCCAATCGCGGAGAGACGATACCACTTCGCTCACATTGGGAAACTTTGTTCTCCTAGTGGTACAAGGTGTTGGCAACGACTGTCTAGCGAGTAGCTGAAACTCTGTTCTCCGGGAGTCAAGTGGAGAACAAATTAATCTATGAAGGCTGTACCTTGACGAATTTTTAGTGTCACAAGGCATAGAAAACTGCACGTGGTGTATTGTTCATGAATGAAGAATTGTTTTATTCACCGTGGAAAACGGATCTCGGTTGCAAAGTCTAAACTTGAGCACTGATAACTAAATGACTAATTATTGTTAAATACTTGAAGACTTTACACATTGAATCCAGCGGTCCGCTCATAAATACAATGTCATAGAACTACGGAGGGAAATTTATCGTAAAACATAGATTTCCTCCCATAGAGTAGCATGGAGTAGATATTTTCAAAATGGATTTTCTCAAAATTTGGCGAAGTTGATATAATTTTCACTGGTATATGCTTTTTATTGAAAAAAACTACAGATTTTATTTAATTTCATCACAAATATTTACCTTTATATTATTTTAAAATAAAATTTTATCTAAGCTAAAAAAAAAAAATGAAAACTTTGTTAAGTATTGTTCAGAAAAATATGGAAAAGTATAAAAATATCCAAAATTTATAAAAAAAATAGTATGGTGAAAAGTTTGAAAAGATACCTCTAATATTGAAAAAAGTGCAAGATTCTTTACTTGCGTGCATTGAAAGTGTAATGCTTTCGCGGCAGAAAGTGAACCGGTGAATTTTCTCTCCGTTCTACAGGGTGATTCAAAATGAATGGGATTTCCCATTCATTTTGAATCACCCTGTATTATGGAGCTCAGTGGGTAGCAATGCACCAAATTAATAAGGTGCATTAATATCTATCTATTTAAAACAAAAGCCGGGTTTTTGTTGTTGTTGTTGTTTTGTCATCTGCCCTGAGCTTTCTATTGAACCAATTTTAATAATTTTTTTATTTATTTATTGAAAGATGTTCATTTATAAATAAATCTTCACTGTGTAATTTTTTTTTTTTTTTTTTTTTTTTTTTTTTTTTTTTTTTTTTTTAGATATTTCCAGTTTTATAATTTATTTTTAACTATAAAAGTTTTTAAAAGTTTTATTGAAAATGATGGCAATTAGATTATTTTTATTGTTGCAGAAAAACGGATTTGGATTATTTTATCTTTTTAACACTTTCCAATAATGTTATAAAGTGTTTATGATTTCGATTTGTCTGACCGACTGTCCGCGCTCTAACTCTCGTAAATATAATCGGATTGCCCTCAAATTTTTGGATATTATTGATGTTTACCATAGCACGTTCCCTATTTCAAATGAAGTTTGTAGCATGTTTAGTTCATTTACAGGGACAGTCAAAAGTGTTCCGTTACATTACGGCCAATGGGAAAAAATCGTTTCAAAGGATTTTTAATGACGTTACACCCTTTCAAACATAATAAAACTGATATGCTTTCATGAAGGGCACTAAAATAGGCATTCTGTAGAACATGCGATACAATGAATATTTATTATTCATTTACAGGGCCACACAAAAGTTTTCCGTTACATAATGGTATAGGAGGAAATTGTTTGCGGCTTATTTTAATTATGTTAAACTATTTCATATATAATGAAATTGTTATACGTCGCTGAGGCCTACTATAAATTATTTCATGTGCAATATGAAGTGCGTAGCATTTACAGGGCCACGCAAAACATTTTAGATAGTATGTTCTATTCGAAGTACTGTATAATAGCGGTGATGGCAGGAAATGCATTTGTAATTATGATATACGCTTTTAAGTTTGACTATATTTATGCATACTATATGGTGTGCAGAAATACTGTAGTTGATATACAAGGCTGCACAAAAGAATTCTTAAAGGTTACTGAGTATGAGCGTAAATTGCTCAAAAGTGGTTTTTAAATGTGTTATGCATTTTTAGCTGAAAGACCTTTAGTTTACTAATAAATGGTTGTAAAATATAGATAAAATGATATACGGGGCCACGAAAAGAATTGGATACACGGCCGTCTATGGATGATAATTTCTGGAAATGTGACTTCAGTAGTTTTAAGAGTGTTTTAGTTTTAATTTAATTTTAGCTAAATAGAAGCTTGTAATAAAGCTACTAGGTAAACTACAGGATTGAAAAAAGTAATTAAATATGTTTCCATCTATAAGTATAAATTGCTGAAAGAAAAATTTCAACCTGTTATGCGTTTTCTTGCTAAACTAAATTTTTCCATTATATAGTATATGTATCAACCTACAAATCAAATACAGGGGTGTTCAAAAGAATTGGAATACATATTTGGCTATGGAAGGTAATTGCTCAAATCAGATTTTTAAATGTTTTATCTGTTACTAAAATGTTTTCTTAGTTATCTTATTTAGCTTATTCCCTAAATAACGAAATTTTGTTAAAGATTTCAGGAAGTGTTGGAAAGTGTTTCAGAATCTATGCTTAACGCATGATTTTTCTTTCTTGTTTTATGTTATCTTTAATGATGACATTTTCTCATTACAATTAAAAACAAAATCTATATATATTTAAAACACAAGTCGGTTTTCTCCGTCATTTGCCCTGAGCTTTCTACCGAGCCAATTTTAATAATTATTTTTTGTTACTTGAAAGCCGTTTCTTTGAAATGAGCCTGCACAATCTACTCTTTTAAAATATTTCAATTCTATATTTTAATTTTAAAACTTTATAAGAAATTTGTTGAAAATGTAGAAATCAGGTTAATAAAACTGCACATTTTTTTTTAGAGAGAGTAGATTGGGTGAAGATATCGTAGTATTTGACTTAATTGTTTTAAAAATCGCCTGTTGTTTTTATTTGTTATTCATTGATTTCTTGTTAAAGTTTCTACTCTTATGTATGATTTAAAAACTTATTTCATTTTACAGATGCTATAAAGCATCGAAAATTTTGTTTTTGTAAACGATTGCATTTCGGCATCTTACCCCAAGATCGGGATAAGATGGCCAACTATCTAGGGGTGAGATGCCTTCTGGAGTTTCTATGTAAACAATAATTTCTCTGAAGCAGCATAAAACATAATGGGACGAATAAAAGTAATTTTAATATTTTAGACATACTGAAGTTGTTAACTTACTTAATATTAGAAAATTACAAAAATATAAATGTAACAAAAGTTGTTAATTTAATATAAAACAAATGTTTTTTAAAAAATTATGTCTACTTAACATTTAAAAGAATTATAGATCTTAAGTATGTATATTTTTAAACATATAACAAGTTTAAATACGATAAAGCTACTGTGATAAAGCGCTTAAGAGTCCAGCTTTTATGTTGATGTTTTTCATATGCCACTTTGTTCTTTTTAGCAATATCTCAGATCTTCCACAAACAGCACATTTGTTAAGGAATTTTGAGCAATTTTTATGTAACTAACAGTGTCACTGAATTCACTTGATCCAATCACATTTTTCCGAGGTTTTATTGCACTCTGCTAGTCACTCTGAATTCTCATTCTCATTCACTTTTAAAAAATCTTCATCTTCTGAATCTTGGTAGGGAATTTAATCATCATCCATATCATCGTCTCTTGAGGAATCTCTTTTTCTAGCCTTTGACTTCTTATCTAATTCCTTTTTAGACAGGCTTGAGAGACCTGGAAATTCGCAGTTTCTACACTATCGTCACACCACTTTAGTTTGGCTTGTATAGGATTTAAAAATTATTTTTATGTGAATATTAAAATGAGAACTTTAGTAGAAATTACGTCATATTTAAAGCGGTACATTTAAAACTTCTTATTTAAAACACTTTTCTTACAACGTCTTTATAACATTTTTTACTTAGCCATTTTATACAACCTAATTTTGAATTTTTGGGTTGATCTTGTTTCATCAGTCACGAAAATAGCCGTTAGCTGGCTCGAAAACAATTGATTCGGCCTTAAAATCCCTCAGCCAAAAGGCTGTTACCTTTTCAAAGCAGATCTAATTAGCGTTTTTTTAGAGTCTGCAGTGTCTGAACGGAGGTTGGCAAGCGTAGCTCGTAGGGGGCAGAGACCCCTAGTTATATATTAGTTATACCCTATTGTATACTACAAATACTTACATTTATTAAAATTATTTATAACTGCATTTAACATCAAATTTTTAACAATGATTAAAATTAATAATTATTAAATAATTATCTATAAGACAAAATACATATAGAAACCTTTCAAATTATGCTCACCTTAGAATTTCATATTTCTTTATATAATTTTAAACATTTTCAAAACTTATTATTTTAATCAATGAATTTTTTTAATGAAATGAAGTTGAATGAGCTTGAATGAGTTGAATCTCTGATTAAAATTATCTGATTAAAATCGTTGACAAGTTAGTTAATACCCAAGAGTAATTTAAAACAATGAAGAAACAATCGGGGATTTGACCGCAACGGAAAATAACCGGCATCTTACCCAAAAGGAAAATAACCGCCATCGTACCCCAGGAGAAAAAAACCGGCATCTTACCCATTTCGTCGACTCACCCCCGAAGTGTTGGACAAGACACCGGTCCCCCCCCCCCCTTCCCGCTGACGTGAAGAAGTTAGAACCGTCTGCCTTTTATGCTTTGCGAAAAAGCCAGGTACCAGTACTCTCTAAAAACATTAGACTTATTTCTATGTTGCTTACACTATGACTAATATAGGCTAATAAAGAAGTCACGTAAAAGATTTGGACACTTACCAGAAGTGTTAAGAAGAAATAGCAATAAAAAAGCACCACTTAAAATTAAAAAAAAAAAAGAACGTAAACGGAAATTAAACTATCATTGGGGAACCCTCTTCCTTGCAACTGAGCGGCGTTTCCCTACAGCGCCTGCGCATAGGAAAGCTATGTGACACGGCATCTTGTCCAACATGGCATCTCACCCCAAGTTACCCTATATAATTGCGTCAAAATGATATAATTTTTCCATTCCAAAAGCTTGGAAATGAAAAACAAAATTTTCATTTCTACTAGAACTAGAAAAAAACGACATCATTTTATAAATAAACAGTCAAGTGCGAGTATTACTCGCGCTCAGAGGGTTCAGTACAATAAATACATGAATTACTAACTGTATTACTAAAAAAAAAGTCGCTGCTAAAAGAAAAATAAGACTTTGTAAAAAAAAATCTATACAGCGTAGGGTTGTGTATAGCTGTATAATATACTAGAAAAATATGAATGGGTATACCATAAAAGTTA
This sequence comes from Maratus speciosus, assembly GCA_963932465.1. Lineage (NCBI taxonomy): Eukaryota > Metazoa > Arthropoda > Arachnida > Araneae > Salticidae > Maratus > Maratus speciosus. Next base: position 515,769,665 of record OZ010789.1, on the reverse strand, counting down.
AAAGAGATACGAAGACTAAATAATGCCTATTACTATGCGGTATAACTCTTTTTTTTTAATCTGATCCTAATCTGCTTATGATGAAAATAATTCGGTATTGACAATAAAAATAGTGCATATTTAAACTTCATTTAGTGTTTCATAAAACTAAATTCAGTGTAGTTAAAATCTTTTATTTTTACAGTGTAGCTAAAATAAAACCCTTGTTCGAAGTATAAATTTAGCATTGTGCTATGCGCACTTCGAAAGGAGGTCGCAAACATGCAACACAGCCTTGATTCGTGATGTCGCGTTCTTCCAGATAGTTTAAAATTAACTTTTAAAGAAACGGGATGCGTATTGAGATATCCACTCAATGCAAACTAGTCGCGAATCCCACAGTATTTATCTGATTAATTCTAATTAAATTAGTATACTTTTAACAATTTGACGTTTATTACTTTTATACTGCTGCTGGGCATTGCATTACATAAATATATCATTAAAAGTAGTTATCTGGGCTTTAAAAACTGATGGTACATAGAGTGCGCCGCCCCTGTCATTAGGTATTTCCAAACCGTCCGTGTCTTTAAGTCTTAATATCTTGGCTAATTACAGACGCTTTTTTTTTCGAAAATTATTATCAACAATGCTCTTATACTTCTGTTACGATAAGTATTTTCAGCGCTCCTCTACATCTTTGCTGAATGCCCGCAAATCGAAATTTGTGTGAAACGGGAAAATGCACTTTTTTCAAAAAATATGTGACCTTGGGCAATCGCTATAGTTTTCCTGCAAGGTTTAAATTAACGTCTACTATCTCGAATTTTTTCTTAATTTTAGTTTCAGTAGATTCGGAAATAGAGAGAGAACGTATTTTTGCTTTACATTTTCTCTCTTATCTTCTTATTTATTATCTCTGAAAATATAATACCTAAAATTTTAAAAAATGTATTTTTGAGTTTGGCGTTACGAAATCTGTCACGCGATACCCCACACGATATATAAAGAAATTTTGTTTTTCAAGTAACTTTATTAGCCCCTCTACTTTTTTTCTAAATATATTTGTGAATCTGTAAATATGTGAGTCAATAATCTTTATTACTTCCCCAAATTTGAACTTTCCATGTTCCATAGTTTACGAGTAAAATGGTTGTGACAGACAGACACAGGAGTGATCTTATAATGGTTCCGTTTTTAATTTTTAAGTACGGAACCCTAAAAACATTAAATTCAAACTTCCATTCAGAAGGTACAATTCCATTCCGAAAACCGACGCATTTTCTACGATTGCTTCTAAATGGCGTAATTTACATTGGCTTTATATTCCGCCCAAGCTGAGATTAGGCCCAAGGTGTTCTAAACATTTCCACCTACTGCAAAGGGTGCTAACCGCAGAAAAACGGTGTGCTATCAATGAAAATAACGTCATGTTTAAGAGAAAATGGCCATTTTCTTCCATAAAACTGCTACATTTCAATATACAGTAAACTATGACTAAGGCGGAATCGATCAGGACCGACGAAATTTTCCGCCGTAGACAATATTCCGCCTTATGCAAAATACCTCCCAAAAAATAAATAAATAAGCAAAATTTTTAAATGCACTAGTTTTTTTTTTTTTTTTTTTTTTTTTTTTTTTTTTTTTTACATTTGTAACCTTCAGTACCGTTCTTTAAAATTAAATTTTTAATGAATTAAACTTTTTATTAAATTTATATTCTTTAATAATATTTTAAAACATTATTCGAACACTGAAATAAATAGTATTGATTAGAAATTGCTTCACTTCTGGAATTTAATGAAAAATATTCACTTTAACAAATAAAATCATGTACCACATCCTTAACATAGTTTCTGATGAGGCGGAAAATAATATGTTATCGATTGTTGTTTTTACTTCCGGTTTAACAAGCATTCTTCAGTAACACATTAAGAGTCACATTGTGTTACTCATTTTTATGGTTAAAAATTACCATATTTAACCATAAAGTTAAATATGGTTCTTTTGAATTAACTTTATTAATCTATTACGAAATTTAATTAAAATGTTCGAGAGTATTTTATATATATACATATCAGTTATAAAGGTTCATGAATCAAATGCCTTTCATTTTTAAAATATCATTTTTTCCGCCTTATGCAAAATTTTCAGTTCGGTGGGATCATAAAAACCTTTCATTTACGCGTTAGGCAGATTCCAGTTTAAACAGGATGGATTAATGTTATTTGCTTTGGGATCACCGGCACTTTGAAAAATTTCCGCGTTAGACAGATTTCCGACTTACACAGAGTCCGCCTTAGACAGAATTTACTGTAATTGTATCGAAATTATTTTTTTGCCAATTTCATTCCTCTGGTACACGCCAGCGAAGTGACGTCACTTAAATGGCTGCCGGCGGCAGGAAGTTAGACTACCCAATGCCCCCTAGACAAGAGAGGAACCCTTGACTCGCGTCACGAAAACGTCTCACAAAGCAGGGAAAACAAAGAAAAAAATTCGAACAACTTGCATTTTTGGTTTTCTGTAGCTCGTGGAATTATTAATTATTATTAGAAAATATAAATTAATAATTTCACAAGCCAACGAAATCGAAACATGCAAGTTGTTTGATTTTTTATTTATTTATTTATTTTATTTTATTTTATTTTATTTTATTTTGCCTGCTTTGTGGGACGTTTTCGTGATGCGTATCAAGGCTTTCTCCTTTATCTAGGGAGCGTTGGGCTACCCCGTGTTTTAATTGCCATAGGCGAGCAAAGTAATCTTCTACCAATAATAATTTGTATATTTAAGACATTTCTGGGACAGTTTTGCAAAGACTTTCATAAAAATTCTCCAAACTTCTGAGATATCAATTTATTCTAATATATCCGCATTCTTTTCAGCGACCTTGTAAAATAACATTAATGTTATACACGCTACAGTAGAGCGCCGATTATCCGAACAAGTTGGGACCAACCTTAGTTCGGATAAGCAAAAGTTCGGATAAATAGACAGACAATTTAAGGGATATTCCTGACTATACTAAAACCTTCACTCTTTATCCAGGCTTAGGACTGCCAGATCAGTTGTTGCTGTCGTGTTTAAAAATTGTTTTTTATTTATTTTTTATGTCTTTTCAATTTTTTTTTTTTTTTTTTTTTTTTTTTTTTTATCATTTAAAATTTTCTTTTTCTCTTTTTATCATTTTCTGAACTCCAAAGATTATAATTTAAGCAAAAAAGACTTTCGATTGATGCTTGCTTCAAAGAAGATATTTTTAATGCTGCCATATCTCGAAATTCTTCTTAAATACGTTAGTTAAATAGAATCAGCATTCTTCTGCCGTTCGAGCCGTTTCATAGCTGTTTCCAAACATTTAAAGGCTTCGTTATGTGATGGACCTGGGTCATTTTCAGAGCATTTTCATTTTCTTCAATTTCTTTTTCATCTTGAATCTCATCCACAATCTCATCATCATTTAAAATCTGATATCCAGGGTCATGTACGTCACTATTTAACCACTCGTTAATTTCATTTTCTTCATAGCTTAGGATTCTGCCCAGATCTTTTACTGTTTTACATTCCTCATTTTCTGGTCTACTATCAACTTTTATTTATTTAAAATTTTGTTCCAAGCCTCTTTTAATGTTGAGGATTTTTCTAGATCCTAGGAATCAGCAGCCATTATTCAACAATCTTTCAAAGCAATTTTTATGATATCTTGGGAATCAGGCTCTTCTGTTTCTTCTGATAAAAGGAACATTCTTAACGTTTGCTTTCTATAAAGTCGTTTGAATGTCTTTATCGAACTTTCATCCATGGGTTGGATTACAGATGTAACAGGCGGCAAGAACGTTACCCGAAAAATGAAAAAAATAGAATGTCTGGATAATTGAAAGTTCGGTTAAAAAATTTTTTGAGGGAAATAGGCTGTTCGGATAATTGGAAGTTCGGTTTAAAAAAAATTTTGAGTGAAATAGGCTGTTCGGATAATTGAAAGTTCGGTTAATTGGAGCTCGGATAATCGGCGCCCTACTGTATATTTAAAGGAATGATGCTAAGTAGCTAAAAAACGTACTAAAATTTCGCCGACATCCATATTGTATAAAACTCCTATTTAAAGCGTTACGTGTTTCAAAGATCGTTACATTTACTGCCCGTAGACTATAACGTACTCAGATTCTTTCGTATGATCTTGTGAAAGGATTATAAATTATATTAAACTCCACCTTCAATAACAAACGTAATATTGTCTCCAGTAACCATAACAAGATATCTAATTTTCGTGGCCGTGTGATATTTTAAAGACCCGATTTTCCGCATCACAAAAAAAACGCTACATTACTTATAGCTTTTGATTACTGATTTTAACTCATACACTCTGAACATTTATAAGAAAGTGACTAATAAATAATTAGTAAAATTTTAATTTACTCCTAAACTTTTGAAACGCTGAAATAACTATTGCGTGAATATCCTATGCAGCAATATTGAAATAGTTGATAAATAAAGAACGAAAAATAATGCGTCAGGGAAAAATTATGAAACACTTTCCAACACATTAAGTACACTGTAACAAAATTCCGCAATGTAGAAAGGTGAAACTATTGTCTATAAAACTAATTTCGAAAACTTATAACACATTTGAAAAACCAATTCCAGCAATTACCATCAATAGACGGGGAAAATATCCGAATTTTTTTTGTGCAGCCCTGTACATGATTTATAGACTTGTAAATATAAAACATAGTATGATCAAATTTACTACCGTTACAAACGTATTATCACAGTTGAAAATCCCTATTCAGCAATTTCTGTCAATAACGGAAATGTACTCGAGATCTTTGTAAAGCCCTGTATATGATCTGTAGAATTTATACACAAAGGGTAATATGCAAAAAAAAAAAGTTAAATTTGAAAACGCGTACCACAGCGGAAAACGCACTTCCAAAAACTAGTATAAATGCACATCATATTCTATAATAAACACCTTGTAGTGCAACTTAATGATATATATCAATTTCAACATGTTTGAAATAATGTAACATCATTAAAGTACATTGCAAACGATTTTTCCCCATAAACCGTAATGTAACGGAATTCATTTGAGTGTCCCTGTAAACGAATTATAAATGCTACATACTTCATTTTCAATACCGAACATGCCACAAGTAGTAAACATCAATAAAATATATCAACTGCATGGCAATCCGAGTATATTTACGCGAGTTAGAGCACGAACAGATGGTGGCAGGCAAACAAACCGAATTCATAAACACTTTCCAACTCTGCTTGGAAATGTGTTAAGAGGGCTCAGGGCTCAAAAAAGCGATTTTTAGCCCTGGTATGCTATTTCTTTCTCCCAGCTTATTTTGTGTCGTCTCCAATAAATAACGTTATCTTGTATAAGCCAACCGTAAATCAAAAACCGACGTTTCATTGCGCGATTAAATGCTTTACAGCCTTTTTTAAAACTTCTAAGCATCGCACATTTTCAATGTTTATACAGTAGTATTGGGAAAGAAAAGTACTTTTTAATGCAATTTGTTTGAAAACTACATCTCTATTTATTTTTGAAATATTAATTTTTTTGTAGTTTTTAGCGACATTTGTTTCCTTTTGGTAACTCAAGTACTCCATTTTTGTAGAAAGTAAAGAAAAAATAGTTGAAAAATAACAATTATATCTTCTTGTTGCCATTTTCCCATAAAAACTGAACAAATGTAATGAAAATACGTGCTATTCTGAGAAAAATATAAATGAATTATTTATGATAAAACATGGAGCTATTATAAACTATATTTAATTTTAAGTATCTATATTAAAGCAAATGACGTCATTTTACATAAAACAAAAGCATGTGCTCCAAGTCTTAAAATTGAAATATGTTTTGCACTACAGTAGAGTCCCGCTTAACCGAGTTATTTTCTTCTGATGGACTGGTGGTTTCTATTATTATGAAACAGCCATTATAAATGAAGCGTTAGGTGAGGATGAAAGAGTAGTCGTAAAAAGTTAGAACTCTGATTTTTTGGTCAGAATGGGGGGAAAAAAATGGCCTTAAATTTTTTTGAAAAAAAAATGGTCATAATTTTTTTTTTTTTTTCGAAAAAACTTATGGCCATTTTTTTCCCATTCTGACCAGAAAATCAGAGTTCTAACTTTTTATCTTTACTCTTTCATCTTCACCTAAACGCTTCATTTATAATGGCTGTTTTATAATAATAGAAACCACCAGTCCATCAGAAGAAAATGAAGTAATGGAAATGTCGGGGGCGACACTAAATTCTGAAAAAGCAGAATTCCTGTTCTCTAGGGTGGTGGGGGGGGGGGGTATTTTTTGATTGTTCAATTAATTCTGAACACAGAGCAAAAAACCGCATAAAATATTTCCATTTTTAATGGTGTTACAAGCATTTATGTAACAATCGCTTTCAAAGCCGCACCCATTACTTGCAACTTTAAGTCGCGTTTTCTCAAAACTTGATTTTTACGACTATCCGTAAGATTTAAAAAAAAAAAATATTTGATGACATGGCTTATTTTTTTTTTCCATGCATATAACATCATTATCTACAGAATTAATTAATATATTTTACATAGTTTATTATTTTGTGTATTTTTAATGAAAAAAAATTGTATTAGAAAAATTATATTTAGGGGTTTTTAAATTTTCAACTTTGAGAGTTTTTTAATAAAGTTTCGTTTGAGGGATAGTTATATTCTTAATTCATTCTATAGAGTAAAGTTTCTTGATCATTTTAAAGCAAAAATAGGTTCTTACCTCAATTCGACGTTAAGATATCTTACGGATGGTGATAGGACACCTAAATTTTTTTTCGAAAATTGTGTTATATAAATTTTGCTATATTTTTTTATTTTATTACATCGAAGTACTTCATTTTATAATTTTATAAGACTACAAACATACTTAAAAATATCAGAAAGTTTAAATTAGTTACACTGAATACTCCTGTTTTTATACGGACTCGAAGCGAGAGCTGTTTTTCGGTATCGATAAAGCCCTGAATCTCCTTAAAAACGAGATCATTAAATGTTTTAATCCGTAATTCAACACGTCCTTTACTTTATATATATATATATACATCGAAAAATCAAACTTGTTCCAATTCCGTAAAATAATGTAATTTCATTCCCACAAAAGTAATTCCTTATCGTGAAAATGCCTCTTTGCATGATGCAGAAAGACAAGGACAACCTAGGTATAACACAGAAACAAATTCGAAATCCTATAAGAGAGATTTTTTAACAAGACTTGAATTTTTTAGAGAAGTGGCTCTTATTTATGCATTGTAATCCCTTTTACATCTTCTTCTTCGGAAATGACTTTCTTTCTGGGGAGACCCCCTCCCATTCCTTTCATTCTGCCTTCGTATTTCTAAAAAAAAAAAAAAAAAAAAAAAAAAAATCCAGAAATGACTTTCTTTCAGAAGAAAAATTATTTGAAATATTTGTTCGCATCATGCGAGGGAAACAATTTCATGTTCAGAAATCGCAGATATGAATTTTCCCAAGAAAGGTGAAACACTAAAAGAGTAAAGTGTGAAATCATAGTATTTTGTGTTTGTTTAGTCTTATATACGTTCTTACAAGACGAATTTAAGAAATCATGTTAAAGAGACATATATTCATGCATAAAAGAAAATCATTCTGCATCATCTGCATAAGCGCAACGTGGAAGTTAAAACTTCTATAGCATTCGATATAACCTAGCAAGTATCGCTATATTAAAATATTCTATTAGTTGAACCTGAAACTTATGCCAGTGGAATTCTGAAAGAATTAAACGTTACTGCATTCCCGGTCAAGAAACCATAGTCTATAAAAATCCTGAATAAATATATTTTTTATTTACTTCATTTGGCATTTACAGAACTCAACGAACGAATTTCTGGCTTGAAAAACAATCATGTTAGCTGTTCGTCACAGAATCATGATCCTTCCTGGCGATATGATCTCCCTCTTCATTGTAACTCAGTTTATTCCTTCTTACTTCCGTTTCACAATATTCGTATTATATTTTAATTTTCGTAGCAATTTTTTCTCTAGTTTGATATAACAACACATAAGATCTTTATATTTGAAAAATTCGTCCACTTCATTAATACGAAATAAACAGATCAGAAATAAAAATGGTGCGTACTAACTAGCGTGAGACTACGGAATAAGTTAAATCGATAGAAATTAAAGACGCAAATTCTCCTGCATAATGTAAAGGTGTTTCAAACAGAAAAAGCAAATTTTATGAATTTATTTCACACAAACTGTATAAGACAGAAACTTATTCCGCATAACTTATTCCTGTATTTAAAAAATTCCAAAGTTTGGTCTATGGCCGATTAGGTTGCGTTAACGATGGGTTGAAAAAGTGAACAAGATCAAGTTTATCGTTTATGACCTTCCAGGTCTCCAGATCTAAACCTTTGCGATTTTTATCTGTAACAATACGTTAAAAAAAGAGTGTACATTTAATAAATGAAAAATAAATAATATAATATATAAATATATAAATGTGCTTTATATGTATTTTAATTAGTGTAAGTTTAGGTAAAAATGAACTACAGTTTTGAAGTTTGGAGCGCTATAAGAGGTACTACAGCGCCTGTCAAAAATTTAAGCACAACATAAAATTTCATAATGAAATTTTATTACTGACTGAAAGTTACTTTCCTTTTCACATGACCTACAAATTGTAGTTTTAAAAAGATATTTAACAGATTTATGCTTTAAAATTTATCTCAAATAATGGAATTTATCAAAAGAATAAAAATAAATGTGTCAAAAGTTTAAGTACAGTAGTTCTTTAGTCTTTAGTAGAACAAGATTTAAAAAAAAAATTAATACTTGACTATTGCTTCATTCTGCTGAATTATGTTAAATATACGGTCTTCCATCGATAAAATGAGATTCTGTATTGTTTCTGGTTCAATTTTAAGCCAAGAGTTCTTAATGGCATCTTTCAAATCTTTAACTGAAGAATACTGCTTTCCATTTGGATAAACTGCATGAGGGAGAATAAATACCCCACATATTTTCTATAGGGTTTAAATCAGTACTAATTGCTGGCCATTTCAAAATAGATACTTTTTTTTTAATTAAGCCACGTTGAAGTTGGGTTTGAGGTATGGATCGGAGTATTATCGTGTTGAAATTGCCATCGCCCCCCCCCCCCAAAAAAAAATATATATATATATATATACCTCGGCAACAGGGAGCAAATGATTGGCAAGTGTCTCTTGATAAACTATTATTTTAACACAATCAAACTGATTGGTAAATTTATCATACGAATTGAATATTTCCAACTGAGCGAAAAAATGCCCAGGCTGGGAATCGAACCCAGATCCTTGGCTTACAAGGCCAATGCTTTTCCATTTAAGCTAACTGGGCCGACAACCAGCCAGCATATTTCGCTCAGACAACCTTATTGGTAATAACATCTGGTCTGTCATGTAGACAGCTCAACAGAATAAACCGCAGGTAATGGAACTCCATATAAACGATGGATACGTAGATGAACTATTATTTTAACACAATCAAACTGATTGGTAAATTTATCATACGAATTGAATATTTCCAACTGAGCGAAAAAATGCCCAGGCTGGGAATCGAACCCAGATCCTTGGCTTACAAGGCCAATGCTTTTCCATTTAAGCTAACTGGGCCGACAACCAGCCAGCATATTTCGCTCAGACAACCTTATTGGTAATAACATCTGGTCTGTCATGTAGACAGCTCAACAGAATAAACCGCAGGTAATGGAACTCCATATAAACGATGGATACGTAGATGAACTATTATTTTAACACAATCAAACTGATTGGTAAATTTATCATACGAATTGAATATTTCCAACTGAGCGAAAAAATGCCCAGGCTGGGAATCGAACCCAGATCCTTGGCTTACAAGGCCAATGCTTTTCCATTTAAGCTAACTGGGCCGACAACCAGCCAGCATATTTCGCTCAGACAACCTTATTGGTAATAACATCTGGTCTGTCATGTAGACAGCTCAACAGAATAAACCGCAGGTAATGGAACTCCATATAAACGATGGATACGTAGATGAACTATTATTTTAACACAATCAAACTGATTGGTAAATTTATCATACGAATTGAATATTTCCAACTGAGCGAAAAAATGCCCAGGCTGGGAATCGAACCCAGATCCTTGGCTTACAAGGCCAATGCTTTTCCATTTAAGCTAACTGGGCCGACAACCAGCCAGCATATTTCGCTCAGACAACCTTATTGGTAATAACATCTGGTCTGTCATGTAGACAGCTCAACAGAATAAACCGCAGGTAATGGAACTCCATATAAACGATGGATACGTAGATGAACTATTATTTTAACACAATCAAACTGATTGGTAAATTTATCATACGAATTGAATATTTCCAACTGAGCGAAAAAATGCCCAGGCTGGGAATCGAACCCAGATCCTTGGCTTACAAGGCCAATGCTTTTCCATTTAAGCTAACTGGGCCGACAACCAGCCAGCATATTTCGCTCAGACAACCTTATTGGTAATAACATCTGGTCTGTCATGTAGACAGCTCAACAGAATAAACCGCAGGTAATGGAACTCCATATAAACGATGGATACGTAGATGAACTATTATTTTAACACAATCAAACTGATTGGTAAATTTATCATACGAATTGAATATTTCCAACTGAGCGAAAAAATGCCCAGGCTGGGAATCGAACCCAGATCCTTGGCTTACAAGGCCAATGCTTTTCCATTTAAGCTAACTGGGCCGACAACCAGCCAGCATATTTCGCTCAGACAACCTTATTGGTAATAACATCTGGTCTGTCATGTAGACAGCTCAACAGAATAAACCGCAGGTAATGGAACTCCATATAAACGATGGATACGTAGATGAACTATTATTTTAACACAATCAAACTGATTGGTAAATTTATCATACGAATTGAATATTTCCAACTGAGCGAAAAAATGCCCAGGCTGGGAATCGAACCCAGATCCTTGGCTTACAAGGCCAATGCTTTTCCATTTAAGCTAACTGGGCCGACAACCAGCCAGCATATTTCGCTCAGACAACCTTATTGGTAATAACATCTGGTCTGTCATGTAGACAGCTCAACAGAATAAACCGCAGGTAATGGAACTCCATATAAACGATGGATACGTAGATGAACTATTATTTTAACACAATCAAACTGATTGGTAAATTTATCATACGAATTGAATATTTCCAACTGAGCGAAAAAATGCCCAGGCTGGGAATCGAACCCAGATCCTTGGCTTACAAGGCCAATGCTTTTCCATTTAAGCTAACTGGGCCGACAACCAGCCAGCATATTTCGCTCAGACAACCTTATTGGTAATAACATCTGGTCTGTCATGTAGACAGCTCAACAGAATAAACCGCAGGTAATGGAACTCCATATAAACGATGGATACGTAGATGAACTATTATTTTAACACAATCAAACTGATTGGTAAATTTATCATACGAATTGAATATTTCCAACTGAGCGAAAAAATGCCCAGGCTGGGAATCGAACCCAGATCCTTGGCTTACAAGGCCAATGCTTTTCCATTTAAGCTAACTGGGCCGACAACCAGCCAGCATATTTCGCTCAGACAACCTTATTGGTAATAACATCTGGTCTGTCATGTAGACAGCTCAACAGAATAAACCGCAGGTAATGGAACTCCATATAAACGATGGATACGTAGATGAACTATTATTTTTCGCTCAGTTGGAAATATTCAATTCGTATGATAAATTTACCAATCAGTTTGATTGTGTTAAAATAATAGTTCATCTACGTATCCATCGTTTATATGGAGTTCCATTACCTGCGGTTTATTCTGTTGAGCTGTCTACATGACAGACCAGATGTTATTACCAATAAGGTTGTCTGAGCGAAATATGCTGGCTGGTTGTCGGCCCAGTTAGCTTAAATGGAAAAGCATTGGCCTTGTAAGCCAAGGATCTGGGTTCGATTCCCAGCCTGGGCATTTTTTCGCTCAGTTGGAAATATTCAATTCGTATGATAAATTTACCAATCAGTTTGATTGTGTTAAAATAATAGTTCATCTACGTATCCATCGTTTATATGGAGTTCCATTACCTGCGGTTTATTCTGTTGAGCTGTCTACATGACAGACCAGATGTTATTACCAATAAGGTTGTCTGAGCGAAATATGCTGGCTGGTTGTCGGCCCAGTTAGCTTAAATGGAAAAGCATTGGCCTTGTAAGCCAAGGATCTGGGTTCGATTCCCAGCCTGGGCATTTTTTCGCTCAGTTGGAAATATTCAATTCGTATGATAAATTTACCAATCAGTTTGATTGTGTTAAAATAATAGTTCATCTACGTATCCATCGTTTATATGGAGTTCCATTACCTGCGGTTTATTCTGTTGAGCTGTCTACATGACAGACCAGATGTTATTACCAATAAGGTTGTCTGAGCGAAATATGCTGGCTGGTTGTCGGCCCAGTTAGCTTAAATGGAAAAGCATTGGCCTTGTAAGCCAAGGATCTGGGTTCGATTCCCAGCCTGGGCATTTTTTCGCTCAGTTGGAAATATTCAATTCGTATGATAAATTTACCAATCGGTTTGATTGTGTTAAAATAATAGTTCATCTACGTATCCATCGTTTATATGGAGTTCCATTACCTGCGGTTTATTCTGTTGAGCTGTCTACATGACAGACCAGATGTTATTACCAATAAGGTTGTCTGAGCGAAATATGCTGGCTGGTTGTCGGCCCAGTTAGCTTAAATGGAAAAGCATTGGCCTTGTAAGCCAAGGATCTGGGTTCGATTCCCAGCCTGGGCATTTTTTCGCTCAGTTGGAAATATTCAATTCGTATGATAAATTTACCAATCAGTTTGATTGTGTTAAAATAATAGTTCATCTACGTATCCATCGTTTATATGGAGTTCCATTACCTGCGGTTTATTCTGTTGAGCTGTCTACATGACAGACCAGATGTTATTACCAATAAGGTTGTCTGAGCGAAATATGCTGGCTGGTTGTCGGCCCAGTTAGCTTAAATGGAAAAGCATTGGCCTTGTAAGCCAAGGATCTGGGTTCGATTCCCAGCCTGGGCATTTTTTCGCTCAGTTGGAAATATTCAATTCGTATGATAAATTTACCAATCAGTTTGATTGTGTTAAAATAATAGTTCATCTACGTATCCATCGTTTATATGGAGTTCCATTACCTGCGGTTTATTCTGTTGAGCTGTCTACATGACAGACCAGATGTTATTACCAATAAGGTTGTCTGAGCGAAATATGCTGGCTGGTTGTCGGCCCAGTTAGCTTAAATGGAAAAGCATTGGCCTTGTAAGCCAAGGATCTGGGTTCGATTCCCAGCCTGGGCATTTTTTCGCTCAGTTGGAAATATTCAATTCGTATGATAAATTTACCAATCAGTTTGATTGTGTTAAAATAATAGTTCATCTACGTATCCATCGTTTATATGGAGTTCCATTACCTGCGGTTTATTCTGTTGAGCTGTCTACATGACAGACCAGATGTTATTACCAATAAGGTTGTCTGAGCGAAATATGCTGGCTGGTTGTCGGCCCAGTTAGCTTAAATGGAAAAGCATTGGCCTTGTAAGCCAAGGATCTGGGTTCGATTCCCAGCCTGGGCATTTTTTCGCTCAGTTGGAAATATTCAATTCGTATGTCTCTTGATAGTTTTCAGAGTTTTCACGACCACTGATGAATTCTAGATATGTCTAACCACTGGAAGAAATACCCCCCCCATACCATTACACAACCACCACCATGTTGTCAGCTAAATATACTCCTAAGTTCTTTGCAGAGATCATGCCAATAGTACTTAAACCCATCAGGGCCATCGAGGTTCCATTTTAGGTAGATTTCGTATGAAATACTACCTATTGGGATGGTTCCTATGTTGGAATTTCTGAAAAATTTTTGCAGATCTACACCGATCATGACCCCTAGAACCCAAAACCACCCTCAGTAAAAAACTTTATATATATATATATATATATATATATATATATATATATATATATATCACTTTCTTCTGGACACGATAACTTTCGTAATTCTGCCCCAATCTCTTCCAAACTGATACATAAAATCAAAGGGCATAAAATCTCGGTCAAGTTCGTTAATGGGCAAAATCGGACCAAGGGAATGGAAATAGGGAGGGGTTTTGTGAAAACCGAAAACCCCCCATAACTTCTTAATTTTTGTACATATCAAATCAGTTTAAAGTTTTTATTACTTCTAAAAATAGGGCCAAAATTTTATGTATCACAGATTTTTGATAAAGTTAAAAATGGGCTGAAGGGGCGCAAAAAATAGGGTTTTTGGGAGAAAATAATTCATAACTTCGTCATTTCTCAAGATATCAATTCCAATTAATTTTATTATAAATCTCCTTAATATTATCTACAACTTTTATATTCACAAGTTTTTGATAGGACCAATTCGTACCGCAAAAAAAATTAAAAACGAAAACAAAAAGGGGGGTTGAAGAAGTAAAATATCCATAACTCCATCAATTCAAAAGATATAAAATCCCCATGAATTTATCATATGTCTTCCTAATATTGTCTACAACATCTATATAGACAAGTTTTGGATAGGACCAATTCTTACAGCAAAAACAAATTAAAAATACATAGCGGTTGAAGAAAAAAATCATCTAAGTAAGGGTGTATTCAAATCCAAACTGCGTATTTTCTGACTCATTTTACAATTCATTTTTACTCTCAAAGGCTTCCAATTGGTACGTTTTCTTACTCAGAAACTATATAATGTACCGTAATGGTCGATTTTTTGATAGAGGCAGAATATATTTCAAAAAATGTTGTTAAAGTGGGCATTTTGAACCGAATTTCCCGAAGCGGATTGTGTTGGAAAAATCATTGCATTAAGGAGGCACTCAAATCCAAACTGGTTATTTTCTGACTCATTTTTAAATTCATTTTTGCTCTCAAACGCATTTAATTGGTAGATTCGCTTATTCAGAAACTATATAATGTACCGCAATGATCGATTTTTTGATAGAGGCAGAATATATTTCAAAAAATGATGTCAAAGTGGGCATTTTGAACGGAATTTCCCGAAGCAATTGTGTTATCACTTTCTTCTGGACACGATAACTTCCGCAATTCTGCACAAATCTCTTTCAAACTGATACATAAAATCAAGGGACATAAAATCTCGGTCAAGTTCGTTAATGGGCAAAAACGGATAAAGGGGATGGAAATAGGAAGGGGTTTTGTGAAAAACGAAAAAAACCCATAACTTCTTAATTTTTGTACATATCAAATCAGTTTAAAGTTTTTATTACTTCTAAAAATAGTGCCAAAAATTCATGCATCACAGATTTTTGATAAAATTTAAAATAGGCTCAAGGAGCGCAAAAAATAATGTTTTGGGGAGAAAAAAATTCCTTACTTCGTCAATTCTCAAGATATCAAATCCAATAATTTTATTATACATCTCCTTAATATTATCTACAACTTTTATATTCACAAGTTTTTAATAAGACCAATTCGTAACGCAAAAAAAAAATACAAAAATTAAAAACGAAAACAAAAAAGGGGGGGGGGGGTGAATAAGAAAAATTTTCATAACTCTGTCAATTCACAAGATATAAAATCTCCATGAATTTATCATATATCTTCTTAATATTGTCTTCAACATTTATATAGACAAGTTTTTGATAGGGCCAATTCTTACAGCAAAAACAAATTAAAAATACATAGCGGTTGAAGAAAAAAATCAACTTATTAAGGGTGCATTCAAATCCAAACTGCGTATTTTCTGACTCATTTTACAATTCATTTTTGCTCTCAAACTCTCTTCTTTGCTCTTCCAATTGGTACGTTTTCTTACTCAGAAACTATATAATGTACCGTAATGGTCGATTTTTTGATAGAGGCAGAATATATTTCAAAAAATGCTGTTAAAGTGGGCATTTTGAACCGAATTTCCCGAAGCGGATTGTGTTGGAAAAATCATTGCATTAAGGAGGCACTCAAATCCAAACTGGTTATTTTCTGACTCATTTTTAAATTCATTTTTGCTCTCAAACGCATCCAATTGCTAGATTCTCTTATTCAGAAACTATATAATGTACAGTAATGATCGATGTTTTGATAGAGGCAGAATATATTTCAAAAAATTATGTCAAAGTGGGCATTTTGAACAGAATTTCTCGAAGCGATTGTGTTAGAAACGAAAAATATTGCCCTACTGAGAAAATAATTGTTTATTAATCAAGTTTTAATTAATTGAAGGAAAAATAAAAACACAGGTCGCTTATAAATCTTTTCAAAAATCACGTCAGCATGTTTCTTTCTTTTTTTTTTTTTTTTTAATAAGTCTGTAAATGTGCCAGAAAATTTCGAGTAGTTGAGTATGGAAAAATATTTTTTTTAATATCGCCTTAACATGATTCTGATAAAACTAGCTATTTTATAAAAAGGAAATAAAAACTCGTCAAAAGCAGACAGATAAAACTGTTAAAGTGGATTTATATCTAATAATGATTTAGTTTTTGTTGGTGAAATTAGTATACTTAACTTCGAAATCTACCTCTGCCTGTAGGCCGGGCCGGCAGGGATTTTTTTTTTTCCGCTGACTATGACATTCAGCCACTTAACACCAAATGACATATGCTCTTTGGCCCACTGTAATCTAGCTTCTTTATGGTGTCGTTTGGCATGGTAACCGAGCTATTTTACGGTTTTTGATGTCTTCCGATGCCAAAACTCTTCAATGAACAGTTTTTTTTTTTTTTTTTTTTTTTTTTTTTTGTCCTCCAACTGCATGTGTTTTTTTGCGAAAGAGAGTTGAAGCCAGTTGAAGCCAAGTTTCTGATGCAGAGGTCTTCGTGCAAAGTAGTCACTCGTGGCCTTCCTGAACGGAATTTTCGTTTGAAATCATTACCACAAGCCAAAACTTGATGAATGTCTCGTTTTGATCTTTTTAACGCACTTGCAATTTCAGAAACAGACTTCTGTTTTGCTCTCATATTCCAGATATTTGTCACCTCCTCCTCTGAAAATTTTTTCGACTTATGCCTTTTGTACTAACTCAAAAACAGCAACAGTCTGCTTCTTATGCACGCAGAAATCTTTTGCGTGCGCAACCGCTTACATCAGTTTGTAAAATTTGCATTAAAACGATTTTGTGATTAAACTTATGACGTTATTTTTGTTCTATTCTTAAACTCCATGGTTTGAAATAAAACTTAAAACATAATTTTATTGAATGTGATGTTAAAACTGCTATTATAACATATACAAGACATATATTGAAATAAAGTGAATATTTAAAGTTTTATTTTTAAATTGTTACTGTGCTTAAACTATTGACACGCACTGTATGCTTTTGATAAAGTAATACAGCACAACGGACTGCTCATTATTTTTAAACACTCTATATATGATTTCCTTCTTATCCTTCTGAGCTTTGACATATGTATAAATCATGAATTCAGAGGTTGGTTCACAGATTTAATAGTACAAGCTCTAAACAATGAACATACTGCGCCAAACACATTAGTAAATTCACTTTATTTTTTTTTATTTTTTTTTTTAATAAGAATTATATAAAACTAACTTATGTAGATGGGTGTTTCCGTACAGATTTTATCAACTCAAACTGTGGTTGTAAAAACTAAACAACGAAGTGAAAACATACAAAACCTAAATATAACTATAAAAACCATCACATTTTTTAAAAAATCAAAGATTGCCTTGTAAGGCGTATACCCACAGGATTTGTAATGTTGGGTAGATAAGGAATTCTTAAATAAATGGCAAAGGGCAGGAAAATGAATTAAAATATGACTAGTGAAGAGCAAAGAAAATGACAAAAAAGACACATTAGAGCTGGGCTATCAAGAAGCAATTTTTAGAGTTTTTTTGCATTTCGCGGAGATTTTTTGACGTTGGTAACCAACACGTTGTTGATTTATGTTGACAATTCGGTTTCAAACTTTTAGCCTATAGGCTAATACTACAATATACCGATATTACAACATTTGGCCAATATTATAAATTTTGTCCTCTACGATTTTAGAACTTTAGCGATTTTTAGCGTTTCGCGTCTTTTTTTTTTTTTTTTTTTTTTTAACCATTTGGAAAAATAGTTATTGTCCTCGGTCTGGGTAGGAAATCAAAAAAATATCTGAAGCTTTTTATTAGTTGAAACCGCATTTTATTCGTTGTCTGGTTGGTCTATATATACAGTAATCT
This sequence comes from Maratus speciosus, assembly GCA_963932465.1. NCBI lineage: Eukaryota > Metazoa > Arthropoda > Arachnida > Araneae > Salticidae > Maratus > Maratus speciosus. The sequence continues at coordinate 515,751,432 of OZ010789.1, read as the reverse complement.
GTATTTTCTCTTTACTTTCAACAGAGATGGATACTTCTGTTGCCAATATGACAAAAGCGTAATAAAAACTAGAAAAAAAATTAATAACTCAGAAACAAATTGAGATACAGCTTTCAAACAAATTGCATTTAAAAGTACATTTTTTTCACTATACGACGGTGTAAAAAGTAATATTGTGGGATGTTTAGAAGTTTAAAAATGAAATTTAATTTAAAATTGGTCCAGGAATATTAATGTTTAATCCATGGCGTATGTAATGTATGACCAGCTCCGTAGAAGTTTAAAAATTTACAGTACTGAAAATTGTAAAACCGAAATTTCTTTTAAAATGTGTTCATGATGGGTCCAGGAATGTTAATGTTTAATTCATGGCGTACGTAATGTATGATCGTGCGATTTCTTATGTCTTAAATTTTAGTATTTGAAAAAATCATTTTCCAAATGGTCGTTGTAATTTGTTAAATTGCCTTTTTTTTTTTTTTTTTTTTTTTTTTTTTTTTTTTTTTTTTTTTTTAACCATTTGGAAAAATGGTTATTGTTCTCGTCAGGGTAGGAAATCAAAAGCATATCTGAAGCTTTTTATTGGTTTAATCCTCATTTTATTCGTCCTCTGATTGGTCTATACAGTAATCTGTATTTCCCTTTACATTCTAACAGAGATGGATACTTCTGTTGCCACTATGACAAAAAAGTAATAAAAACTACAAAAACTAGTCGGATGTACCAATCCCAAAACTTTCTTCTATCTCATACATGTTAATACTTCAAAATTCTCTATCACACTGCCAAAATTAAATGGCAATCTATGCATCTCATGAGGATTCTAAAGATATGAAATTCCGTGCATTAGTTCTTGAGATATGACTATCGCTGAAATCGTCTAAATCCAGCAAAATGCTGCCTAGCAGCGCCACCTATTGGGTGATTTATACCAAATCCTAATCAGCAACAATTTATGTCAACGTCTGACTGAATCTGAAGTTTGGAGAAAATCCGTGCATTAGTTTTTGAGATAGAGCTATAGCGAAAATCGTGAAAATTCCTGCATAGCAGCGCCACCTATTGGGCGATTAACACCAAAACCTAATTAACAACAACTTGTGTCAACATACAACTAAATCTGAAGTTAGATGAAAATTCGTCCATTAGTTCTATAGATAGAGCTATTGAGGCAATCGTGAAAAAGGCAGCACAGAAGCGCCACCTGTTGGGCGATTTACACCAACACATAATCAGTAGCAAGTCATATCAAGGACTAACTGAATCTGAAGTTTGATGAAAATCTGTGTGTTAGTTCTTAAGATAGAGCATTTGGGGAAATCGTGTAAATACTGCAAAATTCATCATAACAGCGCCACCTGTTGGGAGATTTACACCAAAACGTAATCAGCATCAACTCATATCAAGGACTAACTAAATCTGAAGTTTGATCAAAATCCGTGCATTAGTTCGTGAGATAGAGCTATTGCGAAAATCGTGAAAAATGCAGCATAGCAGCGCCACCTGTCGTGCGATTTACACCCAAAACTAATCAGCATCAATTTGTATTAGGGACTCATTGAATATAAATTTTTATTAAATTCCGTGCATTAGTTCTTGAGATAGAGCGCCCACAAAATTTGTGTCACATACACACAGACAGACTCACAGAGTCACAGACAGACATTTTGTAAAAACATGTTTTTTGGAATCTCTGACCCGTAAAACGTGTAAATCCGTCGAAAACCGTAATTCGAAAATTTTCATGAATCCAATACTTTCTTCTTGTAAAGATAGAAGAAAGTAAAAAAATTAATAACTCAGAAACAAATTGAGATACAGCTTTCAAACTAATTGCATTTAAAAGTACATTTTTTTCTCTATACGACGGTGTAAAAAGTAATATTGTGGGATGTTTAGAAGTTTAAGAATGCAATTTCATTTAAAATTGGTCCAGGAATATTAATATTTAATCCATGGCGTACGTAATGTATGATCAACTCCGTTCGATTTTTTATGTCTTAAATTTTATTCTTTGAAAAAATCATTTTTTAAATGGTCGTTGTAATTTGTTAAATTGCAATTTTTTTTTCTTTTTTTTTTTTAAATAGGTTTATGAAAGAAATTCGATTACAATGTTTTAGCCATTATAGCCGCGATTCTTAATGTGGTTTTTAGAGATTTTCCGCATTTCGGGTCGATTTTTTTAGATTGGTAAAAGGATTTCAAACCGTTAGCCCAATATAGTATCCTCTACAATTTTTGTATTTTAGCGATTTTTTGACATTCGGAAAAGGAATTTTGTTTCAAACTTTTAGCTAACATACCTTTGTTCTCCGCGATTTTTGAATATTATCGATTTTCCGTACAATTTTAAATGGGTTTTTTTTTTCATTTCGCGGTGATTTTTTGACATTCGGAAAAGGAATCTGGTTTTAAGGAAATTTTGTTCTCCGTGATTTTTCATTTTTTAACGACTTTGATGCGATTTTCAATGCGATTTATAAAGTTTTTCGGTGTTTTACTGCGATTTTCTGACATTCGTAAAAGTAATTGGGTTTCCTATTATAGAAAATTTTGTCCTCCGCGATTTTTTTTGTTTTTTTATCTATTTTTTGCAAGGGCGGATCTGGAGAGTCCTCAAGGGGGTGCGATTTTAGAAATTTGGAAACTCCAATCTGATGCGCGGGTCGGGGCTAATTTTTTCACTGCGGGTCGTGTTACTTCTACTTTTTGCTGTGGGTCTGGTTTGGGTCCGGTTGAGTTCTATTTTTTGCTGCTGGTTGGATTAACTTATAATTTTTTGCTGTGGGTCGCGTTTAGGTCTGGTTGATTTCTATTTTTTGCAGTGGGTCGGGTAACTTCTACTTTTTTGCTATGGGCGGGGTTAACTTCTAATTTTTCGATGCGGGTTGGATTTGGGCCCGGTTGACTTCTACTTTTCAGCTACAGGTTGGGTTGACTTTTACTTTTTAGCTGCGCCTAGCGCGTTGGGTTTAGGGCAGATTGATATACGTTATATCCGGTTTGGGTCAGTTTCGGATTGGGTTTTCACTACTGCGACTTGCGAGAAGGGTTCGGGTTGACCCGTTTTTTTTAAAAGAAAGTCTAAGTATTTTTGAAGATAAAAACTATATGCAGTAAAATCTCCATAACAGACACGTCCAAATAATTATTTAGGAATACTTTTTAATCTCCAGAATTATGTAAAAAATGCTAATTTGGTATAAGACTGCTTGTCTCTTTATATCTAAGGTGAGTTGTAATTCAGTAAAGAATGCTTTGAAACTTGTTAAAAAACATACCGGGTGCCCTTAAATGGATTTTAAAATTTAGTACTTTTCGAATGGTGACAGCTATTTAAAAAAATCTTGCAGGAGGGTCATGTAAGATGTCATGAGAGTTTTTACTGTGATTCTTGGTTTTACTGTATAATAGCAGCGATAGATGGCGCTGTAAACAATGGTCGTTAAGCCTACCTCCTCCGGGAACCGATTTAGTGCCTCTTGCTTCCAGCACCATCTTCGTTGCTATTTTAAACTGAAATCAAGAATCGCAGTTAAAAAAATTATCAGGGTTAGAGTAAAAAAAAAAAAAAATCTGAAATTCAAAGAAAATTTTCTGAAAGGTCACAGCAGATGGGGAGATTCCCTTTTGGCACTAATTATTTTTGTTGCAGGTAGGATTAGCTGTTTTGGATTCGGATCGAATTCAGACTGAGTGTAGATCCCTGAAAGCTGGGTTTGGGTTAACTTGTTTTTTTTTTTTTTTCAAAAATTAGTTCAGTATATTATTTCAAGTTAAAAATTATACCTATAATAATAAAAGTATGTAAGTGTGCTGTTTTCTAAAGAGACCACTGCATTTTTCCCACGACTCTTTGATGAAATTCGCTCGTCTTCGACCATTTGATGAAATTTGCGTTTCTTCTGCAACCCTTTGACGAAATTAGTGTAATTTTGCCAACATTTGGTAAAATTCGCGTTTTTTCCGTGACCCTTCTACAAAATTCGCGTTTTTTCAGCAATCCTTTGACTAAATTCGCGTTTTTAAAGCGATTCTTTGACTAAATTCGTTTTTTTCCACGATTCTATGAAGGAATTCGTGTTTTCTCCACGATCCTTTGACGAAATTCGCAGGTTTTTTTTTTGTTTTTTTTTTTTTTTTCGCGGCTATTTGACAAAATTTACGTTTTCTCTGCGATCCTTTAACGAAATTCGAGTTCTTTTCCGCTGCTTTTTGAATTCGAGTTTTCTGTGATCATTTGAAGAATTTCGCATGTTTTCCGTAGCTCCCTGACCAAATTCGTGTTTTTTCTGTGATCATTCGGCGAAATTGCAGTTATTTTCTGCGAACGATTGACGAAATAGATTTTTTATGGAGACCATTTATCAAAGTTTGCGATTATTTGTATGTCCGAATTTTCGGATAGGTGAATTTTCTAAGTTTTTGGAACCGAATGACTTAACTCTAGAGCTGCGTATTATTATTATTATTACTAGGGGGCTCTGCCCCCTCCAAGCTACGCTCGCCAACCCCCGTTTAGACACTGTAGAATCTAAAAGCACGCTAATCGGATCGGTTTTAAAAAGATTAGAGAAGATTGAATTATACTGAAAAAACCTGTAGCGATCTCCCTGTAAACGGGTTTCCATTCAATTCCCTTTGATTGCAAAAATTTAAGGTAGAATCAGTTGCTGTTAAGACATCCAATGGTTGTTTTCGTGTTTGGTTAAAGAAGATCAGTTAAACATTTCAAAAGAAGATAAAATAAAATGAATTAAGTAAGCAGAGTCTTTGCCGACCGGTATTTTTTAACGGCGTTATAAAACGATTGACATAATACAATTACTAAAATTTGCTGCTTTATCCCCTTCAAGGGCGGTGGTTCATTTTTGGACCACTTAATTTTAATTCTTAAATGCCACATTAGCATCAGAATATTGGGATGAAAATTTCCCTTTTATCAAGTAAGTGAACAAAAGCATTTTTGTATTTCGAAATTTGTTTGTAAATTCTGGTGCCATTCACTGATTTCAAGATTTTACGAATAGAAGTGCCTTGTCCGTGAAAGGGTTAAATGCATATTATTGTATTTATTATTTTAAAGTTTCCTTTCCCGTTTAACATTCATGTGTAAATACAATTTTCAGGACATAATTTTCAATATTTTCCTGCCTTTAACACGTACACATTTAATAGTAATTTTAAAGTTTTTTTTTCTGTTTTTAATAGTCACGTGAAAATAAATTTTTAATCGGTAAGAAATATTATTCTTTGCGCTGTTTTTAAAATTGAAAACAACCTCTATAATATTAGCCTAAGTCATGTGACTATCATCAACAGCTCCAGGCGGATCCCTTCGCTTTTTATATTCCAGGCGGCCATTTTGGTACTTTAATGTTAGCCAGCCACAAGTGTGATATGTCGCCGAATATTATTCTATCCCCATTATTTCGTTCATACTTTAATAGTCCAAGTCATGTAACTGCCATAAACAACGGGCTGATTCCTTCGCTTTTCATAAGAAAGGTTTCTATTTTGATTAAAGAATCAAAATTATTTTTTCGAATAAAAAACTACATAAAAGCTGCCATGATCACAAAGAATTCCTGGTACTTTTATGTTAGTTGGGTGAAAGTCTTGCCAGTAGCTTTTTTTTAACTCGCCAGTTAGCATTTTTTTATTTTTCGAGTGGTAAATTAAAACGGTGCTACTTGGTTATCCCATCGACCAAAAATCTGTCGCCAAATTATAAGATTAAATGCCAATAATTGTTGATCGTAAATGTCACATTTTCTACGTTTTATTTGTATTTTTATTAATGTTGTACTAATTTATTTGTTCTTTTGTTATTTAAAATAAAAAAATATGTCAATTTGTATAATTTGGCTATTTATATAATTTGGCGAAATTGGTCTACGGGAGAAGTAATAACATTAAAACGTTGCTTTGAAGTGGAAATTAAATCTCATGATTTGTTGCATTGTCACATACGCACCGGGTTTGGCGTTTTTTTTTTTTTTTTTTTTTTTTACGACAATTTGGTGAAAACATCGTTTTCAAATACCTGTTACATATGTATTTTTAAATTATTTTCTATTATTTTTAAAATGAAATAACAATAAATAAAAAAAAATTAATTAATAACTATAGAACAAAACAATTTATAATATTTTTTGTAAATAAAAAGAAAATAAATTCAAATAAACATTTATTAATAAATCCTCCTGCAAGCATTTTTTTTAATATCTGTCACCATTTGTAATTTAATGAATTTTAAAATCAGTCAGTCCATTTTAGGACACCCGGTATATTCAGTAGTTATAGAATGACGGCTGAAATTAAGCATTAAAAAAAAAGTTAAGCTGGCTTCGATATGTCAGTTAGAGGTTTACCTGGGCTGAAATTATCCGGCCCAAGCCCAGGTCCAACCCACATAAAAAAATAAAACTATTGGCCCCGCCCGGTATAAAAGCTAAAAAATCAACTCCAGCCCTGCCTGCATATTGCAATTAAAATTATTCATTAAGTACACTTGCTTATGCTATATTTTATTTTCAGATTATGTTCGAAATTCATGAATACAGAAAAAACAATATTAATGACTATACCGATGACTATTTAGGCAATTATGTACGTAAACACTATGTAAAAATATGACTTAGACAATTACATTCAAATAAAAATCCAGTAAGATAATCAGTTTAGAATGAAAGAAACGGTTGATAAAAGAAAATCATAATTTTTAAGCTCTACAAAGTAAAAAAGTAAATTTTAAAAAATGCATCTCTGTAACTTATCAAATCAAATTAAATTTCTAAAGATTTCGCTAAACAAATGTACAAAACATATATAATTTTTACGAATGACAAATAAGTAAGATTGCAGACCAACTTGGGTTCGGGAGGAAGAATTTAGAGGAGTGCACAGGTCGTGGTCGGGCCAATAATGATTATCATACGAGCTGAAACGGACCGAATGTTTAGCTTTTATTCCGGGCCGAGCCCCGACCTGAAAAATTTGGCCAGTGCAAACCTCTAGGAAAAATGAAATCCAGGCCAGGCTCGATCTGGAGGAAAAAGGAGTCTGCCCCGACCAGAATCTGCAGAAAAAATTAAGATCAGGGCACGACCCGGTTCTAAAAGAGAAAAGACCTGACCCAGCCCAAGTTTCGTGGATTTAATCTGGCGCGACCCGGGTCGGGTCGGACCAACTTGGGCTCGGGAGGAAGAATTTAGAGGAGTGCACGGGTCGTGGTCGGGCCATTAATGCTTATGACACGGACCGAATGATTAGCTTTTATTCCGGGCCGAGCCCCGACCTATAACTTTTGGCCATTGCAGACCTTTAGGGAAAATGAAGTCCAGGCCAGGCTCAATCTGGGGGAAAAAGAAGTCTGGTCCGACCCGAATCTGCAGAAAAAATTAAGATCAGGGCACGACCCGACACTAAAAGAGAAAAAACCTGACCCAGTCTGAGTCTCGTGGATTTAAAGTGGCACGACCCGGGTCGGGTCACGCCGGGCTCAAGCTCCGTCCCAAGTCATTTCCCGTGAGGATTGCATAATGTCGTTTTACAAACCCTTTATTAGCCCAAGGGGGGGGCGATCGCCCCTTCGCCCCCCCCCCCCCCCCGCTTAGATCCGCCATTGATTTTTGGTGTTTTTTCGTGCTTCGCGGCAATTTTTTGACAGTTGTGAAAGGAATTTGGTTTCAAAATTTTAGCCTAATATAGTAAATTTTATCTTCTGCGATTTTTGATGTTTTTGCGATTATCACCATTGCGATTTATACCATTTGTTGTCATTCCGTGGCAATTTTTTGACATTCGTAAAAGGAATTCGGTTTCCAACATTTTATCATTAACGATTTTTAGTGCATTTTTTCAAGTTTCGCATCCTTGTTTTGCCATTCGTGAACGAATTCCGGTTACAGTGTTTAGCCCCGTAGTAAATTCCCTCCTCTGCTTCTTTTCTTTGAGATTTTTTTTTTCTTTTCGGGTTTTTGTAATTCTCGGCGATTTTACCACATTAGTAAAGGAATCCGGTTTTAATCTTTTAACCCAATATAATAAATATTGTCCTCAGCGATTTTTGATAATTTAGCAATTTTTTTTCACGATTCGCTGCGATTTTACCACATTGGCAAAAGGAATCAGTTTTTAATCCTCTAGCCTAGCCCAAGATAGTAAACTTTGTTTTATTTTCAATTAAAAGTATATTCGAAATTCGCGCAGCAGTTTCATAAATTTTTCGCGACTATTTATTGGGATTTTTGGAATTTTTTTTGAGTTTCGTGGTATTTTTTTGACGGGCTCGGGCAACGTCAGGAGGATCAGATACTTTTAATAAACAAGCATTGAGAAACGAGATCTCTTGATGAAACATTCGCACTGCATTTTATAAGAGCATATATGCTATTTACATTTTCCCAAATAAGTAGGATTATATCATGGAGCTATAAATATTAGTCTTCATTCCTCCATGGACTATATTTATAATGCTTAACCGATTATTGAATAGTGCTGCCATCTATGAGTAGATGTACGAAGATTTTAATAAAAGGATTTCATTTTTATTACAACTCGCATTTTATATTAGTCCACTTTTAAACTACTCTATTTTTTACTTTTTCTCTTAGGTAACTTTTACATAAAAATAAACAGATAAATGAATAAATATTTTTTTTGTTATAAGGTCTTTGGCATGATATAGAAAAAAGCAAGGTGTAATTTGGCGAGAAATGCAAAATTTTCAAAAGCACTTTCTGTTTCTGACAATCTTTATTTACATTTTAAAATCTAATCAGATTGTCACACATCTATAAAATAACTATCAACGTATAAAATGCACAAGCAATTTTTTTCCTATTTATATCACTTAATATATACATAAATAATACATATAATTTAATATGAAATATGTAGCACATGTCTAAAAAATAAACCATATAATAAAGTACAGTCGTAGGAAAAGAAAGTAAACACCCCTAATAACTCTGCAACTAATTATAATAGAAGAAAGTTACTGGTACCAAACGATTGGAAATAAAGCCTATTTTTAAGAGATGTGTATAAAATTTGCTTAGGGGCCATCTACAAATTAAAACCAGACCAAACTCTGTTATTTTTCAATGGCAACACCCAATTTTGACTATATATTTTAAATCTTCCGTTCAAACTGCCTAGAAACGAATTTTCAAATCATTTGGATGATAGGTTTTTGAATTATAAACATTTAAAATTTAGAACTTCTAATGTTAGATTACATTTTCATATTTTTATTAATACCTCCTGAAATTATAATCCTAATGTGATACTTTTTTCTGTGATTATAAATACTAAAATCACAAACACAAATACGTTGAATTTGTAATTTTGAAATATAAATTATGAAATTAATATTTGAAAAAAAAACATGAATTGCACCCTACAATATTTTTGATAGACTAGGAGACTCCGCCCCCTACAAGCTACGCTCGCGCTCGCCAACCCCTGTTTAGACACCCCAGATTCTAAAAGCACGCTAATTTGATCGGCTTTAAAAAGATTGAACTATATTATAAGAAAACAGTGGCGAACTCTCTGTAAACGGATTTCCATTCGTTTTCCTTTGATTGGGGATTTTTAAGACCAAATCAGCTGCTGTTAAGAGATACAATAGCTGTTTTCGTCTTTGATTAAAAAAAAAAATAGTTAAAAAATTGAAAATAAGCTTATGTAAAATGAATTAAGTAAGCAGAGTCATTGTCTCCCGGTATATTTTAATAATGCTATAAGATAATTCTTTTAAATAAGTCATTTTAAATGTATCGTTTTAAATCTGCTGTAATTTTCACCAAAGTTTTCTTTCTCTTATTAATAGTCACGTGAAAATACGTTTGTTGTTAGAAAGGAAATATTACTTGCGCTGTCTTAGAATTCACAATAATAGTGGGAAAGATTATCTGAAAACATAAAATATATAAATGTCTCCCGCAAATGAATTTTTAAATTTAAATTGTTTTGCATTATTATTTAGTCATTTTAAATATGACGTAATTTCTTCCATTTTCGACTTTTAACGCATAATAATGAATTTTTTATTTTAAAATTTTCTTTCTCTTTTAAAATTCAAGTGTAAATGTAGTTCTTATGACGTGATTTTCAATATTTTCCTTCGTTCAACAGGTAATCATTCAATTCTAATTTGAAAGTTTTTTTTTTCTGTTTATATTAGCCATGCATAAATAAATTTTTAATTTGAAGGAAATATTATTATTTGCCATGTTTTTAAAATTGGCAACAATTTAAAATAACACCCTTTCCTGAAATATGTAAAAAATCTCTCGAAATGCTCAAAATTTGAATTTACAATGGAAATAAACCCTCAAAAAATGAATCAAATTAAAAAAATAAATGCAGTCTGCACACAGTCAACTTCTAATGTATAAAATGATCTAAAAATAATTAAATTCCCATGTATAGTTTTTGCTCCTATACAACTTTTTTAATGGAATGATTTTGACCAACATTAACATTAAATCTCTCTTAAAATAATTCTTCAATTTGAAAACTGTGTACATCAACATGTTTATTAAACATTTCTCAATAATACCACCAATTTTCATATTTTTATATGCAGTATTTTTCGTAATATTAACGAAGAAAGACCTCAGGTCACAAAAAATTCACTGTCAGCGGCGGTGACAACGTTAGTTACTTTTCTTTAGAATAGAGAGATTATACCGCTCATCCGCAAGAAAAGTGACACATCTCGCAAAAATTCATTTTGCGTTTTATTCCACTAATAGGTCTGTCATAGATGCGTCTTGCTACTCAAAAAGTTTTATAAGTGTAGTTATCCAGAAAATCACTTTATTACGCTATATGTCCATTTGTAACCATAGAAGATAGGTGGGTTGTGTGGGGAGGTAAAATTACCCAACCCTCAGAACCTCATCCTACGTCTTCATTCTGAAGAGTTTTATGCTTTTATGCACGTTTTTATTCCTGCATGCAGAACTAAGTGCTAAAATTTCATGTTACAGTAAAATCATGCAAATTTTCTTTTGCCTCTTCTGTAAAATTTGCTTTTGTCGAGATGTGTCACTTTTCTTGCGGGTGAGCGATGTTTATTATGTCCTGCCTTATGCAAATTTCCAATTTCCATTTTTTCTTCCAAGTAGTTTTTGAATTATGCTTAAAAAACGTCAAAATGATGATTTAAAGGACCGTCTATGATGTGCAATAAAGCACAATTTGAAAAAAAATATATTTTATTCATTTTATTGAAACATATGGGCTGGCAATAGTCTAAACATATTAAGTGAGTGAAATGGTCATATTGCCAAGAAATAATACATTGACAGAAGTGACATAGTCATTCTGTAGCATTTCAACAATCGAGTACCGAACTTCAATTTAGATGCAACCCCTAAAATACGATCATTTTCAAATAACTCATTTCTCTGAAACTAATCCTACGAATTTCATGAAAATTTGCTTTTAGGCTAATTAAAGGGTGCATAATTTATTTATAATGTCAAAGCTGGGTATTGCTAATGAAAAAACAAGTTTGGGTTAGTTTTGATATGTAGAGGAATCAATAAGCAAATTTTATATACATCATTTAAAAGTACACTTTATTTCCAATCGTTTGATACCAGTAAATTTCTTACAATAACTTGTTGGAGAGTTAGTAGAGGTGTTTACTTATTTTTCTACGACTGTACATTTTAGGCTGTTCTTAACTGCTCTGCCCAACAAGCACAAAACGTTTTTACACATTTACAAATTCATATTTTAACGGAAAGATATAAAATTGGAAAGCCTGGCCATGGAAGTGATTTGGAATTGAACTGTGCTTTCCCTTTTTTGATGAATCAATTACCTATTGAGTTATAAGTGTTTTTGATCATGTGACAAACACATTTTCGCCCACTCTTGCGTGCTTATTCTCTGTTCGTGCGGAAACTTGGTTCAAAACGTCCACTTTGACACTATTTTCTGAAAGATCTATTGCGTTTTCAAAAAATGGAAAAAACAGCTCGATGACAATTTCTGAACAACAATACCAGCTAGTTTCATGCATTTTCGAACAAAAATAAATTAAAACTTATGTCAGAAAGTTGTCCTTTTGGATTTGAGAACACCCTTAACAATACACAAATTTCACCACCAAATATGACTGATGTAGCAGAATTATACCATTGTTGTTTTTCATTTTACGAATAGATTCAATTTCCACAATTTTAGTAGGTGCTCCTTTTTTAAAAAAATAAGGCTGATTGTTTTGGCATAAATTCAGACTTTGCACATAGAACTATTCCAGTATACAACTGATCTTTCTCAACACCAGGTTTTTTTTTCTTTAATGCACAGTTACATATTATGATCACTTTCACACTTTTTTTCTGATGGTAAAATGCCTTTCTTTTGGTAAAAAGCTCATAAAGCTTCAGGCTTCATTTTCCATTACTGGTAAATTAAAATAGTAAACATAATGGAAATTTTATAAACGAAAAAATTTTAGTCTTTCAAAGAAAAATTCCCCATACTAGCAAACAGATTATAAATTTCACCAATGATGGCAGTTTCATTTTTATTATTTTTATTTTGGGCACAAAATTGCACTTTCTTAAGACTGAGTTACGCTGAAGTCTCTATAAGAAAGAGATACCAATGAATATCTTTAAAAAGTTTTTGTGCATTATATCTGTACATTTTTCATGTATATTAATAAAATTTTATATTCTATAAATTCTCTGTTCAATGTCTCCGGTATGTAAGATTTTTCAGATAAATATTACAGTTAGGCTTTGATACATTATCTAAACATTCTTAAGTGATTATTTTTTTAATCATATAATATTCAAATATAATTCCATACAAGTTTGAATAGACTGATTTCATTAAGTGTAACATAAGTTATTAGTTTCAATGATTAATATCAGGATACAACACAATATTGTATGTGTGTTCAAAGAAGAATACAAATTAGGAAGAAACATTTTTTATTAATTTCTAAATATTTTTCAGACAAAATTATTCCTTTGGTTATAATAAATATCAAAGTTTTACTTTTAAAGCAATTTAATCCAGTGAAAAATGTACGATTGTATAAATATTATTTATAAACTCATTGTGAACTACCAGTAACAACACTTTTAGAAAGTTTATCTTACAGAAATATAAAATGAAAAGACAATCTTGGTTTGTATTCAACCATAAAAACAATGAGCAATTATTATGGAACAAATGAGGCAAGAAAACAAACACATAAAGCAAAATTCAGTTCTATAAAAAGCTAAAATATATAAAAACACTGCATAAAACCAACATAAATAACAATAAGATAAAATCTCAACATCATCATTAATAAAAATTTCAATAACAAAAACATAAGGTTTGAAATATTCAAAACTTTACAAAAAAAACAAAAAAAAAACAATATTTTTTACTCTTCTTTTCAATATATTAATAATAATAATAAAAGGTAAATAGTCCATAATATTTTAAGTAACTAATGGCACTAAAAATATAAAATTTCTTATGTTGAATATATCTTTCAGTATCAAATACATAAAATTAGAATATAAAATAGTCAGTACAGAATACAGATCTACAATATTTTCACATAAGATTATATATTTTCATTATATCACCCATATATTCAGACTTGCAATAAACAGTTAAGAAATTTTTAAAATCTTAGAAAACTTTAAAAAACTTAGCTGTCAGTAATAATGCTGTAAAGCACTAATAATGTACAAAATTTAATAAATATATTATAATAAAATATATAAAGTAACAATTTTTTTTTAAATATGGAACATAATTCCATTATCTCATTAAAAATAATAATAACATATACATTTTTAAAAATCTATTTTTTACTCCTAGTTTGAATTCCAAATTTCAAGTTTTGATTGCCATACTGTTTTCCATAAGCACGACCCACCATCACTATCTGAATATCAATTATATCTCTAGCACTATAGTTCAAAAAAAAAATTGTTTAATTATCCACATGCAGCTTTTAGATCATGCTAATTGAGACACATGAATTGAACAATAATTACTGTTTAATTGAAGTACATATTTTAGAATATAAAATACTATCCAATTATTCAAACAATCATTCCTATATATGATAATATATTAAAATTCTTTATTTGTCTCTATAAAATATATATATATATGTATGATAGGATGACCCTTTTCAAAAGAGATTTTATTGTGGTCCTTATCAGAAATGTTCAAACTTCCTAATAATTTGCAGAATTTTAAGGAGATATATGATATGTTTAAATGTTCTTTTCTTTAAAAAACTATATAATATGACTATTAGTTAAGAGTAAAATAGTATTGTGTACCTGAACAAACTGACCAAATTTCAAAGTACAAGAAACGGAACATAAAGCGAAAATTTTGACGCACACAGTCTACAGAAAATAGAACTTTCTTCTTTTAAGTTCTCTTCCCTACACAAAAAAATTCAGTCATTCTTGTGACAATTTTCTAATACTGTAACAAACGTAGAATTTCATTAATGATTTTTAAAAACTTTGTCTAAATTTGTATCTTATTCATTCTTAATATAAAACAAAGATTCAATTATTTTATACTTTAATTTGTTCAGATTTTTCAGACAATTTTCATCAATGAATCAAAGTTGCAAATTTGGGATATACTATCCCAAGTAAACCAGCATGTCTGGTCATCTTATTTAACAATAAATTCAAACTTGTAGCAATATATCCATTGTTAGGAAAATTGGAGCCCGGGGGAATATGCAAACAGTAAAAAAAAAATGTCAGTGCATTAAAAAATAATCAAAACTACATTTGTTTTGCATTCAATAAATTCAAAGATATCAAAAACAAACTCATAACTTTTAAGTATATAATTAATTTAACCTTCTAAAATTTAATCTCTGTAATATAATGTTCATCTGGTATTTTTATGTTAGCCAGGCACAAGTGATAAACCACCAAGTATTGTTTCCATCCCGATCTTTCGTATTGTATTAATTTCAATTAAACCACAAACCTTTCACTCATTGCATGTGAAATAAAGAAAAAAAAAAGAAGAAAATAATAAAAAATACCTAGACCAAGGCATTTTATTTCAACAATAATACTTTGTTTTTAATTTACACACACGAAAAATAAAACTGCTACTGGTGAGGAAAATAAATACTATTGACGAAATTTGTGGCCAGGTAATAAAAAAGTAGTGTTTTTTTTTAATAGAGATAAAACTGAACATAAATTTATAATTAGATGAAGTATAAATAATTTTGACATATAACAACTTTTTTCATTCATCTATTGAATAAACTGATCAATTATACTGCAAGAAACAGATTTATTTTATTATTCATTTTCATTAATTAATGTCCTGGAACAATATAAATAAAAGTAGCATCTAATATTAAACACATCCGTAATAGACATTCTAATATGTAATCATCCAGAAAAATTGAACACATTTTTATAAAATAGGTTGCATTTATGAAAAACACTAAAGACTAAAGTTTCTATTATACACTCATATCCAAAATATGCAGGCAAAATAGACAAATAAAAATACTATAATGCATGAAAACGTTGTGAGATAGTTACTTATGTGTTAATAATATGTAAATAACTGGCTACCATATTTGTCAACATTTACTTACAATTAGCAGTACATTTTTTTACATATAGAGCAGTATATTTTTTACATATCTGTCTTTATATTTTGGATATGTGTTTATTTTAAAAGCTGTTTTTAAATATAAACTTGAGATATTCACAATATCATTTGCATAAATATGTGCTTCACTAGGTTGCAAAAAATCAAACAACATTCATTCAAAAGCAAAAGATCGTTCAGAAAATGACAACAAACTTTTGAATTTGTTTTTGGAATCTAATTATCATGATTTCAGGCTTAGAAAAAGCAATAAAAGATTATAAATAAGGATGTGTCATTTTTATGGGAAAATAAAAAGTCTATTCATTTCATTTTTATTTCAATGTGAATAGTTGAAAACTTCACATATAAGACAGATTATGAATTTGTGAATATGGCAAAAAGTTAATATTGATCAATGTGAAAGACAAAATATTTAAAAATAATGTTCAATAATTATACAGATTAGAAGACTATGTTTTTTGAACAAAATAAAGCCTTTGAGGAAGGGGCTTGACAAATGTAGTTACCATTTACAAACAAAATACCTTATCTAAGAATTAATTTTACAGTACCATTCATACAACACCTCCTATCATCCTTTATTTCATATATGATAAATGTTTGTTTTATTAGATTAGTTTTTTCTAAATTCATTATAGCAGAAATAAACCGTGAATCACCAGTATCAAAAGCTATTTCTGAAATTCCTTAAAGAACTTTGGTTTACTTTATTCTTTTTCTAAATTATTAATTGAGTTTAAAAATTAAGATAATTTAAGGTATAACATTACCATATTATCAAGTACTATTTATAAACTAAGTAGTGTAAATGCCCGTCCTAGGACGGTGGGTAAAAATTGTGTTTTTCACTTAAAATTTGAAAAACTGATAAAAATAATTGACAATATAGAAGCGTTTAGATGAGCAAAGTTCAGCTAGTTTATGTTCTAATAAACACACTATTAGCATTTACAATACTTCTGGGTAAACCAAGCTTTCCAGTTAATATACCATAACGAAATTAAGATTTCTTAATAAAATAAAAATTTAACAAATATGCAGTAAAACTGTGTAGTTAAAAAAGTCTGCTGCAACTATTGAAATAATACTATTTTTTTTTATAACACTTTGAAATTGTATTTTTATCATTTACCCCCCCCCCCCCTTCCCTCCAAAAAAAAATTATGTGTATATTGGTTAACAATGAACGCCGTTTGAACCTTTAAAACGACTGCCAAAGTATCTTTCTCAACCCCTTTGGATCATGTCCATTCCAGTTGTGGGGGGTACGGACAGCGGCATTTCCCAAGCATGTTTTTTTTTCTCAGTACGATCTTTTCAGAAGTATCTCGGGTCATCCAAAAGAACGAAGGGGAAGCATTGTTAAAATCTTCTGTTTACCCCATTGAGATGAGATAACATGGAGAGAGCATCGGCAACCTTTTTTTGACCCCTTGATAAAGTCACGTGACAGTTGGACGTTTTCCTCCCGCCGAAGTTTGACCGCAGTTGCCGTCCATTGGATTTATATGGAGTATGGAGTAAAACAAACACATTGACAGTTTTCTTTTTTATTTTCTAAGTAATAATGGTGGTGTATTGCAGCGCATACGAATGCAAATCAAGATATGTCAAAGGAGGAGGTGTAACCTTTCATTGGTGAATCTTACGTTTACTTTTTAAACTTATTTTATTTAAAATAATAATAATAATTGTGACTTGAAGCAGTGTTATTAATTGATAATGATTGGTTTTTGCCTCGTAAAAGAGACATATCACTTTATTTATTTATTTATTTTTTCACTGATATATTTACTTTTATTTTGTGTAAATTATGTAAGTTTTAAATCACAATAATTTTATTATTTATTTAAACAAATGAGAAGCTTTCGTTTTCTATCTTGGCGACATATTTTTGCGCCAATTTGTAATTTTTGCCTCTCATGTAATATATTTGTATTTCTGATTACTGTAAATCTTTCTTAAATTATTCATAATGTGCCAGTATAAGTAATTTTAAAATATGTATTGAATAAAAAAATATTAGTATTTCAAAAAAAAAAATTCTGATTAAAGTTTTTCCAGAAATTTATAATTACAAAAAATAAATATTTATAAGAATTGGAAAAAATTGAGGAAACAATCTCAATATGTCATCGATGTTATAAATTAGCGTAATTTTTAGATAAAAGCAACAATTGTTTTCATTATTCCAAAATGGGAAAAAAAGTTACATAAAAAAGCCTATAGAAATTAATGCTTGAGTTAATTAATCCTGAAAAAAAAAAAAACCCTGTAAAAATATTAACGTAAATTTAAAATTTTCATTCCTAATATTAAGACGATATAAAGATGACACTGTCTTCTTAATCCTGTTTTAAAATGTAGAACTTTTAAATAAGTGAAGATAAACAGCATTTTGCATATTTATTATACAATATTTTCTTCTGTGATACAGTATCAAATGTGAACATGAAAGTATTTTGATAAAAATTTAATAGTGAAAAGGTTTGTGAAGGAAGATGTTTCATTACACATAACACACGCACATATTTATATATACTCCTACAGGATGCCCCCAAAATATTGTAACGCGCTTTAATTGTTTTCACACTTTTGCATTTTGCATTGGCTAATTTCTAACTGGTAAAAAAAAATTAAAGAGCATATCAATATATTTGGGACATCCTATGTGTGTGTGTGTGTGATATGTATATAGGGCTGTGCATATATAACGTTGCCATTTTAGGAGGGTGGGGGATCTGACATTCAGGGCCGTGCAAAGCGGGGGGGGGGGGGGGCGAAGGCCCCGGGCGCAGAAATTGAGGGGACGCCAAATTTATACTACAAACTTCGTTTCATATTTTTTTTAATTATATTTACATAGTGTAATTTTCTTTCTGTGCTTGTGACAAAAACATATACTCTCAAAATAACATGGGTAGAGTTTCCTTCTGGGAATACAAAAGGATTGCAAACTGTTATACTGTACTATTGTATATTATGTATACAAACTGTTATACTGTACATTTTTTTCTACATCCATTTCCTAAATGCCCTTTGTCAAAATATAAATGCAATTTTTCCTTATGTTATTTAGTTGTTTGGAGTTTCTGAATTAAAATTAAACGTAAAGTTCCAAGATAAACGCGAAATATGTATTCAATAGAATTTATTATTATTAAAATGTTTAAATGATTATAAAATTATTTAATTCCAAAATATGGAATACACTAACGTTTGGCATTCCTATTCTTCTGTCATATATGTATGCATATATAATCCGCTGTTAGAGAAACCATATGCGAAGTATGTTTGAAATGATACTTGTGTTTGCTAGTAGATAAAAGAGAAATAATGTTGTCCACCTTTTCTGTTGATAAGAAATTCTGTAGCCCCCCCCCCCTAAGGGGCATGTGCAGAAATACATTATTACTGTTGAATGCATTATGTAACAAAAAGCTATTATTAATTTTTTTAAAACACTATTTCTTTTAAGTGTTATTCGATATAAAGTTATTTCATGTATAAAATGATATTTTATTGACTTCACTTCATTTTGAATCAATAAAGTATACGAAAAATAAATGTAACCACATTTGTATGTAACTCTAAACAAAAGAAGAAAAAGCCAATTTTAGACATTGATAACGATATCATTACTGGCGGGGGGGGGGGGGGGGAGTCGAGGGATGATATCATAAGGGGGGGAGGTCCAAAATTACCAAAAACATGATAACGTTATATAAGTACAGCACCATATATATGCGTGCATGTGTGAGATATGTATATATATATATGGAGCATTCTCACAATCTTTTGACTTTTGGGCAAAAAAATCTGGCGAAATTAAACTTGCTAAAATAACATTTTAATCTGATAGACGAATACCTTAATGATTCAAAATAAAGAAAAAATGGTCAGCAGCGAAATTTTTTTTATTTAACTGAGGTTTAAGTTAAACGTGCGAGTGAGTTTAATTTTTCCTTACCATTTTACCCCTATAACTTTTTATTTTCTTCTAAATTTTTACTTATAATGAATTTGCATAGACATTCAAATAAGAAATAATACAAATGTAGTACTTTTAATACAGAATTTTTGTATAACATTGTCTTAAAGGGGTGTTAAAGAAGGGACGGTAAGGTAAAAAAAGGGACGAAATGGTAAAAAAAAGAGACGGTAAGGATGGAAAGGTAAGGAAAATTACTACCTATTTTTAGGAAAATCATGTTAAGACTAAGTGATAGCCACAATGTTCATTGATTTTTAGAAACAGTTGTTAACATTGGATTAAATTATTATTATTATTATTTTAATTTACCTCGAAAAATGGAGGAATAACCCTTGGGGACGGTAAGACTACCAATAAAGCCACGGTGCTTGAAATTGTTATTTAAATGCTGATTTATGTTCTGCAGTAAATTTCCTGTCAAAAAATTTTAGATATTCTTTCTCTAGCATACTTCTGCATGAGCAAAAACTTGAAAAAAAATTCTGTCGCTGCATCTGAAGTGATTTTCTGTATCATTTTAGAAGAGGGATGGTAAAAAATCTAAAACCCAGGGACAGAGTTATATATATATATATATATATATGCAGTGAAACCTCCCTGTGCGACTACCTCCATGAACAATCATTTTTTCACGGAAAGAAATTTATTCCCATAGGCTCAATACTAATTTTACATCCATTCAGAGACCATCCCAGTTGACCTCCCTCCGTGAGCAACCCATTTCTTTGAAGAAAATGAAACAAATTCCGTCTTTTTCTGGTCGCTTGAAGAAGATTTTATTAGGAAAATAATTCCGGAGAGCGCAATATTAAAAATTCAATAAAATATATTTTTCTGTATTTTCTTTGTTATTAATTATGCTTTTATTTTTGCAGGATTTTAAACGTATACTCGTATATAATCTTCCTATACTTATAAAAATTCTAAAAAAAAAAAAAAAAAAAAACCCTTATATATATATATATATATATTACTTATTTGTGTGTGTGGCATTAATCGAATATTCTGTACCGAATAGAGCAGCGATGGGAGGAAGAATCATGAGACAATATTATTTGATGCTAAATAAACAGTGTCATAAAATATGTTTCCTTATGGGCTCAAAAAGTGTGAAAAAATTATACTATTTTGGGCATTTACCATTTCAAGAGTGCAAAAAGTATTGATTTTTTTTTTTCATGTTTGATGTTTTCTAAGTTTGATTTTTGTTTTTAGTAGAAATGTCTTTCTTCGTTTGAATATAACTCAATATATGTTTGCCACAAAGCAAATTGAACTTATACCCTGATCCAAATACCCTGAAATACTAAATTATATTTTTAAAAACAGCTTCAGATTAAACTGAGAATGAAAACATGTGTATTCAAATAAAACTAGAGATTACAATATTTATATTTATATATTTCAGTGTCTTATTGTTTTTCAATTCCCTATCTTGCTTGTAATTATAATTTATTTTTGGATATTTTTCATAAAATATGCCACTTCATCTTTTATTTTTATTTTCCCACTTGTGAAAGATAAATTTGTCTTGTTTCATAATGTTTATATGAATCACGGAAAAAAGCGCACCGGAAAAAAGCGCACGGAAAAAAGCGCCCCGGAAAAAAGCGCTCCGGAAAAAAGCGCACCCGGAAAAAAGCGCCCCGGAAAAAAGCGCACCTTTTTACAAATCACATATTGAATAAGTCTGATAATAATACACAGGGTTAACCTCAGAATATAAACACCAGATTGAGATGATTTTTTGAAATCTGGCGTCTTGCTCCCTCGGTACGGAGAGGCTGTGGGGGGGTCTTTAAAAGGTATCTCAAAACCTGCATTGCCTCGATGATGATAAAATTTTGTAAGGTATGCAGAATCAGAATATAAACATCAGGTACTTATATATACAGTGAAACCTCCCTATGTGACCACCTCCATTAAGCGACCAACTCCCTGAACGGCCATTTTTTCATGGAACGAAATTTATTCCCATAGGCTCAATACTAATTTTACCTCCATTCAGAGACCATCCCAGTTGAACTCCCTCCATAAGCGACCAATTTTTTTTAAAGAAAATGAAACAGATTTTGTAAGGTATGCAGAATCAGAATATAAACATCAGGTACTAATATATATACAGTGAAACCTCCCTGTGTGACCACCTCCATTAAGCGATCACCTCCCTGAACGACCATTTTTTTCATGGAACGAAATTTATTCCCATAAGCTCATTACTAATTTTACCTCCATTCAGAGACCATCCCAGTTGAACTCCCTCCTTGAGCGACCAATTTTTTTTTTTTAAATGAAAGAAATTCCGTTTTTTCCAGGTCGCTTGAAGAAGGTTTTATTAAGAAAATAATTCCGGAGAGCGCATTATTACAACCGAGCTGTTTAGCTGTAAGAAACCCAGTATAAGCCAAAAAATCTAATAAATTATTGAATTAAATAAAATTAAACTGAATAAAAAAGTCTCACATCTATTTTATAGTATCAGATTTTTCGTAGTTTATTTACCTTGAAATTTACGATTTGCGAAAAATCTTGACATAATGGTTAAAAGTGAAGATAATTTTTTGATTCAGCGTTAAAAAATCCGTAAAATAGCAGCATTAAATTGAAATATCATATTTAAAGCGAATGCATTTTATGCCCGATAAGAATTTGCTTTTTACAAACTGGTTGTACTTATTTTTTAGCAAACATAATCTTTTAAGCTTATGTAAATACGTATTTAAAGCATTTTTCGTTTATTCATCAGACAAAATACCCATAGAAACTTTACAAGTTATTTTCATCTTAGATTTCAATGCTTTTTTACACTGTTTTAAAAATTTAGAATTAATTTAAGAAATTTAGCATTTAGATCAATCAATTACCTATTGAGTTATAAGGGATTTCGATCACGTAACAAACCCGTTTTTCACCCGCTCTTGAGACTCTTCCTTCCTCGGAAATTCGGTTCCAAACGCCCACTTTGACATTATTTTCTGAAAGATCTATTGCATTTGCAAAAATATGGAAAAAACAGCTCCATTACATAGTTTCTGAACAACAACACTAGCCAGTTTCATGCATTTTCGAACAAAAATAAATTAAAATTTATGTCAGAAAGTTGCCCCTTTGGATTTGAGAACACCCTTAAAAGAACAAACCGTTGTGACAATTTGATCACTGGGGGTCTTATATTAAGTTTTTTATCAAATTTAGTGTGTGTGTGTGTGTGTGGAGGGGGGCGGGGAGGAAGTTATATAAAATGTTAATGGACTCTTGTAAAGTTTTATGACGAATTTAATCGTAGATTTTTGTAATCCCCCTCCCTCCCGCCAAGTAGAAGGGAAATGGCCAAATTAAAGGAAACTCATCCAATTAGATGTTTATATACTTAGAAAACATCCTGATTTTATCCTGATCCAAAATTTTATCGTCTAAAACCGTAATAGATTCGGATTTTGTAGATCCCCCCCCCCCCTACACACCCACAGCCGTACTCCAGAAGGATAAGGGAGACCAAATATATATATATATATATATATATGTATACAGTAAAACCTCTCAAAAAGCGACCACGTTCCGTTCCAATAAAAATGGGTCGCTCCGAGAGTTGGCCTCTTAATGGAGGTCCTGTTTAAATCTAGATTTTAATTGTTGGAAAAAGGTAACAATTAACGTTACTAAAATTTAATTTTCACATTAGGAAAAAATATAAAACTTTAAGTATCAAAACAAAAGTTAATTACATAAGTTAATTACTGTAGAGTTTAAAAAATGAATACATTGACCTTTGCTTTGATTTTACGGTTTTATATTTTATAACTTTTATTTCTTTTCGAAGTTCAGTAAATAAATGCAATGTTTTTGGACGGAAACAAATAATGACTATATCATTAATTTATCTATTTCTTTGAGAGTTTCCTGACAGAATAGGGCAAGAGAGTTTATCGACTGTCATTCCTAATTTGTCATCAGAGTTAAATTCATTGCCTAAAAAGGCACAAAGGGGTTTAAACATTTAAAGGTTACCGGAATTAAAAATAATCTAAACTTAGTTTAGAAGTTTGATGAATAATGCGCTCTCCGGAATTATTTTCTTAATAAAACCTTCTTCAAGCGACCTGGAAAAAACGGAATTTGTTTCATTTGCTTTTTAAAAAAATTGGTCGCTCATGGAGGGAGTTCAACTGGGATGGTCTCTAAATGGAGATAAAATCAGTATTGAGCCTATGGGAATAAATTCCGTTCCATGAAAAACTGGTCGTTCAGGGAGGTGGTCGCTTAATGGAAGTGGTCACACAGGGAGGTTTCGTTGTATATGTAAGTAACTGATGTTTATATTCTGATTCTGCGTACCTTACAAAATTTTATCATCGAGGCAATGCAGGTTTTGAGATACCTTTTAAAGCCCCCCCCCCCCCCCACCGCCTGATGAATAATGCGCTCTCCGGAATTATTTTCTTAATAAAACCTTCTTCAAGCGACCTGGAAAAAACGGAATTTCTTTCATTTTTTAAAAAAAATTGGTCGCTCAAGGAGGGAGTTCAACTGGGATGGTCTCTGAATGGAGGTAAAATTAGTAATGAGCTTATGGGAATAAATTTCGTTCCATGAAAAAAATGGTCGTTCAGGGAGGTGATCGCTTAATGGAGGTGGTCACACAGGGAGGTTTCACTGTATATATATTAGTACCTGATGTTTATATTCTGATTCTGCATACCTTACAAAATTTTATCATCATCGAGGCAATGCAGGTTTTGAGATACCTTTTAAAGACACCCCCCCCCCCCCCCCACAGCCTCTCCGTACCGAGGGAGCAAGACGCCAGATTTCAAAAAATCATCTCAATCGGGTGTTTATATTCTGAGGTTAACCCTGTGCATTATTATCAGACTTATTTAATATGTGATTTGTAAAAAGGTGCGCTTTTTTCCGGGGCGCTTTTTTCCGGGTGCGCTTTTTTCCGGGGCGCTTTTTTCCGGTGC
This sequence comes from Maratus speciosus, assembly GCA_963932465.1. Lineage (NCBI taxonomy): Eukaryota > Metazoa > Arthropoda > Arachnida > Araneae > Salticidae > Maratus > Maratus speciosus. The sequence goes on along the minus strand of OZ010789.1, from coordinate 515,726,811 downwards.
GCTTTTTTCCGTGCGCTTTTTTCCGGGGCGCTTTTTTCCGCCTACCTGTTTATATGCATCTGTAGCACGAAATACTTTTAAATTAATTTCCCTACGCCAAGAGTTGCGCAAAATCGCCAGTATTGCACACCAAAATACCTCACACACGTGACACATGTCGACCCCACTTTCCAAGGCTGAGCTGAATGGGGATGAGCGGTCCAGGTTATATCAAGTCTATGGTTTACCCGCGGCTGACGTCATGCAGCAGGGGTAGGACAGCTTCAAGTAACGTTATTTATGTTGTCTCCTTTAACATTCCTAGCTCCATGGTTTATTTTTTTTTTTCAATGAATCACAAAAGGAATGATTCTCTACCACAGCTTCTTATTTATGTTTTATGACGGAGTACACTACGTTTGCTTTCCCTCAATTTCTGAAATGGCTGTGCAAATCATTGAAATTTTGTTAGTTTTGAATCTTTTATAGAAAATTATGTTGAACAAAAGGGATTTCAGGAAGAAAAGATTTGTTTTAGGCAGATAAGTTTTCTCATACACATCTCAAATTGAAATTAAGCCTAACGTGGCTCCGTCTTACCGAAGACTGGTAAGATTGATGGGTTTGCCGGATTCGTTACACTGTGTTTTATTGTATAGAGATACATAAAAACTAGGCTTTTTTTTTTTCTTTTGAAAATGCTTGTGTAGATTCAAAAAAAAAAAAAAGATTAGCAATTAAAGTAGAGAAAATACTCTTTATAGAGAGTACTAGAAATATTTTCTAGCTACCATGCTTTTTTTAATTCATAGAGCCTACTTTTCATACTAGAAAAACTTTTTTGAACACCCACATAAGACACCTTCATATAATTTAAGATTTTATAACATTCTTAGCTATTACATGAGAATTTTTACAATCTATGAAACTTATAAAGTTAATCATTCTTTTTAGAAAGTAATTTTTTTTTCTTTTTACTAACTTTAAATTGAATTTAACAAATTTATGAGGCAAATAATAAGAATAAATAAAAATGTTTTATATACATAAATATATTTAAACATACATAACTTATAAACTAAAAAGTGTAAATTAATTTTAAGGAACAGGACGATTACAACCAGGGTTCTCGCTGCCGCTTGCCATTGCGCCAAATCGCGACAAAATGTTTAATTTGGCTAGTAAACTAACAATCAGGCTCGCCAAATTGCACATGCTCAATTTCTGCTCTTTTTGTGTGTGTGTTTGTTAATACAGTAGATATTCTTATCCCAGTTGCTGAATGATTGATGTCACTTTAAATGTCCAGCCGCACTGTGCTATATTTATAGAGATACTGACTCAACACCAATTCAGTTTAGCAACAGCCAAAGACGCAGAAAGGGTTACACAATAGGCATTTCTCTGTTGTCAGTTAATCATCATCTATGCGCCGGCGTTGCGTCGCTAAAAACACAAACAAAATTACTCGAATCGAGTACCAAATAGAGAAAAGCTTTGCTGGAATGTAAATGCAGCGTTGAGATTAGCCATTTACAGCACTATTTGTTAGTTGTATAAAAAGTATCATTGGCCAATAATTTTTTTCTATCGGTTAGAGTCGAAATCTCATAGCAATTTTTAGTGCATATTTTCAAAATGCTAAATCAGAGATAGCTGTTTTGAATTTTTATTTAGACTGTTAAAAGAATGAAATATTTACATATTTAAGAGACATTTAGAATTATTAAGTTATGTAGCGCATAGTCAAATTTATATTTTATAAGCAAATGGAAAAAAATAATTATTTAAGAACATAGTGAAAATAAGATGGAAATTACTCGTCAAACGTGGCAAATGAGGTGCGTTCGTACTATAACTAGTTTTATAAATATTTTTTGCACCGTATATTGTACTGAATGTATATTTTAATGCACTTCATAAGTGCATAACCATTTCATTCTGTTCGAAAGGCTGTAACATCATTACAATGCACTTGAAATAATTTTTACCATTGGCCGTAATAAAACGGAAAACTTTTGACTGTCCCTGTAATTAAACTATACATTCGATTTTCATAAAATTTGACATTACTTGACAAAATTTTGCAACAATTATATATTTAAAATTTCAGACCATTCGGAAGTCTGTAACATCATTAAAATATGCTTGCAATAATTTTTCCCCATTGGCCGTAATGTAACGGAAAACTTTTGACTGTTCTTGTAATTAAACTGTACACCCGATTTTCATAAAATTTGAAACGACTCGACAAAATTTTGCAACTATTATATATTTAAAATTTCAGACCATTCAATTGGGTAGTGTTTGCTCTGTTATATGCGGACGGACGGACAGAACGACGACTATAGGTGCTACGTATTTATATAATCACAAATGCACCTAAAAAAGGGATATAATAAGGGGTTCAAGATAGATTTTTCAGTGTTTTAAGCAGAATCTATTTTGCTAAAATTTTTTTTCATTTGGCTACTGTTTTTTATCTCTTTTCGCCAAATCGTTAATGTTGGTCAAAAGCCAGCGAGAACCCTGATTACAACACTTATTTTTACAAAATATCAACAAGAAATGCAATTCAACAGCAATGATGCTTTAAAACCATATAAAAAGTTAATAAATCAAGAAATAATAGTATTCTCCGGGAACAAATGACAACTTTTAAAAAACTTTATGTAAAAAATGGTATGGTAAACTTGTTAACAGTTTATATTTTTATAGAGTTTTTATAATATTTGAAACTTATAAAGTAAATCATTCTGTTTAGAAATTAAATTAAAATGTTTTCACTTTCTCTAAATTAAATTTAATAAATTTGTGAGTCAAATAATAAGAAAAAATAAAAACTTGTATATATATATATTTTTTTTTAAAACATAGATAACTTATAAACTAAAAAGAGTAAATTATTTTTAATTTTTAAGCCAAAAGAAAATTACAACACTTATTTTTACAGAACATCAACAAGAAATGCAGTTTGACAGCAGTGATACTTTAAAACCACATAAATCTAATAAATCAATAAACAATAGTATTCTTCGGGAACAAGTGACAACTTTTAAAAAACTCTATATTTAAAAAAAAAAAAAATTGTAATGTTAATAGTCATCATAAGATGATAATCTTTCATAGTCAAACCAATACTTTATCTACTCTCATCAAAGTACAAACTATAATCAGTTTATTTTTATACAGTACTCAATTTTTAAAAAATGCAGATTTAATTAACCCTCCGCCAACCAGACGGGTTCAATGGACCCAACAGGAACATTCAAAATTATTTTTCTCACGAAAAAAAAAGGACTGAAAATTCTGTAAATATGTGAAAAAGCCAAAAACTTGCAGAATTTTCATTTTTTTTTTTTTTTTTTTTTCATGAGAAAAATCATTTTGAATGTTCCTGTCAGGTCCATTGGGCCTCTCTGGTTGGCAGAGTGTTAAATAAGTATGAATGCATAAAAATTACATATGAAAATATCTTGTTTAAGTAGATGAATGAAACACTTTTGTTAAAAACATGAGAAGTTAAAATCTCGATACAAAATTTTAAACACTATAACATATAAAAAGCACAAATAATCTAACGGTTTAGTAAAATTCTGAAAGTTAAGAAAAAATAAATACATTCCCAATTGTAATTTTAAGTTAGGTGGAACATAGATATATACACGTTGCTTCTGTTATTCTACTCCACATATGAGTAACAAAGGGATCTGTAAATTTATCACTATCAAAACTATAACTACAATGTTGCTCTTTTTTAAGCTATAGTAAGTTTTTACTGAATCGTTTGATTTAATGGCAATATTTTCACTCACTTTTTACAATAAATCAGTCTGTTTCTCATTTTCTGAAAACAATTCCTTTTCATATTCTTTCAAAACTTTCATAAATCCATCATTGGGTCTGATAGAGGGTCTCACACTTTTGACCAAATTAAATGATTCTTTTAGATGCATGTTGAACTTTTTCATCAAATATGCAATAACAATAGTTGGAGCTCGAGAAACACCAGCATTACAATGCACTAAAATGCAACCTTCCTGACGACCATCATCAATGAAATCAAAACAGCCTTCGAAAAACATCCTAATGTTAGTAGATGGATCATCAAGAATTTCAACATTTTTGTACACAAATTTTGATTCATAATAATTAGGAATTCGGTAGCCTACATTTAAAATATGTGTGACATTAAAATCTTCCAATATCTGTAGTTCAAATGCAACATCTTGTGAACCTATAAGAAAAATAGACATGAGTTATAATTTAAATATAATAAATATACAACATACACATATTTGTATAACATATAGTAAAACCTCCCTAAAGCGACCATGTTGCGTTCCAATAAAAATTGGTTGCTTCGAGAGGTGGTCTCTTAATGGAGGTCATGTTTAAATCTAGATTTTAATTGTTGAAAAAGGGTAACAATTAATGTTACTAAAATTTATTTTTCACATTAGGAAAAAATATAAAAATTTAAGTATCAAAACAAAAGTTAATCATATAAGTTAATTACTGCAGAGTTTAAAAAATGAATATGTTGACATTTGCTTTGATTTTACAGTTTGATCTTTTATAACTTTTATTTCCAAGTCCTTTCGAAGTTCAGTAAATAAATGCAATTTTTTTTGGATGGGAACAAATAATGACGATTTCATTAACTTATTTCTTTGAGAATTTTCTGACAGAATAGGGCAGCGGAGTTTCTTGACTGTCATTTTTAAATTGTCATCAGAGTTAAATTCATTGCCTAAAAAGGCACAAAGAGGTTTAAACACTTAAAAGTTACCGGAATAGAAAAAAGTCTAAACTTAGTTTATAAGTTTGACGAATAATGCACTCTCCGTAATTATTTTTCTAATAAAACCTTCTTGAAGCGAACAGGAAAAATGGAATTTGTTTCATTTTGTTCAAAGAAATGGGTCGCTCATAGAGTGAGTTCAACTGGGATGGTCTCTGAATAGAGGTAAAATTAGTATTGAGCCTATGGGAATAAATTTCGTTCCATGGAAAAATGGTCGTTCAGGGAGGTTTCACTGTATTTCCTTCCACAGGTGTTTAGTGAAAAGAAAAAAAAATCCGATAGCAAATTTTTTTTGAAGACTATATAATTAAAATTAATGTTATATAAAAGAAAATTATTCATGATATATGACTTTGATCTATCACATCGAAGTGCAAGATATATATATATAACCATTAATTAAACATAACCTCCCACCGTCAATTATTATGAATTAAAGCTGTAAGTATTAAAAAAAAAAAAAAAAAAAAAAAAAAAAATATTATAAGAATTATTATGGAAGAAAAAAGAAAAAAAAATGGACACCGACAAAAATTGAAAAGCTTATACATTGAATTACGTTATCAAGGGCATAGAATTCAATGATATAAGCGAAATGGTGTTTTCTGTGGGAAAAATAAGCTAAAGCTAAAATTAATTTTCCCCTGTGCCCGAACAACCGCTAAAATCAAGTGAATTGATTAAAAATGAAAGCAGAATAGAAACAAATAATATGAAATGGAAGAATCAATAAAACGTATTTAAATATTTATAGGATATAAAATAGAAATAATAAACACCATACCGATTAATATTTCAGTATTTTACAGAAATCCATGTGCACATGTCTACCAGTATATCAAAAAGATTAAGGTGATTAAAACAGTTAAGAAATCACAGTAAATGATACCAAAGGATGCAGTTAATACATTTTGAAATAAAATTTGAAATACCTTGTAAAACAAATTTAATCTAATATAAAATAAATAGATATTAATTACATTATTTAAAATGCACTATTAAATTAATAGATAACAATTTAACAATATCGTCAAAATTTAGCTAAAAATACACCCTGGTGTATATATATATATATATATATATATACATAAAACGATATATGTTTCCTTCCACAAATTGATTCATTTAAAAAGGAGATAGAGAGAGACTAAATTGCAGTTAAAGATCATCTAACAAATGATTACCAAAATTTAGGTCAGAATTCTAAAGACAGACACAGTTACTATCTCTCTATTCTAAAAAAGGTAACTACCGCTGTCACCGCCGCCGGTTTTGAACTTTTTGTGACCGGAGGTCTTTCTTCGTTAATATTAAGAAAACTATTGCATAAAAAATATGAAAATCGGTGGTATTATAGAGAAATGTTTGATAAACATGCTGATGCAGACAGTTTTCAAATCGAAGAATAACTTTAAGAGATATTTAAAGCTAAAGTTGGACAAAATCATTCCATTAAAAAAGTTTTATAGGAGCAAAAACTGTGCATGGGAATTTAATCATTTTTAGATCATTTTATTCGTTAGAAGTTCCCGGTGTGCAGACTGTATTTATTCTTGTAATTTGACTCAATTTTTGAGGTTTTATTTCTATTTTAAGTTCAAATTTTCAGCATTTCGAGAGATATTTTTTTACATACTAGGGGGCTCGCCCCCTACAAGCTACGCTCGCCAACCCCCGTCCAGACACCGCAGACTCTAAATGCATGCTAATTTCATCGGCATTAAAAAGATTTTGAAAGATTAAATTATAATTTAAAAAACAGTGGCGATCTCCCTATAAACGGATTTCTATTCATTTCTCTTTGATCCGGGAATTTTAACGCCAAATCCGCTGCGGTACTACTTGATTATCCAGTAAACCAATTTCGCCAAATTACATAAATTGCCAAACCACTCGCCAAATTATACAAATTGACATAATTTTTATTTTAAATAACAAAAGAACAAATAAATTAGTACAACATTAATAAAAATACAAATAAAACGTCGAAAAAAAAATAACTTGATAACGTAGACACGTATAACAACATTTCAAAATAAGCTAATATAAAAGGAATTAAATAACAGAGTCTTTGTCTCCTGGTATTTTTTAACAAACCGAAAAGAAAGTTCTTTTAAATGAGACATTTTAAATTAATTTTAATTTAAATACGTTTTTAATCTGACGTAATTTTGACCAAGCTATTCTTTCTCTTTTAAATATTCATGTGAAAATACTTTTGTTAGAAATGAAATATTATTTGCGCTTTCCTAACAAAAATAGTTGAAAAGATCCTCTCAAAATATCAAATAAATGTCAAGCGCAATTTCTAAATTTAAACTGTTTTGCAATATTATTTTGTGTTCATTTTATGTAATAACTGTAATGTGACGCAAATATGATGCAATTTCTCCTATTTAAGACTTCTAAAGCATATTAATGAATTTATTATTTTACAATATCCTTTCCAGTGGTGTAGTCGTAAAGAAAACAGAGGGTATACGCTCAAGGCAGAGCGTATTCACTAGAGTGTATATACTATAGCTTTCTTGAGAAACAGAGGGTATACGGTGTTCCTTAAAAAAATCCAGAGGGTATACGGCGTATACCCCCGTATACCCTCCACTACATCCCTGATCCTTTCTCTTTTAAAATTCACATGTATACTTTTTATGACGTAATTTTCAATAAGTTCCTGCTTTTTATACGCAGTTATTTAATTTTAATTTGAAAGTATCTTTTCTATTTATAATAGTCACGTGTAAATAAATTTTTCATTTGAAGCAAACATTATTGTTTCCGTTGTTTATACAGTTGGCAACAGGTTAAATTAGTACAATTTTTTAAAATCTCTCTATTCTAAAAAAAAGTAACTCCCGCTGTCACCGCCGCCGCCACCGGTTTTGAATTTTTTGTGACCGGAGGTCTTTCTTTGTTAATATTAAGAAAAATAATGCATACAAAAATATGAAAATTGGTAGTATTATACAGAAATGTTTGATAAACACGCTGATGTAGACAGTTTTCAAATCGAAGAGTTATTTTAAGAGATATTTAATGCTAAAGTTGGACAAAATCGTTCCATTAAAAAAGTTTTATAGGAGCAAAAACTATACATCGGAATTTAATACTTTTTAGATCATTTTATACTTTATAATTTCCCGGTGTGCAGAATTAATTTATTTTTTTAATTTGACTCATTTTTCGAGGTTTCATTTCTATTTTAAATTCAAATTTTCAGCATTTCGAGAGATATTTTTTTACTTATTTCAGAAAATTGTACTAATTTAACCTGTTGCCAAACTGTATAAACAACGGAAACAATAATGTTTGCTTCAAATTAAAAATTTATTTACACGTGACTATTATAAACAGAAAAGAAAAACTTTCAAATTAGAATTAAATAATTACGTATAAAAAGCAGGAACTTATTGAAAATTACTTCATCTATAATTACACGTGAATTTTAACAGAGAAAGGATATTGTAAAGTAATAAATTCATTAAAATGCGTTAGAAGTCTTAAATAGGAGAAATTACATCACATTTACGTCACATTACACTTATTACGTAAAATGAACAAAAAATAATATTGCAAAATAGTAGTTTAAATTTAAAAATAGCGCGAGACATTTACTTGATATTTTGAGATGAACTTTTCAACTATTTTTTTTTTTTTTTTTTTTTTTGGACAGCGCAAATAATATTTCATTTCTAATAAAAGCATTTTCACGTGAATATTAAAAAGGGAAAGAAAAGTTTGGTGAAAATTACGTCAGATTAAAAACGATATATTTAAAATGTTTTATTTAAAAGGACTTTCTTTTCGCTTTGTTAAAAAATACCGGGAGACAAAGACTCTGTTTACTTAATTCATTTTATATTAGATGATTTTGAAATGCCATTGTATCTTTTAAGAGCAACTGATTTTTCCGTAAAATTCCCCAATCAAAGAGAAATGAATAGAAACCCGTTTATAGGGAGATCGCCTTTGTTTTTTTAATTATACTTCAATCTTCCAAAAAAATTCAATTAAAGCCGATCAAATTAGCGTGCTTTTAGAGACTGCAGTGTCTGAATGGAGGGTTGGCGAGCGTAGCTCGTAGGGGGCCGAGCCCCCTAGTAAGTAAAAAATATCTCTCGAAATACTGAAAATTTGAATTTAAAATAGAAATAAAACCTTGAAAAATGAGTCAAATTAAAAAAATTAATTAATTCTGCACACCGGGAAATTATAACGTATAAAATGATCTAAAAATGATTAAATTCTCATGGATAGTTTTTGCTCCTATAAAACTTTTTTAGTGGAACGATTTTGTCCAACTTTAGCATTAAATATCTCTTAAAATAATTCTTCGATTTGAAAACTGTCTGCATCAGCGTGTTAATCAAACATTTCTGTATAATACTACTGATTTTCATATTTTTGTATGCATTATTTTCCTTAATATTAACAAAGAAAGACCTCCAGTCACAAAAAATTCAAAACCGGCGGCGGCGGTGACAGCAGTAGTTACTTTTTTTTAGAATAGAGAGATTTTAGAAAATACTATTTATTTCTGTTGCCAACTGTATAAATAGCGTAAACAATAATGTTTGCTTCAAATAAAAAATTTATTTACATGTGATTATTATAAACAGAAAAAAATCCCTTCAAATTAGAATTAAATAATTGGGTATAAAAAGCAGGAACTTATTGAAAATTACGTCATAAAAACGTCATGAATTTTAAAAGAGAAAGGATATTGTAAAATAATAAATTCAATAACATGCGTTAGAAGTCTTAAGTAGGAGAAATTACGTTACATTTACGTCACATTGCACTTATTACGTAAAATGGACAAAAAATAATATTGCAAAACAGTTTAAATTTAAGAATTGTGTGAGACATTTACTTGATATTTTGAGATGATCTTTTCAACTATTTCAGGGCAAATAACATTTCATTTCTAAAAAAATTAATTTCACGTGAATAAAAAGAGAAAGGAAAGTTTGGTGAAAATTACGTCAGATTTAAAATGTCTTATTTAAAAGAACTTTCTTTTCGCTTTGTTAAAAAATACCGGGAGACGAAGCCTCTGTTTACATAATTCATTTTACATTAGCTTATTTTGAAATGTTTAACTGATGTTACTTAATCAAAGACGAAAACTATCATTGTATCTTTTAACAACAACTGATTTGGTCTTAAAATTATGCAATCAAAGAGAAATGAATAGAAACCCATTTATTGGTAGATCGCCGCTGTTTTTTAAATTATAAATCAATCTTCCGAAATCTTTTTAAAGCCGATCAAATTAGCGTGCTTTTAGAGTCTGCGGAGTCTGAATGGGGGCTGGCGAGCGTAGCTCGTAGGGGGCAGAGTCGGCTAGTCTAGGAAAAATATACAGTGATTTACAATCCTTAAAATAATAACGAAATAAAATGTATCAATTAAATTCCATAGCTCAGGTGAAAATTGGAATAATAATTGCTTAAACATAACATTTCATACCTAGAAAAAGAATGCAATACCAATTATACATCTTTTTTTTTCACTGCTGCTATTGTAAAAAATCAATGTTATTTAAAAAATAACAAAAACAGTATATTTCCAAATAGTGGCTACATTATGAATAATAATAGCATAAAAAAACAATTTAAAATGAACAAAATTTTTAAATTTAGTTTATGTACTTTATTTAATTATAAATCTTCGTAGTGATGTTGATTCACGTTTTAAGGAATGATACTTTTGGACAAGTACAATTTAGATTTTGTATCCACGTGCACTTATGATTAAGGCTGTTCTCAAATCTAAACTGACTACTTTCTGACACATTTTTACATTCATTTTTGGTCACAAATGCATGAAATCAGAAGGTGCTATGGTTCCAAAGGTTTGCAATCGAATTGTTTTTTACATTTTTTTTTTTTTTTTTTTTTTTTTTTTGTGAAAGCAGAAGATCTTCAGAAACGGCTCACAAAATGGGTGTTATTAAAGGAATTTCTGAAGGTGACAGCGAGAGAAAGGAAAAAACTGCAAATGTGAGATAATAATAATTCATTTATCGAAAAAGATAAAAAACTGTTCAATTACAAATCACTACAATAATCATGCCTGCAATTGTCATGCTTTTGAATTTCAAAATGAATCATAAAATCAGAAAGTTTCATGTTGTTGAGAGAAAAATATATAATTTTTAAGAACCACCTTAACCCCTTCACGGTCGCTTAATATTTGGAAAAACCATCAAAAAATTACCTATTTTTTTATTACAGAAATTGAATAATTATAAGGTTTCTATATAAAATATGCAATTAGTTTTTTTTTTAAAGCGAAAAAAAAAAGATGTTATAGAACAAATTCACATTTGCGGAAAAGCCATCATGTGAGAATACTGTGTTTTTTTTTATGTTTATTTTACAACATACAAATTAATGTGAATAAGACCTTTATTTTTCACATCTTAGATCTTTATTTATCATCATCAAACAAATTTTTACAAATAATATTTGAAATAATATAATATGCATTAAATTTTGATTATTAATAATTTTTTTGAGTGAGATATATTTCGAAACATGAAATACAAAGTCCAACATCACAACCAGCACCAAAAACCAAACCCAAACACTAACATCCAAAGACTTCGCACAGAAATGCCAGTTAATTTTTTCTGGTTTCAGAAGTTTTTTCCAGCAATAAATCTCCAGCCCGGATTTGAAGAATTAAAAAAAATAATAATGAAAATGGCAGAACTTTTTCTGTTAAAGTCATACCACACAGTTTCAGCGTCATATTGGTAAGAAAAGGTATTCCTCCTAAAACTTTTATATTCTATTTCTTTTCAATTTTTTTGCAAAACAAATAATATATGAATGTATATACATATAACCATTATAAAATATTACAAATTATCATCTGTATGAAATATATAAATTAAGTTTTAAGACAAAATTCAAACATTATGAATTTTATTTAGGAACAACATATTATTTAAATGACATGAACAAAATATGAAGAGTGGAAACCAAAAATGTATAAGTAACTATGAATAACCTACAGAATCATCAGAGGAGCTTGCAGGTTTAATTTGTAGTGAAGATATGTTATTTCATCCAATTTTGTCGGCATTAAGCCTAAGATGACAAAATCCAGCTCCTTATAACGCATCAAAACATTTCCAAAATAAACCAAAAATTACACATACATTATTAGAAGATAAATAAATGAAGAGATGATAGCACTTCAATGATAGATAAAAATCTAAAATACAAGAAATTTGACTTACAAATGGAAAATGTGCGAAGTGGAAGAAGATTGAGATGAAAAACATGAAGCTGTGATTTAAATACTAAAACAGCAGATATTTAATAGATACAAATATACAGTTGCCCTCTAGTGTGAAAATGAAAAACAAGACTGTTAAAGAATTTGTTTAACAAATTTCAGTGCTGCCCATATACATTATACAGTATAGAACCACTTATCCAGAATTGTTGGGGTCAGATGTATTCCGGATAACTGGTTGGGCATTAAACCAACATCCACTTGATCAGATTGGTAGAATATATGTGGATGTGGCATTGATTTTGATTTCAAATTGACTATTGGATTACACAAATTAAGATTCAGTCCAAACAAGATCAAAAGTTATTTGGAGTTTGAAAGAAAGCAATTTATGGGAATATTTTGGAAACAAAAATTCTTCTGTTTCCTCTGCATAAAAATGTCAAAGGTCTAACTAAATATGCCTCTATTTCAAGTACTATATATTAGCATCAAGTTATACTATTCATATTGTATTGTATCAAGCAATGCACATGTCAAACTAGCACTGTATGACACTTTTTTCTGAAAAGGTTCTGAAATCAATGAATTGGAAATATCATTCTGGATAACTGGTTTCCAGATAACTGGTTAGATACTGTATATGAAATTATATACTAATATATCTATATATATACAGAAAAAGCTTTTTATATTTTTTACATCTTAAATAGCTATATGAAAAATGCAGAACAAAAATTTAAAATAATAAACATTGCAGTAAAATATATATATACGGTTCATTTTCAAAAGCTGTGCCTAGCACTCTGGGACGATTCTACTGTGCAAAGGGGTGTTGCGCTGAGATGGGCATTTTCTGATGTTCTAATTCGTCGTTCACATGTACGTTGACATTAAGATTGACGCTCAGCCAAATGCAGTAAAACAAACTCCGCTCACCCTATTTTGATAAAATCAAAGCAGACCTGAGGCCTGCACAAAAAAGCAGAGAATTGTCAACATAAATTTTGACTAATACTACAATATACCGATATTACAACATTTGGCCAATATTATAAATTTTGTCCTCTACGATTTTAGAACTTTAGCGATTTTTAGCGTTTCGCGTCTTTTTTTTTTTTTTTTTTTTTAACAATTTGGAAAAATAGTTATTGTCCTCGGTCTGGGTAGGAAATCAAAAAAATATCTCAAGCTTTTTATTAGTTGAAACCGCATTTTATTCGTTGTCTGATTGGTCTATATATACAGTAATCTGTATTTTCTCTTTACTTTCAACAGAGATGGATACTTCTGTTGCCAATATGACAAAAACGTAATAAAAACGTGAAAAAAAATTAATAACTCAGAAACAAATTGAGATACAGCTTCCAAACAAATTGCATTTAAAAGTACATTTTTTTCTCTATACGACGGTGTAAAAAGTAATATTGTGGGATGTTTAGAAGTTTAAAAATGAAATTTAATTTAAAATTGGTCCAGGAATATTAATGTTTAATCCATGGCGTACGTAATGTATGATCGTGCGATTTCTTATGTCTTAAATTTTAGTCTTTGAAAAAATCATTTTCCAAATGGTTGTTGTAATTTGTTAAATTGCTTTTTTTTTTTTTTTTTTTTTTTTAAACCATTTGGAAAAATGGTTATTGTCCTCGTCAGGGTAGGAAATCAAAAGCATATCTGAAACTTTTTATTGGTTTAATCCTCATTTTATTCGTTTTCTGATTGGTCTATACAGTAATCTGTATTTCCCTTTACATTCTAACAGAGATGGATACTTCTGTTGCCACTATGACAAAAAAGTAATAAAAACTACAAAAAAAATTAATAACTCAGAAACAAATTGAGATACAGCTTTCAAACTAATTGCATTTAAAAGTACATTTTTTTCTCTATACGACGGTGTAAAAAGTAATATTGTGGGATGTTTAGAAGTTTAAGAATGAAATTTCATTTAAAATTGGTCCAGGAATATTAATATTTAATCCATGGCGTGCGTAATGTATGATCAACTCCGTGCGATTTTTTATGTCTTAAATTTTATTCTTTGAAAAAATCATTTTTTAAATGGTCGTTGTAATTTGTTAAATTGCATTTTTTTTTTTTTTTTTTTTTAAATAGGTTCATGAAAGAAATTCGATTACAATGTTTTAGCCATTATAGCCGCGATTCTTATAGTGGTTTTTAGAGATTTTCCGCATTTCGGGTCGATTTTTTTAGATTGGTAAAAGGATTTCAAACTGTTAGCCCAATATAGTATCCTCAACAATTTTTGTATTTTAGCGATTTTTTGACATTCGGAAAAGGAATTTTGTTTCAAACTTTTAGCTAACATACCTTTGTTCTTCGCGATTTTTGAATATTATCGATTTTCCGTACAATTTTAAATGGGTTTTTTTTTTTCATTTCGCGGTGATTTTTTGACATTCGGAAAAGGAATCTGGTTTTAAGGAAATTTTGTCCTCCGTGATTTTTCATTTTTTAACGACTTTGATGCGATTTTCAATGCGATTTATAAAGTTTTTCGGTGTTTTACTGCGATTTTCTGACATTCGTAAAAAGAATTGGGTTTCCTATTATAGAAAATTTTGTCCTCCGCGATTTTTTTGTTTTTTTTTTTTTTTATCCATTTTCGTGTTTTTTCGTGCTTCGCGGCAATTTTTTGACAGTTGTAAAAAGAATTTGGTTTCAAAATTTTAGCCTATAGTAAATTTTATCTTCTGCGATTTTTGATGTTTTTGCGATTTTCACCATTGCGATTTATACCATTTGTTGTCATTCCGTGGCAATTTTTTGACATTTGTAAAAGGAATTCGGTTTCCAACATTTTATCATTAACGATTTTTAGTGCATTTTTTCAAGTTTCGCATCCTTGTTTTGCCATTCGTGAACGAATTCCGGTTACAGTGTTTAGCCCCGTAGTAAATTCCCTCCTTTGCTTCTTTTCTTTGAGATTTTTTTTTCTTTTCGGGTTTTTGTAATCCTCGGCGATTTTACCACATTAGTAAAGGAATCCGGTTTTAATATTTTAACCCAATATAATAAATATTGTCCTCAGCGATTTTTGATAATTTAGCAATTTTTTTTTTTTTTCACGATTCGCGGCGATTTTACCACATTGGCAAAAGGAATCAGTTTTTAATCCTCTAGCCTAGCCCAAGATAGTAAACTTTGTTTTCTTTTCAATTAAAAGTATATTCGAAATTCGCGCAGCAATTTCATAAATTTTTCGCGACTATTTATTGTGAATTTTTGGAATTTTTTTGAGTTTCGTGGTATTTTTTTGACGGGCTCGGGAAACGTCAGGAGGATCAGATACTTTTAATAAACAAGCATTGAGAAACGAGATCTCTTGATGAAACATTCGCACTGCATTTTATAAGAGCATATATGCTATTTACATTTTCCCAAATAAGTAGGATTATATCATGGAGCTATAAATATTAGTCTTCATTCCTCCATGGACTATATTTATAATACTTAACCGATTATTGAATAGTGCTGCCATCTATGAGTAGATGTACGAAGATTTTAATAAAAGGATTTCATTTTTATTACAACTCGCATTTTATATTAGTCCACTTTTAAACTACTCTATTTTTTACTTTTTCTCTTAGGTAACTTTTACATAAAAATAAACAGATAAATGAATAAATATTTTTTTGTTATAAGGTCTTTGGCATGATATAAAAAAAAAGCAAGGTGTAATTTGACGAGAAATGCAAAATTTTCAAAAGCACTTTCTGTTTCTGACAATCTTTATTTACATTTTAAAATCTAATCAGATTGTCACACATCTATAAAATAACTATCAACGTTTAAAATGCACAAGCAATTTTTTTCCTATTTATATCCCTTAATATATACATAAATAATACATATAATTTAATATGAAATATGTAGCACATGTCTAAAAAATAAACCATATAATAAAGTACAGTCGTAGGAAAAGAAAGTAAACACCCCTAATAACTCTGCAACTAATTATAATAGAAGAAAGTTACTGGTACCAAACGATTGGAAATAAAGCCTATTTTTAAGAGATGTGTATAAAATTTGCTTAGGGGCCATCTACAAATTAAAACCAGACCAAACTCTGTTATTTTTCAATGGCAACACCCAATTTTGACTATATATTTTAAATCTTCCGTTCAAACTATGCCTAGAAACGAATTTTCAAATCATTTGGATGATAGGTTTTTGAATTATAAACATTTAAAATTTAGAACTTCTAATGTTAGATTACATTTTCATATTTTTATTAATACCTCCTGAAATTATAATCCTAATGGGATACTTTTTTCTGTGATTAAAAATACTAAAAACACAAACATAAATACGTTGAATTTGTAATTTTGAAATATAAATTATGAAATTAATATTTGAAAAAAAAAACATGAATTGCACCCTACAATATTTTTCATAGACTAGGGGACTCCGTCCCCTACAAGCTACGCTCGCCAACCCCTGTTTAGACACCCCAGATTCTAAAAGCACGCTAATTTGATCGGCTTTAAAAAGATTGAATTATATTATAAGAAAACAGTGGCGAACTCTCTGTAAACGGGTTGCCATTCGTTTTCCTTTGATTGGGGATTTTTAAGACCAAATCAGCTGCTGTTAAGAGATACAATAGCTGTTTTCGTCTTTGATTAAAAAAAAAAAAATAGTTAAAAAATTGAAAATAAGCTTATGTAAAATGAATTAAGTAAGCAGAGTCATTGTCTCCCGGTGTTTTTTAATAATGCTATAAGATAATTCTTTTAAATAAGTCATTTTAAATGTATCGTTTTAAATCTGCTGTAATTTTCACCAAAGTTTTCTTTCTCTTATTAATATTCACGTGAAAATACGTTTGTTGTTAAAAAGGAAATATTACTTGCGCTGTCTTAGAATTCACAATAATAGTGGGAAAGATTATCTGAAAACATAAAATATATAAATGTCTCCCGCAAATGAATTTTTAAATTTAAATTGTTTTGCATTATTATTTAGTCATTTTAAATATGACGTAATTTCTTCCATTTTCGACTTTTAACGCATACTAATGAATTTTTTATTTTAAAATTTTCTTTCTCTTTTAAAATTCAAGTGTAAATGTAGTTCTTATGACGTGATTTTCAATATTTTCCTTCGTTCAACACGTAATCATTTAATTCTAATTTGAAAGTTTTTTTTCTGTTTATATTAGCCATGCGTAAATAAATTTTTAATTTGAAGGAAATATTATTATTTGCCATGTTTTTAAAATTGGCAACAATTTAAAATAACACCCTTTCCTGAAATATGTAAAAAATCTCTCGAAATGCTCAAAATTTGAATTTACAATGGAAATAAACCCTCGAAAAATGAATCAAATTAAAAAAATAAATGCAGTCTGCACACAGTCAACTTCTAATGTATAAAATGATCTAAAAATAATTAAATTCCCATGTATAGTTTTTGCTCCTATACAACTTTTTTAATGGAATGATTTTGACCAACATTAACATTAAATCTCTCTTAAAATAATTCTTCAATTTGAAAACTGTGTACATCAACATGTTTATTAAACATTTCTCAATAATACCACCAATTTTCATATTTTTATATGCAGTATTTTTCGTAATATTAACGAAGAAAGACCTCAGGTCACAAAAAATTCACTGTCAGCGGCGGTGACAACGTTAGTTACTTTTCTTTAGAATAGAGAGATTATACCGCTCATCCGCAAGAAAAGTGACACATCTTGCAAAAATTCATTTTGCGTTTTATTCCACTAATAGGTCTGTCATAGATGCGTCTTGCTACTCAAAAAGTTTTATAAGTGTAGTTATCCAGAAAATCACTTTATTACGCTATATGTCCATTTGTAACCATAGAAGATAGGTGGGTTGTGTGGGGAGGTAAAATTACCCAACCCTCAGAACCTCATTCTACGTCTTCATTCTGAAGAGTTTTATGTTTTTATCCACGTTTTTATTCCTGCATGCAGAACTAAGTGATAAAATTTCATGTTACAGTAAAATCATGCAAATTTTCTTTTGCCTCTTCTGTAAAATTTGCTTTTGTCGAGATGTGTCACTTTTCTTGTGGGTGAGTAATGTTTATTATGTCCTGCCTTATGCAAATTTCCAATTTCCATTTTTTCTTCCAAGTAGTTTTTGAATTATGCTTAAAAAACGTCAAAATGATGATTTAAAGGACCGTCTATGATGTGCAATAAAGCACAATTTGAAAAAAAATATATTTTATTCATTTTATTGAAACATATGGGCTGCCAATAGTCTAAACATATTAAGTGAGTGAAATGGTCATATTGGCAAGAAATAATACATTGACAGAAGTGACATAGTCATTCTGTAGCATTTCAACAATCGAGTACCGAATTTCAATTTAGATGCAACCCCTAAAATACGCTCATTTTTAAATAACTCATTTCTCTGAAACTAATCCTACGAATTTCATGAAAATTTGCTTTTAGGCTAATTAAAGGGTGCATAATTTATTTATAATGTCAAAGCTGGGTATTGCTAATGAAAAAACAAGTTTGGGTTAGTTTTGATATGTAGAGGAATGAATAAGCAAATTTTATATACATCATTTAAAAGTACACTTTATTTCCAATCGTTTGATACCAGTAAATTTCTTACAATAACTTGTTGGAGAGTTAGTAGAGGTGTTTACTTTTTTTTCTACGACTGTACATTTTAGGCTGTTCTTAACTGCTCTGCCCAACAAGCACAAAACGTTTTTACACATTTACAAATTCATATTTTAGCGGAAAGATATAAAATTGGAAAGCCTGGCCATGGAAGTGATTTGGAATTGAACTGTGCTTTCCCTTTTTTGATGAATCAATTACCTATTGAGTTATAAGTGTTTTTGATCATGTGACAAACACATTTTCGCCCACTCTTGCGTGCTTATTATCTGTTCGTGCGGAAACTCGGTTCAAAACGTCCACTTTGACACTATTTTCTGAAAGATCTATTGCGTTTTCAAAAAATGGAAAAAACAGCTCGATGACAATTTCTGAACAACAATACCAGCTAGTTTCATGCATTTTCGAACAAAAATAAATTAAAACTTATGTCAGAAAGTTGTCCTTTTGGATTTGAGAACACCCTTAACAATACACAAATTTCACCACCAAATATGACTGATGTAGCAGAATTATACCATTGTTGTTTTTCATTTTACGAATAGATTCAATTTCCACAATTTTAGTAGGTGCTCCTTTTTTAAAAAAATAAGGCTGATTGTTTTGGCATAAATTCAGACTTTGCACATACAACTATTCCAGTATACAACTGATCTTTCTCAACACCAGGTTTTTTTTCCTTTAATGCACAGTTACATATTATGATCACTTTCACACTTTTTTTCTGATGGTAAAATGCCTTTCTTTTGGTAAAAAGCTCATAAAGCTTCAGGCTTCATTTTCCATTACTGGTAAATTAAAATAGTAAACATAATGGAAATTTTATAAACGAAAAAATTTTAGTCTTTCAAAGAAAAATTCCCCATACTAGCAAACAGATTATAAATTTCACCAATGATGGCAGTTTCATTTTTATTATTTTTATTTTGGGCACAAAATTGCACTTCCTTAAGACTGAGTTACGCTGAAGTCTCTATAAGAAAGAGATACCAATGAATATCTTTAAAAAGTTTTTGTGCATTATATCTGTACATTTTTCATGTATATTAATAAAATTTTATATTCTATAAATTCTCTGTTCAATGTCTCCGGTATGTAAGATTTTTCAGATAAATATTACAGTTAGGCTTTGATACATTATCTAAACATTCTTAAGTGATTATTTTTTTAATCATATAATATTCAAATATAATTCCATACAAGTTTGAATAGACTGATTTCATTAAGTGTAACATAAGTTATTAGTTTCAATGATTAATATCAGGATAGAACACGATATTGTATGTGTGTTCAAAGAAGAATACAAATTAGGAAGAAACATTTTTTATTAATTTCTAAATATTTTTCAGACAAAATTATTCCTTTGGTTATAATAAATATCAAAGTTTTACTTTTAAAGCAATTTAATCCAGTGAAAAATGTACGATTGTATAAATATTATTTATAAACTCATTGTGAACTACCAGTAACAACACTTTTAGAAAGTTTATCTTACAGAAATATAAAATGAAAAGACAATCTTGGTTTGTATTCAACCATAAAAACAATGAGCAATTATTATGGAACAAATGAGGCAAGAAAACAAACACATAAAGCAAAATTCAGTTCTATAAAAAGCTAAAATATATAAAAACACTGCATAAAACCAACATAAATAACAATAAGATAAAATCTCAACATCATCATTAATAAAAATTTCAATAACAACAACATAAGGTTTGAAATATTCAAAACTTTACAAAAAAACAAAAAAAAAAACAATATTTTTTACTCTTCTTTTCAAAATATTAATAATAATAATAAAAGGTAAATAGTCCATAATATTTTAAGTAACTAATGGCACTAAAAATATAAAATTTCTTATGTTGAATATATCTTTCAGTATCAAATACATAAAATTAGAATATAAAATAGTCAGTACAGAATACAGATCTACAATATTTTCACATAAGATTATATATTTTCATTATATCACCCATATATTCAGACTTGCAATAAACAGTTAAGAAATTTTTAAAATCTTAGAAAACTTTAAAAAACTTAGCTGTCAGTAATAATGCTGTAAAGCACTAATAATGTACAAAATTTAATAAATATATTATAATAAAATATATAAAGTAACAATTTTTTTTTAAATATGGAACATAATTCCATTATCTCATTAAAAATAATAATAACATATACATTTTTAAAAATCTATTTTTTACTCCTAGTTTGAATTCCAAATTTCAAGTTTTGATTGCCATACTGTTTTCCATAAGCACTACCCACCATCACTATCTGAATATCAATTATATCTCTAGCACTATAGTTCAAAAAAAAATTGTTTAATTATCCATATGCAGCTTTTAGATCATGCTAATTGAGACACATGAATTGAACAATAATTACTGTTTAATTGAAGTACATATTTTAGAATATAAAATACTATCCAATTATTCAAACAATCATTCCTATATATGATAATATATTAAAATTCTTTATTTGTCTCTATAAAATATATATATATATGTATGATAGGATGACCCTTTTCAAAAGAGATTTTATTGTGGTCCTTATCAGAAATGTTCAAACTTCCTAATAATTTGCAGAATTTTAAGGAGATATATGATATGTTTAAATGTTCTTTTCTTTAAAAAACTATATAATATGACTATTAGTTAAGAGTAAAATAGTATTGTGTACCTGAACAAACTGACCAAATTTCAAAGTACAAGAAACGGAACATAAAGCGAAAATTTTGACGCACACAGTCTACAGAAAATAGAACTTTCTTCTTTTAAGTTCTCTTCCCTACACAAAAAAATTCAGTCATTCTTGTGACAATTTTCTAATACTGTAACAAACGTAGAATTTCATTAATGATTTTTAAAAACTTTGTCTAAATTTGTATCTTATTCATTCTTAATATAAAACAAAGATTCAATTATTTTATACTTTAATTTGTTCAGATTTTTCAGACAATTTTCATCAATGAATCAAAGTTGCAAATTTGGGATATACTATCCCAAGTAAACCAGCATGTCTGGTCATCTTATTTAACAATAAATTCAAACTTGTAGCAATATATCCATTGTTAGGAAAATTGGAGCCCGGGGGAATATGCAAACAGTAAAAAAAAATGTCAGTGCATTAAAAAATAATCAAAACTACATTTGTTTTGCATTCAATAAATTCAAAGATATCAAAAACAAACTCATAACTTTTAAGTATATAATTAATTTAACCTTCTAAAATTTAATCTCTGTAATATAATGTTCATCTGGTATTTTTATGTTAGCCAGGCACAAGTGATAAACCACCAAGTATTGTTTCCATCCCGATCTTTCGTATTGTATTAATTTCAATTAAACCACAAACCTTTCACTCATTGCATGTGAAATAAAGAAAAAAAAAAGAAGAAAATAATAAAAAATACCTAGACCAAGGCATTTTATTTCAACAATAATACTTTGTTTTTAATTTACACACACGAAAAATAAAACTGCTACTGGTGAGGAAAATAAATACTATTGACGAAATTTGTGGCCAGGTAATAAAAAAGTAGTGTTTTTTTTTAATAGAGATAAAACTGAACATAAATTTATAATTAGATGAAGTATAAATAATTTTGACATATAACAACTTTTTTCATTCATCTATTGAATAAACTGATCAATTATACTGCAAGAAACAGATTTATTTTATTATTCATTTTCATTAATTAATGTCCTGGAACAATATAAATAAAAGTAGCATCTAATATTAAACACATCCGTAATAGACATTCTAATATGTAATCATCCAGAAAAATTGAACACATTTTTATAAAATAGGTTGCATTTATGAAAAACACTAAAGACTAAAGTTTCTATTATACACTCATATCCAAAATATGCAGGCAAAATAGACAAATAAAAATACTATAATGCATGAAAACGTTGTGAGATAGTTACTTATGTGTTAATAATATGTAAATAACTGGCTACCATATTTGTCAACATTTACTTACAATTAGCAGTACATTTTTTTACATATAGAGCAGTATATTTTTTACATATCTGTCTTTATATTTTGGATATGTGTTTATTTTAAAAGCTGTTTTTAAATATAAACTTGAGATATTCACAATATCATTTGCATAAATATGTGCTTCACTAGGTTGCAAAAAATCAAACAACATTCATTCAAAAGCAAAAGATCGTTCAGAAAATGACAACAAACTTTTGAATTTGTTTTTGGAATCTAATTATCATGATTTCAGGCTTAGAAAAAGCAATAAAAGATTATAAATAAGGATGTGTCATTTTTATGGGAAAATAAAAAGTCTATTCATTTCATTTTTATTTCAATGTGAATAGTTGAAAACTTCACATATAAGACAGATTATGAATTTGTGAATATGGCAAAAAGTTAATATTGATCAATGTGAAAGACAAAATATTTAAAAATAATGTTCAATAATTATACAGATTAGAAGACTATGTTTTTTGAACAAAATAAAGCCTTTGAGGAAGGGGCTTGACAAATGTAGTTACCATTTACAAACAAAATACCTTATCTAAGAATTAATTTTACAGTACCATTCATACAACACCTCCTATCATCCTTTATTTCATATATGATAAATGTTTGTTTTATTAGATTAGTTTTTTCTAAATTCATTATAGCAGAAATAAACCGTGAATCACCAGTATCAAAAGCTATTTCTGAAATTCCTTAAAGAACTTTGGTTTACTTTATTCTTTTTCTAAATTATTAATTGAGTTTAAAAATTAAGATAATTTAAGGTATAACATTACCATATTATCAAGTACTATTTATAAACTAAGTAGTGTAAATGCCCGTCCTAGGACGGTGGGTAAAAATTGTGTTTTTCACTTAAAATTTGAAAAACTGATAAAAATAATTGACAATATAGAAGCGTTTAGATGAGCAAAGTTCAGCTAGTTTATGTTCTAATAAACACACTATTAGCATTTACAATACTTCTGGGTAAACCAAGCTTTCCAGTTAATATACCATAACGAAATTAAGATTTCTTAATAAAATAAAAATTTAACAAATATGCAGTAAAACTGTGTAGTTAAAAAAGTCTGCTGCAACTATTGAAATAATACTATTTTTTTTTATAACACTTTGAAATTGTATTTTTATCATTTACCCCCCCCCCCCCTTCCCTCCAAAAAAAAATTATGTGTATATTGGTTAACAATGAACGCCGTTTGAACCTTTAAAACGACTGCCAAAGTATCTTTCTCAACCCCTTTGGATCATGTCCATTCCAGTTGTGGGGGGTACGGACAGCGGCATTTCCCAAGCATGTTTTTTTTTCTCAGTACGATCTTTTCAGAAGTATCTCGGGTCATCCAAAAGAACGAAGGGGAAGCATTGTTAAAATGTTCTGCACACCTATTGGTGTTTTCTTCTGTTTACCCGCGGCTGACGTCATGCAGCAGGGGTAGGACAGCTTCAAGTAACGTTATTTATGTTGTCTCCTTTAACATTCCTAGCTCCATGGTTTAATTTTTTTTTCAATGAATCACAAAAGGAATGATTCTCTACCACAGCTTCTTATTTATGTTTTATGACGGAGTACACTACGTTTGCTTTCCCTCAATTTCTGAAATGGCTGCGCAAATCATTGAAATTTTGTTAGTTTTGAATCTTTTATAGAAAATTATGTTGAACAAAAGGGATTTCAGGAAGAAAAGATTTGTTTTAGGCAGATAAGTTTTCTCATACACATCTCAAATTGAAATTAAGCCTAACGTGGCTCCGTCTTACCGAAGACTGGTAAGATTGATGGGTTTGCCGGATTCGTTACACTGTGTTTTATTGTATAGAGATACATAAAAACTAGGCTTTTTTTTTTCTTTTGAAAATGCTTGTGTAGATTCAAAAAAAAAAAAAAGATTAGCAATGAAAGTAGAGAAAATACTCTTTATAGAGAGTACTAGAAATATTTTCTAGCTACCATGCTATTTTTAATTCATAGAGCCTACTTTTCATACTAGAAAAACTTTTTTGAACACCCACATAAGACACCTTCATATAATTTAAGATTTTATAACATTCTTAGCTATTACATGAGAATTTTTACAATCTATGAAACTTATAAAGTTAATCATTCTTTTTAGAAAGTAATTTTTTTTTCTTTTTACTAACTTTAAATTGAATTTAACAAATTTATGAGGCAAATAATAAGAATAAATAAAAATGTTTTATATACATAAATATATTTAAACATACATAACTTATAAACTAAAAAGTGTAAATTAATTTTAAGGAACAGGACGATTACAACCAGGGTTCTCGCTGCCGCTTGCCATTGCGCCAAATCGCGCCAAAATGTTTAATTTGGCTAGTAAACTAACAATCAGGCTCGCCAAATTGCACATGCTCAATTTCTGCTCTTTTTGTGTGTGTGTTTGTTAATACAGTAGATATTCTTATCCCAGTTGCTGAATGATTGATGTCACTTTAAATGTCCAGCCGCACTGTGCTATATTTATAGAGATACTGACTCAACACCAATTCAGTTTAGCAACAGCCAAAGACGCAGAAAGGGTTACACAATAGGCATTTCTCTGTTGTCAGTTAATCATCATCTATGCGCCGGCGTTGCGTCGCTAAAAACACAAACAAAATTACTCGAATCAAGTACCAAATAGAGAAAAGCTTTGCTGGAATGTAAATGCAGCGTTGAGATTAGCCATTTACAGCACTATTTGTTAGTTGTATAAAAAGTATCATTGGCCAATAATTTTTTTCTATCGGTTAGAGTCGAAATCTCATAGCAATTTTTAGTGCATATTTTCAAAATGCTAAATCAGAGATAGCTGTTTTGAATTTTTATTTAGACTGTTAAAAGAATGAAATATTTACATATTTAAGAGACATTTAGAATTATTAAGTTATGTAGCGCATAGTCAAATTTATATTTTATAAGCAAATGGAAAAAAATAATTATTTAAGAACATAGTGAAAATAAGATGGAAATTACTCGTCAAACGTGGCAAATGAGGTGCGTTCGTACTATAACTAGTTTTATAAATATTTTTTGCACCGTATATTGTACTGAATGTATATTTTAATGCACTTCATAAGTGCATAACCATTTCATTCTGTTCGAAAGGCTGTAACATCATTACAATGCACTTGAAATAATTTTTACCACTGGCCGTAATAAAACGGAAAACTTTTGACTGTCCCTGTAATTAAACTATACATTCGATTTTCATAAAATTTGACATTACTTGACAAAATTTTGCAACAATTATATATTTAAAATTTCAGACCATTCGGAAGTCTGTTACATCATTAAAATATGCTTGCAATAATTTTTCCCCATTGGCCGTAATGTAACGGAAAACTTTTGACTGTTCTTGTAATTAAACTGTACACCCGATTTTCATAAAATTTGAAACGACTCGACAAAATTTTGCAACTATTATATATTTAAAATTTCAGACCATTCAATTGGGTAGTGTTTGCTCTGTTATATGCGGACGGACGGACAGAACGACGACTATAGGTGCTACGTATTTATATAATCACAAATGCACCTAAAAAAGGGATATAATAAGGGGTTCAAGATAGATTTTTCAGTGTTTTAAGCAGAATCTATTTTGCTAAAATTTTTTTTCATTTGGCTACTGTTTTTTATCTCTTTTCGCCAAATCGTTAATGTTGGTCAAAAGCCAGCGAGAACCCTGATTACAACACTTATTTTTACAAAATATCAACAAGAAATGCAATTCAACAGCAATGATGCTTTAAAACCATATAAAAAGTTAATAAATCAAGAAATAATAGTATTCTCCGGGAACAAATGACAACTTTTAAAAAACTTTATGTAAAAAATGGTATGGTAAACTTGTTAACAGTTTATATTTTTATAGAGTTTTTATAATATTTGAAACTTATAAAGTAAATCATTCTGTTTAGAAATTAAATTAAAATGTTTTCACTTTCTCTAAATTAAATTTAATAAATTTGTGAGTCAAATAATAAGAAAAAATAAAAACTTGTATATATATATTTTTTTTTTTTTAAACATAGATAACTTATAAACTAAAAAGAGTAAATTATTTTTAATTTTTAAGCCAAAAGAAAATTACAACACTTATTTTTACAGAACATCAACAAGAAATGCAGTTTGACAGCAGTGATACTTTAAAACCACATAAATCTAATAAATCAATAAACAATAGTATTCTTCGGGAACAAGTGACAACTTTTAAAAAACTCTATATTTAAAAAAAAAAAAAAAATGTAATGTTAATAGTCATCATAAGATGATAATCTTTCATAGTCAAACCAATACTTTATCTACTCTCATCAAAGTACAAACTATAATCAGTTTATTTTTATACAGTACTCAATTTTTAAAAAATGCAGATTTAATTAACCCTCCGCCAACCAGACAGGTTCAATGGACCCAACAGGAACATTCAAAATTATTTTTCTCACGAAAAAAAAAGGACTGAAAATTCTGTAAATATGTGAAAAAGCCAAAAACTTGCAGAATTTTCATTTTTTTTTTTTTTTTTTCATGAGAAAAATCATTTTGAATGTTCCTGTCAGGTCCATTGGGCCTCTCTGGTTGGCAGAGTGTTAAATAAGTATGAATGGATAAAAATTACATATGAAAATATCTTGTTTAAGTAGATGAATGAAACACTTTTGTTAAAAACATGAGAAGTTAAAATCTCGATACAAAATTTTAAACACTATAACATATAAAAAGCACAAATAATCTAACGGTTTAGTAAAATTCTGAAAGTTAAGAAAAAATAAATACATTCCCAATTGTAATTTTAAGTTAGGTGGAACATAGATATATACACATTGCTTCTGTTATTCTACTCCACATATGAGTAACAAAGGGATCTGTAAATTTATCACTATCAAAACTATAACTACAATGTTGCTCTTTTTTAAGCTATAGTAAGTTTTTACTGAATCGTTTGATTTAATGGCAATATTTTCACTCACTTTTTACAATAAATCAGTCTGTTTCTCATTTTCTGAAAACAATTCCTTTTCATATTCTTTCAAAACTTTCATAAATCCATCATTGGGTCTGATAGAGGGTCTCACACTTTTGACCAAATTAAATGATTCTTTTAGATGCATGTTGAACTTTTTCATCAAATATGCAATAACAATAGTTGGAGCTCGAGAAACACCAGCATTACAATGCACTAAAATGCAACCTTCCTGACGACCATCATCAATGAAATCAAAACAGCCTTCGAAAAACATCCTAATGTTAGTAGATGGATCATCAAGAATTTCAACATTTTTGTACACAAATTTTGATTCATAATAATTAGGAATTCGGTAGCCTACATTTAAAATATGTGTGACATTAAAATCTTCCAATATCTGTAGTTCAAATGCAACATCTTGTGAACCTATAAGAAAAATAGACATGAGTTACAATTTAAATATAATAAATATACAACATACACATATTTGTATAACATACAGTAAAACCTCCCTAAAGCAACCATGTTGCGTTCCAATAAAAATTGGTTGCTTCGAGAGGTGGTCTCTTAATGGAGGTCATGTTTAAATCTAGATTTTAATTGTTGAAAAAGGGTAACAATTAATGTTACTAAAATTTATTTTTCACATTAGGAAAAAATATAAAAATTTAAGTATCAAAACAAAAGTTAATTATATAAATTAATTACTGCAGAGTTTAAAAAATGAATATGTTGACATTTGCTTTGATTTTACAGTTTGATCTTTTATAACTTTTATTTCCAAGTCCTTTCGAAGTTCAGTAAATAAATGCAATTTTTTTTGGATGGGAACAAATAATGACGATTTCATTAAGTTATTTTTTTGAGAATTTTCCGACAGAATAGGGCAGCGGAGTTTCTTGACCGTCATTTTTAAATTGTCATCAGAGTTAAATTCATTGCCTAAAAAGGCACAAAGAGGTTTAAACACTTAAAAGTTACCGGAATAGAAAAAAGTCTAAACTTAGTTTATAAGTTTGATGAATAATGCACTCTCCGTAATTATTTTTCTAATAAAACCTTCTTGAAGCGAACAGGAAAAAATGGAATTTGTTTCATTTTGTTCAAAGAAATGGGTCGCTCATAGAGAGAGTTCAACTGGGATGGTCTCTGAATGGAGGTAAAATTAGTATTGAGCCTATGAGAATAAATTTCGTTCCATGGAAAAATGGTCGTTCAGGGAGGTTTCACTGTATTTCCTTCCACAGGTGTTTAGTGAAAAGAAAAAAAAATCCGATAGCAAATTTCTTTTGAAGACTATATAATTAAAATTAATGTTATATAAAAGAAAATTATTCATGATATATGACTTTGATCTATCACATCGAAGTGCAAGATATACAGTAGAAGATCTTTATAACGCAATTCTATATAACGCAATTCTCCATATAACGCAATTCTCCATATAACGCACAACTTCTCAGATGTAAACAGTGAATTTTGAAGTTAAAAAACACCTGCATTTTCACATTGTAAAATATTGCTACTCTCTAGAGGACTAAATTTGATACATTAGTTCAACTTTATCTTCTAATTTAAGACCTTTTTACTGAAAAAAAAATGCTATTATTACAATAAACATTTTGAAAATGTCTAATATAAGGAATGATTGTGTTATATGGGTGTGTGGATATTTGGATCATGTTTATAAAGGAAATTTAACAATGTCTGACCTATATTATGCAAAAATTTATAATTTGGATAACTCTTGATAACAAGGAATGCAGTATAAAGATATTCTAATGTATTTTGATATGTTTCAGACATATTTGGCTATTTTTACAAGGTGAATTTAATGATGTGATCCATATAACGCAAAATTCTATATAACGCACAACCTTGCGTTTTTAGGTTTGCGTTATAAAGATCTTCTACTGTATATATATATATATATATATATATATATATATACATAAAACGATATATGTTTCCTTCCACAAATTGATTCATTTAAAAAGGAGATAGAGAGAGACTAAATTGCAGTTAAAGATCATCTAACAAATGATTACCAAAATTTAGGTCAGAATTCTAAAGACAGACACAGTTACTATCTCTCTATTCTAAAAAAGGTAACTACCGCTGTCACCGCTGCCGGTTTTGAACTTTTTATGACCGGAGGTCTTTCTTCGTTAATATTAAGAAAACTATTGCATAAAAAATATGAAAATCGGTGGTATTATAGAGAAATGTTTGATAAACACGCTGATGCAGACAGTTTTCAAATCGAAGAATAACTTTAAGAGATATTTAAAGCTAAAGTTGGACAAAATCATTTCATTAAAAAAGTTTTATAGGAGCAAAAACTGTGCATGGGAATTTAATCATTTTTAGATCATTTTATTCGTTAGAAGTTCCCGGTGTGCAGACTGTATTTATTCTTGTAATTTGACTCAATTTTTGAGGTTTTATTTCTATTTTAAGTTCAAATTTTCAGCATTTCGAGAGATATTTTTTTACATACTAGGGGGCTCGGCCCCCTACAAGCTACGCTCGCCAACCCCCGTCCAGACACCGCAGACTCTAAATGCACGCTAATTTGATCGGCATTAAAAAGATTTCGAAAGATTGAATTATAATTTAAAAAACAGTGGCGATCTCCCTATAAACGGATTTCTATTCATTTCTCTTTGATCGGGGAATTTTAACGCCAAATCCGCTGCGGTACTACTTGATTATCCAGTAGACCAATTTCGCCAAATTATACAAATTGACATAATTTTTATTTTAAATAACAAAAGAACAAATAAATTAGTACAACATTAATAAAAATACAAATAAAACGTCGAAAAAAAAATAACTTGATGACGTAGACACGTATAACAACATTTCAAAATAAGCTAATATAAAAGGAATTAAATAACAGAGTCTTTGTCTCCTGGTATTTTTTAACAAAGCGAAAAGAAAGTTCTTTTAAATGAGACATTTTAAATTAATCGTTTTTAATCTGACGTAATTTTGACCAAGCTATTCTTTCTCTTTTAAATATTCATGTGAAAATACTTTTGTTAGAAATGAAATATTATTTGCGCTTTCCTAACAAAAATAGTTGAAAAGATCCTCTCAAAATATCAAATAAATGTCAAGCGCAATTTCTAAATTTAAACTGTTTTGCAATATTATTTTGTGTTCATTTTATGTAATAACTGTAATGTGATGTAAATATGATGCAATTTTTCCTATTTAAGACTTCTAAAGCATGTTAATGAATTTATTATTTTACAATATCCTTTCTCTTTTAAAATTCACATGTATACTTTTTATGACGTAATTTTCAATAAGTTCCTGCTTTTTATACGCAGTTATTTAATTTTAATTTGAAAGTATCTTTTCTATTTATAATATTCACGTGTAAATAAATTTTTAATTTGAAGCAAACATTATTGTTTCCGTTGTTTATACAGTTGGCAACAGGTTAAATTAGTACAATTTTTTAAAATAAGTAAAAAATATCTCTCGAAATACTGAAAATTTGAATTTAAAATAGAAATAAAACCTCGAAAAATGAGTCAAATTAAAAAAATTAATTAATTCTGCACACCGGGAAATTATAACATATAAAATGATCTAAAAATGATTAAATTCTCATGGATAGTTTTTGCTCCTATAAAACTTTTTTAGTGGAACGATTTTGTCCAACTTTAGCATTAAATATCTCTTAAAATAATTCTTCAATTTGAAAACTGTCTGCATCAGCGTGTTTATCAAACATTTCTGTATAATACTACTGATTTTCATATTTTTGTATGCATTATTTTCCTTAATATTAACAAAGAAAGACCTCCGGTCACAAAAAATTCAAAACCGGCGGCGGCGGTGACAGCGGTAGTTACTTTTTTTAGAATAGAGAGATTTTAGAAAATGGTATTTATTTCTGTTGCCAACTGTATAAATAGCGTAAACAATAATGTTTGCTTCAAATAAAAAATTTATTTACATGTGATTATTATAAACAGAAAAAAAACCCTTCAAATTAGAATTAAATAATTGGGTATAAAAAGCAGGAACTTATTGAAAATTACGTCATAAAAACGTCATGAATTTTAAAAGAGAAAGGATATTGTAAAATAATAAATTCATTAACATGCGTTAGAAGTCTTAAGTAGGAGAAATTACGTTACATTTACGTCACATTGCACTTATTACGTAAAATGGACAAAAAATAATATTGCAAAACAGTTTAAATTTAAGAATTGTGCGAGACATTTACTTGATATTTTGAGATGATCTTTTCAACTATTTCAGGGCAAATAACATTTTATTTCTAAAAAAATTAATTTCACGTGAATAAAAAGAGAAAGGAAAGTTTGGTGAAAATTACGTCAGATTTAAAATGTCTTATTTAAAAGAACTTTCTTTTCGCTTTGTTAAAAAATACCAGGAGACGAAGCCTCTGTTTACATAATTCATTTTACATTAGCTTATTTTGAAATGTTTAACTGATGTTACTTAATCAAAGACGAAAACTATCATTGTATCTTTTAACAACAACTGATTTGGTCTTAAAATTATGCAATCAAAGAGAAATGAATAGAAACCCGTTTATTGGTAGATTGCCGCTGTTTTTTAAATTATAAATCAATCTTCCGAAATCTTTTTAAAGCCGATCAAATTAGCGTGCTTTTAGAGTCTGCGGAGTCTGAATGGGGGCTGGCGAGCGTAGCTCGTAGGGGGCAGAGTCGGCTAGTCTAGGAAAAATATACAGTGATTTACAATCCTTAAAATAATAACGAAATAAAATGTATCAATTAAATTCCATAGCTCAGGTGAAAATTGGAATAATAATTGCTTAAACATAACATTTCATACCTAGAAAAAGAATGCAATACCAATTATACATCTTTTTTTTTCACTGCTGCTATTGTAAAAAATCAATGTTATTTAAAAAATAACAAAAACAGTATATTTCCAAATAGTGGCTACATTATGAATAATAATAGCATAAAAAAACAATTTAAAATGAACAAAATTTTTTAATTTAGTTTATGTACTTTATTTAATTATAAATCTTCGTAGTGATGTTGATTCACGTTTTAAGGAATGATACTTTTGGACAAGTACAATTTAGTTTTTGTATCCACATGCACTTTTGATTAAGGCTGTTCTCAAATCTAAACTGACTACTTTCTGACACATTTTTACATTCATTTTTGGTCACAAATGCATGAAATCAGAAGGTGCTATGGTTCCAAAACTTTGCAATCGAATTGTTTTTTACATTTTTTTTTTTTTTTTTTTTTGTGTGTGAAAGCAGATCTTCAGAAACGGCTCACAAAATGGGTGTTATTAAATGAATTTCTGAATGTGACAGCGAGAGAAAGGAAAAAACTGCAAATGTGAGATAATAATAATTCATTTATCGAAAAAGGGAAAAAACTGTTCAATTACAAATCACTACAATAATCATGCCTGCAATTGTCATGCTTTTGAATTTCAAAATGAATCATAAAATCAGAAAGTTTCATGTTGTTGAGAGAAAAATATATAATTTTTAAGAACCACCTTAACCCCTTCACGGTCGCTTAATATTTGGAAAAACCATCAAAAAATTACCTATTTTTTTTATTACAGAAATTGAATAATTATAAGGTTTCTATATAAAATATCCAATTAGTTTTTTTTTAAAGCGAAAAAAAAAAGATGTTATAGAACAAATTCACATTTGCAGAAAAGCCATCATGTGAGAATACTGTGTTTTAATGTTTATTTTACAACATACAAATTAATGTGAATAAGACCTTTATTTTTCACATCTTAGATCTTTATTTATCATCATCAAACAAATTTTTACAAATAATATTTGAAATAATATAATATGCATTAAATTTTGATTATTAATAATTTTTTTGAGTGAGATGTATTTCGAAACATGAAATACAAAGTCCAACATCACAACCAGCACCAAAAACCAAACCCAAACACTAATATCCAAAGACTTTGCACAGAAATGCCAGTTAAATTTTTCTGGTTTCAGAAGTTTTTTCCAGCAATAAATCTCCAGCCCGGATTTGAAGAATTAAAAAAAATAATAATGAAAATGGCAGAACTTTTTCTGTTAAAGTCATACCACACAGTTTCAGTGTCATATTGATAAGAAAAGGTATTCCTCCTAAAACTTTTATATTCTATTTCTTTTCAATTTTTTTCCAAAACAAATAATATATGAATGTATGTACATATAACCATTATAAAATATTACAAATTATCATCTGTATGAAATATATAAATTAAGTTTTAAGACAAAATTCAAACATTATGAATTTTATTTAGGAACAACATATTATTTAAATGACATGAACAAAAAATGAACAAAATATGAAGAGTGGAAACCAAAAATGTATAAGTAACTATGAATAACCTACAGAATCATCAGAGGAGCTTGCAGGTTTAATTTGTAGTGAAGATATGTTATTTCATCCAATTTTGTCGGCATTAAGCCTAAGATGATAAAATCCAGCTCCTTATAACGCATCAAAACATTTCCAAAATAAACCAAAAATTACACATACATTATTAGAAGATAAATAAATGAAGAGGTGATAACACTTCAATGATAGATAAAAATCTAAAATACAAGAAATTTGACTTACAAATGGAAAATGTGCGAAGTGGAAGAAGATTGAGATATTGAAAAACATGAAGCTGTGATTTAAATACTAAATCAGCAGATATTTAATAGATACAAATATACAGTTGCCCTCTAGTGTGAAAATGAAAAACAAGACTGTTAAAGAATTTGTTTAATAAATTTCAGTGCTGCCCATATACATTATACAGTATAGAACCACTTATCCAGAATTGTTGGGGTCAGATGTATTCCGGATAACTGGTTGGGCATTAAACCAACATCCACTTGATCAGATTGGTAGAATATATGTGGATGTGGCATTGATTCTGATTTCAAATTGACTATTGGATTACACAAATTAAGATTCAGTCCAAACAAGATCAAAAGTTATTTGGAGTTTGAAAGAAGGCAATTTATGGGAATATTTTGGAAACAAAAATTCTTCTGTTTCCTTTGCATAAAAATGTCAAAGGTCTAACTAAATATGCCTCTATTTCAAGTACTAGATATTAGCATCAAGTTATACTATTCATATTGTATTGTATCAAGCAATGCACATGTCAAACTAGCACTGTATGACACTTTTTTTCTGAAAAGGTTCTGAAATCAATGAATTGGAAATATCATTCTAGATAACTGATTTCCAGATAACTGGTTAGATACTGTATATGAAATTATATACTAATATATCTATATATATACAGAAAAAGCTTTTTATATTTTTTACATCTTAAATAGCTATATGAAAAATGCAGAACAAAAATTTAAAATAATAAACATTGCAGTAAAAAATATATATACTATTCATTTTCAAAAGCTGCGCCTAGCACTCTGGGACGATTCTACTATGCAAAGGGGTGTTACGCTGAGATGGGCATTTTCCGAAGTTCTAATTCGTCATTCACATGTACGTTGACATTCAGATTGAAGCTCAGCCAAATGCAGTTAAACAAACTCCGCTCACCCCTATTTTGATAAAATCAAAGCAGACCTGATGCCTGCACAAAAAAGCAGAGAGTTTTGCTTTCTGAAAACAAACAGTAAATCCTATAAAGTCAACTGAAGAGAACTTTAGTATGATAAACAGGGAAATTACTCCTACTGAAACACAGATTGAGCAAGGTACAATTAAAAGTGTCATATCTTATACAGTTAATTAATCAATAATGAAATTACGGCTTCATACAAAAAAATTCTTTCCACGCCTACAGTTGTGTGATCTTGAATTTGGATTGGTTGATTTCTTGTGTATTGGATGGCTACGCCTACCTTTGACAACTCAACTCCACATGTTTTGTAATTTGTGTACAACGAGGTGTAGAAGAAAGACGTTTTGTAATCGTAAAAATTAAATGACAATAAGGAAAGAGTTTGTTATTGTTAATATTTTTTGCTGTTTTTAGTTGTAAAATTTGAAAGTTAAAGTACCTGTGTAATTTAGTTTGAAATTGTGAGTATTGGTTGATTTTTTTTTTTTGCTGGAAAGTTAAATGAAGTTTATCGACGACTAGAAATTTACGAAATTATGGCAATTCAACATTTTATAGAGTTGGTTTTTAAGAAAGGAGATGTTTGCTAAGGTATGTTAATAATTTTATGTATTTTTTATTATAGTGTTTTATACTAGCAAATCTGCAGATCAGGAGCCTCAACGTCATCTTTGCAAGTCTGTTTTTTAACACTGATTGTGTAATATTCAACTTCCTAGAAATCGCTTTTTAAAGTTTTCAAATTACATAAATATTTATAAGCATACAAGATACTTCGTAAAGTTTCAGAAATTAAAAGTGTTAAACAAGTGGTTATACATTGATGTTCTGAAATTCTGATGAGCTACTTATTCTGGTAACTTTTTAAATCAAAAATTGCATTTCTTCAGGGGGGCAGAGCCCCCCTGAACCCCACGTAGTCTATTTAAATTTACATTGGTAATTTTTTATTGGTTGTGCGGATGGTTATAGTATATCTTAGCTTTTTTTTACGCTGTGATTTATAACGATAAGCATAAGTTTTTTTATAAATTAATAAAATTTAAATTTAAAATAAAATATTCATATTAACCGTACACAGACAATAAATATTGAAGTGACGCCAAAAATGTAACCCTAAAATCCGCTACATTCGGCACAACACAACGACGTGCTAAAAAAAAAAAAAACAACGAAATGCTACCTTAGAATGCTTATTGCTTAAATATAAGCAGATCATTTTCATTTTACAGAAAAAATGCACGGATGAAGTCAAAGAATTCGGTCCCTGTTCCATGTGCTTGTTTTGTTTGGACCGAATGAGAACATTTAAATCCGAGCGATCGATAACGCACATCGTATTGCAAACTGTTTTTATGGCATACTGCATCTCCATCTATCTCTTTCTTCCATGAATAATAGTTAATTTTATTTTATCCAAGATCTTTTTATTCCAGCATCTTTGTTTTCGATAAATGACATCTAATTCACCTGCTATGGCATACTTACTCAAAACTTTTCATCTTGTTATATTAAGAAATACTCGAGAGTTTTCTTTTAATTTCCAATATGCCGCCATATTAATTTTTCTATTCTTAATTTTATTTTTCATTTTCCTGTTTCACGACAAAACATTTCAATTGAAAATTGTTTAAAAGAAAATATTTTTCCGGGTTTTGATTTTCTTGGCAACAATTAAAGAAATATAGGTAAATGTTATGGAAAAATGTTACGTTATTCTCTATGAAATAATGAACTTTTGTATTTTTAAGCAAAATATTTGAATAAAATACAGTAAATTCTGTCTAAGGCGGACTCTGTATAAGCCGGAAATCTGTCTACCGCGGAAATTTTTTCAAGTCCCGGCGAACCCATAGAAAATTACATTAATTCATGCTGCATAAGGCGGAATCTGTCTGATGCGGAAACGGAAAGGATTTTAAGGTCCCACCGAAACCAAAATTTTGCATAAGGCGGAAAAAGGATAATTTAAAAATGAAAAGTGTTTTGTTTATTAAACTTTAAAACTGATAAGTCAAATAACTCAATGTCGAGCATGTTAGCTAAAATTCCGTAAGCTTTTAAAAAAGTTAATTCAAAAGAACAGAAACTTTAAATTTTAAGGAATTTATGCTTATGCCATTTTTTCATATGCAAAATTGCATCTAAAAGTTAATATTTCTAGTAAAATGAACATTTATGAAAATGATTACGTATTTTCGAAAGTACAATATATTATACTTTAAGATTGTACTCAAATTCAAAATTATAGCGTTCTTTCTCATTCTCGAAGTTTTTTTGTTTGTTTTTTTTTGGTGTGTATAAACTTCCAATATGAATGTATTACAGCAGTACTAAGAAATTGAATAAAGTTTCTCATTTATCTTTAAAAAGACAAAGGATCTTTCAGAATTTCAGTTTTCAACCGATTTTCTAGTCAGGAGAATCAATAAAAGATCGTCATCTTCCAGGGATTTTTTTTTTTTTTTTTAAGGGTGGGGAGCTTTTTTGTATAAGCCGGAATATTGTCTACCACGGAAATTTTTCTCAGTCCCGACCGATTCCGCCTTAGACAGAGTTTACTGTATTGCCTATTTTTATTTCTGGGCTAAAATCCATCTATATGCAAAGATACAAATGCATTAATTCATTCGTTTTTACGTTGGCTTTACTCAAACATTATACACGCAATTATACTAATATTATTAGGACCAAATACGTTGTTAGGCAACAGATGAAAGAAAAGGAAAAAAATGAAATATGCATTATGTCAAATTAATAAAACAATATCCTTTACATTATTAGAAAACATGCATAAAATTCCCCCAATATTATAAACCTAATTTTAAAAAATCACGCAAATATATTGACAAAATTTCAAACTAATTGGAATAATTTAATAATCTTATTTAAAAATTTCAGCATCAAAAATTTACCATTTAAATCCATTTTTCATATGAGCCGTTTCTTTCAGCAAATGAAAATCTGAAAATCGTCTGACTTGCCATAGAAAAGCATTATAGAGCAAAATAAAATGTTCCATATTTCCCGAACGAATGAACCAAATTTAACCAAAAACTATACAGCTAAGTCCGGGTACCTCATCAACATGCCCAGTGAATTTCAAGCCGATCGGATGCTTTTTGCGACAGTTATCGCGGAACAGACAGACAGACTAACAGAAACCAAAACTTTTTGTGTCTCCACAGTAAGCTTCACTGACGTTTTGGCAATTAGCTGTTTATTGTATATTTCTCATGTATGCTGACCTTACGCATTTTGTACATTTTGATATTGCTATGCAGCGTGAACTGCTGAATTTTGATAAATATCAAAGCATATATATTGCGTATTATATATATTGCATAGCAATACTACTACGCATTGAGAACTGCTGAATTTTGAGATTGCTATGCAGCGAGAACTGCTGAATTTTGAGATTGCTAGGTAGTGAGAACTGCTGAATTTTGAGAGTGCTACACACCGAGAACTGCTGGTGACAGCGATGTTTTTCTTGGGTTAATGAACGCGAAGCATTCATACATGTACACTGATTGCCGCTTTAACGAGTTTCTAGCGTTTTTCAGATTGCTGCAGAACTAGGTTGCTGTATTCAGTGTATATATTATTTTTTTATGAACGCGAAGCGTTCATACTTCTTTAAATTAGAAATGAATTGTTCAATGTTTACTATAATATAGGCACATACTTACAATATTAAATGACCCCATGATTTCTTCTGAAAGTTGTTGAGAAATGAAAATTTTAATCATTATATCGTTACTCTGATTTGGAAAGGTACTTTAAAAATTTCACATTTTCAATAAACTTATGTTGAAATCGTTTGTTTTATTTTGAATCTCATAAAAATCAGCTTTCTGTGTTTTCTAATACGTCGTTATTTATAAATGTTGTATTTCCCATGATTCCAGGGTGATGACATAGTAAAAAACAGTCTGGAAGCATTCAGGAAAGTGGACCAATCACATTAATTTTCAGGTTGCCGCATTTTAGATTGGCGTATGTGGGGTATTTGGCGCTTGTCAGAAAAGTCACCAAATGGGGTGTCTCGGCTGTTTTGGGAATCTGCCTTCTTTTTTTGTTACTATATATTACACCTACATTTTTCATTGATGAATTAAAAAGGGAGAGTGGGGAGGAATGGGACACTTTCTCGGGTCCCGTTCCTCGGAGAATAAAATAAAAAAATCAACTTTGTTTGACACAAAAACAAAAATTTCAATTTATAGAATACAAAATGAAACACTTTCTAATGTCCTTGAATTGAACAATATAGAAACATAATTTGCAGAAACAATTTTATAATTAAAGAAATTGTAAGTTTCAAAATGTGTCCCATACCTCCCCACTTACAGGGAGGTCTGAGACAGCTAAAAGTATAACAAAGCACAAATAGTCTAATGTCGGCTACATATACAGTTTAACAAAGATTGTAGGTTGGTAATGTCTGTGCCACAATATCAAATTGCAATATCTTTATTGAGGATTCCATAATTTAGAAAAATCCAGGATTGTCAGGCAAAGATGATATTCAAAAATCATCAGTCCAACTTATTTACATTTTGAAGTAAATGAATATATTATCAATGTTATAATTAATATATTACCCTCTAAAAATATTTGGTATGATCCATGTCAATTCAGGCAGCCAAAGAAAAAAATCTTACCTTCATAGTCTCAAAAGTTTTTGAATTGAACATATGTTAAAATTCAATAAAAAATAAGGTACGTGTATATTTTGGTTTTTCCCAAAAAAATTCCTGGCGCGAGATACAGGCCGCCAAAGATGGCATCCCGGGGACCATTTCCAATTCGCCATTTTTGATAAAAATTTTAAAGTGCTCTATCTCTAGAACGGTGCAAGATATTTTGTTGCAGTTTATTTTATTTTAAAGATAATATTCTTCTATTTAAAATGATATACCCAATTTTAAAAAATGTATTCAACTTTTCTTGTGGCAACTTTTTGAAAAAAAAATTTTTTTTTCAAAAAAACTTTTTTTTTTGAAAATGCCAATCTTAAAAATTTTGATTTTTTTGCTGTTGATCAATACCATTGGGAACTATCTTCACTGTAAAGGAGAACTTCCACTTTTGAGTTTAACAAATTTTAGAAACATTTAAAAAATTCAGAGAATTTTACAGGAACTGCATATATACAGTTCGAGTAAAAGTCACTGAATTTTTGCTTATTTGTATCATATTTGTAAGGATAAGCCTACTATATATCCTAAACAAGTTAGAAATTGAAATATCAAATGTGGCAAATGAGGTGCGTGCATAGTATTAACTAGTTTTATAAATATTCAGATCTTGGTGCAATAAGTGTTACACTCTTGGGCAAAAAGGCATGAATACAAAATTTACTATAATTCCATATATTAAATTCAGTAATACGGAAGTAATATGAATCCATCTTAAAAGGACTTAATCGCCATGGCAACCTAGAATCATTGCCTATCATGGTATATCATTGAATCAATCATGTATTATAGGATTTTTAAATAGAATGAAGAAAACTTTTATTAATGTCTTTTATGTTTTAATTTGATTTTCATAGCATTTGAAGTGATACATACTTTATTGCAGAGGTTTACAAAAAATTACTTCCTGTGTCATAGAAAGTGCATAGTGTTTACAGGGACACACAAAAGATTTCGGATACTTTACCTTATTGGAAATACTGTACATTAGCGATGATTGCTAGAGGTGCATTTTTAGTTGCGATATGAGTTTTTAAGTTTAATTAAATATTTCCATATTGCGTTGTGTGTATAAAGGCTGTAGATCATATACAGGACTACACAAAAGGAATCGTAAGGGTATTGCTGGAAGTGCATTTTTAGTTGTGTTGGAGTTTTTAAGTTTAACTAAATTTTTCCATATTACGTTGTGTGCATAAATGCTGTAGATCATATACAGGGCTGCACAAAAGAAATCTTAAGGGTTTACTGAGTATGAATGAAAGTAGCTTAAAGGTGATTTTTAAATGAGTTATGCCTTTTTACACTGAACTACATTTAGTATACTAAGATATGTTTGGAGAATATAGATAAAATGATATACAGGTCCACGCAAAGAATTAGATATGTGGCCGTCTATGGATGATAATCTCTGGAAGTGTGATTTCACTGGTTTTAAGGATGTTTTAATCTTAATTAAATATTAGCTAAATAGTGGCATGTATATAAAGATAGTAGGTAAAATACAGGGTTGTATGAAAGTATTCAAGTATGCTTCCGTCTATTGACATAAATTTCTAAAAGTCAAATTCCGACCTATTTATGTGTTTTTAACAATTTCCAACATAGTTGAAAGTCTTTATGGATTCGATTTGTCTGCCCATCTGTCTGAACTCTAACTTGTATTAATATGATTTGTATTGCTGTGTAATTGATATATGTTATTGAGATTGTTTTACTATGTTCGGTATTGAAAATAAAGTATGTATCACTTCAAATGCTATGAAAATCAAATTAAAACATAAAAGACATTAATAAAAGTTTTCTTCATTCTATTTAAAAATCCTATAATACATAATTGATTCAATGATATACCATGATAGGTAATGATTCTAGGTTGCCATGGCGATTAAGTCCTTTTAAGATGAATTCATATTACTTCCGTATTACTGAATTTAATATGTAGAACCATAATAAATTTTGTATTCATGCCCTTTTTGCCCAAGAGTGTAACTTATTGCACCAAGATCTGAATATTTATAAAACTAGTTATAGTATGCACGCACCTCATTTGCCACATTTGATATTGCAATTTCTAACTTGTTTAGGATATATAGTAGGCTTATCCTTACAAATATGATACAACTAAGCAAACATTCGGTGACTTTTACTGGAACTGTATATATACAGTTCCTGTAAACTTCTCTGAATTTTTTAAATGTTTCTAAAATTTGTTAAACTCAAAAGTGGAAGTTCTCCTTTACAGTGAAGGTAGTTCCCAATGGTATTGATCAACAGCAAAAAAATCAAAATTTTTAAGATTGGCATTTCCAAAAAAAAATTTTTTTTTTTTGAAAAAAAAAATTCTTTTCAAAAGGCTGCCACAAGAAAAGTTGAATACATTTTTCAAAATTGGGTATATCATTTTTAACAGACGAATATTATCTTTAAAATAAAATAAACCGCAACAAAATATCTTGCACCGTTCTAGAGATAGAGCACTTTAAAATTTTTATCGAAAATCGCGAATGAGAAAGGATGCCAGGGATGTCATCTTTGGCGGCCTGTATCTCGGACCAGGAATTTTTTTTGGGCAAAATGAAAATATACAAGTATCTTACTTTTTCTTAAATTTTAACA
Source organism: Maratus speciosus (assembly GCA_963932465.1). Lineage (NCBI taxonomy): Eukaryota > Metazoa > Arthropoda > Arachnida > Araneae > Salticidae > Maratus > Maratus speciosus. The sequence goes on along the minus strand of OZ010789.1, from coordinate 515,684,244 downwards.
TATGTTCAATTCAAAAACTTCTGAGACTATGAAGGTAACCCCCCTGCCTGAGTTGATATGGATTCAGCCATTTGCATATTAGCAATTTACATTCATGTTATTAAAAAGAAGGGATTTGACGTTTCCCATTCCTCCCTTTGCTGGCATGTCCTATTCCTCCCCACTAACTTCTTTTATGTTAAACTTCTTGTATACATAAAAATACTGCTTTTAGGCTTAGTTTAAGTTATGGATAATGTACAGTATAATATTCCATAAATAGGGAAACTATTACATCTAAGCATAAACAAGTCCTTAATTACAGAAAGCATAAAAAGTATATGAAGCAAATTTACTTTTGATTCCTAAAATAATCTTTTTCTTTATACAATTGCAAGCTCATGCAGATCAACAACTTTTTTCAGCTGAGGATTGGGCTACCATTGCTTCATCTAGTGTGTGATTGATTAAATTTTTAGAATGATACATAAAGAGAAAAATCTACTGTCCCATTCCTACCCACTCTCCCCTACCCTTTTAAAGTTCCAGTGTTCTCTTTTTAGCAGCCTGTCCCTTTTCTTTTAAAAAAGAACACTAAGCATATGTTTACCCTTCACTACCTGTTTGAAAATTCATTACTGTTTACCTCTTAATCCTATATAATAAAATAAATCTTGATATTATTTGTTTGTTTCAGGACATCAGTCACAACATTGTTCCAAATGTGTTTAACTGCTTATAATTCATCACCAAACTTAGTAGCATGTTTATTTCCCTTCACGAAATGCTTTGCATTGATATCGTTTGTGTGGTAATATTTATTACAGTAAAAAACACAACCATAAATTATTACTGCAATGCATTTATGCAATAAAACATATTGGTGAAATGTATATAAAGTACAAAAGAATAAAAAACAAAAGCATATTATAGAAAGGCAATTGAATAATGTAATATATTTTTTTAAAAGGTTAAATAAAATTTAACTCCCTTTTTTGTTGTTGTTGCTCTTCATTGAAGGAGGAGACAGATGAGTGGAATTATTAATTTGAAATATACCTACTTACCAAGTATCAGTCCATCGACAATCAGTGATACAGTAATGTCAGCTTTGTTGTCAATAATATATCCATGAGTAGTGCCAGATTTCTGTATAATATAATTTCCACAATTTTGTAAAGTTTCAACATATTGGCTCCCATCATTCGTAGTAACTTTTGTTGATACTCTTTTTAAGTTACCAGAGCTAAACTGTCGAACTTGAGACAGCAGATCTTTATTTTGCATTTTATGCTGTCCAAAACCATAAATTTTCTGAAACAAACACAATTTATTAATATTTTATTAGACAATACTGTTTAAATATAATATAGAATCGACAGATTATGAAATAAAAACGTTCTGGACTTTTAGTAAAAACAAATCTGTTTTCCAAATGAAATCTTACTATAAGTCAAATGTCAAAATCCTGTTGTTCGTATCTTTCATTCAATAATAAAAAAGACCAAAGTTCTGAATTAAACACGTCAACTTAAAAATATGATAAAAACATTATTAAGAATTGGATTTATAAAAACATTGAAAAAAATAAGAGCCATTAAAATTAATCTTATCACTGTACTTTGATTTTTGAGTGGTGCGCTGAAGGGGGAAAAAAATCCAAAACATACGATATTGTAAACAAACGCGTGTGTTGCCAATATTATCTGTAAAATTACTGAAATTTTAAAAGCACCATCCAGTCTCACGGTCTGTTCAAGAAGCACACGCACCGCGCGCGCGAGCTCAAGAGTCAGGAACATGGAGTGGGTTTTCATAGTGGATTGAATAAACGTTCAGTGCGTTCACGAACAGATCATGGTTTGATTAATTATGGTGCTAATTATAAAGATAATTTGTTGCAAATGAAAGGTGAGCTAGATGGATGAATGTATAGAGCTTTGAACTCGAGACTAGAGGTTATGGCTTCGAATTACATGGCCTAGAATAAATTGGGAATTAAAACGGCCTACAGAGGCGCTGCTCGCAGCCTTCGGTACAGGAAAATTGTCCCTTTAATTTCCCTTTAACTAATGCTAAAGTGCCATTGAAATAATTCTTTATTGTAAATGCATTTGAAAGTTTTAGATATTCAAATTTGTATAATTTTTACTTTGTCATATAAGACAGAACACAAATGTCACAGGAAATCTGAAATTGTGCAAAAGAATAATCATTCTGAACAAATTTAAAATACATGTAATGCAATGCGCTTGCACGGCAGTATCCAGAAGCGAGAAGTTACATCTTTTATCCACCAGATGGCGTATTGGAACGCTTGAATCGCCATATTGGCGATTCAAGCAGATTTCCAGGCGATTCAAGCGTGGAAATCTGCTATCCAAACAGCGCTAAAAAATTGTATCCCTTAAATGTGCAAGATGCTGAAATCCAATGAGCCGATCACAGTGACATCTGCGTTATATTTTCAAATTTCAAAGTAAACATTTCATTACAACAGCGTCTAGACCAAATCGTCTTGGGGTTTTAGAAAATATCCTCCAGATGTCATTGCGATCGACTCTTTGAATTACAGCATCGTTTGACATTTATGAGATACAATATTTTAGCACTTTTTTAAGCACTACTGGTATAGCCGATTTACACACTATATATTCCAGACGCTATAGTTCGAATCCTTTGCGCCCCAAATCGTGTTATAATTTTTTTTTATTTTATTGGTTGCTTTATATTTTTCATAATAAGTAAGATATTTTTGATAAAGATAAATTTTTATATTAATAATACAGAAGCATGTGTATTTCTATTATAATAGTAAAATACTTATTTAAATACGAGAAAATGAGATATTTCGCGATGAAAGTTTTAGCCGATTTACACACTATATATTCCAGACGCTATAGCTCGAATCCTTTGCGCCCCAAATTGTGTTAAAATTTGTCTTTATTTTATTGGTTGCTTTATATTTTCATTATAAATAAGATATTTTTGATAAAGATAAATTTTTATATTAATAATACAGAAGCATATGTATTTCTATTATAATAATAAAATACTTATTTAAATACGAGAAAATGAGATATTTCGCGATGAAAGTTTTACATTTGAACGCCTTTTAATATTCAAAGTGATATATATCGGGTGTCCCAAAAATGACTGATGCACTGTAAAAAAAATCACTGTAACTTTACAGCAAAAAATGCTGGCAATATGGGTGCCAGCAAATTTTGCGGTAAATTTACAGCAATTTTGTTTATAACGGATAAACAGCAAATGTGTAAATTTACAGCATTTTTTCAGTTAATTTTACAGTAATTTTGTTTTTCAGATTTTACAACAAGTCTGTATTATATCAGCATTTTTTGCTGTTAATTTTACAGCACTCTTAACAAAATAACTGTAAATTTTTAGCTTTTTTTTTCTTTTTGTAGATATGTATTTGTATTTTTATAACCCCCCCCCCCCCCCTCGTAATATTTATTCACATTGATTTTCTCTTTTTTTATATTATGACCATCTTTAAAGACAAATGGTACTAAGTATTATCTTTATGTCTACTTATATCATTGTTTTAATAGCATTCTTATATAATAAATTCTGTTATACATATGTAAGATACAAACTTCGCACGATAAAGTAAAAGAAGAAATAAAATAAAAAAAGACACCGAAAAAGCTATAAATAGAAAATTTTAAACTATTGTAACTCATTGTATAGAATATTCCATATGTCAATTTAAAATATACTGTGTATTATAACATACATTGAGGACATTCAAAATATCTAATTTCAGCTTCTAGTTGCGGATTATACTTATTATTGTTAGATAATGGACAAAAGCAAAATGTGATCTGCTGCGATAATAGTGAGCAAACTCTTGGAATTTTTTATGGATTAATAAAATAGTGTTACATATTACACATAAAGGGTTTGAACATTACATATAAAAAATAAAAATAAATGCGCGTAAAAATCTAGGATCTATAAAATCTGAATATCTCTCACGGAAAATAAGATCATTGGTAGTAAAGTTGTCTTTGATAATTTGAAAAACTTTACATTAATAATACATTAAATAATTTAAATATTTAAATAAGTACAGAAAGTGAACTTAAAGTTTTTGGAGAATAATGAAAATTATATGATTTATATTATTAGTAATTATATTTACAATCTGATAAACTGGAATTTTGGAAAATATATAATAAGCAAAACAAAACATATTTAATAATATAATGGGGATTTTTTGTTATCTGGGACCGAGACACAAAAATATAAATAATAACAAAGTCCTTTAAGAAAAAAATAATTTAAAAAAATCTGAATTTGAACAATTCTCTTTTGTTATAATTTAAGAGAAAATATTTAATATTTATACAAATGATTCAAAAGCTATTGTTGTTACTCAGCGTTTATATACATGTTGTCAAATACGAAATTTGTATCTTACATTATATAATAGAACTGGCTATCTAATAGTTATTAAATCAATGATACAAATAAACATAAAAATAAAACTTACTATGAATTTTTAAAATATATAGTATCCAGTTTCATGTTTGTGTATCCAAAAGCGCCACTTTGAATTGCAGTAATAAGCCCTTATTCAGAAAGACGCTAACAATCGAACGAGGCTAACGCTAGTAATAACCTGCTTTGGTTGACGCTGCCTCTGAATATCTCGTTTGGAATGTTGTTTGGGCGGTTTTGGCGGCGTTAAAATAACAGCTGTTTACTGTAAATCAATACTGAAATTACAAAAACGCTGTATTCTCATGCTAGTGAAGCGATTCACAGCAAAATTGGCTGTGATTTTTCCCGTTTTTTTTTACAGTGTGGATTTTAAATTTTCGTAACTTGCAAACAGTGGTAGATATTAAAAAAATTCTTGCAGGAGGGTTATGTATGATGTCAGGAGTTTTTTACTGTGATTCTTGACTTTAGTTCGAATTTCGAACAATAGATGGCGCTGCGAGAAATGTGTGCTAATTCTAGACCCGATTTTTGGTACTTCCGGATCCATTCAAAACATTTTAAACTCCTTTTTTCGCAGAGAGAGAGAAGAGAGAGAGAGGCCGAAAACTCGAGCCTGGATTTAGCGCATATTGCTTGCAGCGCCATCTAATGCTTCTATTTGTAACTAAAACTGGGAATTGCAGCATAAAAACTCCTGACATCTTACATAACCCTAATGCAAAAATTTTTTTAATATCTGTTACCGTTTCCAAATTATTGAATTTTAAAATCCATTGGGTCATTTTTGGGACACCCGGTACATATATAAGTGATATATATATATATATATTAAGCAAATGAAAAAATAAGTAACGAGAATATCCGTTTGCGTAGGATAATTTCTTGATGATTTTTTTTTTTTTTTTTTTTTTTTTTTTTTTTTTTTTTTTTTTTTTAGTACTTTAGGAGTGAATTTTTGTCGAGACTCGGATGCAAATCATATTTTACGGAGTTAAAATCAACATGGAAAATATTATAAAAATAAGATGTAATAGACGTACATTATTTTATCTAAAAATATGTGAACATATATTTTTTTAAAGAGATAAAATATATGGCGTTTTCTGTCTAGTTTTGTGGTGAATGAAGTATGATTAGAATGCTTATCATAGAAACTCGACAGAGTTTCTCGCCAAGCAAAAGAAACAACAGTGTAATGAACCGTAAATGACAAAGACTTTTAAGATACATAGACCTGCAAACTGTCAGTTTAACTGAGGATTTTTTATCACAGCTGTTGTTTGGCAGTATATATGTTTTATATTTTAATTTACCTAAGAAAATGCTTTTATCAGCATATTTTGTCATTGCGGATCATTAAGTATTAGGCTACCCTATTTTATTTAGGCCTTTTTAAAAAAAAAATACCTTATTATTCATCAATTTTTTTGTTTTTTTCGTATAGCAAGTAAGTATTTCAATAAACACCCTACAAGGATAAAAATATAGTATTACTTTCGTTAATATGCATTTTTTTAATTACCTTTTAGCATAAAAATTAGTTTAAAAACGTAGATTTCTTTACAAGTAATTTAAAATTTTGTAAATTACTATATTATGTTACAGTTGCTACCTTTAATCTAAACTTCTTTACCAGTTACTTTTGTAAGTCAAACTTAAAAAAAGGTGGAATTATAATGTTTAACAATCTGTTTCCATATAAATTTCGTCTTTATTTAGGTTTATAAGGCAGTTAAAATTAGGTACTCATTTTCAAACATACCATCCATAAAATTATTAATAAATCGCCTTATTCAACTTTATTTCTGAAAATTCAATATTTATAACGCATATTTAGCTATAAAAAATAGCTTCATGTAAAAAAATATGCCATAAACTTCATATATATTGATAAAAATTAATTTTTAAGCTCATTCTAGCCATAGCAGTTAATGGTAAATAACCACAGCTGACGTACAATCCTCGCGGTTCAAGTGTTTCAATTTACTTCAGATGGCTGTACTGATCATAGATTAACATTCAAGATGGGACATTTCCATAGAGCGTAATGGTAATGCGATTGCGATCGTAGCGCCTTTAGTGACAATGGGGAAGAAATTTTTATCATTGAGCATCTACCTTATTGTGATCTTTCTTTTTTTAATGTTTTATGTTTACGTTTTCAATAGAATCTTACACCTATACATGAACATAGAATATATATTCTATTTTATACATCTAATATCTATTCTATGTTCATGCACGGATATATGCCTTTCTTTTTTTTTTTTTTTTCTCCTTTTTACATGATGGGTGAACGATATAAGTGCAACGCAAAACAGGGTAAAAATTTCGTCTTGAATGCTGTATATAGAGTAAATATGATATAATTGGATTTAGAGCTACATAAAGTTATGGTGTAATACAAAAATATACGAAGTATTGCACTCTACAAATCCCAGAAAGTTTCATAAATATTCCCATTCGGTAGGAAAATTTTTATAGCCGACGTTTTATTAATTTAAGAAGTTTAACGTATTAAACAATCGTTACAATAATCTTTTAAAATTTACGCATTTTCACTTTCTTACAGATAAAATAATTTTTTTTAATGTAAATAACGTACAAGCAATTCAATAATATTTATAATATTAATATATAAGAATATAAATTACAGATGGGGAAAAATACATTTTGACAAATTTTTAAAATTATATGAATCTAACAGTTAAAAATAAATAGAGGTACTGACATTACACTCAATAAAGTTTTATTCGATATGAATAAATTAACACAATACCTGAATTTGATTTTTAACAATTTAATCTCATAAACTTACATATTTACGTTATTAACAGACTTTTCTAGGGTTTTTCTTTTATATTAATACTCCAATTATCATTTTGTAAGTTAAAAGTGGCCAAAATGGTAAAAAAAAAAAAAAAAAAAAAAAAAAAAAAACAGTAAAAAAAAAAAGCAGCTAAATAAATAAAGCAAGCATGAATAGAATATCGTTTGACACTTGCGTCGTTTTAGGAAAGAACAGATATTTAAAAAATGAGCGTAAACATATCTCTTCAACATAGGTAAATTTCGGAGGCTTGTTAATTCTTCCCCGTTGTCGATAGTGACGTTGTACTGTTGCCATTACAGATTTTACCGTAAATGTCCCATCTTGGTCCTTAATCTATGGTCATGATTTCGTATGCTTTTGAATGGGAATTGCCGGTCTATGTATCTTAAATGTCTTTGGTAAATGAAAGGAATTTCCGCCAGTTAACCTTTTGTTGCATACTCTAAAACTGGTAAATTCCCAATGTTAAATTTAGTATTCTCCTACTAAAAGGATCATGCTGAATGAGAAAAAAATTATTTTGTGTGAAATAATTTTTTATTATTTGAGTTACAGCTTGTCCACTATAGTGGACACTATGAACACAGAACTGAAGTGTAGTCCTGTCAGAAAAATAATTATTATGCTAGTTTTCTTCTTGAATATTATCATATTCTAAAAATATTTATGGTTAAAATTGAGAAAATATTCATTGATGGTGAAATTTGTGAAAACACTCCGTTTATGCATCGATGCAAAGGTAAATTTTACTTTTTACGCATGAATATGTTGACTTTCTTTTACATAGTTCCATCTTGCATCGTTGTGTACTTTGGGATGTTTGACAGGGAAAGTGTTCCATCTTGTCATATCTGGTGTCCTTGTGTACAGAATTTGCTCTTACTGGCAATTGTTTTAGTTGTTTGTCTTCCATATTCTGTAGATTCTGGAATCAAATGCCATCAGATTGTCGCGTCACTGATTGAATGAGTCCACTTGCTACAGCCAGTTTAAATTTTCCAAATTGTATGTCGCAATTTGGAAACAAGCTTCTGTATAAAATCCATGCAATAACAGCAGTTACATCAATTAAATGGGATATAATTCTTTTATACTACTTCTTGGTTTTCAGGTGAGTTCTGTATAATGCACATAACATGTTACATTTATCTACTCCTACTATATTTTGGTTAGAATCTTCAATTAGAGCTGTCTGGTCAATTTCAATTAATAAAATATATTTTATAAATGTTTTGTAGATATCAATCATAAAATTGTTTTTTGTTATTTTATTGTTTTTTCAATATTGTCATACAGACCTATTACAAACAGAACACATATGCGATTTTTTTTTAACTAATAAATTGCATAAATAAATGAAATCAGGCAATTATAGCTTTAAAAATGTGAAAGAGATGAAAATTTATATAAAATATGCCTGCATACTACTAAAATCACAAAAACACGTCAAATTTATATTTTAAAATTTTCACTGTTTACACTCATGACGTCCACTTCAGTTGACAGAATAAAATTTCATAATGTTGATGGTGTGCATGGCGTCCACTATAGTGGACATTATGTAAATCTTCCATAAAATAAACAAAAAAAGATTTTATACTTGTTTTTCAGTTGTCTATTAGGCCAAGACATTTAAAAACAATAATTAATGAACAAAGTATCATTTAAATAATATTATTATATGTTTAGAGACATTTTAGTTCATGCTGACCGACTTACCGGCTTTCTGATGGGACATCAATAATAATTCTATCTCAAGAAGTAAGTTAACCGTCTCGCAGAGCTATTTCGATTTTTTCCCAGAAAGCATGAATGTCAAAAAATAGCATGAGCTTTAAATAGGAACTGTGAATGAAATAGGTTGGATAAGAAAAAATTGCCAATTTTGTCCACTGTAGTGGGCAGTATGCAACAAAGGGTTAATGACAAACGATATTTCAAAAAATTTTTAGTACTCTGTCAAGTTTATATTTTCCGGACTAACCAAAGTAGGATTTTGACACTTCTATATCTCCGGTTCTATTTATGATAGAAACAAAATTCTTGTTTCTATGGAATGGGGCGTGCCACGTGAATCAGAAAACAAAAATAAAGTTGAATCCGGCCAATAGGTTTTTAGCAAATGCGATTTTAAAAGTGCTGTTTTTTGCGCTTTTGAAATTCTTGTTCTGACCAAATCTGTTGACAGGGCTACAGCAATGCATAATTATCAGATTTTTACGCGGATTACGTCATTAAAATTGTTTTTATGTGTAGTTCAAACCTTTGAAAGTTTCATGTAAAAATATTAATTAGTTTTTTATTTATACCAGTTTAAAGTCTCTTTATTTTTGCAGCGTGGCGTGCGTAGTATGTGAGGCATTCTCACAATCTTTTGACTTTCAAGTCCCGGAATAATAATTTTTATTTTAGTAAAAGAATTAAAGTAATACCCGCTAGCTTCTTATTATTGCAGCGTGGCAAGTGGCATACATAAAATGTGAGGCATTCTCACAGTCTTTTGACTTTAAAGTCCTTGGATAATAATTAGGGTTTCGTTCATCTGATGAAACCCTATTCGTCTCGCTCCTCTGTCTGTCTGTCTGTTCGTCCGTCTGCCTGTCCGTCACAGAGCCCGTTCTCAAAAACTATATATGTTGGAGACTTAAAATTTTGCATACGTATAGCTGAACACCTCACATCAAACGACAAATTCTAAAATTTTGAAAAAGTCTTATATTTAACCCTCTGGGCTCCAACTTGTGTATTTTAATCTTTTTGTTCTAACTGAGTCTCTAATTAAGTTGAAGGCTTAAAATTTTGAATACTTATAGCTGAACAATCACATCAAACGACAAATCATAAAATTTTGAAAAAGTTTTATATTTAACACTCTGGGCTCTAAATTGTTTATTTTAATCTTTTTGTTCTAACTGAGCCCCTAATTAAGTTTAATACTTGAAATTTTGCATGCTTATAGCTGACCACCTCACATCAAACGACAAATTCTAAAATTTTGAAAAAGTCTTATATTTAACCCTCTGGACTCCAACTTGTGTATTTTAATCTTTTTGTTCTAACTGAGCCCCTAATTAAGTTTAATACTTGAAATTTTGCATACTTATAGCTGAACACCTCACATCAAACGACAAATCATAAAATTTTGAAAAGTCTTATATTTAACCCTCTGGGTTCTACCTTGTGTATTTTAATCTTTTTGTTCTAACTGAGCCCCTAATTAAATTTAATACTTGAAATTTTGCATACTTATAGCTGAACACCTCACATCAAACAACAAATTCTAAAATTTTGAAAAAGTCTTATATTTAACCCTCTGGACTCCAACTTGTGTATTTTAATCTTTTTGTTCTAACTGAGCCCCTAATTAAGTTGAAAGCTTAAAATTTTGAATACTTATAGCTGAACACATCACATGAAACGACAAATCATAAAATTTTGAAAAAGTCTTATATTTAACCCTCTGGGCTCTAACTTGTTTATTTTAATCTTTTTGTTCTAACTGAGCCCCTAATTAAGTTTAATACTTTAAATTTTGCATACTTATAGCTGAACACCTCACATCAAACGACAAATCCTAAAATTTTGAAAAAGTTTTATATTTAACCCTCTGGGGTCATACTTGTGTATTTTAATCTTTTTGTTCTACCTGAGCACCTAATTAAGTTTAAGACTTAAAATTTTGCATACTTATAGCTGAACACATCACATCAAACGACAAATCATAAAATTTTGAAAAGTCTTATATTTAACCCTCTGGGTTCTACCTTGTGTATTTTAATCTTTTTGTTCTAACTGAGCCCTTAATTAAGTTTAAGACTTGAAATTTTTCATACTTATAGCTGAACATCTCACATCAAACGACAAATCCTAAAATTTTGAAAAAGTCTTATACTTAACTCTCTGGGGGTCCAACTTGTGTATTTTAATCTTTTCGTTCTAACTGAGCCCCTAATTAAGTTTAACAAGGAGAGGGCCAACCTTGTTAATCACAGATTTTGATTATTTTAATATATGTTGTAGGGTAGAGACCCCTTAGTGTCAGGTTCAACGGATTTTATCCAACGCTCCTCGGTTCTTGAGAAACCGGGGGGGGGGGGGTCTAATAATAGTACACAACTTAAATACTTATTTTGCAACCGCAATAGTAGGTTGTCGTAGCTCAGTTGGTTCGGCGTTTGCCGGCTGATCCGCGGGCCCGGGTTCGATACCTGAATGCGCTACATTTGTTTTTCTCATTTTTTGTTTTATAAATATACTTGTAAGTATAATTAATAATCTCATTGTCAATTAAAATTTATAACATTGTATATCAATTACAAGTTTAACCTATTTAATTTTTTACTTTTAACTAAATAATTGTAGAAAACATCATAAAACTGTTAATTTTTTAAAAATCACTTTTAAAATGTATTTCATATGTTCTTTATTGATGCAATGATATTGAACAATTGTGTCAATTTGTGATTTTAAAGAAACATCATTTACGCATTGCTTTAACAAAGGAAGGCAATTTGATAATACTATTATTCTGTTTTTAAAGTAACAAGCATTATTATATTAAAAATTAGCATCAGAATTAAATTACAATAGATTTTTTGCATATTAAAGATTTTTTAATTTGTAATACGTATGCTTGCGCTTTCAATTAGTTTGCTTTCACCTTTACCTGCTTTCTGCTTTTATTTTTATTTTATTTGAAATTCTTTTATTTTATCATAACTAGATGGCACCACAACAGATTTTGTCACGATTTTGGAATTTGTATCATTCAATAATAGATCTAATTTCTTTTTAAACCTCTTTAAAGGATGAGAAATAATAGTTTAAAAATAAAAAATGATAAATTTAAGTTTGTTAACATTATAATTAATGTATGATATTAAAATATGTAATTGAAATTATTAAATTATAATTACAAGTATATTTATAAAACAAAAAATGAGAAAGACGAAAAATGTAGCGCGTTCGGGTACCGAACCCGTTCCCGCAGATCAGCCAGCGAACGCCGTACCAACTGAGCTACGTCCAACCTATCATTGCGGTTGCAATGTAAGTATTTAAGTTGTGTACTATTATTAGACCCCCCCCCCCCCCTCGGTTTCTCAAGAACTAAGGAGCGTTGGATAAAATCCGTTGAACCTGACACTAAGGGGTCTCTACCCTACAACATATATTAAAATAATCAAAATCTGTGATTAACAAGGTTGGCCCTCTCCTTGTAAGACTTGAAATTTCGCATACATATAGCTGAACACCTCACATCAAACGACAATTCGTAAAATTTTGAAAAAGTCTTATATTTAACCCTCTGGGCTCTAACTTGTGTATTTTAAGCTTTTTGTTCTGAATGAACCCTTAATTAAGTTTAAGACTTTTTTGCATACTTATAGCTGAACACCTCACATCGAACGACAAATCATAAAATTTTGAAAAAGTTTTATATTTAACCTTCTGGGCTCTAACTTGTGTATTTTAAGCTTTTTTTCTAACTGAGCCCCTATTTCAGTTGAAGACTTGAAATTTTGCATACGTATAGCAGAACACTTGCGATCACACGAGAAATCATAAAATTTTCAAAAAGTCTCGGGCTCTAACTTGTGTATTTTAAGCAATTTTTCTAACCTCCCCCCATTGCACTCGGTGGGAACTTTTCTAACTTTTGCCAACACCACTTTGACCACTCTTTCATATTATGCACATAGCCTTACATATAACAATTCCACTTTTTACCGCCAGGGGGCGCCTACCTATCTCGGGTGCTATAGACCCGATTCCCTCGACTAGTATACCTACGGATAGGTTGTAAACGGAGTTTCGTTCGGGTAGAGGCAGGGGCGTAAACCACCCTGGTCACGTAGGGGGGTGTAGACTCATAAATTTCCGACTCCAAGAAGAAAAATTTCCGAGTACTATTGCCAACAAAATGCCGACTAATTAATATATATATACACTTATGTCCAAAAGTTTAGCATGTATGATAAAAACGAAGAAGGGATATCGTAAATATCTTACGAAATTATTAAACTTTATAGATGATAGATGAAAGTCTCAAGATAATTATGACTGAGCGTTATCGAGATAGTCAAATAGGTTTCAAAGCGTTGATGTTGATTCCTTTTGAATTATTAATGTATGTTTCTAAAAATTAGTGGTGAAGTACTATGATTAATATATGTAGAAAATTGCGGTTTGGAACTCCAAACTGCTTTATTTGATAACGATATATCCTGTTTCTAAAAGTACAAAATTTGATGAAACTGGATGATTGAATGTCTGGGGATTCGATGCCCGTTTTTTTTTTTTACCAATAAAGGGCTTAATGCATTTTATTTTTTCTGTGTATGGCATATTTATTCACATAGACTCCACTCCGAATAAAAATTCAAATTCTGAATTAAGCATAAGGAATCCTGTTACCAGTGTACGATGTACGTCTACAACATAAAAAAAGTCAAAATTTAAAAGATTGAAAATTTTCGAATGAACAAAACTTATATCCATTTCTCAGTACTTCAATAAAAGTTAATGAAATTTTGTACGTTTAGTAACAATATATATCGCTATGTAACAAAGCCGTTTTTTATTCTAATCCGCATTTTCCTATACATATTAATCATAGACTTTCTCCCCTAATTTTTATATAAATTTATTAATAATTCGAAAGGAATCGACATCAGCGCTTTAAAATTATTTTACGATCTCAATACGATACGCGAAGTCATAATTATCTTGTGAATTTCATCTATAAAATTTAATAATTTCGTAAGTAATCTGTTAAAATTGTTTCTTTCTGAGTAAAATTGAAATCCGTTTGCTTGGGGAATATTTAAAGACAAAAGTGTGCGAAAAATACGGGATTTCTTAATTCTTTCTAACGACATACTTTAAAGCTGGGTAAAAATTTGTTGTCACCCCTGTTTTTTCGAACTAAACAAAATTCAGTAATAATAATAATAACAATATAAAGAAAATCAAATACAATTGAGAAAATAAAAAGAAAGCGAAAGTATTATTTCTGATAGAAGTTAACTCGTATAGATTGTAAAATATCCAGATTATTTCGAGATAAAAATTCATTGGGTGTTTTCAATTTCCTCCGGTATCATATAAATTTCTTGAAACACATTTTTAAATCAATCTAAAATTACGTAAAAGCGTAAAAAAAAAATTAACATCTTTTTTTAATAAAATAAAAAGAAAACACAAAATTAGTAGAAAAAATAAAACCATAATTATTTTCGATTAAAGGTAAAATTCGTGTAGAGTGGAAAATATCCAGGGTAAAGTACTAAATATTTGCAATTCAGTTTTGAATTTTTATCGGATATCACCTAAATTCCGTGATACAAGTTTCTAACTAAATTTAAAGTTAGATAAAAAAAAAAAAATAGAAGTTTCTTCACTTCAATCAGTATGTCTTAAAATTTCCAGACTAAACTAAAAACTTTCCGACTATACATAAACACAGCTGGATCTCGATATCTCGAAGTCAAAGGGAACAGAAAAAAGTTCGGAATATCAAAGTTTTCCATCAAAATATCAAGGTTACAAATAATATTAACATTACTGGAATATGTATATAAATATTTTGTTTCTTCATATCGAGGTTTTCGAGTTCACAACATTTGACAAGTCAAAGTTTTTCTGAATAGTTTTAATCACAAAAATAAAATCCGTAATATTTCCGACTAAGTATAAATTTACATATGTTTTCTTCGTTCTAAATTGTTTTTTCTAATTTTCTAATTAAAAACTACAAGGGAAAAAAATCCGACTAAGAATAAAATTTTATAGGTTTTCTTCGCTTTAACTTGTTTTTCTTATTTACTAATTAAAAACTACAAAAACATTTCTCAAATTCATAAGTTTTTATACGTTATTGCCATTTTTTTTCGACTGAACTTACTTTTTTCCGATTGAACGGGAATTTTTCCGACTGATTTTTTCATTTTTCCAATTTATAAACTTTTATAGGTTAATACCATTTTTTCCGACTAAACGTACTTTTTCCGATCCAACGGAAATTTTCCGACTGATTTTTTCGTAGGGGGGGTGTTGCACCCCCCCGTACCCCCCCCAGGATTTACGCCCCTGGGTAGAGGTTTGTGTAAAATAGAGTGCGCCCCCTGGTGGCGAAATGTGGAACTAACAGATTTCGCAAAAGGATAAAGTGTTTTGAAAGGAATATTAAACGAAACCCTCTGTGCGATCTGTGATCACACTTACACACTTGTTTTTACTTTCTTCTATCTCTACAATAAGAAAGTATTAGATTCGTGAAAAATCTATCCGATCAAGCAAAATAATTTCTGTCGAAACACAACTGGAGCAGAACCGAATACCGATAACAAAAAACCGAAATCTGACATGAACAAATTTGATAACCGACAAAAATATTCTAAAGCACCATAAGCCGATCCGAGTAAGACAAAATAATTTCTGTGAACACGCAACAGGAACCGAACCTAAGAATTCCATTAGAAAAAATCCTACACGAACCAAATCTGAGACGCGACAGAAATCTTCCAAAGAACCAAAAACCGATCCCAGCAAGAAAAAATAATTTCCGTGGACACGCAACTCGACCCGAACCTAAATTTTTTTTTTTGAAAAAGAAAACGAAATTAGACCCGAACCTAATATGATAACCGACGAAAATAATCAAAATAACCATAACCCGATTCAAGAAACACAAAATAATTTCCGTGGACGCAACACGACCCGAACCTAAAAATTCCATTAGAAAAAACCGAAATCTGACACAAACCAAATCTGAACCCGATAAAAATATTCCAAAGAACCATAACCCGATCCGAGCAAAACAAAATAATTTCCTTGGACATGCAGCCCGAACCGAACCTAAAAATTTCATTAAAAAAACCTGAAATCTGTCCCGAACCAAATCTGAATCCGACAAAAATATCCCCAAAAAACATAACCCGATACGAACAAGAAAATATAATTTCCGTGGATGCAACACGACCCCAACCTAAAAATTCCATTAGAAAAAACCCAAAATCTGACACGAATTAAATCTGAACCCGACAAAAACATTCCCAAGAACCATAACCCGATCCGAACAAGACAAAATAATTTCCGTGAACACGAAACCCGACCCAAACTATTTTTTTTATAAAAAAACGAAATATAACCCGATCCAAATTTGATAACCGACAAAAATATTCTAAAGAACCATAATCCGACCCGAGCAAGACAAAACAATTTCCTTGGACACGCAAC
The DNA here is from genome assembly GCA_963932465.1 of Maratus speciosus. Taxonomy (NCBI): domain Eukaryota; kingdom Metazoa; phylum Arthropoda; class Arachnida; order Araneae; family Salticidae; genus Maratus; species Maratus speciosus. The sequence goes on along the minus strand of OZ010789.1, from coordinate 515,667,716 downwards.
CCGAACCGAACCTAAAACTTCCATTAAAAAAAAACGTGAAATCTGACCCGAACCATATCTGAATTCGAAAAATTATCCCTAAAAACCATAACCCGATACGAGCAATATAAAATAATTTCCGTAGACGCAACACAACCCGAACCTAAAAATTCCTGTAGAAAAAACCCGAAATCTGAGACGAACAAAATCTGAACCCGACAAAACTATTCCCAAGAACCACAACCCGATCCGATCAAGACAAAATAATTTCCGTGAACACGCAACCCTACTCGAACCTAAAGTTTTTTGAAAAAAAAACCCGAAATATGATCCGAACCAAATATAATAACCGACAAAAATATTCTAAAGAACCATAACCCGTTCCGAGCAGTACAAAGTAATTTCGTTGGACACGCAAACCCAACTGAACCTGAAAATTCCATTTAAACAAAACCCTGAAATCTGAACCGAACCAAATCTTAATCCGACAAAAATATCCCCAAAAACCATAACCCGATGCGAGCAAGACAAAATAATTTCCGTGGACGCAACACGTCCCGAGCATAAAAATTCCATTTAAAAAAACACGAAATCTGACACGAACCATATCTGAACCCGACAAATAAACGATTCCAATGAACCATAATCCGATCTGAGCAAGGCAAAATAACTTCTGTGGAGACGCAACCCGATACGAACCTAAAAATTTAGTTTGAAATAAGCAAGAAATATGACGCGAACAAAATATTATAATCGACAAAAATATTCTAAAGAACCGTAAGCCGATCCGGGCCAGACAAAATAATTTCCGTGGACATGCAACCCGACTCGAACCTAAAAATTGCACTAGAAAACCCCTGAAATCTGAACCGAACCGAGCCAAATCTGAATCCGAGAAAAATATTCGAAAGAATCATAACCGGATCCGAGCAAGAAAGAATTATTTCCGTTGTCATGCAACCCAATCCAAACCTGAAAGTTCTACTTGAAGTTAACCCGAAACCCGAACAGTACCCGAAATAAAAATACACCAGGCCGTACCCCGATCCGAGCAAGGCAAATTAATTTTCGTGTATACTCAATACGACCAGAATCTGAAAATTCTGTTTGAAGTCAACCTGAAATCCGACCCCGAACCCGATCTGGAAAGGACAAAATTATTTCAAAGAGCCGTAACCCGATCCGAGCAAGACAAAATTATTTCTGTCGACACGAAACCGGACTCATTTGAAGTCAACCCGAAAACGGACCATAACCTATTTTGGACCGAGTTCAATTATAACTTTCTGGTTCGGATCGGGTTATAATTCTTTGGAATATTTATCTCGGGTTAAGATTTGGTTCGGGTCTGGTTTCAAGTTAACTTCAAATGGAATTTTTAGGTTCTGGTCGTATTGTGTGATTACGGAAACTAATTTGCCTTGCTCGGATCCGGTTATGGATCTTTGGAATATTTTTGTCGAGTTCAAATTTCGGGTTCCTTTCAAATGAAATTTTCAGATTCGGATCGGTTTGCGTGTCAACGTAAATTATTTTGTCTTGCTCGTATCGGATTATTGACCTTTGGAATATTTTTGTCGGGTTGAAATTTCGTTTTTTTTTCAAATGAAATTTTTTGGTTCGGATCGGGTTGCGTGTCCACGGAAATTATTTTGTTTTGCTCGGTTCGGGATACGGTTCAATGGAATGTTTTTGTTGCATTCAGATTTGGTTCGGGTCAGATTTCGGGTTTTTTCAAATGGAATTTTTAGGTTCGGATCAGGTAACATGTCCACGGAAATTATTTTGTCTGTTGGGATCCGGTTATGGTTCTTTGGAGTTTTTTGTCGGGGTCATATTTGGTTTGGATCAGATTTCGCTTTTTTTTCAAAGGGAATTTATAAGTTCGGGTCGGGTAACATGTCCACGGAAATTATTTTGTGTTGCTCGGATCCGATTATGGTTCTTTGGAATATTTTTGTTGGGTTCAGATTTGGTTCGGGTCAGATTTCTGGTTTTCTTCAAAGGGAATTTTTAGGTTCGTGTTGGGTTGCGTGTGCACGGAAATTAATTTGTCTTGATCGGATCGGGTTACGGTTATTTTCAATATTTTTGTCTGCTATCAGATTTGGTTCGGGTCAGATTTCGGGTTTTTTCAAATGGAACTTTCAGGTTCGGGTCGTGTTGCGTGTAGACTGAAATTATTTTGGCTTGCTCGGATCGGCTTACAGTCTGTTGTAATTTATTTTTGGAGGTTCGGTTCGGGTTATGGATTTATAAGTCTAAAAATATCACCCTGATTGGGAAATAAGTGGTTACTTGCCAATTAGCCTAACCGCTGTCTAGGCTCTATGCAATAGACCTGAAAATAATAGGCTAATTGGAAAATGAGAGTTGATTCTCCAATTAACCTACGACATGTATATCTCACATTGCAGTAAACATTTAAAGTTGGTTAAAACTCGCGCGATTACGGGTTGAACATAAAAAAGGCAAAAATTCGCCAAAAACGTAAAATAAAAAAAATTATTCAAAATTTCCGAATTTTGTGGCCCCAATCCTTCATGAGTCCCCTACTAGCAAACCGTGTGCGAAATTTCGCAGCCCTGCGCCCTGTGGTTTCCAAGTTTGCGAGTTTGCATAGATAGATACGCGCACGGATTTTAATAGGATAGATTTTATTGCAGTTAAGCTCTCTATTGTAAGGCGGCATTGAAGCATTTACGGTTCGTTTACAAGGTTACATTACAACCGATAGATGTTTACTGAGTGGCATGTATTTTAATGAATTTGTACCTTTTCAATCTCCAGACAATTTTAGGTTACTTGAAAGTTGAATATGAATTCAATTTGTTCATCTAAAGGCTCGACGATCCAGGTTTTTACTTTATGAAAGATGTTTCTATTGTCTACTTTATTAAAATGCTTCTAGATTTCAGCCCACACCCTTTTAAAATTCCAATACTATGGGTATTTTTGCACACAAAATTTAGATAACAATTAAATGAACTTTTATTTTGCATGAAATCGGAATGATGTTTGACAAAGGTACTACGCACAATAATCATCGGCGAATGTCCTGCTGATATTTGAGGAGAAACTGTATTATAGAAAAGTGCCAGTGGACCTCGATTAGGGAAAGATTCTAGGTAAACACTGACTACGGAGAAACCACAGAACAAGCTCAGAAAAATAATGTAAGTACTTGAGTGAATCACAGAGTACTTATAGTCATGAAAACAATTCAACAGAACTTAAGGATCACTGTTTATCATACTGAAATAAGCGGGAAAGTGTTCAATTCTGTATTGCTTTTATACTAAAATGCATATACACTCAAATATTCTTTTCAACATTCCAAACTTTGCAATTTATTCAATTTAAACCATTTTACAAAGGTAATACAGTGAGTCTGTTTTTTTATTACATAATTTTTTTTTCATTTTTTTACAATCCTTTTATATCAAATAAATTTTTGGCAGTTTTGTTGTAATTTCTCCTTTCCTTTCATTTAAAAAGATTAATAAGGGGATTTATTAAACTAATCGATTCTGTTATTTTGGAATTGGTAATTAAAGGATGTTATCAATGCGCCATAAATAGCTTTTAGTTAATTTTTAATCAGATAATAGAGCTACTTAAAAGTTTACAAATATGACTGAAATTAAGGAAAATCATTTCATAACGATGAAATATCGAATTCTGAACTTTTATTGAACTGAATTATTATTTATCGTATGAATGATCCGAAATATGTGAGGAAATACTTGGAAAGCATATGACTTAGTATGTCCTGCTAGTCATGTAAAAAACAATTATGAATTTAGAAAGTACATGCATCGAAAATTCAGAAAATCCAACAAGTGTTAGAGCTTATGAAAACAATTTCTAAAAAAAGATGCTTAATCAGATAATCTGAGTTTCTGCCGCGCTTATCGGAGGGATATTGGATTTCAAAATTATAAAAAAAGAAACTAATTTTATTTAAAAATTACTTCAAGCACGCCCGGTGATAAAACAAATTCTCATTATTCAGTCTGTTTTTAAGTCTTTACCCATTTTATGTAAAATGATGTGAATTTTGAAAATGTAATGTCAGTTTTTCAAAAGTTATTAAAATAAAATCCTTACTGAGTTAATTTATGAATCACCCTATAGCTTAAAGAACAACAGCTAAAAATATTGCTGGTTAGTTCGACACGTTTTATTATTTCTAAAAAAATAAATGGTTTCTTCTGAGATTTGTAAAGATCGATAAAATGTATTTGAATTGTTTTTAAAAAGTCCAACATTATGTCTTACTAGATATATTATACTTTTGAAAACTTTATAGCCTCACTATTAAATTATTTTTTTTTTACTTCTATCATCTTTCGTTTATCTTTTCTTTTCTGAATTAAAATGGAATATGTATAATGCAAATGAAATACTTTACAAAAAGAAGTGATATCTAATAAAAAACAACTCGTTGTAAATGATGCCGCCAAGCCACAAACTTAAAACGTCGGTCATAAAAAGAAGTGATATCACATAAAAAAAAGTGATATAGAAGTGCATACTCCGAGTGCCGTGTAAAAATCTATCACTACTCATAATGTTTCCAAAGGACTCGGAGTGAGGTACAGTATGTGAAAACTGCTTGGCGACCTGCAGGCGGATATTTAATGTATGCAGTACCTATACCAATTTCAGAAAATTGTGAAAGTCGAAAAAATTAATTTTAATTTCCCATTATATCACTCTTATAAATATTTGTAGGAGGAAGATCTGTAATAAATCAGAAAGATTTGTAAGACAAGAAGGAAATGGTATGTAATTGTGGTAATCATCTATTATTTCAATTACACTTTTCATTATTTTAAGCATAATTTTTAATTACATAAATGCGTTTAATAATACACTGTATTAAAATTAAAGGGGAAACTGGTACAATGCATACTGTTTATGACAGATTTATTTTTTAAACGTAAATGTCGTGTTTCCAACATAAGGAATATTATATAATACTAGTAGCCTTACTAGAGCAGATTTTTCCCCTGTCATGTGCACTTCCGTTTACGCAGGCTTTTCTGCAATATATCTTAGTTTAATTAACGTCTATTATTAGGTGCATTGTTAGTAATATTCATATGATCAATATTTTTTATTATTATTTTACAAACTCAAAATGCTTATTACATGTTTACTTAGAAAATCCTCCTCATAAAAGTGGTCTATCTCGTTCAAATAATGGTATTCAACAAATCGATCCCATGATATTAAATAAGAATGGGCAAGTAAACATCATAAGCTTCGAATTTTCACAGTTTAATGGGAGAAGTAATACAAGAAAAAAATTGTTAAACAAATATTCATATGTAAGTGCAGTAAGAACAAACATTATAAAAGCCTGCAGGTCGCCAAGCAGTTTTCACATACTGTACCTCACTCCGAGTCCTTTGGAAACATTATGAGTAGTGATAGATTTTTACACGGCGCTCGGAGTATGCACTTCTATATCGCTTCTTTTTATGTGATATCACTTCTTTTTATGACTGACGTTTTAAGTTTGTGGCTTGGCGGCATCATTTACAACGAGTTGTTTTTGATTAGATAAACTTCCTACTGAAAGTATAAGTAGTATTTTGCTTATACTAACATGATTTTGAGTGCCATTTGTTTCTCATGCTTTATGATGTATTTTGTTCTGTTATCCACACGGTATTAAAATATGCAATCATAAAATAAGAAATACGAGAATATATACTAAAAACTTCTCTGAAAAATTGCCTGACAGTGCAAATTCCATTGAAATCCATTATCCAGTAATATAGTAGATTATAAAGAAATCTCGTAATATGTTGATATCACAATCTTGGCTTATTAACAGCATTCTGTTTATCACAAAAAATATAAAGCAACTGATAAATCATTTTTAAATAAATTAAAAGAAAATTGTTAAAAAGAAAAAAATTTTAGAGCACCAATTGAATTGTTAAATTGTATCAATTGACCTACCAAACAAAGCACAATCAATAAAATATAAACACAAAACGCACAATCACGTGATCAAATCACCCACAAAATTTCTCTGGGTCGCCCGCGCCAAGTTTGTGTATGGTTGGTTAGTAAATTTTAAATGCTGAACAAGCTAAAGTAGATGAAGTAGGTCACGTGATGCTTTCGCCGCATATTTTGGATTTTATCTGAGTGAACATAGGCATTCTGTTACGAAAACCATGTTTTGGAAGGATAAAGAAATATAGTTGTTGGTTTTACTTGTTTTGAACCATAAAAATAATGAAATAATTAAATTATTTTAAAATTCCTTTATGGTAAAAACTTCTTAGCATACGCGCGGCTTTAACTGCGCTTCTGAACAGACCCTCAGACACGCTGAGCAATGGAGCAATGGAATGGACGCTGAGCAATGGAATTTATTCCAAATCTGGAATAAAGTCCATTGGTTCCAAATCCTCTGGTTCGAGGCTGAAAAAAGTCACGTGATACCGGTAATTTACCCAAAGATCTTCTAACTGATATGAAGGGAGGCTATACTACTGCTTTCCGCATGAACTGTTTCACTGGCTGTCGAGGGTTTTTCATTACGTCTACGGAGCCTTCCCATCCTTACGCTAGAAGTTTTTACCTTGACCACGTGATCAAAACGTTGATGGAATATCCTCCATTGGCGATTCAAGCGCTCGAATGCGCCGTCTGGTGGAGAAAAGATACTTCTCGCTTCAGGAAAATGTCATACAAGGTGTAAGCACATTACATTACCTCAGACACAATGCATTACATGTATTTTTAAGTTGTTCAGAATGGTTATTTTTTTGCACAATTTCAGATTTCATGTGACATTTGTTTTCTGTGTTACATGACAAGTAAAATTATCCGAATTGGAATCTCTAAAACTTTCAAACGCATTTACAATAAAAAAAAATTTTCAATGGCATTTTAGCACCAGTTAACCCTTTCCGGAACAGACAAATTTTGTTGTAAAATGATGTAACTAGCAAAAGCCATTCTTTGTTTGGATTCGAGAAGCATTATTTAATAAGTTAAATATTTGAAAGTAACAATATTTTTTATTATTATTTTTGCATCTTTATTAAGCAAAAACGTTATTTCATGTTTTGACGAATTCTTATTTTAGAAATGTAAATTCAGCCAAACAACTAAGAATTTCCTCGGAATTTTTTATTAATGATATAAGATTGTTATAAATAAAAATATTTTCGAAGCAAAATTTTACAAAGTATTTTAAAATTTTCAACTGTTTTAAAGATGTTTTTACATTTTCCAATAGCCTCTGGTGTTTTCTCAAATAGTTTGAAATAGGTATGTTTCCAATCTTTGTAATTCACATCAAGTAATCTTTGCTAGCAGTCTTAGAGTCTTACATTCGAAGAGAGCTTGAAGAAAGTTACTTCTTCAAAATCCTATTTTCTGGAAAAACATTTGAAATCTGCTCTCGTTGATACTAAGAATTATTAACTGTAAAACTTGTCATTCTAATTTCTTCTTTTTTCTGCATGTTAGCATATGAGAATTTTTGATATTGTAGAATCTCTCTGATTGTAAGATCTCTCGTAAGGAAATTTTTTATAGAATCTTAAACCTTGAAGGGTTTTCACCCTCGACAACGCTACGTTGCTACGTACCACGTACGTTAAGCCAAATAGTGTCTCTTTATCCTCAATTTCTACAACTGCTTTTTCTAATGTTAAACCATGGGATTTATGAATTATTACTGCAAAAGGTAACTGCGGAGGAAATTGTTTTCTTGAGCAATTTATATTTCCATTTTTCCAGAATTTAGTTATTGGTGGAATCGGAACGCAGCCATTCTGATAAGTTGAATGACTGTAGTTTTCAAATTTAACCATGATTATTCGCGGCATCTGGTCTGGTAGCCCGTGATTTTCTTCATTAATAATATCTGCAACATAGCCTAAAGCGCCGTTTACTAATCCTTTTTCGGTCCAGAAATTAGAACGTAACATTACTAAAGTAATGTTACGTTCCAGTTGATGAACGTGACTCAATTGATAAACTAAAAAATGTTTCAAGTCCGTTTTTCATTTCAGAATCGGCCAACTTTGCTTTAGAACAATTATAACAGAACTAATGCTTTCCATAAATTGTTTTTAAATGGCAAACATATTAAAAATAATACTAATAGTAATTACTTCTCAATAGTAAATATGTTTTATTTGATTCAATTTTCAACCTTTGAATTCGAATAACACTTTATATAAGAATTTAACAATTAATTTTATTTGTTTACAATTCTTTTGTTGCCACTTTACAAAAAAATCATAACATAATTCTTTTAAAATGCGTAAGTATCGTCTGCGTAAATGACTTCACATAATAAGAATAAATTGTGTATTTGAATTCGTAACACTGAAAAATACTTTTATAATTGAATGTAAATAATTGAATTTTCACATTTTTTTAATTCATTAAAAATATGCTATAATTTTCATAAAAAAGGCATTTTAAAAATTTCATAAAGAAATCGTGAAAGTATTATATGATTAAAAGGAATGAGCACCAAAATATGCTCCATTTCCAAACAATCTTAATAAAGTATTCTATTAAAATGTATATTTTCCTCTCAAATAACATATATTTTTAATATAAGAAAGTTTAATGTTCTTTTACAGTTTGAAGTATAAATTCTGCAGTTATTTTCAATATTTAAAATATTTAGTCTTCACAAAATGCAGATATATAGGGTCCTTTCCTTATTTAAATAATTTTTAAAAAATGAGAAATTTTGATGCAACGATAATATTTCACGTACTTTCATGACTTTATTTATTTTTGCTGACTCAACGATTTTTATTTACTGCAAGAAATACGCAAGCTTCATGATCGTTTACAAAAATAAACCCGTATAATGGAAATATATATTCAACAAAATAATAAAAAATGTTTTTTGTTAAATCATTCGATAAGAAAATAATACTGTCAGAATCTACAGGTCATATTTAATTTCTATCAAATCCAAAAATATTTCTTTCCTTAATTAAATTTAAAAAACAGTTTTTGAGATATTTTGGCGGAATAATGAAAATATACTTTATTTATGAAATTAATTAATAAATAATTAAAATAAATTAATTAAAATAATAAATGTGTTAAGGTTATTCTCTAAAAAAATAATAATATTATGCAAATCTACAGATCATAATTTATTTTTATGCTTAATTTCAAGTCAAAATACTGAACAGTTTTTTTTTTTTTTTTTTTTTTTTTTTTTTTTTGTCAAATGTACGACAGAATGTAATTTGTGTAGCCTAATAGAAGCCTTCGCTCATCCTAATAATTGACTGACACCGGAATTTACAAACGGATTTTAAAAAATTAAAAACTTGTTATTTTAAACTTTCATTGTAAAAGCAAAATTTTATCTGGGAGCACGGCAGTGCGTCCGCCAAGTTCGCACAAGCCGTAAGCTACCTTTTCCTGAACCATTTCAGCATACTTTTCACCCCCTCATAACGTCGTTTTAGGGAGAGATATAGAATTTTTTCTTTTATACACATGTTAGTATGATCAAACTGAACTAAGGTTCCACGGTTTCATGTTTCTGTATTTAGTAGTTTTCGAAATATTAAATTCCGAAAAAGCGCTTTTTTGTCACTGACTCACTTCGCATCATCAAATAACTAAGGTACTTCTAGAAATCGTAGAATAATGAAATCTCACAAGTAAGTCGGTTTTGCAGCACAATTAACCAGAAAAATCTGAAAACACAGAATTTCCGCCTCTAAACCCTTCAAACAGGGGGTGTTGATTTGGCTGTAAACAGGTCCTAACACATTCAATTGTGCCAATGTTGGTCGCCAAAACTCGATTACAGAGTTTTGAAGGGGTCACGAAATTTCAAGCAGAATAAAATTTTATATATATGATTTTCCAAAGATGTTTGTTAAATAGAAAAAATAAATAGAACCTAAAAATTTTAATCAGTATAGGTTATGATATATTTACGATAATAAAACATTTAACAAATATAATCGCAATTCGGTACGTTTCCAATATAGTAGCCTTGGCGAAATAGAAAAAATAGCCTTGACGAGAAAAGAAATTTGATAAATAACGTATTTTCTGGCTACCTATTTACTGTGTCATATACACAAGCAATTTTTTCCATATGTATACAATTTATTTAATGTAAGGAACCCGTTTATTTATATTTATATACCAACATAAATAATTTGGGCACAGATGTCATATTTGCCCCATATTGGCACGATTTTTTTCTGATGTCATATACGCAATGTATACTTAAGCGGCGCCAAAGTGTCGTTATTTTGCTTGGTATGGTAACCCGGATGTTGTTGTTTATGCTGTTGATGTTTTCGCCAAATCGGCGTCGGAAAAAAATCGCGCCAATATGGGGCGAATATGACATCTGTGCCATAATTTGTATATAATAAACAATATTTTATGCATGTATAAATAAAATGTTTATATGTATATAAAAAAACATAAAAGTTCATCAGGTTCGTTTTCATAGTTGTTTATATCATTTGACATCATTTCTCAGTTTCTGAAGTCCGAATATCGCCAAGATTAAAAAAAAAAGCCAAGGTCCCTATAGTGGAAAAATATCCTAATTCTCACATGAAAGTTTAAAAACCTCCTTTTAATTAAATGTAATGTGTAACAAATAAAGTTGTCTTTAACGATGCGCGACAGCGTCCGAAGACCGCTGCTAATGTTATTATATTGCATTATTAGCCAACTTACTGTTAATTTTAAATCTGTAAAAGAAAGATTATAGTTATAGATAATATATGTTGGTCGCCAAAACCCGATTACAGAAAATTAGCCTGAGTTATAAAGGTGTTACATGATTTGAAGCTGAATGAATTTGTATATGCTTTTATAAAAATCTTAATGAGGCAAATCTTTCAGTTTATCTGTCCATCTTTCTATCTTTTACTTCCTTAAAAACAAATTTTATTAAAGACCGGGAGGCGTCTGCACAGATCATCACCTCATTGAGTTGACGGCTGAAATTTTAGGTTTAGTTAAAAATCGATTAGCGTATTAAAATGTAACTGGTCTCCCGAGTCATATCTTTGTGGAAATCACCTACAGACCCGATTTTACCGGTTAATTGGTGGATTTTCCATTGTGTTTTCCTGCACCCATTCCTCTATGTTTCCATACTTTTGGATGCAGGAAAATACAATAGTAAACCTGTCAGTGAACCACTAGGTCTTCAGGTGGTTTCTACCAAGATATGACTTAACAGACCAGTTGCACTTTAATATGCAAATCTAGTTTTAACTAATCCTAAAATTTCAGCTGTAAACTCGATGAGGCGATGTGCAGACGCCTCCCGGTCTATTATAAAATGTCGAAATTCTAATCTCAATAGCACTCTGTTCAATCTGGCAAATATCCTTACTATTTATGGAACACTATTCTCTAAGTGCGGTTTAGTGATGTTAATGAACTTTATGCATATGCAGGGGTCGCAGCATATAGGACAAATTTTATTGTTCTTACCAGTAACTTTTATCAATAATCTTCATGGTATAGTCCTATTGCATATCTTATAAAAATGTCTCTTGACGATTATTGATAAAATATACTGATAGGAACAGTACAATTTGTCCTATATGCTGCGACCCCTGCATATGCATCATACATATTATACATATGCATATAATACGTAATACATTTGCATCATACGTATTATAGGTATGTGTATAATACATAATACATATGCATCATTATGACGTCACAATAAACAAAACATTTTTGTCGCTAAATTTGAGAATTGACATGATATATTACCAAATTTGGCGACACTTCTCTAAATGTCGACAAGCTTGGCGAGTATTTGACGCTAGTGGCTATTTTTCAATGAGTTAATTATTAATGCGAGTCATCTACTTATATTTTTCCGCTTATCATCTGAATAGTTAAATGGTATAACGCACAAATATTTCCAAAGTGCCAATAGTTTTGTCACGGCACAAACCTCTGCTATTCTTATTATATTGTACTGTTATTATACTTACTGTGATTATGTTGTTAATTTTTACTCTGCTAAAACTTCTGTATTATATAAAGAGAATTTACGGAAACTATTAAAGCACCGAAACTGCCAGTTCTCCTTATTATTATTATAATTCTATAATATGTAACCTGTTAATCGATGTGTACGTTAGAATGAATCTTCTATAATCCGGTTCCTGGTATGTTAGTTTTAAGGTTTCAATAAAATTAGCTCAAATCTTAAAACCATGGCACATTAGCTAACTCTTCAACACGATCAGATGAGAAGAATGGTAGATTTTCAAATGGATCATGGCAGTGAGCCCGTAGACCTTCTATTCTTCCGTAATCGAGTCTATTGAAAAGGTTAACATGAAACAAAAAGATATTAGCATCAATATGGTTTAATGCAAATGCAAATGTTTTTCAAAGGATTTCATAACCATTTCACTTGTACCCAATCGTATCAGTTAAAATACAACAATTGGCAGTGAGTCCAATTAGAAAAGATTACTTAATAGGATTAAGACTTTTCGCATTAGAGAACGAATCATAACTGATAAGGAAACATGTATAAGTGAGTTAAGAGATATTTGTCGCGAAAGATGAAATACATAACAACACAAAATATATGATGTGCTTCCATGATCGTAAAGAGCTCTTGATTTCTCTATCAAAAGCTTCCGACTTGGCGAAAGAATGGGCAAGTAAATTAAATTATGAATAACAGAAACATGATGCAACGTTTAACATGCTATTAATAGAGTAAATACTGCTTGCTAGAGGCGGCTAGTATTTTAATATGAAAAGAAATAAAGTATAAATTTGTAAAGCTCAATAAAATAAATTTAGGTATTTTCATGTTAGCTGGGTGCAAGTGGCAAATCGCCAAATACTGTTCCCAACTCCATTGTTCATACTGCATGCATTTTATTTAAAAATATAAACTTTTCAGTCATCTCATTTAAAATAAATGCATTTCCCTCATTTTATTTAAAAGAATATTTAACATAGAAATAAATAAATAAGAAATAATAACATAATATTATGTTATTATTTCTTATTGTTCTTTAATTATTCATGTATAATTTCTAATTTACACATATGAAAAATGAAAACTGCTATTGGAAAAAAAAACAAAATGCTAATGAGGAGATTTGCTCCCTGCTAACATAAAAGTACCGAAATTTAATTTTTTAAAAATATTAATATAGTTTAGACAAACAAACTTGAAAAAACATACAAAAAGTACTGATATCCCAACAAAAAGTTTTCGGTAAAAAAAAAAAAGCGCCAAGTTCTCCTTAATGTTTCGGCCAGAAAAAGTAGTGATATCTGTCTGAAGTTCGCAAAAGTTAAAAGCCAAACATCCCAAATCTTTCATTGAAAATGGCTTCCTGCGACTTGGCCGTTAATGCCTTCAAGAGGGTTTTTCAAATTCTAAAGTATGTACAAATGTTATGCGAAATCCATATTTTGAGGATTTTAGGCATTTTGTGACACAAAGTAGAGAAATAAAATACACATTTAAAGAAAGCATATAAACCACTTCAGTCTATTTAAAAGCTTAGAAGTTAAAAATAAGAAAATAACTGTATTCAGAAGATAATATTCCAACAGGACTAATTGCTAAAACACAATTAGTATCCGCTTTTAACAGTTTAACCCCCTCAAGGGCGGTGGTTTATTTTTGGATCATTTAAATTTAATCCCTAAATGGGACATTGACACCAGAATTTTTATTTGGAAATTGTCGTTTTAGTTTGTACGTGCAGAAGAGTCAACTTATTTTCAAATACATTTGTTTGTAAATTCCGGTGTCATTCATTCATTTCAGTATTTTATTAATAGAAGTGTTTTGCCCCTGAAAGGGTTAAAGCGAATAAGTGCATTCTAAGGTTATTGCAATACCTCTTAATATATGCAAACAAACTATAATATATGTTCAAATGAAAAATCTCTTTCGTCAATGCACAAGATTTCAATATTATACATTAAAATATAATGTAACACATTATGAGACTTGAAAAAAGTAAATTTTGTTTTATATCTTAGGTTTCATGTTAATGACTTTAGGTTTAGAACGTACAAAATAAATTTCATTTAAACCAGAAATGAACTAAATGATTTGTAATCAAAACTAATGTTTGTTGAAACTCAGTAGTATTTTTGAGAAATCTTTTACTTGTAATGTCTTCATGTGAATTCGCCTCTTTGCATTCTAATATTACTTTTAATATTTAAATAAATCATAAATGCGTAATTTACATTAAATTGAAAATGCTATAGAAGGTATTAACGGCCAAGTCGCAGGAAGCCATTTTCAATGAAAGATTTGGGATGTTTGGCTTTTAACTTTTGCGAACTTCAGACAGATATCACTACTTTTTCTGGCCGAAACATTAAGGAGAACTTGGCGCTTTTTTTTTTTACCGAAAACTTTTTGTTGGGATTAAAATATTCTTGGTGCCATTTGTAAGTTTGGAATTGAAATTAGGTGTCCCAGACTGGGACCACTGAGTCGGAAAGGGTTAAAGGGACAATTTTCCTGTACCGACGACTACGATCAGAGCCTCTTTAGACCGTTTTAAATTCCAATAATTTGAACAAAACTTTAGAGATTTTTTCAATAAACCTTCTTGAGTTAAAACCATAGTTTACCACTAAATAGCTTTTTACATAAGTTTTTAACATAGAACAGCTTAATGCAGATCTTTGGAATCAACCCGCTTTGCTTGAAATCAAAGTTGAAAACAAACCTTTTTTCGGACAAAACTAGATCTAATCAATTACAGGAGCTTTATTATAGCCTCATAATGTTGACTTTTTAAAATTTTTTAATTTACTGAACCACGGTATTATTTCTGGGCAGTGTTTAGAGATTGATTATGACCTAGAGACTTGCATAGGGTACTTGCATAGGGCCTCAGACTTTTTGAGGACACCAAAGGAATTTGTGACTTGTGGTGGCAGACATAACCAAATATGTTTTGAGAATATTAAAAAAAAATTATTTATTCAGTCATTCCCTTAAAATTATTACAAAATAAAAAACAAAATCTCATTTGGATGAGCATCTTCTTATGCACGAGAGTTGCTCAAACAAAGCAATAAATCTCGTTGATAGGGAAAAATGTCTAATGTTTAGAGTAAAAAATTTTCTTGAAATATTCCTTTTTAGGTTTCGAAAATGATTTATTTAATAAACATAATTTTAAAAAAAATCTTTATTGAATCTAGGAGAAATAGAGCAATTTATTTTATTTCTGTGAAAATTAATATGTATTTTTATTTTTCAATCAGGGCCGAAATTTAAAATTTATTGTGTAAAATTTGGACTCTAATTCAACTAACAGAAAAAGTCTGTTGATTGCACAGGTTTTTGTATAAAATTTTCTATTAGTGACAAGGAGGGAAATAGGAGACAGAAATATATGTCGAACTTACTTACAGTATGGGTTGGGGAGGAGCAGCAGAATGCTGTGTCTAGGGCCCTGAATTATCCTAATCAGGCAGCGGTCGATCGTAAAAACTACTTTTATTTTGTAGCGAACTACAGCTACTTTATTAAAAATGCAATTAGCTACAACTACTTCTTTTGTTTTAAAAATTAGCGACTAGAAATGACTTTTCAAAAGCAGTCACTACTTCGCTACTTTCAGATACCCCATCTGGTGGAGAAAAGACATATTTTCACTTCAGGAAAATCCCGTGCAAGCACATTGCATTAAATGTATTTTTTATTTGTTCCTAATGATTATTTTTTTGCACAATTTCAGATTTCATGTGACATGTTATATGAAAAGATAAAAAATATCCGAATAGATCAGTTTCAACCACGTGACCATATGCTGCCAATTTTCCACCAACCAATCAAAATCACCCGTTTTTTAGCGCTCAACCAATAAAAGTGGAGAAACCTGGGAAAAATGGTGGGCAAACAAAAAGCATTAACGTGGTTATCAAGTTGCTTGCTAGAGTGTGACGTCAGTTGAAACTGATCTATATGAATATCTAAAACTTTCAAACGCGTTTACAATAAATAATGATTTCAGTGGCACTTTAACATTAGTTAAACGAACTATTTTCCTGTACCGACAGCTGCGATTAGCGCTCTCTATACGCTTTTTTAAGTCCCAATTTTAGTGTACATTCGAAATTGAAGACACCGATTAAGTAACACAGTGGCCCCCTCGTTACATCGCGTCTATCGATAGAAAGATTAAATGCGGTATAATCGGGGTATTATAAAATTAAGATACAAGCAGGGATGAAGCGAAAGTTATACAGTGGTAGTATACGCCACGCCGTATCTTTTCTGAATTTTTTTAAAGAACTCCATATTTTTGTTTCTCAAAAAAGTAGTAGTGCAAATTCTCTGTCGTATACCCTCTGCCTAGTGTATTGTATATTCTCTATCGTATGTCCTCTGCCTAAAGCGTATGCTTTCTGTTTTTTTACGACTACACCACTGCATACTATTATAACTTCAATGAATACACCGGTGCTCACAAACACAACATTTATTAACAGCTACTAAAAAGAGAATCAAAACTTAAATCGTAGAACAACATTTCGAGCCGAGTTGAGTTGTCGCGAGTCATTACAATTCAGTTACGGTTAGATATGTGACATCTCCTTTTTTTTTTAACAGAAAGCAAAAACCTGAAAATAATACAAATACAAGCAAAATTAACAAAATAATAGTCAGGTAATATAGTCATTTAAGTAGGATGGTTTTCTAATAAGTCGTCCAGATTTAGAATATGTCTCTGTTGGTGAGTGAGTGCTTTCGGTGTGGGATTTAGTTATTGTAGAAGGTAAAGGGGTGTTCAAATTTGGTGTAGATTTCAGCTCATTCCCAGGAAGGTTCAAATCTGGTGTAGGTTTCTCACAATCAAAAAAGTTAGATTTCTTTTTAACTTCAAACTTCACACTACGAGGACCTTTGTGTAGATGTCTTCTATTTCTTTCTAATATCTGTCCATCTTCCTTTAATATACGATAGGATCGTGGTCTGTCAGCATTTCCTAGAACCTTGGCGAGTTGATTTGTATCTTTCTGAGTACCATCTTTTAAAAATACCACATCATCTTCCTGCAAAGGTTTAAGTAATTTAGAGCCTCTGTCATAATAAGATTTTTGAGTTTCTTGTCGAGTGATGAACTTCTGTCGAATCTCATCATATTGGTTAGTAGGAAAAAAAATCTTCTTTACGTGGCATCATTCCATTAATTTTATGACCAAATAACAATTCTGATGGCGAAGGAATATTATTGGATATTGGTGTATTTCTGTACTCTAAAAGTGCTAAATATGGGTCTTTGTTATCAAAACCAGCTTTCTTAAGCATGTACTTAACAGTCTGTAAGTGTCTTTCAACCATTCCGTTTGATTGAGGGAACCTGGGACTTGATGTTTTGATCTGGAAATTCCAAGATTTTGCAAAGTTTTTGAACCTTGAACTGTCATACTGTGGTCCATTATCAGAATAAAGAAGTTTGGGAATGCCAAATCGTGCAAATATACCCTTTAGTGCTTTAATGGTAGCAAGACTTGAGACTTCTGTTAATAAAGCTGTTTCCACATATTTATTAAAATAATCTATAACAAGCAAATGTTCTCGACCTTGGAAGTGAAACAAATCAGTTCCTAAAACTTCCCATGGGCCATATGGAACTTCTTTTGGCATCAATGATTCTTTTTGGTTTGATTTTCTATATGATAAACATGTTTTACAATTTAAAACAAGATCTTCTACTTCTTTTGACATACCAGGCCAAAACAAAATTTCTTTTGCTCTGTTCTTGCATTTTTCAACACCCATGTGCCCATAATGTATTCGATTAAGCATATCATTTCCAAGATTTTTTGGAACAACAACACGAGAGTTTTTAAAAACTAATCCATTTGCAATTGTTAATTCTTCACGAAAACTAAAATAAGGCATTGCAACTTCCG
The DNA here is from genome assembly GCA_963932465.1 of Maratus speciosus. Lineage (NCBI taxonomy): Eukaryota > Metazoa > Arthropoda > Arachnida > Araneae > Salticidae > Maratus > Maratus speciosus. The sequence goes on along the minus strand of OZ010789.1, from coordinate 515,649,785 downwards.
AAACTTTAAATTTATTTTCTGGCCATCCTTCCAAAATTAAATTAGATACAACTTGTAATTCGGGATCATTTTGTTTCTTTTTGAAAAATTTTTAACTTTTCACTTGACATAGGAACACTCTCAGTAATCATACCAACATATGCCTCAATATCACCTTTAAAAAAGTCACATGTTTCTTCTAAAAATGATCTAGATAAAGCATCTGCCAAAAACAATTCTTTACCTGGTTTGTAAAAAAGTTTAAAATCATATGGTTGTAAACGAATTCTCATTCCCTGTAATCTTGCAGGGCACTTATTAAAAGATTTATTAAATATTGCTTCAAGAGGTTTATGATCACTTTCAATTTTAAATGATCTTCCAAAAAGATACTGGTGAAATTTCTCACAACCGTAAACTACAGCTAATGTCTCTTTTTCTATCTGTGCATAGTTTTTTTGAGCATCATTTAAAGCTTTAGATGTATATGCAACTGGTAAATTATTCTGTAGAAGCACTGCCCCCAACCCATCTTTACTGGCATCAACTGATAAAGTGATTGGTTTCAACACATCAATATATTGCAGAACCGGATTTTTTGCTGAAATATTTTTTAATTCCAAAAAACACTTATCATGAATAGAATTCCAATTCCACATGTTACCTTTTTTAATTAAATCTCTCAAGATTGCGGTTTTTTGTGAAACATTTGGAATGAATTTTGAAACATACGTAATGATACCCAAGAAAGTTTCTAGTTCTTTACTGTTATTACGAGGTTTCATAGCTATAATTGCTTTAATTTTGTCTTCATCAGGTTTAAGACCATCTTTAGAAAATTTGTGTCCTAAATATTTGACTTATGTTACTCCAATTTTACACTTACTCAAATTAAATTTAATATTTCTTTCACGAACTTTCTCAAGAACTTTTTTCAGCTTCATATCATGTTCTTTTTTATCTTTTCCCCAAATTAATAAATCATCTATATATATTTTAACTCCTTCCTCTCCTCCAAAAACTTCACTAAAACTTCTATGACACACTTCTGGAGCTGAGCAAATGCCATATGGTAACCTTAAAAAACAAAATCTTCCAAATGGAGTGTTAAATGTTGTTAATTTTGAACTCTCTTCTGATAACTTAATTTGCCAAAAAGGCTTATTAGCATCCAAAATGCTAAAAAATTGAGCACCAGCCATTTTAGAAGCAATATCTTCAAATGTGGGTAAATAAAAATGTTGTCTCAAAATATTAGAATTTAAATACTGTGGATCTAAGCATATTCTTAAACTTCCATTAGGTTTACGTACGGGTTCATCAATCTTTTTAATTATTTTAGCGTTTATCATTTCATTTAATTCCTTTTCCAATGGTTCCATTAAACTAATTGGTACCTTTATACAAGCTTCAACTTTACCTACAGCATCAGGTTTGAGCTTAATATCATAAGTAAAACCCTTTAAATCACCAATTCCCTTAAAAAGATCAGGATATTCCTTCAAAATTTCAGGCATTTCTTCTTTATAAGAAGTAATTGAATTTACCCTGTTAACCAAATTTAATTCAACTAAGGTAGGTAACCCTAACACAGCAGGAGCCCTATGATCACAATCAACTATTTGAAAATCTACTACTGCTTTTGCACTTTTAGACGTTTCACATATTAAAGAACATTTACCAACAACATTAATTTCTGTACCATTATAATTAGTTAGCTTCATGTTTGAATTTTTAATTACACTTTCTTTTAAATTCAATTGCTTAAATTTATGTAATGGCAACACGTTACATTGAGCACCCGTATCTAATTTTGCAAATAAATACTTAGAAACATTAAGCTTCTCAAACCAATCTTGTTTATTTTTACTTTCATTATTTTTTATAGCTCCCAACACATATTCATTTGAATCATCATTTTGTGATCGTGGAACACACACTGATTCGTTAGTATCATAATTTCTCAAAACGTTAACTTTCCTTTTAAATCTACACATGTTCGCAAAATGATTTAATTTTTGACAAATATAACATTTTTTATTACAAGCAGGGCAAGAATTTTTAAAGTGAAACTTACCGCATTTTCCACATTTTTGAGCTTCAAATTCTGTACGGTATTTGCGAAACTTTTCGTTTCCAAGAACAAGATTTTTACTTATTGCATTTTCATTTTTATTAAAAACGTTTCTTGAATATGAATGCTGTGCATTTTTTGATTTTATTTTGACTGCTTCCACGACTTTCTCTTCATTCAGCGTTTTAATTTGCATTTCTGAAATTTCTTGCGCTTTACACATTTTAATACATTTTTCCAAATTAAGATCGGATTCACGTAGCAATCTATCTTTCAGTTGTTGGTTCTTTATTCCGCTTATAATTTGATCACGAATTAAACTATCTCTTAGTTCACCAAAGTTACATGTACTTCCAAGTTTCTTTAATGAAGTTAAGAACTCATCAAACGTTTCATCAGAATGTTGTGTACGACGAAAAAATAAATGGCGATCAATAGATTCATTGGATTTTGTGATACAAAAATCTTCAAACTTCTGCATTACTTTAACAATATCTTTCTTATCGTCTGCCGTAATTTCCATAGTATTATAAATTTCTAAAGCATCTGTTCCAATGACATGCAATAAGATTGCAACTTGAACTTCCGGTGGTTTTTTATTATTTTCACTAGCCAACATATATAACTCGAACTTTTGCTTCCATTTCTTGAAATTTTTTGCAACATTACCATCCATGGAAAGTGGATTCGGAGGTATTAATCCCGATGTAGCCATTTTCTTGTTCTAATAACAGGATAATATGAAACAAAAGCGAACTCAAACAGTTAGCATTTTAAATTAAATAATTACCACACTATATTCGTTCTTTTTCTTTTCTTTTTCACAAATAGCAATGTTCTTTTCAACCGGCAGCGCCATATTATAATTCAATGAATACACCGGTGCGCACAAACACAACATTTATTAACAGCTACTAAAAAGAGAATCAAAACTTAAATCGTAGAACAACATTTCGAGCCGAGTTGAGTTGTCGCGAGTCATTACAATTCAGTTACGGTTAGATATGTGACACATACAAAAGAAGGTTTTGTGTTAGTCTCCAAAATATTTAGTTTATACACATGATGCGATACAACTTTCTCAGCGAAATTAAGAGAGATACGTAATGCAATAAATATTTATAATTAAGTAAAAATGTAATTAAACTATACGTACTGCGCTACCACTAGATCCGTTTTTTAACACCACTTTTTTTCAAAGAAAAATCTTCTTTATAAATTTCATTTAAACTTATCTAGAAGCGCATTTTTCTTTTCATTGTTGAGAAAACCTACCACGAATACTTTTCTAAATAAATACTGGTTTTCAAAAAACGGGCCATTGGGAGCCCTGTACATAACATATGCATGCTTGAGCATACATTATATAATTTTCATTTATTTTTCTTAGAGTAATTTGTAACTGATATTCGAAAATTTTTGCACATAACACATTTTTCACAAAAGAGGCTGTAAACGACCGGACGATCGCTCGTGTGGGCTTTTAATCAAAAAGTGGACAATTCTTTCTGGAACATGACACCTTTATTTAACGAAGAGGACGACACTGTAGAGACACACTACCACAAGCAATGACACGTAACACTAATAATCGTTAATGGTTCCTATATGGGTTTCATTTTGATTCTTTAGGATTGGCAGTGTTCACAATCGCTCACGGAATTTTTATTTCACCTTCTTAAGTGAAGCTATCACAGGTTCTGCTCTGTTTCTCCTCATTTTACAATAGAGGGCGCTGCTAAAGGAGATAGGGCGTGCGCGAACGTCACACCTCTCCCATTCGAAGTTTTGATTTAGTCTTTAGAGACTAATCAAAATCTAGTGGACATCTATAAACAATTTAGTAAAACACATTATTAATAAAAATCAGAATTACAGTACTTACTTAACATAAAGATAACTAAAAAGGATAACTAAGATACTATGCAATATGCGATTATAATACTAATATTAATACTCTAAAGTCCTAAAGTAAATATTTTAGAGTTCAAACAAACAATGTTCAATAAAGTCATATTCAGAAAAGTCTTGAAGGTAACACACGATCACAACAAAATAAATCATAAGTTTATGGTGAGTTTTTGAAAAGCGAAGTTTCTTTCGTTTTAAGTCCAGTGTGAAGCAAATAGTCTACTCAAAGTATCTGCGTTCCCATGTAGTTTTCCACGTTGATAGGATATCTGGGCTTGAAACCGCTGCAATACCAGAGCCCACCTTTGGAGGCGCGCACTTTGGGATGCACAGTCTGTCAGAAATTTCAAAGGGGCTGTGGTCACTCACAACAGTCACTTGTGAGCCATATATATAACGCTCAAATTTTTTAGAGCGAAGATTACCGCGTATGCTTCCTTCTCTATAGTGGCATAACGTTCTTGGCATTTCGAAAGTTTTTTGCTAATGAAAGTGATGGCATATTCTTGGTCATTTTCATCTTTTTGAGATAGGAAAGCACCTATCGCATATGATGAAGCATCTGCATGTATAATGAAGGGCTTCTGAAAGATAGGTGAATGACAAATTTGCGTTTGGCTGATTGCCTGCTTCAGATCACGGAAAGCCGTTTCATTTTGCTCGTTCCAGGTAATTTCGTTTGGAGCACGTTTTTTTTTGTAAGTTCAATCAAAAGTCGAGCTATTTCGGAAAATGTAGGTACATAGGATCGATAATAGGACAGAAGACCTAACAAGCCTCTAACATCTTTCTTGGATTTTAAGGCTTCTAAATTTTCGATCGCTGCTACTTTTTCTGGATCAGGAGAATGTCTGCCTGATCCCACCTCATGCCCTATGAACTTTATCTGGGGTCGTGCAAACACACATTTCTTAAAATTTATTGCCAAGTTTGCTTCTTCGAGAGTTGTCAGTACAACATCTAGATGCTTAAGATGATCGGTCCAGTTATCAGAAAAAACTACCACGTCATCTATACATGTTTCTGCATATTCTTTATGTTGGACTAAGGTGCGATTCATGGATCTTTGAAAAGTAGCGGCCGCGTTACGTAGTCCGAATGGCATAACTACGAAGGAATACCGTCCTCGGTGTGTGACAAAAGACTTTAAATATTAGAGACTTCACTTAATGTTATCTGCCAGTATCCTTTCAGTAAGTCCAACAGACTAATGAATTTCGCTGGAGCGACCTTGTAGAGCAAGTCAGTGGCGTTAGGCATAGGAAATGAGTCGACTTCTCTCTGGGAGTTTAAATATCGATAATCAACGCACAGTCTGACTGAGGAATCTTGGCTACACATACTATAGGGTGAGCATATTCACTCTCCGAGTGCTCGATTAGTCCTAAACTTAACAGTTCTTCAATTTGTCTGTCGACTTAACTTTTAAGTGCCTGTGGGATTCTCTGGGGCTTCTGGTGTTTTTGTTTGTTGTCGGGATTTAATTTAATTCGATGTTCACCTACATTTGCAATTTTTGGGATTCCCGACTGAAGGTTGGAGTGTCTACGTAATACATTAATTAGTTGTTCCCTCTCATTATCTGCTAAATGATTTAGGTGTAATTTTTGATCGAGATTATTCGGATCATCTTTGGTAATCTTCGGGACAATTTCAATTTCAGCAAAATCGATGTCATCATCATAGATGACACCTATGTGTGTTGTCTGAGCTTTTAACTATCTGATTTTATTCGCGTTGTAAATGCTTTATACTATTATCTGGCAATTGTACTAAATAACTATAAGGGGATTTCTTTTCGAGTATCGTAGCTGGTGCTGTCCACCTAGCGTATATTTTGTGATTACTGTCTGGAATTAATACAATAACTTGACCATTCGGTTTAAATTCTTTATGTCTAGCTCTCCTGTTATGATAATAAGCGTAAGCTTGCTGCTTATCCTTGCAAGAAATTCCGACAGGTTCGGCTGCTTTTTCTAACTTTACTTTCAGGTCATTTAAGTAACTGATAACTGGACCTAATTGACCAATTGGTAAAGGTGTTTCATTAGTCCAGGATGACTTTAATATGGAAAGAGGACCAGCTGGACGCCTACCATACAACATCTGGAATGGACTAACGTCCGTTGTAGCATTTGGCACCTCCCTGTATGCCCAAAACAAAAAGGGTATGTGTTTATGCCAACTTCCGGCATTTTCTCTTATAACATGGTGTATCATTCCTTTAAGGACACCATCTCATCTTTCGATTAATCCGTTTGATTGTGCGTATCCCGGAACGGAAAAACGCGGGCACGTCCCTAAACGTTTCATAAATTCCCTCGTGAGGGCCGAAGTGAAGTTTTTATCCTGATCGCTAGCTATTAATTTGGGAATTCCGGACCGTGAAGGTATCTGTAAAAGGGCATCGCATGTAGATTTAGTAAAAAGATTTCGTAAACAGATCGCTTCCGGCCAACGTGTGCACTGATCTACCGCGGTCATTACGTACTTGTATCTTCCACTAGCGGGTCCAATTGGGCCTATAATGTCTACGTTTATAATCTGCATCGCCTCGTCAGGACGAGTAACTGGGATTATCAGTACATTATCGAACTTGTTTGCTTTCGCTCGAAGCTGACAGGATGAACATTTTTCACAAAACTCGTTAACTCTTTCTTAATACCAGACCAAAAAAAGAATATTTTAATCTTTGCGTAATCTTTTTTTTCTTTAAATGACCACCCTAAGGACTTGAATGTGCGCGAATTCTAGCAACTGCTTCCTACGTGACTCGAGTACGAGCAATTGATGTACCGTTTCTCCCAATAATTTGTCGCGATAGCACTGCAATCATTTACTGCGGTGTCGGATTCGTTATATCCGTTTATCGTGCTTAATTCTTTATGAGCATTTAAAGACAATAGTAAATCATTGATTAAGTTATCAACCATCGCGCATGTTATTACCATTTTTGGAAACACCCTGCGTTGTAATTTACCAGCCGCTATGCTTAGTGGAATGTTTATTAACGGAGCTTTTAACTGATGTCCGAAAGCCGATTTAAGTATAATCGATCAACACGATATTTTCAAATACTCTGGTACGCAATCACTCTTTATAATTGAAATACGAGTAACGCTGTCAATCACGCCTCGTAATATTTTATTTTCGAATTCTAAATCTATCATTTGAAGCGGTTCAATTAATTTTTCCTTTTCTCGCAACCGTCTTAAATCAAATAGATTTCGAGACATTACTCTAGCTGACAGTGCGTTTTCATTCGTATCTTTTTTTGAAATATCGCCCTTCCCAACTAAATAATTACAAATTGACACGTGATGTAATTTGAAACGCAGCTTATATTTAGTTTTTTCAGTACAATCTTTAATTAGGCGTTTTCGCTTCAAGCAAGAAAAACATCTCCCCTGCGCTTTCAATTTCCTAACTCTTTCTTCAATCGTATATTTATCAATATTTTCTGTTAAATGCTCATTAACTGCATTGCAAAATAAACAAATTTCTTCTCTGGCAGACACTTGGAATACATCGACGCCAGCTGTCTTGTTAACCTTTTGTCTAAATTCGGGTAATAAATTTGATGACTATTTTGGCCCTGAAAAATCAGAAGACACATTAACTATTTGATTTTGTTTTTCCCTTCCCTCTAATTCATTTCGGATAAATAATAATAATTTATCAACACTGTAATTGGATTCATCGGACTTTTTGACACATTGTTTATTGTACTCCAGAGACAAGTTATAGGGTAATGCTTTTAGAATTATGGGGGTTAAGAGTGAATCGAAATTATTTGATTCAATTTCTAATGATTTGAGACTGCGAATTTGAGTTTGAACCGTATCATATGACCAATTCATCTCTCTTTTGGGAATAACCGCAGGGCAGTGCGCCGGTCTGACCGGAGCTTCTGTGAGGGCTGCCTTGATGGGTCATGCCTGACAGGAACCTTTTGGACACGTCGCGGGGTCTGGTTCTCGGGTAGTTCCGAGCAGGAGCAAATGGGCTTGTATGATCCTGGGACCGGGACGTGGGACCCCTCCCCCCGTGTTACGTAATGACGTAACGTCATGTGATTTCGTTACCGATCTTAAAGTTAAAAGTGTATTAATATGACTAGTAATAATTAACCTTCCTAATTAACCTTACTAATTAAATAAATAAGGAGCCTTCCCTTCTTTACGCTAGAAGTTTGGAAGTGGCTATTCGTCCGACCAAATCGGACTTTTAGCTATTTAGGCAGAAAGTCCGACCATCGTTTGCGCATGCATGCATGTTTGTTTACAGCTTGTCCAGCTAAAATATTTCAAGTTAGAGGAGCACTGATATTACTAGCAATTGCATGCTTAATTAACAATTGTATTTATGCATTAATGAAGCTCTTTTTGTCTGTCGTAATAAACATGAAAGAAACCTTTTTTATATTAAGTTTTTAAATAAATTATTATTGTATTTTTATGAGACAAATTTCATTGAATAGTTAAGAAAAAATTATCTTTATTTTTATGAATATAGGTTATGCATTATTATTTATTTGACCTTCATGTTTTCTATACATTTAAATTTTCTTAATTTTTATTATTTTTCTTAATATTTAAAAAAATTATTTTACATGAAACTAATTTACTTTACATTCATTATAATTTCGAGTACAGTGTTACATGCAAATTAATGCTTAAAAACGTAAATAAAGCAGTGACCAGAAATTTCTAAAATTCTAAAATCTGCATAATTTCTGGTCCCATGATATGCCGATTTAATGCAATCTACTGTATTTTTAAAGTCTCCATTCCCAGTTGTCTTTTGTTACAACATTTGGCCTTTAGAATGTTTTGTTTATGAAAAAACTACTAACTCATTTTCATAGAATAAATTATTGAATAATTTAATACAAAACAGTTATTTTAAACTAAGTTTTTTTTTAAAAAATAACTTTAATATAATAATAAATAAGTTTTGAACATTGAAAAAAACATCACTTTATTATATTGTTAAATTAATTTATTAAAAATTTATTGTTTCATAAAAAAGTTTCTTAATCAACAAAAAATAATTACTCACTGGGTGAAATTAATTTGTACAAAAGACTACGTAAATTAAGTACTGCTTTTTTTCATGGAATATGAAATGAAGCCACCTCCCCCCCCCCCTTCGATTTTCTAAATCTTCGAAAATAATAAGATATAAATTGAAATATTAAGAGATATAGACGCCGACACCGACAAAAAGAAATCCAAGGAGGGGTACGATTTTGGAACATGTTTGCCTTTGACCCAACCTAGCTTGCTATTTATAAAAGATGCAAAATATCAACATGAAATAATTTAAACTGCAATTTGTGTTGCCAGAATTCTTAGATATTTTTTAAACATATTATATATATATATATAAGTTTAACAATTAAGAAATATCATATATTCAAACATTTATTATTGTTTATATAAAATAAACTAATTGTGTAATATAAAAATATTACAAACTGTTTATAATTGTTAATATTTTAATATTAGTTAATAAATAAAAATTATTAAATTAACAATAATAAATTAATAATAATAAATTAATTATTAAATTAATTGTAATATAATAAATTATTAAATTAATAGTAATAAATTAATTATTAAATTAATTATAATATAATAAATTATTAAATTAATAATAATATATTAAATAATTAATAATATAAATGTAGAAACAAATATTTAGTACACTTAATTGCTTAACGAAATATAACGTTTAAAAAAAATAAATAATTGGAGACCAATATTACTAAATTAATATTTATAAATCTAAATAACTTTCTTCTAAAAAGAAAATGACCTAATTTGCATAAATGCACTTAATGTGCATTGAAAATAAATAAACAATTATATTTTAAAAGGCGGAGTTATGAAAAAGTGATTTCTCCCGATCATTTGCTGGCGCGCATGCGTATATGATGGTCGGACGTTCTGCCTAAATAGCTAAAAGTCCGATTGGTCGGACGAATAGTCACTTTCTAGAAGTTTTTACCTTGACCACGTGATCAAAACGCAGATGGAATAGCCTCCATTTTAAGTGTCGGTAATTTTATTGTGCTCGAAACTATAGCGCCTAGGATACATAGTGTGGAAATCGGCTATCCCTGTAATACTTAAAAAAGCGCTAAAATATTGTATCCCTTAACTGTGCAACGATGCTGCTGAAATATAAAGATCGCAGCGACATCTACAGAATATTTTCTACAACTGCATGATATTGCTAGTCTATACAATGTAATAACGAAAATCCCGCAGATGTCGCTGCGAAAGACACTTGGGATTTTCGCAGTATCGTCGCACATTTAAGGGATACAAATTTTTAGCATTGTTTGGATAGCATATTTCCACACTAGGTATTCTAGACGCTGTACTCGAAACTTCTAGAACCTTATTATTTGCGGGACATACAGGGGGAATTTCTGTTTTGTCATTCTGTTTTATTTCTTATTAATTCTAAGTTTTCAAAGTGTTATTTTCTCGTGATACTCAGAGGAAGCTTTCGAGTCTTTTTCACTTCAGATACAGCGTCTAGAATACTTAGTGTGGAAATATGCTATCCAAACAATGCTAAAAATTTGTATCCCTTAAATGTGCGACGATACTGTTAAAATCCCAAGTGTCGATCGCAGCGACATCTGCAGGATTTTCGTATTACATTGTATAGACTAGCAATATATTGCAGTCGTAGAAAATATCCTGCAGATGTCGCTGCGATCTTTATATTTCATGAGCATTATTTAACAGTTAAGGTATACAATATTTTAGCGCTTTTTTAAGTATTACAGGGATAGGCGATTTCTACACTATATATTCTAGGCGCTATACTTCAGATAAATCATCGATTAACACCTTGAGGGGTAAGCAATTACGTTTGTGAAATGCTGAATTCCCACCGGAATCTTTGAAAAATTCTATTTCAAAAGAAGTAAAAGCAATTTTACGGCTTTTTCCCAACCAAAGTTAGAAAAGTAAAATTTAATAAAATTTTTCTGGTGTAAAACTTCATTAATCGTAGGTGGTATATAATATATACCGGTGCCCCTCAAGGGGTTAACGATAAAATTTCGCTGTCTCCTTGTTTCAAATCGAGTCCTTTTTGTTCTAACTGAACTAAATTTTCCTCGAGCTCGTCTAAATTTGGTGGGTCAGACACCCACATCTCTTCAATTTTCTTAATGATTGATGTTATTGAGCTCTTGGTTACGCCGCGAGTTTTTTTTTTTTTTTTTTAATGTGGATAATTTTTCCGCCATATATTTAAAAGGATCAAAATTGCCTTACCTCCGTAAAAAGAATAATCCGATAAGAACTCCACAACGCACTTTAACATAGCAGTGTACTTGCCAAATCCCACATTAATTCTGGCACCAGTGTAAACGACTGGACGATCGCTCGTGTGGTCTTTCAATCAAAAAGTGGCCAACTCTTTCTGGAACATGACACTTTTATTTAATGAAGAATAGTACACTGTAGAGACACACTGGCACAAGCAATGACACGTACACACTAATAATCATTAATGGTTCCTATATGGGTTTCATTTTGATTTTTTACGACTGGCAGTGGCCACAGTCGCTCACAGAATTTTTAGTTCACCTTCTTAGGTGAAGCTATCCCAGGTTCTGCTCTGTTTCTCCTCTTTTTACAAAAGAGGGCGCTGCTAGAGGAGAGAGGGCGTGCGCGAACGTCACAGAGGGACAGAGGTATGCTACAATTACGAGATTTGAAAAAAGCCCGCCCCCTGAAATCAGGATAAGGAAGGGATTCTTAACCTTCCCGTAAAAATTATTTAAAATTAACAAAAACTAAATAACATTTATAATATAAATGAAATTTAGAATGACGGTATGAAACACTTCACCATTATATCATTTGAAAACTTTCTACAAAATGCCAAGGACAAGTTACAGAACTAACTTTGTATATTTCTTTTTTTCGAAGACGGAGGGTGGAAATGGATTAGCCACCCAGCATCGCCGTTTAAAAATGAACGAATTTAGGTAGAAAGGGAAAAAGGAGATAACTATTACGCGCCAATCAGATCTGTAGGCTACAAGCTATCTAGCCTCCATCAGTCTCAATATTTTTAAGGAATCTGTTAGCAGCAACTCTAATTCTAAAATGATTGTAGAATGTTGCTGGTATTAAACATCGGGATGATATTTACTCACTAACTTTCGAGCAGTTCTTTTCCTATTTCTATCTTTGGCAAGAATTTTTATTTTTAATTATTATTATTATTTTTTTTTTTTTTTTAAGAAGAAAATTAGGACTTTCTCGATAGTTCAGCTTCTATATCTCGTAGAAGTTTCATTTCTGGAATTTTCAAAATAAGTGTTTGCCAATCAAGTTTTAAAGCATGGATTCGCTGAAACCTTGGGTGGCTACTAAAAAAACTAATTTCATAACTTTTGCATTTTTTAAGACATTTTACGATATTAAGAAATTCTGTTGGAGTGTGCCATGAACGCGATATTAAAAGGTACTCCGACATAAAACATAAAGATTCTCACATATATATGACCAAAGTTCAGAAAAATAAAATGAAATTAATACTGAAATTACTATTTCATAGAAACTGAAATTAACACTTCATAGACTGCAAAATGTATTTACCCAAGTCACTAGATGATACAGCTACTTAAAAAATAAAATAAAACTAGAAAACAGGAATTCTGCTTTTTCAAAATTTACTGCCACACCGATGAAAAAAAAAAAAAAATTATAAATATAGATAGTAGTACAAAACATATTTCTGTGTTAAGACTTAAAACACACGCTTTTATTTTATATAAAATGACTTCATTCGCATCCTCTGAAGAATTCCACATTTACGATCCAGTCTTAAACAACATCTACAGAAAAGTATGTACATGACGTCACTATCGCAGATTAATACACAAATCCAACAAAAAACGATGTCGTCATTCAAGAAACTCGACAAAAAATAGGCTATCTGATGATTCGTATACCTTCATTTGTTTGTAACATTAATATAGATACTTAAAATTAATATAGTTTATAATAGCTCCATGTTTTATCAGAAATAATTCATTTACATTTTTTTCAGAATAGCACGTATTTTAATTGCCTTTTCTTTTCAGTTGTTATGGAAAAATGGCAACAAAAATATATAATAATCTACTATTTTCCAACTATTTTTCCTTTACTTTCTGCAGAAATAGAACACTTTAGTTGCCAAAATTAAAGAAATGGCGTTAAAAACTACAAAATAATAATAATAATAATAATAATACCTCAAAAATAAATTGAGATGCAGTTTTCAAACAAATTGCATTTAAAGGTACTTTCATTTCCTATACGACGGTGTAAAAATTGAAAATGTGCGAAGTTTAGAAGTTAAAAAAAAATTGCAGTAGAAATTATCCATATTTAACTGTACCATGATACATCTGCTTTATTTTACGGCTGGCTTATTTAACGGAAAGTTATTTTTTAGAGACGACATTTTAATTGCTGCTCCAAAAAATAGCATATCGGGGGCTAATAGAACAAAAAAAAAAATATTATTCGCTTTATTATATTCAATCAAAGCCTGGTTACCGACGAGGCAAACTTCCACCATTAAATTTCAATAGACATTTTCTCCTTATTTAAAAGCTGTATTTATACAGAATTTCTGCCATGAATAAAGGGAAGTTTTCTGTTCTTTTTTATCGGTAGAAGTTTGCCCCAGCGGCAATCAGGTCCTGCATTCAATAGCAAAGCTATTTAAAATCATTCAATATAAAATCGGGCATCGTAAAAAAGAATTTATACATAAATAGAAAGTAGAAATGAAGTTCACAGCAGTTAAGAAAATTTACAAATATTATGAGCTGAAGAACCATTTATAGCAATAAATGATATAGCCGGTGATTTTAGAAACCAATTGAAATCGTGATTTCAATATTTGATTCTTATTATTTTTTAATACATCGATTAGTTGTAATGCAGTTTAGAATGAGTTATAGATACATTACTTTATCTTGTTCCAAAAGCATTATTTGTTATACAAAATAAAAATATTTTTAAAGGGATGATTTCTTTTGCCTTTATTTTTTCAGCTTTCTTGGAGTTGTGGGGTGTGAGTGGGGGGAATTTTTCAATTCGGAAATAATTCTATATTTCTATTGTAAGAACATTATATTTGTACATTTTTATTTATACCAGTCTCATATCATAAATAAACAATTCCGATGATATTCTTAGTTATTTGGCTGAATTTACATTTCTAAAATTAAAATGCGCCAAAACATAAAATAACGTTTTTGCTTAATAAAGATGCAAAAATAATGCAAGAAAATATTGTTACTTTCAAATACTTATCTTATTAAATAATGCTTCGCGAATCCAAACAAAGCGGCTTTTGCTAGTATATGCACAGTCTCAAATAAGAAAAATTGTCTGGAATTTAACTGTTTTTTGTTTGTTTGTTTGTTTTCTTTTAATACCATATTCCGCCTCCGCCTCCTCCCCCCCTTTAAAACCACAGTGATTACAGTATAATTCAGGAAAATACAGGTGCGCGGAACACCACTCAGCTGGCTGTTTTTATTAGCAGATGTAAGGTGAACTTAAAATATTCGTTACAGTGACGGTACCTGATATCTTTTACTCACTTATGAAAGTTTTAATTGAATACAGTTTGTCATTTGACAGTTAGCTTGGAGTGCAAATAATTGTGCTTCTACCATGATGACTGGTGTTATGAAAAATGTAGTTACAAAATTTTAAAGAATGAAAAAATAGGGAAAAACACTTTTGTAATATTTTCATTGTCCATTCATTAGCAGAGATTGTACCCTACATTTTAAAAGTTCAGATATATCTATAATATAGATAGGATAGAGGATATAGATTCTATATCCTCTTGAGACCTGAAATCCATTAAAATGGATGTTTTATAATGTATTTTATTTTTCTCAGGTATCAGGAGGATATTATAAAGGTCAAAAACGTGTCCTTGCTTAACGCTGACGCCATCTTTATATTGGCAGCAGCATACCGTCGAATAGAGAAGAAAATGTACTTACAAATGCAGTTTGTTTCAAAATTGTGTTGTTTGAAAAGGGTTTCGAAATTTACTCATTTTTTATGGTTTTAAAAATAATTTTCAAGCATGAGTTTTTTTAAAAATCTATCTCTATCACGAGCAGGTGATTATGAAAGTTAAATCCATTTGCATGTAAGTGAATATTAAACAGTTCAGGATTTGTTTCCGACTCATATTACATAACAAAGTTAAAATTTCATCAATCAAATAAAATAATATAAATAAATCCGAAATTGAACATAATCGAACTATATGCTTAAGCAACTGAAATGATCAGAATTAAAAAAGGCTGTAAGTGACGAAATTTTTGGCAATTTCTTCAGCTATTAACTGATACGAAAGTATCGCATTTAATAAATTTCAAAACTTTATTTGAAGGTTTCAAATAAAATACTTTTGGTGCTGTTAGTGGGAAATACAATATATACAGGGGAGACTGGCGGGTGGGGTGACCATAGGGGAGGCTTGATCCACCCTTTAGTTTTCATATTTAAAAGAATTTCAGAGTTTTGCAATAGGAGACAACCAAAACTATTGATTTGCTCAAACAATTTTTTTTTTTGTTTCATGCAAACAATTGAAACAGGTGTCGAAAAATCAATTGTGAAGAGTTTTCAGCTTAAAAAGTGTATTTTTTAGAAACATTTTGTAAGATTTTCTCAAGTAATATATACCAGAGAAATCTAAGTAAATAGGTTTTAGAAGCATAAAAATAACAACGTTAAATCACCAAAAATTTTAAATTTTAAGCATATCAGTTTCGGTAGCATATAGCATATCTTCCTCAGTACTCTAGGAAGAGCATGTTATTTTAATTACTTTATCTTTAACCCGGGGCACAACGGGGTACCGGGGCGGATTGATGTTTGAGGTTTATCGGTGTCAAGGAGGTACTGTTAGAGAGTGGCAATAAGCAGAAGTAAGAAAACATGCTCAACTTCGGCCAGGGGCGTAGCTACCGTGGAGCAGTTGGAGCAAATTGCTCCAGGCGCGCGAATCCTTAGGGCGCAAAATGAGAAAAAGGGAAATAAAGATTTCTTAAAGTATTTGCATATTTTTTTCATTATTAAAATGAGACATTATAGATGAATCTTGTATCCTAATCGTATTGTAATCAGCGTATTCCTATGATATTTTAAATTTTGTTTAACCTCAACTGTTTCGATTTAAAACATGTTTTCATTCACAGTTGAAAGAAATTACTTCTATTCAGGAAGTTTTGATTTTAATTCATACCATATTGCAGCCTCAAGTAACTACTCGAACACCGCAAGCCTGATATTTTTCTGTAACTTTTCTGTAGACGACTGTTGAAGATTTTCAGATCTTAAAGTAATCAAAACTTATTTAACAGGGCTCTCATCGGTCACTTTACAGGATACCAGTATTTCCAAAAAATAATCTTTCTGGTACTATTAAAAATCTATTAAAAATGTTTTAGAAATTTATCATGATGATTAATGTACGGAAATAATGATAGCCAAAGAATTCACAGCTATGTGTACCATGTATAGGTACCTATGTGTACCATGTAACAGTAGTAATTTGCGATAATTATTTTACGATTTGGAAAACAAAAATAACCTGACAAGTTGAAGAAAATTATTGACCATTTTACAGACGAAAACCAAGAAAACGAAAATTTTGAAGGGATTTGTTTGTGAAAACTAAACACGCATGAATACAGATTACAAACAATAATAAGATCTGCATTTAAACATATAAGCCCACGGCGACAAAATTTAGACGGGAGGGGGGGGGAGTGAGGGGAAGCAGTAACTTAAATTTTGTGAGTATTGTTTTTGAGATTTTGAAAATATTGCAAATGTCAAAAGCAGAATCGATAAGCTTCAAAAAGAGAGAAAAGTTAAATACCAAATTCAGTGTTCCTTAGGGCCTGATTATAGCCTATGCAAAATTACACCACTTTTTTGTAACAGTATTTTTCCGCATTAAACCTTATTTAATCGCAGAATTTTAGGATCAAATAAGGCAGACTGACCCGCCGGGCAACCGACCTGCGGGTCGGTGCGCCCTAAACTATGTAAAGCTGCTCCCTCCTTCAGGTGAAGCTAATAGTTGTAAAATTTGCTAAGCATTAAATATGAAAAGTCTTAAATCATTTAATAATTTAAAAAAAAAATCACTTTTTTGAAGCATCTTTTATTAATGATTTTTATTTCTCTTTGCAAGGTAGAAGAATTGATTTTTTCCCTTGAAAGTTTCTTTGCTTCAGAGGACCATTTAAATCTTTTAAAACCTAACGTATATATTTTGTAAATTTCAACGTGACCAATAGTGACATGGCCTGCTCCAAGAATTTTCAGCCTGTCTGGTACCAAAGATTGCTCTTGATGTGCAAAAGTATTTATAAAGAATATTTTCGGCAAAGAAAATGTAATTCAAACATTCTTTTTTGTTAAAAATTACATTTTAATATGAAAACGGGACTGTTTCAATATTGTCTATAAATGTGATAATTCAAACGGCGGTCAGCTATTTTGTATATACGTTAGAACAGGACTTTTTTTTTTTAACCGAACCGATTTTTCACGCAGTCATCGAGCACGTATTTCAGACAAAATCGTGTTAAAGATATATGACAAGACGTATTTTTCCCTTCGTTGACTAGTTTTTCTGCTTTCGTCGGGAAATTCCGTTGAAAACGCCAAATTTGACAGTGTTTTCTGTAAGATAGATTGTGTTTACAAAAAATACGAAAAACGTCTTTCGATTACAAAGTTTCTGAATAACAACACCTGCCAGTTTCATGCGTTCTCGAGCAAAAATTAATTAAAACGTATGTCATAAAATTGCCCCTTTGGATTTAAGAACAGCCTTAAGAAATAAAATCATACAAATTTCAGGTTAATTTAAGAATATTATCACGGGACCGGGCAACACCGGGTGGGTCAGCTAGTCTATACTAATAAAAGAAAGTTTCGCTGTGTGTGTGTGGTGGCTAGCGAAATATATTGCACGTAGAAGTCTGAGGTGAGGGAAGTCCAAGACAAGTCTTGATGCACCTGGAGCTCAGATTTTTAAATTTTTATGACCGCCCCCCCCCCCCCCCCCAGAGCACCTTTCAGTTTGTATGCCATGAATTGCTGAGAACTTGCCCCTTTTTATCCGATCTTCTTCGTTTTGGGGGCTTTTCTCCCGTTTAGTTATTCTCCGTTTCTACATTCCAGGTAAGACTCTGGGCTCCTTGAAATTTTTGTGCGCCATGCATTTTTCACACCCTAATATTGTCAAACTCTCAATGCATAACTTTAAAATTGAGACTCTTTTCCTCTCCCTGGGCCAGCTCCCTCATATTTTTATTGGGCACCTAGTACCCTTTTTTATGAATTTCCCCCACTTTTTTTCGCGCTTCTTTCAAATTTTATTCGAATGATCAATACATATCCTATGCTTAATTTCGACTTATTGAGATCTAAAGCGCTAAATACTAGAACCTTTTAACATTATTATATCTCCCTTAAAAATGGTCTGATTCACTAACTTTTTTTTGTAACAACATCTTAGGAAATCCAGATACTACACGAACAACATAAAATTTTTTTAGACTTCAGCTACCACCAAATTTGAATATTAATCGCCTTCTTGGGGCCCTTGCCCAACTACATTCCAGTTGAGACCCTGGACCCCTGGGTCTTGGTACAAGGCCACTTGAAGTTTTTGTGCCCTAAATTGTTAATAAATTGCCCCCTTTTAATCCGACCTTTCGTTTTTGGGGCTCTTTTTCCACTTAGATTTTTTTTCGTTTCTACATTTCAGTTAAGACACTGGCCCCCTAGGGTAACTTTTTGTGTGCCATGCATTTTTCACCCACTAATTGTGTCACATTCTCATTGTATAACTTAAAAATTGTCTCTCCCCGAGCCAACACCTTCATATTTTTATTGGGACCCTACGGCTCTTTTTTTTTTTAAGTATTTCTTTGAAAAAAAATTCTAATGATTAATACTTATACCCTATACTTAATTTCGACTAATTGAAAATCTAATGTGCTAAGTACTAGGACCTTTTATCATGTTTTCATCTTAGGCCTTGCTCTCAATTATCAGTAGGTTCCTTTTGGTCCCCTTATTATAGCTCCCTTAAAAATGGTCCGATTCACTAGGATTTTTTCCTAACAACTTCTTAGGTCCTCCAGCTACTACATGAATAACAAAAAAATTACTCACACTTCAGCTACCACCAATTTTGAATATTAATCGCCTTCATAGGGTCCTTGGTGCAGTTTGTTTAAAAATTATCCGATAGTCTTGCAATTTTCTTTAGCATGGTTCTAGGGTCCTCCGGCTACTTTATAAACCACTAAAAAATTTCTTTATACTCCAGTTACCACCTTTTTCATATATTAATCTTCTTTTCCGGCATCAACTTAAGTTTACTCACTACAGCCGTGAATTAAAATTCACGCTACTGTTGAAGGTAAGTGGTTAACTTTAGAGGGGGTGGGATTTCATCCGTAAATTAAATATCACGTTAATGTTAAAGGAAATTCGTTAAATTTACAGGGGGTCGGGGAGACAAGCACCTTGCACTGCTTCGGGGTGTATTCTTTCCTCGGGTTCTAGAGGCCCGATTTCAACGGAAATTGGTTCATTCAACCTAGATTACGATTCAGCTACTTTCTGTATTATGAAAGTTTGTCTTAGACTTCAGTTACCAAAATTTTCGAACATTAATGGAGCATTCTTTTCTCGGGTTCAATGTGCCCGATTTCAACGGTAATTGGATAATTAAGCTTAAGCTTACTATTCAACTACTTTCAGCATTATGAAAGTTTATCTTAGACTTCTGTTACCACCATTTTCGAACATTAACGGCGCATTCTTTTCTCGGTTGTTATGGGCTCTATTTCAACGGAAATTGGTCCTTTCAATTTAGCTTACGATTGTTTTAAAGATTATAGTTCCACGCCAGGATTCGCATGATTATCTCGGGTTCTATGGAATCGATTACTACGGGGTTTACTCAATCAACTTGGTTTTCAATTGTCTCCGGCGTGTACGGAATACTCCTGGCATACACTGCCTTTGATAGCAGGGACCCCGGCCACAGGTTTGTTCAGAAAGCGGTTTGCCGGGAACACACTAGACGCTGTCGAAGGTAGTGGGCCACTCCTAAAACCAGGCTCATTTGAACTACTTTATGAACATATAAAATCATTCAAAATTGAGTTTTATGTACGTTATTATAACGGGCCTGGGCAACGCCGGGCGGGTCAGCTAGTTACACACACACACATATATATATATATATTATGTATGTATGTATATGTATATATGTAACTTCAAAACAAAATTACGCAGAACTTTTTTGAGTGACAAGAGGGCGCACAATTTTTACTTGCTCCAGGGCGCTGAATATGTAGCTACGCCATTGACTTCGGCAGCCATGTTAGTCCAGTGTTCTCGAGCGTCGGTGCGCGAATTTTCCGTTGTGTCTTTTTTTGCTGCTGTATTGTAATTTTTGATGATTTTGAAACCAAGATAAGGCATACATACTTGTTTACACTACAAATATAATTAGTTCATGCTTGAAGTACGTTTACTTGTCGTTAGTTTCGTATAATTAAACTTTTGTTTACGTATCTTTCTCGAGTGACCTTACCTCCCTAACCTAAATCGTGTCCCTGGGATGGAACGGGTAGGGCCGAATGGGGAAATACCCCATTCTGCCCCGAAATGTTTTTAACTAACTTGTTCTGTCTGCGAAGTCAATTGAAGGTTGCGTCGCTTGTTCCATGTGCAAAAAAACAAAAACAAAAAAAAAAAATGGCACACAATTCCTCTGCGGCAATAGATAGCGAAGATGATGAGACTATCCTAGTGAGTTAATTTTGTCAATAGGCTTAAAAAAAGGACACAATCAATGAAAACTGTAGTTAAACCTTTATAGTCACTTAGAACTAAATAAATATAGAGCAAACTCCCCCCCCCCCCCGCATTTCCACTAGTTTAATGTTTTTATAATTACTTGTCCTTACCATCCCGTTCTTCTATAATGTTCTGATTCTGAAAAAAAAATTGTTCTTTTGTTTTCTTACAATATTATTAAATTTTTGTGGTTATATTATATTACAACGTGTTCATATAAAATTTTGCAGCTCCCTTAATTAACCCTTTTGTATTTTTAAAACATATTTTCAACTTGATACCCCGTTCTGTCCCGGGTTTCCCTATGTTGCAGCCCGCCTAAAGTCGAAAACTTATTCTTGCGGCCCGTCTAAAGTCGGAAACTTTTTTTGTGGCCCGCAGAAAAAAGATTGAGTATTGGCTGATCTAGTAAATATCTTTGAAGTATATGTAGTGCAGATACATTGATCTAGCTTGTTACTCAGAAATTCGATGGCTTTAAACTCATACAGTTTTTATCTATTTACTTACAATGATTACATGTTATTACCAAAGTGTGAATTATTAAAACAACACCAATTAGCGAAGCAGTTTTCATTTAATATTATAAATCATTTTGGTAATCAAACGTCAAGGCAAATTTCATAATGTTATCAAGGTATTCGATATAGTATTAATATTTTAAAATAGAATTTATTACTTTGAGAAAGCAGTTTTCAAAGAGAAAATTTATTTTATTTTGAAGATTACCTGCTATTTCTGCTAAAATCCTCAGATAAAATTTTTCCCCAAATTTTTAAAACATAGTATTGGAATAATAAACAAACAAACAAAAATAATAGTAAATTAATTCTAAAGCAGATTTTTGAATTTAAAGAAATGTCAAACAATTAACTGATGATTTACATTGATATTTTTATTTAATATTTATTATTACAGCTATATGTACGAGCATATGGATGCACAAAAATATATACATGAAGGCTTTCCAAATTTCTGTAATTAATTATTATTCGACCGATTTCCCAAATATTATGTTCAATAGAAGGAATTTAACTATCTTCGATATTGAAAATTAGCACGAATTTTTTTTCTATTTTCAACTTAGCAAAATAACAAAAGCGCGAAAAGATCAAGATTAACAAACCGGCATGTTCTGTCAATTTTAAAAATAATTGCAACTGAAGAAATTCCTTCTAATTTTGAAGATTTCATTGACTAAAAATAACATCAAGTTTTTTCGAGAAAAAAACTGAATAATAACCTCTGAGCTTTATATGTTTCTTTAATATAGTAATATTTCATTATGTAAAAATTTTATTCTATGCGAGGGTAATAATATAAATCTGATTTATTTATTTGTTTATTGTAATGTGCTCTGCAGCCTTATCTATATAATAAAGGACAAACATATCTGTGCGTAACGCATACGTCATTTTGCGAATGGCAACACTTTGAAATTTGAAATAAAATTTTGGTTTTGTAATTTTCTCTACTGCAAATTTTTATGCTTCTAAACATCGCACATTTTAAATTTTTACACCGCCGTATAACGAAAAAAATTCTCTTTTAAATGCAATTTGTTTGAAAGCTGTATCTCATTTTAATTTTAAGATATAAAATTTTTTTGTAGTTTTTATTACTTTTTTTGTAATCGTGGCTGCTGAAGTACTACGTTTCTGTTGAACCTAAAGAGGGAAAAAATGAAAATAGTAGACTGCTGTATCTTTTTGATGCCATTTTCTCATAAAAACCGAAAAAAAATTGAAATTAAAATAGTGCTATGTCAAGAATATCGTCTGTTATAAAACCCAGTGAGTTTTGGCTTTATTTCGTTGTTATTTATCAATTAAATGATTTTGCCGTGCCGGCTCCATTGAGAAATATTAATACACAGTTTTCACATAAAAAAAAGTTCAGAATTTCTCTCCCGCTAATTTTCTACAAAGAAATTAAAGCTTCATCAATAAATAAATAAAAGAATAATATATAAAAAAGCACGAATTTAACATATATGTAGTCGAACAATTTAAATTTTTTGAGCCGAATTGGGAAAAGTATGTGCTTTTAAATGTAATTTGTATGAAATAGAGTTGCTAGGCAACTGTTAAAGTAAAAGAGAAAAAATAATCTATATATTGAAAACACAAGATAGCTTTTTTAGACATCTTCCTTGAAATTTCTACTGTACCAATTTTGCTAATAATTCTTTTTTTAAATGAAAGCTGTTCATTTGTAGATGTCCTCGCACTGGCTATTTTTCTAAATATTTTCACTTTTATATTTTTAATTTAATTTGAAAAGATTTTTTTGAAATTTCATCAAAATGGTAGCAATCGTATTATTTTCACTGTTGCAGAAAAAAAGAAATTTTGGGGTTTATTTATCCTTATTGATACCATTTACTCATTACAATTAAAAATAACTTTATTTTAAGTCTGAATAGAAAATGACGTCACTATATAAAAAACATTTTCGCTCATAAAGCTAATGTTACAATATATTTTCATTCGGCTGATACCGAATTTGAGACACTTGGCGTAATGCTTCAGTAAGTGCCATATTTAAAAGAAAACAATCCTTTTCTTTGATAAAACTATATATTTTTACACGAATACATCTAAAAGACATCAGTTTCTGGAATTTGTACTTCGCGTAACTGAAATTAGACCCTCAAGCCAACAGAAAACATTTTCACATGCAAAGTTTTAGCTGTCAAACGGAACTTCACGTTTGAAAATCTATCTAAAGGGAAAATATGTCCGTGTGTACGGCTGGCGTCATTTTGAGAATGGCAACGCTTGACGATTAAATGTCGGATTTGCAATCTTTGCTACTGCAATTTTTTGAATTTCTAAACATCGCGCATCTTCAATTTTTACACCCGTTATATAGGGAAAAAATCTACTTTCAAATGCAATTTTCTTGAAAACTTTATCTTAATTGATTTATTTATTATGTCTTTTTAAATAATTTTCAAGAATAATGTTTTTTAATCTATATCCACTGCGTACAGGATCCATTACGGAATAAGCCATTTGCACTTAAAATAATACAAATAATTCAGCATTTGTCCCTGACTAATTTTTTATAGCGAAATTAAAACTTCATGAATCTGTTATATTAAAAAGTGACTGCCCATTTGTATTTCACAGCTGTTCCTCCTAGAATATGCGGAATGTTGGGTGATCAAATTAACGCCAGTTATCCGCATGCGTCCGAGGATGTTAAACGTGGTCGTAGAATTTTAAAATTTGTTTAGTTTTCGAGATATAAATTTTTACGTTATTTTGATGACATTTCTGTAATGATGGAAACTAAAATTGCTCCATTTTTGTGGATAAAAGAGAGAAAAGGGAAAATGACAAGGATTATAAAGTATCATTTTTAGGTGCGTTCGTAATTATATAAATACGTAGCACCTATAGTCGTCGCTCAGTCCGTCCGTCTGTCCGTCTGTCCGTCCGTCTGTCCGTCTGTCCGTCCGTCTGTCCGTCCGTCTGTCCGTCTGTCCGTCTGTCCGCATGTAACAGAGCAAAAACTACCCAACCGAATAGTCTGAAATTTCAAATATGTGATTGTTGCACAATTTTGTCGAGCCATTTCAAATTTTATGAAAATCGGATGTATAGTTTAATTACAGGGACAGTCAAAAGTTTTTCTTTACATTACGGCCAATGGGAAAAATTATTGCAAGTGGATTTTAATGATATTAGAGCCTTCCGAATGATCTGAAATTTTAAAGATATAATTGTTGCAAAATTTTGTCGAGCCATTTCAAATTTTAGGAAAATCGGACGTATAGTTTAATTACAGGGACAGTCAAAAGTTTTTCTTTACATTACGGCCAATGGGAAAAATTATTGCAAGTGGATTTTAATGGTATTAGAGCCTTACGAATGATCTGAAATTTTAAAGATATAATTGTTGCAAGATTTTGTCGAGCCATTTCAAATTTTAGGAAAATCGGATGTATAGTTTAATTACAGGGACAGCCAAAAGTTTTTCTTTACATTACGGCCAATGGGAAAAATTATTGCAAGTGCATTTTAATGATATTACAGCCTTCCGAATGGTCTGAAATTTTAAAGATATAATTGTTGCAAAATTTTGTTGAGCTATTTCAAATTTGAGGAAAATCGGATGTATAGTTTAATTACAGGGACAGTCAAAAGTGTTCCGAAAAAATTATTGGAAGTGCATTTTAATGATGTATCAGACTATGCACGTTATGAAGTGCAAAAAATTATACATTCAGTACAATATGGGGTGCAAAAAATAATTTTAAAACTAGTTATAGTACGAACGCACCTCATTTGCCACGTTTGACGAGCAATTTCCAACTTGTTTGAAATCATTTTTAAATTGAAATTAACGTATATTTGAACAAGTAGTGAAAAAATGATTGTAGTTTTCAAGAAAATTTCACGAAATACGAACTCACACATATTCAAGCTTCAGGAATCCGTTTATTTTAGAAACACAAATTCGACTCTCGACTGAAACATTGAGATAAATTTTGTTGACGTCAAAAGAAAAAAAAACATCGTACGTTATTTTCATTTAATTTAAAGTCGTAAAGTAGATTTTCAACCTTTGCCTTAAGATGGCTAATAAAACATTTCAGAAGCGGACATTAAAAATACGAAATAGTGAGAAAAAAAAAAGATAAAAGTTTTAGCGAGAAAAAAAGTAATTCTTTAAATATTTATTTTAATTCATAAATATAAAATGCTTCTGAATAAATTCGTCCAAACAAATTCATTTTTGTATAAGTTGACCCAAATGACATCATTTCTACGAACTCCGAAATTCGAAGCAAAATCTTTGAAGAGCGAAAAGCTCTAGGCAAATAAAGTTATGGAATGTGTATTTTTATTGGGAAAGTTTTGACTTAAATTGTAAATATAACTTATTATTTGAAATATTTCATTTAATAAAATTAATATTGCAATGGCTTTCTAAATTTATAATAAAGTTCAGATTTCATTTTTCGCAAAATGATCAATTGTCTCATGCAATTCAAAAGCAACACAACGGGTTGCTACGCAACTAGTATATATAATGTTTAATGGGGTGAACGTCGGTGGTAAACGAGTTTGACATACCTCTTTTACAAGGTGCTTGATTCTTTTTATGAAAAAAATAATGTAGGTTCGTAATAATTTTTTAATATGAATATATTAATAATTTTCACATTTAAAAATGTTCTTGAATTAAAAAAAAATGCGTAGATCAAGTTTAGTCCATTCATTGTACTTTGTTAAAAGTAAATATTTTAATCAGATGATTTTTTAGGAAGATATAAATTAAATTGTCAGGTGCATTAGAATCCTCAAAATTTAACTTTGTCGTAGAATTAGTGATGGAACGGTGCGTGTGTGTGGGGGGGAGGGATTTCTTTTTCCGGAGGCTGTACTCAAATTTCTTTATAAAGTTACTGTATTGTAAGAATAACGGTTATAACGAAGTCTGTGTATTACAAATAATTTCCGAACTCTCTTCAGCTACGTTATAAGCGGTTTTCACTGTAATAATTAAAAGAATTTCTAATGTGAAAAATCTTCTTTCTCCCAATGGTAAAAGATGAATAGTACAGTTGGCATGAATATAATAGTGAAAAATTGTATAGCAATTATCTTTTCGTTTGTTCTTTAATATGTATCGATAATTAATAAGGACACAGTAAAATATCCCAAGACGAAGGCACGTCAAGCCTGTCACTTCCGATACATTACTAAGCGGAAGTGAATACCAAAATTGGATATAAAAGCAAGAGCAAAAATTGTGTAGCTAAAGAAATCTGGAAACTTTCTGTCACATTCTGTGTGATAATAAAGAATTTACTACAGCATGCGAGGTATGTAGCAGTTTTTGCACTATTACTTACTTTAAATTACTGTAATGAAACATGAATGATTATGCTTCTACTCCGTAAATCTTACAATTATTTACAAATTTTGTGCCATATATATTGTCACATATATATTGTCAGTTGGGGTAATTAGGAACAAAATTTGCTAGTTTCAACTACTGACATCCTGGAAAAATCCTTGGGGTATAATCCTTGTAAAACCGCCAACAAATTATTGTTTCACTGCTATACTTCAATTATAATTATAGTTATAAGGTACTGTGGAATGTTAATAAAGTATCAAAAATTGCTTGTTCACAATTTTCCCAGGTGTTCATAATTTTCCCCAAAACTACGGGGTAATTGTAAACATCTGTTTTTCTGTCGGGAGGGTGTAAAACACAAAAAAGTTCATAAACAACTTTTGTTCAACAATAACTTCATGCACACATTATTTTATCAATTTAGCTGGCCCGCCATGCGTTGAGCGAGTCCGTGATAATAACATTCAATCTACCTAAAATTAATGTTGAATGATTTTAATATTTTTAAACTAAAATCTTTCCAAACGAACCTGATGTTGGGGGCACCGTACCAACCTCGAATTTGTATGATTTTATATTTTTAAATGAAAATCTATCCAAACGAACCTACAGTTGGGGGGCCCCTTTGCCTTCAGCAGCACATACCGGACTTGCTACTCGCGCTCCGGTCTGTTTTGAATTTATATTTTTAGACGAAAATATTTTCAAACAAAGCTAACGTTGGGACCCAGTTGGTTGTTTCAGAAAATTCGCCAATCTGTTCTTCGCCGTTGTACTGCGTGCATAACAGCTGCCGGTCAATGTTTTGAGCACTTATTGTAATCAAATGCCATTAAATTTGTTTTCGTAACTTAACTTAATCGTTCATTGTGTGTTTTTGCCTCGTATAAGAACATAACTTTTGGCGCCCTCTAACTTTTTTACGTTTAGTTTTCGACCATGCATTCTTTGATATAAAATGTTTGTTTGGGTGTGTACTATCACCTCTTAAACATTTTCCCATCTTTTTTTAATCACCCTGTATACATTTCCTCATAAGTATATAGAGCACCTTAAAAGGAATATTCAATCTTACTATAATTTTAAGATAAAAAAAAATAAATTTTAAAAAGCTCCATGCGTCATAATTTTTGAGATATTTCCTCGATTTTGCAATTTAATCACTTTAAACTTTATTATAAACAAAACTGTGTATAGATTTTTCAATCCCTTGAATTGTTAATTTTTTAGAGATTTTTTTCTGCGTTCCATATCGATTTTCACCAAATTTTGCCTCTTAATAAGTTAAAAATAAAATTTAACTATTTTAATGAAGTCTTATTTTAAAATGCATACACAGTTTCTTTGTAAGCAATATCAGTATTCTTCCTTATCAATTTCAGGAACTTTGATCAAAAATTAAGAAGTATATTTCAAAAGTCTAAAGACGTTGAAAAATCAGTTTTGAGAAAAACTGAAATAAAGTATTGTAAAGTGCAGAAAAATTGTTTGTGTACAAAATTCAAACGCTTGTAATTTTACGAAAAATAATCGCATCTTCATGCTCTTTTTCGCCAACGGTCAGAGCAAACTGAAGAATAATAAAATGCCCAATTTTTTTTTTCGATTTTTGGGCAGATTTTTGCTCAAATAAAGGTCCACGGCCCCTTAACGAAATCTTTAGATATATATATATTGGTTTAACAAATTAAAAAGATATATTTAATACTTTACACTCGAAAGGTGACTATCACTCACCACTCATTGTATTGCGACAACTCGAAAGGTGACTCTCACTCACCACTCATTGTATTGCGACAACTCGAGAGGTGACTGACAAGTAAAGGTACCACATTCCTTGGTGACGAATTTAGATTTTTATTGCTCATTAATAAATACAGTGGGTGATCGGTTAACGAACTTATTCCGTAATTGTTCGTTAAGGCATAGCTGCCAATGTTTACGCTTTTTTCTTACCACTAAATTTTAACAGTAATATTTGCCTTTATTAATTGTCGAAATCTGGGATTAATCAAGTAAAAAATATCTTTTATATTTTAGTGGTAACAAAAAAGCGTAAAAGTTGGCAGCTATGGTTAAGAGGACAAAGGACCTTAAAAAACTTAAAAATCTTTTTTTTTTTTTTTTTTTTTTTTTTTTTTTGCAAATTTCTCTTTAAATATTGTTCAAGGGTACATTATATGCATTATGGCATGCATTTATCACAAAAAAAAATAATAATAAAATAAAAATATTTTTGAGAAAAAAAGGAATTTTACGCGTCGTCTTAGAAATCTTCGAAATGCCCCCTGCGCGTTCCATATCAATGAAAATCTCCAATATTTTTTTTATAAAAGTTTGGTTTATATATATAAATAAAACTGTGCATCGAATTTTATATATTTGAATATAAAAGTTAAAAAAAAAAAAAAAAAAAAAAAAAAACAGTGGCACTCCGGGAGTGCCAATACAAGTGAAAACTTCAACAATTACGTGTGTGTTTTTTTAATCGTCAGGAAATGTTTTATTGTGCAGAAAATACTTTTAAATGTAGTGTTTTTTTATTCATTATTATAAATTATTACTACCAAAGTTATATTACAATTTTCCTAGTAATATAATTTAACTATAAATTACATATAAATAAACATTAATAATTTGTCATATATATTATTGTATTAAATTATATTATTAAATTATACATGTACATATAAATAAACAAATTTTCGTACAAAAATTCTCGTATTGCATTTAAAGATTTATCCGGTGAAATATAAACGGCAACCATTACAATTCAATACTATCCAAATATTGAAATCCATACTCCAATTCAATACTATCCAAAAGTATTTTTATTAATGAATACAATACCACAATTATATTACGCTTGGCACGCTAGTGTCTATGTGCCAAAATGCTAGCATGTCGGTTACGTAACAGTGTCTCCAAAATGTCCTTTTTTCTCCGTCTCAAAAAAAGCTCAACGCGCCTAAAGAAGTTTTCACTTCAAAAAATTGAAAAATTTTGAAATTTCTTTTGAAAAATTTTGAATTTTTTTTGATTAATATTTAAAGTGAAATTTACAAAAAATAAAAAATTGATTTTTAAGGTTTTTAAGGTCCTTTGTCCCCTTAACCGATCATAGATTTAGCATAGATTTGTATTGAAATTCAGTTAATTCGTTCTTAAAAGCTAACTAATACATAAAAAAAACATAAATCTCCCATTTATAATAGGCTTAATATGAGTCCTTATTTAATATGGTCAGATGTCAGATCGCATTTTGATGGCTTTGTCCGTATCGTGGCGTATTTAAAAAAAAAAAAAAAAAAAAAAAAAAAAAAGACATGACCTATGCAAAAACTTTTAGGATTACATTAATTGATTACGGCATTAAATCATATCAATTTGTGACTTTGACCTTTCAAAAACTCCTTAGTTCTCTAAAAGATTGTGTTTATTGCAGGGTCCAATTAGCTCAAGTGGAGCCTAAAACCTGTAAATAATAGTTGAACTAAATTTCAATTTAGAAAATTTATTTGCAATTAAAAGTATCTATCTATATTATAAAGGACAAACATATCTGTGCGTAACGCATACGTCATTCTGCGAATGGCAACGCTTTGAAATTTGAAATAAAATTTCGGTTTTGCAATTTTCTCTACTGCAAATTTTTAAAATTCTAAACATCGCACATTTTAAATTTTTACACCACCGTATAACGAAAAAAATACTCTTTTAAATGCAAGTTGTTTGAAAGCTGTATCTCAATTTAATTTTGAGATATTAATTTTTTTATAGTTTTTCGTACCAATTTTGTAATTGTGGCAACTTCATTTCTATTAAAAGTAAAGGGAAAATAATCATGGTTTATTTACTTTTATTGATTATATCCTTATTGATGCCATTTTCACATTGCAAATAAAAGTAACTTTTTTTCTAATTTTTGAACAGAAAATGACGTCAGCCATTAAAAAAAACATACATTCTTCTTCATAAATCAGAAGATTGAAGAAGATATTTCAATATTTTTACATTACGCTGATACGGAATTTTAGACGCTAGGCAAAATGATTCAGTGAGTAAAAATGATGTCATATTTAAAACAAAACGATCATTTTCTTTGAAAAAACTAAATAATTGACCAATACTAAATGGCCAATACTATGGAATCTAAAGGCAAATATCTAAATGGTAAATTTTCGCGGGTACTGAGATTAGAACTTAAATTTTATGCGAATGTTCACATGAAAAGTTGCATCGGACAAACGTGACTTTAAGTTTGGAAATATATTCATAAATAAAGTATTGCGCGTTAAAATACTTTTAAATTGTGAATTGAAGTGGTGCGTATGCAAATGTTCAGAATTTGAAAATAACGTACAGTTTAGCTTTTATGGGGGAAAATTTTATGATGTGACAAAGCAAAGTCCTTTTTACTGATTTTTCATTCCGTAAAAATAAACCTAAGAGCCTCAATCGATAACTTCAACATAATTACTTATATTCATTACGTATCTAATACAGTTTAATTTTCCAATAATTTAGGTAGTTGAAGTTTTTGGAAATAATATTTTGGTAATTTTAGGTTAAAAACATTATTTGTTTTAAGAGTTAGATAACCAATGCAAGATGAATTTTTTATTGTGATTATTTGTATAGGTTTATTATAAATTCGATTTAACAGTTCCATTCTAAACATTTTAATTCGTCGAATTTCGACGGGTTCCAACTCGTTTCTTTAAAAACGGATACAAAATATAAAAAATAACGTTTCTAATCTATTCATTCTAATTTGGAGGCTGGGGGGCTAAAATATAAGACCGAACACTAGGTACACCATGAATTAATCAAGTCATACGTATACAACTGTTAAAATGTTCTCTAAGTCGACAATAGATGCAATTAAATACAGCTCAGAAATCTGAAACATAGCAATGATTCTCTTGACTTTGTTTTGTGAGGTGTTTGTTCATTATCCGAACATAAAAATCTCTCGCAAAAGTGTTCGTTAACCGATCACCCACTATATTACAGAGATAAGTTTTGCATAATTCATGTAATAAATATATTATAAACATATATTCAGGTAATAAATAAATTAGGTTTATCAATAAATATATTCTTGTAATAAACTAGGGGGGTCTGCCCCCTACGGGCTACGCTCGCCAACCCCCGTTCCGACACTTCCGATTCTAAAAGCAGGCTAATTTAATCGGCTTTAAAATGATTGAATTATAATTTTAAAAAACAGTGGCGATTTCTCTGTAAACGGGTTTTCATTCATATTCCTTTGATTGAAGATTTTTAAGGTGAAATCAGCGTTTGTTAAAGGGCTGTTTTCGTCTTTGATTTTTAAAAAATTAGTTACAAATTTGAAAATAAACTAATGTAAAATGAATTAAGTAAATAGTGTCTTTGTCTCTCGGTTTTTTAACAGCTCTATAAGAAAGTTCTTTTAAATAACACATTTGAAATGTATCGTTTTATATCAGACGTGATTTTCATTGACGTGATTATCGTTTTATATCTGACGTGATCAAGTTTTCTTTCTCTTTTTAAAATTCACATTAAAATACTTTTGTTGCTAGACAGGAAATATTATTTGCGTTTTTAGAATTCACGATAATAGTTGAAAAGATTGTCTCAAAATATGAAATAAATGTCTCGCGCAAATATGTTTTTTAATTTAAACTGTTTTGCCAATTGCCAATTATTTGGCCTTTTCAAATATGACGTAAATTTCCTCCATTTGCGACTTTTAACGCATAATAATGAATTTATTATTTAAAAATTTTCTTTCTCTTATAAAATTCATGTGTAACTATAGTTTTTATGACGTAATTTTCAATATTTTCCTGATTTTTAACACGCAATCATTTAATTCTCATTTGAAAGTTTTTTTTCTGATTACAATAGCCACGTGAAAATAAATTTTTAATTTGAAGGAAACATAATTCTTTGCGCTGTTTTTAAAATTGGCAACAGTTTAAAATAATATCTTTTTCTAAAAGTTGTAAAAAATATCTCTGAAAATGCTTAAAATTTGAATTTAAAACGAAGATAAATTCTCAAAAAATGAGTTAAATAAAAAAATAAATGCAGTCTGCACGTCGGGAACTTCTAATGTATTAAATGATGTAAAAATGGTGAAATTCCTATGCATTAGTTTTTGCTCTTATAAAACTTTTTTACTGAAACGATTTTGACCAACTTTAACATTAGAAATCTCTTAAAATAAATATTCGATTTAAAAAATGTCTGCATCAGCTTGTTTATCAAACATTTCTCTATAATAGCACCAATTTTCATATTTCTGTATGAAACAGTGTTCTTAATATTAACGAAGAAAGACCCCCGGTCACAAGAAATATGGATGCTGATCTAGGAGTGTACCGGGAAGATCTACGCAGATTTTTATTGGTGCATTTCCAAATCGTTACTTTTTTTATATATAGAAGGATAAATTTCTGTGTTTGCTTACAAAAAAAAAAAAAAAAAAAAAAAAAAAAAAATCGTTGAGGGCTGGTTTCTCCATGCCAAAAAGGCGTCGAGTGCAAAGGATTAAAAATCTACACTTTTTCGCTAATACGTCTTTTCTTCTATTATTTCTTCTTTATTATTTTCCAATCAAGAGCTCAGCCTTTTGAAGTATTTCAGCAAACGTGGTTTGGTAAAAAAATAATTTATTTTTCGAAATAAAGTTGGTTGGAAACTTAGTGGAGTTTCGTTAGTATAAATATGGAAGTGAGCGTTTTGTGTTCTATCGCTTATCGAAGTGACTGTGTATTTCATAGTTATCTCTTGTGTGATATCTAAATTCATAATCCTTATTGCGTAAACTAGAAAATTTAGAAATTGTTAAATTTCTTCAATTTGATTTAAGATGTAGCAGTGTTTTAGAAACCAGACTTTCATTTAAGTATATTGATTTGAGAAATGTCTATTTTTCGTTTTTTTTTTTTTTTTTTTTAAAGTAGAATTAGTTAAATTTGATATCAGGAGCTTGAAAAAGCAAGGGCGAATCCGAAAAATCGATTTTTCCCCTACCTCAGATACATGTAGGCAACACGTAAGTAAGTCGTTTTGCCCTGGTTCGCCCTTAGTATTCCCACAGTGTCGAGCTAAAGTGCGTAGTACCCTATTCTATAACACTACTTGCAAAACTTTGAGCTTGATTTCCCAACACACCAATTTCGGGATTCGCCTTTGCTCTTCCAAGCTCCTGATATTTCCTTTTGATTTTAAATAACTTGTTGTTGTTATGGCTCGTTAAAATTGCCTCGATACTTTGACTTGGAATACCACTATAATACCATCACTGGCTACCACTATACCACTGGCATATACCACTAACAGAAATCCGCAACAGTCATAATTTTTATACTTTTAAAATATCATTGAACAACTCTGGCTGAAATACATGAGTTCTGTTGTCCACTAATTCACAAAAAAGGAATACAAATAGAAAGCGGGGATATCCCACGGTTCTTTATGTTACTAACACTGACTGTGCAAAGGCTTCGGAATCAGATAAGAATATTTCTCCTTATACCCCGTAGATAACAATTAAATTCCCTTTCAAATTTTATTCAAAATTTTAAGAAACTTAAACTACATTCTTGTTTCTCAAATAGCAACTGTTTTTTATTTATTTATCTATTTTTAAATTTCTGTATAAATAAAATTTCCCGTTTGACTCCGTACCTGAAGAGTGGTATAAAAATCGAGCAACGGACTATACTGTATCCGAATTATTTTGACTGTCTCTGTAAGCGAATTAATATGGAACATGCCATAGTAAACCTCAATAATATAGGATATCAATTTTGGGGCAGTCGCAGTCCAAGTATATATGGGGCATTCTCACAATCGTTTGACTTTTAAGCTCCTGAATAATAATTTTTATTTTAGTACATATTCTTGTGTTTTTATTTATTTCATATACTGGGGACCATCCCATTGCATGATTGCATAACAATATTAACCAGATAAATAAGTTT
Source organism: Maratus speciosus (assembly GCA_963932465.1). Lineage (NCBI taxonomy): Eukaryota > Metazoa > Arthropoda > Arachnida > Araneae > Salticidae > Maratus > Maratus speciosus. The sequence continues at coordinate 515,614,995 of OZ010789.1, read as the reverse complement.
TGGGCGATGTTGGGGGTCCAAATACCAGAAAATCTCCTATACCATCCCGTGTCCTTGATGCTGATTTTTAAGTTTGGAGGTGTATATATAAAATTTTTTCAATAAAAGTAATTTCGATGTAATTTTTTTCCGCAACTGGGACAATTGTTTTATATAAATTGTAGCAAAAAATTAACTTGCACACATTTTTACGGTTGATATTATTTTTTGAACTCTGTCCCTGGGTTTTAGATTCCTTACCATCCCTCTTGCTAAACTTATACAGAAAATCACTTCAGATGCAGCCACAGAATTTTTTTCAAGTTTTTTCTCATGCAGAAGTATGCTAGAGAAAGAATGTCTAAAATTCTTTGACAGGAAATTTACTGTAGAATTTAAAGCAGCATTTAAATATCAATTTCAAGCATCGCGGCTTTATTGGTAGTCTTACAGTCCCCAAGGTTTATTCCTTCATTTTTCGAGGTAAATTAATTTTTTTAATTTAATCTAATGTAAATAACGGTTTCTAAAAATCAATGAACATTGTGGCTATAACTTAGTCTTAACATGATTTGTCTAAAAATAGTGGTGATTTTCTTTACCGTGCCATCCTTAAAATCCCTTTTTTCCCCATTACTATAGCCATTACAACCATTACCATTTCCATTACCTTTTTTCCTATACAATCCCCTTTTTTTCCTTTCGTCCCTTCTTTAACACCCCTTTAAGACAATGTTATACTAAAATTTTGTACTAAAAATACTACATTGCTATTATTTCTAATTTGAATATCTTGTGGGTACGATGAAAATTCATTATAAATAAAAATTTAGAAGAAAATAGAAAGTTATAGTGGTAAAATGGTAAGGAAAATTAAACTCGCAAGTTTAACTTAAACGTCAGTTAAATAAAAAAATTTTCGCTGCTGACCATTTTTTCTTTATTTTGAATCATTAAGGCATTCGTCTATCAGATTAAAATGTTATTTTAGCAAGTTTAATTTCACTAGGTTTTTATTCCCGAAAGTCAAAAGATTGTGAGAATGCCCCATATTTACAAAAGTTAGAGAGGGGATAAACAAATGGACAAAGGGATAGATGAATTCATAAACACTAGTTAAGGTATTTGCCTAAGTTCAGGTCGCTTAAAAAATGTATAACATTGAATGTATACACATATTTTTAGTTAAATTGCAATACAGAATGATGAAAAATCATAATTAGCGATACCTTCATAACATTTTTAAAAAATGGGGTTTTTTGCATTTTTAAAGCAAAATTTCATGCACGCCAGTCAGCATACACTATAGGTGCAGATTCACGGTCACCAGTCGCCACGTGGCGACTAAATTTTTTGCTTTGGCGACTAACTTTCGGTGTCTAAGTCGCCATGTTTCTTATAGGAATGCCCCTTTTTCGCCGAATGATTTTAGGATTTTTTTTTGTTACCGATTGCAGGATTATGTCTCCTCCATAACCCCATGATATTTACCGCTTTTCTTTTTTTTCTTATTGTCCATAACTAAAAAATATGATTAAATATGGACGCCACATTTCCTCGGAATCGTAAATTTATTGTTTTCTTCTAAAAAACTGCGATGTCCGCGGAATCGAAAAAAAAAAGACATTTGATGTGCGTCGCGAATTATTCAACAGCAGTGGTATAATACTACAGTGAGCTTGCGACGCAGAGAAAAAACTACATTTGGGCTCTATTCATTAAATTTGTAGCTCTGGGATTATTCAGATACGTTCTTACATGAAGACACCTGATATCGGCATGCGATTCTTCTATGAATTAGCAGAATTCCTCTAATTATTATTTATTTAGCATATTTCCGCAAAATCAATGCGTCAATCGATCAGGAAAAAGAAATCGGGAATTTCCTCGATCGGTGATACACTTCGTAAAAACCGTAATGGAAAAATCTGGCAAATTTCGTCGATCGCGAAATTTAGATTTCCAAGTTTAATAAGATTTAGACTAATAACTCAGAAACAAATTGAGATACAGCTTTCAAACAAATTGTAATGTACTTTTAAATACAATTTGTTTGAAAGCTGTATCTCAATTTGTTTCTGAGTTATTATTATTTTTTTTTTTTGTAGTTTTTATTACTTTTTTGTCATAGTGGCAACAGAAGTATCCATCTCTGTTGAAAGTAAAGAGAAATACAGATTACTGTATAGACCAATCAGAAAACGAATAAAATGCGGATTAAACCAATAAAAAGCTTCAGATATGCTTTTGATTTCCTATCCTGACGAGGACAATAAGCATTTTTCCAAATGGTTAAAAAAACACGAATTTTGTCAATCGGTCAAAGAAAAATAAATAAATAAAGAGGCAAATTCCATCATTCCGGTCCCAAAAAAACACCGCAAATATCAACAATCTAAAGAATTTAATTTCGTCAACCGGTAGGAGAAAAAATGGGAATATCGCCTCACCCCCTTTTTTTAACCATTTGGAAAAATGGTTATTGTCCTCGTCGGGGCTAGGAAATCAAAAGCATATCTGAAGCTTTTTATTGGTTTAATTCGAATTTTATTCGTTTTCTGATTGGTCTATACACTAACCTTTACTTTCAACAGAGATGGGTAGTACTTCTGTTGCCACTATGACAAAAAAGTAATAAAAACTACAAAAAAAATTAATAACTCAGAAACAAATTGAGATACAGCTTTCAAACAAATTGTATTTAAAAGTACATTTTTTTCTCTATACGACGGTGTAAAAAGTAATATTGTGGGATGTTTAGAAGTTTAAGAATGAAATTTCATTTAAAATTGGTCGTTTGATTTCTTGGACGATGGAAAAGCCTTTTCCCGAACAGTCAGTGAAATGCTTGGATAATACGTAAGTTTCAGGTGGATAATACGAAAGTTTCATGAAATCTGACGGGTCGCAGGCGATTTTTGTCGCTTGCAATTTTTACGGGTAATATCACTATTAATGTTTAATTCATGGCGTACGTAATGTATGATCAACTCCGTGCGATTTTTTATGTCTTACATTTTAATCTTTGAAAAAATCATTTTCCAAATGATCGTTGTAATTTGTTAAATTGCTTTTTTTTTTTGCGATCATTTGGCGAAATTTGTGGTAGGACGATTATTTGACAAAATGCGATATTTCGCGATATTTTTTCAATTCCTACTATTAGTGCACACTCTCCCTATATTTATTTATTTATATATTTATCTATACTCATCTATACTTCTATACTCATATTATAAAGAGGAAAAAATTGTTTATTCGTCGGAGGTAAGCTCAGGAACTACCGAACCGATTTCAAAAGTAATGGTATCAAAATGATGGTGTTCGCCCAACTTAGAACATAGGCTATATCTTATGTCGGTGCCACTACCCCAAAGGGGGTGCAGGAGCAAAAAACGTTCTAAAAATACGATTTTTGCGTTACTGAAGGGCTTAGAAATATGAAATTTGGAATATTAGTTACTTATAAGATATAAATGATGTCTAAGAACAGTTCTTAAACAATTCGAAATTTAAAAGGGGTGAGAATGCACAAAAAGCGTTCTAAAAAACGTTCTAAATGATAGTTTCTACATAATCTCAGGAAATACCGAACCGATTCCAAAAGTAATGGTATCAAAATGATGGTGTTAGTCCAACTTAGAACATAGGCTATATTTTATGTCGGTGCCACTATCCCAAAGGGGGTGCAGGAGCAAAAAACGTTCTAAAAATGCGAATTTTGCGTTACTGAAGGGCCTAGAAATATGAAATTTGGAATAATAGTTACTTATAAGATATAAATGATGTCTAAGAACAGTTCTTAAACAATTCGAAATTTAAAAGGGGTGAGAATGCACAAAAAGCATTCTAAAAAACGTTCTAAATGGTAGTTTCTACATAATCTCGGGAATTACCAAACTGATTTTAAAAAAAATAATGGTGTCAAAATGATGGTGACAACCCCTGCTCCAACATAGGCTACATGTCGGTGCCACTACCACTAAAGGGGGTGCAGGGTGAAGGAGCAAAAAACGTTCGAAATTGCTATTTTTGTGTTACTGAAGGATCCAGATGCATGGAATTTGGCATGGTAGTTACTTATTAGATATAAATGATCTCTAAGAACATTTCTTAAAAAATTCGAAATTTAAAATGCGTGAAAATGCGCAAAAAGCGTTCTAAAAAACGTTCTAAATGGCGATTTTTACGCAATTTCATGAAGTACCAAACCGATTTCAGAAATAATGGTGTCAAAATGATGATGACAACCCTTGCTCCAACATAGGCTACATTTTATGTCGGTGCCACTACCACTAAAGGTGTTGCAGAGGAAAAAACGTTCGAAATTGCGATTTTTGTGTTACTGAAGGATCCAGATGCATGGAATTTGGCATGGTAATTACTTATTAGATATAAATTATCTCTAAGACCATTTCTTAAAAAATTCGAAATTTAAAAGAGGTGAAAATGCGCAAAAAGCGTTCTAAAAAACGTTCTAAATCGCAATTTTTACGCAATCTCAAGAAGTACCAAACCAATTTCAAAAATAATGGTGTCAACATGATGGTGACAACTCTTGCCCCAATATAGGTACATTTTTTGTCGGTGCCACTACCCCTAAAGAGGGTGCAGTAGCAAAAAAACTTTCGAAACTGTGATTTTTGTGTTACTGAAGGGCCCAGATACATGGAATTTGGAATGGTAGTTACCTATAAGATATAAATGATCTCTAAGGACATTCCTTAAAAAATTGAAATTTAAAAGGAGTGAAAATGCGCGAAAAGAGTTCTGAAAAACGTTCTAAATGGCGATTTCTACGCAATCTCATGAAAGTACCCAACCTATTTCAAAAGTAATGGTTGGAAATTGATGATGACAGCCCTTGCTCCAACATAGGCTCTATTTCATGTCGGTGTCACTGCCACCTAGGGGTTGCAGAAGCAAAAAACGTTCTAAATTGCGATTTTTGTGTTACTGAAGGGCCTAGAATTCTGAAATTAGGCAGGGCAGTTATTTATAAGATACAAACGATCTCTAAAAACATTTCCTACAAAATCGAAATTTAAAAGAGGTGAAAATGAGCAAAAAGCGTTCTGAAAAACTTTCTGAATTACGATTTCTACGCAATCTCAGGAAGTACCGAACAGATTTAAAAAATAGTGGTGTGAAAACGATGGTGACACAGCCCTCTCTCCAACATAGGCTGTATTTCATGTCGGTGCCACTACCCCAAAGGGAGTGAAGGAGCGAAAAACGATCTAAATTGCGTTTTTTATATTACTGCAGGGGCTAGCAACTTGAAACTAGACATGATAGTCACTAATAAGTTATAAATGATCTCTAAGAGCATTTCCTGAATAATTCGAAATTAAAAAGGGGTGAAAATGGACGAAAAACGTTCTAAAAAAGTTCTAAATTGCAATTTCTACGCAATCTCAGAAAGTACCCAACCGATTTCAAAAGTAATGGTTGGAAATTGACGATGACAGCCCTTGATTCAATATAGGATCTATTTCATGTCGGCATCACTACCACTTTGCGGTTGCATTTTAAAAAACATTCTAAATTGTGATTTTTGTGATACTGAAGGGCTAGCAACTTGAAATTTGGAATGGTAATTACTTATGAGATGTAAATATTCTCTGAGAAGAGTTCCTTAAAAATTTGAAATTTAAAAGGGGTGAAAATGATCGAAAACCGTTTTAAAAACTTTCTAAATAGCGATTTCTATGCAATCTCAGGAAATATAAATCGATTTCAGAAGTAATGGTTTCAAATTGATGGTGACAGTCCCCGCTCCAACATAGCTTATATTTTACGTTGTTGCAGGGGCGCGCCGACCCAGTGTGCAAAGTGTGCACCACACACAGGCGCCAGAATAGTAAAGGCGCCAAATAGTTTAAGGCGAAGCTGAAAAATTTGAAAAACTTTTATCAAATTTAAATTTATTAAAGCGGTATTTAAAATCGAAAGTATGTCATTTCTGATGACACATTTATGAGTTCATTTTTACTTTTAAGATATATGAAACTTGCAGATGCTCGTCAGCGGCGTAGCTTTAGGGTAGGGGGGGGGTCTCAAAGCGAAAGGCGCCATGGTGTCGAAAGGTCACGGTCGTAAGGCGCCACTGAAGGCTTAAGGGCGTCATCATGCGCCTAAAATAAATTTTAAAAAAGCGCTAGAAGCATAAAAAAAATCGGAAGGGCGACCGCGAATGCCCCTTTTGACATCTCTGCTCTAGATCAGACCCGTCCAACTTTTCAGAAAACAAGGCGCACTACAGCTGGGGGCAAACATGGAAAGCTCCATTATTCAAATGATTGAAAATATATAACACTTCTATCTTACTGTAGTATTGGTAGTGATACACATACTGACGACATAAAAATGAGTAGTATATTAAATGGCACAATGGTAAAGCAGCATAAGCCCCCAGGTTATGCACGGTTCCCATGTGAATGTACATTGCCGAAAAAAGTACAAATCAATCGCAGCAATCGGCTACATTATAACAAAAACAATAAATAAATAAAACAGAATGGAGCTCAAAATGCAATGCATTTAAAAAAAAGAAATGAAAAACGCCATTCGATTCCAATCCAATTTAATAGCCATGCCTAACATTGTATGCTTTTACGCATAAAAACGAGCCCATGAGCATGTAAGGGAGTTTCATGTCATTTACAGTAGGGAAACATGTTTTTGAGAATAACCTCAAAATGAATTACGTTTTATTGAAATTTTAATTGGATATTTTATAGATTTGCTTCGAACAAATTATAATAGATCAAGCGCTAGTTTCACTCGCGTACAGAGAGTTCATACAATAAATTTATTAATTTATAACTACAATCTTAAAAAATATAGTTGTTAAACGAATAATAAGACTTTTCAAATAACTCGGAATTATTTTATTAAATATTTTCGAATAATTGCTTCAATAATTGAATTCAATTGGAATGAAAAACGCTGGCTATTTATCATTGTGATCCGCCTTACCTAAAACAAAGGCCTTGTACAAAGTTTAATATTGTCATTGTGCCAAGTACGCTTTGAAAGGAGGTTACAAAGTTGCATGGCCACTTTGGTCTGTGCCACGTTTTTTTAGATAGGTTTTTAATTAATATCTCAGCTAATTACCGGCAATTCTTTTGGAAAATCTGTATCGACAGTCCTTGGATGATTTCGCGTCGATAGGTACCTCGAACTAGAGGTCTGCACGGGTCGACATTTCAAGGCCCGGGCCCGGCCCGACTCAGAGAAAAAAAATTCGGCCCGGCCCGTACAAAAAGAATATTGGCCCGGCCCGTAGAAAAAAATTTATTGGCCCGGACCGGCCCGGTTAAAAAGGTAAAAATTCGGCCCGAGCCCGGCCCGGCCAGAAAAAAAGTTAAAATCTCGGCCCGAGCCGGGCCCGGCGAGTGAATTTCTACAAAACATTAATTTTTATGTCGATTTGGTTAAAAGTTTTCCTCGTACGAGGAGATCAAGCCAAAAATATTTATCTTAACTTTCCTTTTCATGTTTATAATCTTCATTTTTATAGAAGTGCCGCAGGGTGCGATATTTATTTTTTTAATGAATCTCTATTTCTTGTATGTAAATGTTTCAGTTATCATGAATATTTTTAATCCATATTCCATGTATTGAAGTGTTAAATATCTGAAAAATGCTATACAGTAAAATCTAAGACTGAATTGCATAGAAAAGAAAAAAAAATGCGTTATAGACAAGTTCCCTTCTTAGCAAGTGTAAATGTATTATATATTATTTTCTTAAGTAGTATATTAATTTTGTTTGTTATTAATTTTTATAATTTTCTTACGTAGTATTAAGTAGTATATTAATTTTGCATGGATCAACACGTTTTTCAGTTTAAAACAAGATTCCGTCATAGACAGGTTCTTTTTCACACGTTTTACTATATTTTAATTTAACTATATTTTAATAAATGTAGAAATCTACTACTCTTTAAAAAGAATGAATTTGAATGTTTAATTGTAGAATAATGGCGATTTAAAAATGTGTGCATTTTTTGACAAAAAATTTGTGCCAAGCCTAATTTTACTGACCTTTGAATGGACCAGGCCATTTCGAGACAATGATTTTCATACGGGGTGGGTGAAAACTAGGAATGAAAATTTTGGGCCATGAAGATTAGGAATGAAACCAGTACCCAGGTGTGTGCAGAAAAAATAAGTTAGGCCCGGCCCGGCCCGAACCTTCAGGAAAAAAGTAAGGCCCGACCCCGGCCCGTAAAGAATAGTGACTAGGCCCGGCCCGGCTCGAGTGCCGTGAATGAAAATTGGCCCGAGCCGGGCTTGGGCTTTGGGCCACGGGCCGGCCCGTGCAGATCTCTACCTCGAACTCTCCTCAACTCCCCCGCTGAGCGCAGCAAGATAAAGTTTATGTATACAGGAAAACTGCGATTTTCTGAAAAATTGTATGACCTAGGATAATCTCTATAGTTTTCATGAAAGGTTTAAATAAATTCCTACTACTTCTAATTTTTTCGTAATTTTATTTTCAGTAGATTTGGAAAAAGTAGGGGAGACATAATTTTGCCATACATTTTCGATGAATTTCTGAAAACATAATTGTATCTGTTATTGTATATATTTTTGAGTTCTGCGTTACGAGGTTTTTCGAATGATCCTCCCCCCCCCCCCTCCTTTTTTGTCTTAAATACGTACCCGTTCATGGGGGGGGGGGGAAGTTGCTAATTGTTGAGATTTGTTATGTAAATGTTTTTCTTAATTTTTGGAAAACTGTATGGGGTAGTGATGAACAAATTAAAACTTTAAAATAACCTCTACTGATAAAAAAATGAATTAAGAGGAGAGGAGTGAGTGCTTAGTAATATCCAGGCCAAAATCTTTAAAACAATATGTCACGTGAAAAAATTAATTTTCTCCCCCACGAGCAGGAATGCCACTTAATAGTCTGGGGTAAAGTCCTGCATCGGGTCGGGTTACCCGTTTTTACCCCAAACCCGACCCGCGCTCGGCGCTATATTTTCGCGTTGCGGGTCAGGTCGGGTTGACTTTAACTATTTTTGTTTCGGGTTGGGTTGGTTTTCATTGTTTCGGGTTCGGGTTGGCTTTTTGACTCTTGCGGGTCGGGTTCGGGTTGATCCGATTTTTTAAAAGATTGTGGAAAATATTTTTCACGTTAAAAGCCTTTATAAAAACGCAGATCAAAGTTTCACAAAAGAAAAATGCGTGCCTGTCTGTTTTGTCTTTATTCGTCCTTTCACGAGTCTTAGAAATAACAAATTGCATTATATTTTTATCGTATTTTAAAAATACAATACGCAGCAAAACGCTAAATGGTCCTTCTTGCCTATCACACAGTAGTTGTCAAAGTTAGAAGTATCAAGACTTATAGAACATTAGCAATCGCAATCTGTTTTGCAATGATTACAAATGAATTTAACATTTGGAGATTCAAATTTTAAATCTCCACAGTTCCTAAACAACTTGACTAAATGCCTTTCTGTTTAGTTTTCATAAGTAAAATTTAATGACAAAGCCAAATATGATGTAAAAATTATTGCGTTTGTATTGAAAATTTCAGAGTTCGGTACAATTTTAGAGGTATGAAGATGAGCCTTAAAATTTTTTTTATATAACTTGAAAGAATACATAATTTTCTATCGAATGTTTATTTAATTGTTTTCAGGAAAAATTTGGTGAGTAAAATGCATGGGGTCATTATTTCATTTGACCGACTGCACCTTAAAACCGTCAGATACAAATGATATTTATTCATGAAATTGACCATCATATGAAATTAGAGAGCACTCATCTTAGAGTGATGTAGTTATTTGCAGAGAAAAGGAGTATCAGGGAAAGAAAAGTCATCTGATGAAAAATTAGAGAATGTGTCCCCTTTAATGGAGAACTACCATCGTAATATAGTATTACCGTGGTAGTGCTTGAAGTGACCTATGTAGTACTAATATACATTAGCTGAATCAGTATTGCACATATATTAAGTGCACCTGTTACACAAATTTAATTAAAATTGTTTTTTAATAAAATTCTTCTGAATTAATACATTATTTTTTTTTTACACTCTTCAGTATAATTAAAAAAAAGACATTTACATTCAATATTTCAATGTAAAATGTTGAGGTTCTTTAAAATTTAAGAGTTGTAGGAAGTCTATAATTCTAAATTTTCAGTCTTTTTCAGCAATCCATTATAAATGTTTTCACAGCTATAGTTAACTGAAAAATAAATACCCAGAAAAATACCCAAAGCGGTTATTTTACATCACTGGGTGCACCAGCACAGGCTTTCGACTATCCTCACAAAAATTTTGAGCCTCGTACCTGCCGTAGATTCTGCTAGCCATCGCACACAGACAGAGCAAAACTTTGTTTTATTAGTAGTTTTAATTTAGAACTTGGATTCATTGCACGAAAATTGGGAATTCGAAAAATAAAAAAATCTGACAGAAAAGGAAGGGTTAAGAGTGTGACAAGATAAAGATACGCATAGCTTCTTAGCAATGTAGACGTCAAAATGAATATGCCTTTTTCATCACAATTGTTATATAGCCAGCATAGGGGCTATATATTTGCTAATATAAAATCAAATGTTCCGGGACTGGAACATTTTCGAATGCACCCCTGATTATAATCTACGTGTGGTAATTGTTTAAGGCGCATCTTAATTGATAAGAAATAAAAGTACTATATCAAGTTCCGATGTAATACAGACACCATTAATTTGAGAAAATATTTTTCTACTTTTATGTGTATTTACCGTATTACGAGTACTCCTTTCTTTGTGTCATAGTGCTACCATGGATTAATTCAACACAGCTATATTTCCAAATTAAAGTTTATTTGAACTGTTCTAAGTTTTAAGTATCTGTCTATTCCAAAAAAACGTAGCTTACGCTGTCACCGGCGCCGCCGGTTTTGAATTTTTTGTGACCGGAGGTCTTTCTTCGTTAATATTAAGAAAAATGCTGCGTGCAAAAATATGAAAATCGGCGGTATTATAGAAAAATGTTTGATAAACACGCTGGTGCAGATAGTTTTCAAATCGAATAATTATTTTAAGAGATATTTAATGCTAAAGTTAGACAAAATTGTTCCATTAAAAAAGTTTCATAGGAGCAAAAACTATATATGGGAATTAATTCATTTTTAGATCATTTTATACGTTAGAATTTCCCGGTGTGCAGACTGCATTCGCTTTTTTAATTTGACTCTTTTTTTTCAGGTTTTATTTCTATTTTAAATTCAAATTTTCAGCATTTCAAGAGATATTTTTTACTGGGGGCTCGGCCCATTACGAGCTACGATCGCCAATCCCCGTCCAGACACCGCAGACTCTAAATGCACGCTAATTTGATCGGCTTTAAAAAGATTTCCAAAGATTGAATTATAATTTAAAAAACAGTGGCGATATCCCTATAAACGAATTTCTATTCATTTCTCTTTGATTGGCGAATTTTAACGCCAAATCCGATGCGGTACTACTTGATTATGCAGTCGACCAATTTCGCCAAATTATATAAATCGCCAAACCACTCGCCAAATTATACAAATTGACATAATTTTTATTTTAAATAACGAAAGAACAAATACACTGCTCAAAACAATTAAAGGATATTGCAGTTTTAGGTGGATTTTGTATCTGGTAAACTGTTTAGCTGATTGATACATGGTCGACAGACATAGTAGGTTATATGAGAATAAATTACACATGTTTGGCAGAAAAAAATGCATTTTATTCCGCATTTGTGTACTAAAGGAAAAAAACACAATTTGTGCATATGAGAAAAAAGAATAAGAAAAGGTGTTTTCTTCAAAGAAAATCATTTTCAGTAGGGGGTATGGTTTCCACGGGCGGCCAGCAACGTTGAACACCTTTGAGGCATGGACTCAATGAGGCTATTAATGACGAGTTGGGGTATTCTGCCCCACTCTTCCAGAAGAGCTCTTTCCAGTTCTTGGAGAGTTTGTGGGGGTTGTTGGCGGCCAGAAACTCGTCTTCCTAGAGCGTCCCAAACGTGCTCGATTGGATTCATGTCTGGAGAACACGCTGGCCATTCCATTCGAACGATTCCTTCCTCGAAAAGGAAATCCTCCACCAGGTTTGCACGATGTGGCCTGCAGTTATCGTCCATTAAAATGAAGTTATCTCCGATTGCTGCAGCGTAAGGGACTACAATAGGTCTGAGGATCTCATCCCTATATCGGCGACCAGTCAGAGCTCCATCTCGGATGATGTAGAGGTCAGTGCGCCCGTCAATGGAGATGCCACCATACACCAACACTCCTCCACCGCCAAATCTGACATTTTCGTGCACGAACGCAGGATTATTCCTACTGCCACGGTTCCTCCAGATGAAAATACGCCTATTATCCGGATGCACAGAAAAACAGGACTCGTCAGAAAACAGAGTATTGCTCCATTCATTTCTCTTCCAGTTGACATGCTCGGTTGCCCACTCCCTGCGGTCGCGACGATGCCTTGATGTTAATCTAACACATACCATCGGTCGGCGAGCATACAGACCTGCAGCATGGAGCCGGTTTCGGACAGTCTGAGTTGAAATCGTGGTGCCTTTAGCCGAGCGAAGGTGTTGTTGGAGAAGAGTAGCGTTCATGGTTCGGTGTCTCCGAGCTGTTAACGCTAAATACCGATCTTCATTGGGCGTTGTTGCCTATCTACGACCTTGCCCTGATCTTCGGCCTGCACATCCACTCTCCAAAAAACGGTTCCAGATCCTGGAAATGACACTTTGTGACACTCCAATGGCTTGCGCTACTTCGGCTTGAGTTTGGCCCCCTTCTAACCTACCAACAATTCTCAAAGCTTCTGAATCTGTCAAATGACTTCGCTGAGACATCGTACTCATCGAAACAAAGCAATCACTGAATGCCGATCATCCTTGTCTTCATTCTCTTTTATCCAGTTGAAAGTTAAATTTCATTCGCTGCCGCTGAAGCGACGTTTTTGACGTCGAACTCAAAATTTGCATACTCCACAGTTTGAAAACCAGAAAAATTTGCATTTGTGATTCTCTTCTTCTATTTTCGGCAAAAAAAATTTCGTTTATATCTTTATTTTATATAAAACTTCAAATATCATTTAATTGTTTTGAGCAGTGTAAATTAGTACAACATTAATAAAAATACAAATAAAACGTCGAAATAAAAATAACTTGATGACGTAGACACGTGTAACAACATTTCAAAATAAGCTAATATAAAAGGAATTAAGTAAACAGAGTCTTTGTCTCCTGGTATTTTTTAACAAAGCGAAAAGAAAGTTCTTTTAAATGAGACATTTTAAATTAATCGTTTTTAATCTGACGTAATTTTGACCAAGCTATTCTTTCTCTTTTAAATATTCACGTGAAAATACTTTTGTTAGAAATGAAATATTATTTGCGCTTTCCTAACAAAAATAGTTGAAAAGATCCTCACAAAATATTAAATAAATGTCTAGCGCAATTTCTAAATTTAAACTGTTTTGCAAAATTATTTTGTGTTCATTTTATGTAATAACTGTAATGTGACGTATATATGACGTAATTTTTCCTATTTAAGGCTTCTAACGCATGTTAAAGAATTTATTATTTTACAATATCCTTTCTCTTTTAAAATTCACTTGTAAACTTTTTGTGACGTAATTTTTAACAAGTTCCTGCTTTTTGTACATAATTATTTAATTCTAATTCCAAATGATTTTTTCTGTTTATAATAGTCACGTGTAAATAAATTTTTTATTTGAATGGGCTGTTTATACATTTGGCAACAGTATAAATTAATACCATTTCCTAAAATCTCTCTGCTCTAAAAAAAAAATAACTACCGCTGTCACCGCCGCCGGTTTTGAATTTTTTGTGACCGGAGGCCTTTCTTCGTTACTATTAAGAAAAATAATGCATACAAAAATATGAAAATCTGTAGTATTATACAGAAATGTTTGATAAACACGCTGATGAAGACAGTTTTCAAATCGAAGAATTATTTTAAGAGATATTTAATGCTAAATTTGGACAAAATCGTTCCACTAAAAACGTTTTATAGGAGCAAAAACTATACATCAGAATTTAATAATTTTTAGATAATTTTATATGTTATAATTTCCCGGTGTGCAGAATTCATTTATTTTTTTAATTTGAGTCATTTCTCGAGGTTTTATTTCTATTTTAAATTCAAATTTTCAGCATTTCGAGAGATATTTTTTATTTATTTTAGAAAATTGTACTAATTTAACCTGTTGCCAACTGTATAAACAGCGCAAACAATAATGTTTGCTTCAAATTAAAAATTTATTTACACGTGACTATTATAAATAGAAAAGATACTTTCAAATTAAAATTAAATAATTGCGTATAAAAAGCAGGAACTTATTGAAAATTAAAGTATACAAGTGAATTTTAAAAGAGAAAGGATATTGTAAAATAATAAATTCATTAGCATGCGTTAGAAGTCTTAAATAGGAGAAATTACGTCATATTTACGTCACATTACAGTTATTACATAAAATGAACACAAAATAATATTGCAAAACAGTTTAAATTTAGAAATTGTGCTGGACATTTATTTGATATTCTGAGAGGATCTTTTCAACTATTTTTGTTAAGAAAGCGCAAATAATATTTCATTTCTAACAAAACTATTTTCACGTGAATATTTAAAAGAGAAAGAATAGCTTGGTCAAAATTACGTCAGATTAAAATCGATTAATTTAAAATGTCTCATTTAAAAGAACTTTCTTTTCGCTTTGTTAAAAAATACCAGGAGACAAATACACTGTTTACTTAATTCCTTTTATAGCTTATTTTGAAATGTTGTTACACGTGTCTACGTCATCAAGTTATTTTGATTTCGACGTTTTATTCGTATTTTATTAATGTTGTACTAATTTATTTGTTCTTTCGTTATTTAAAATAAAAATTGTGTCAATATGTATAATTTGGCGAAATTGGTCGACTGGATAATCAAGTAGTACCGCAGCAGATTTGGCTTTAAAATTCCCCAATCAAAGAGGAATGAATAGAAATCCGTTTATAGGGAGATCGCCACTGTTTTTTAAATTATAATTCATTTTTTCGAAATCTTTTTAAAGCCGATCAAATTAGCCTGCATTTAGAGTCTGCGGTGTCTGGACGGTGGTTGGCGGGCGTAGCTTGTAGGGGGCCGAGCCCCCTAGTAATGTAAAAAATATCTCTAGAAATGCTGAACATTTGAATTTAAAATAGAAATAAAACCTCCAAAAATTAGTCAAGTTAAAAAAATTAATGCAATCTGCACACCGGCAAATTCTAACGCATAAAATGATCTAAAAATGATTACATTCCCATGTATAGTTTTTGCTGCTATAAAACTTTTTTAATGGAACGATTTTGTCCAACTTTAGCATTAAATATCTCTTAAAATAATTCTTCGATTTGAAAACTGTCTGCATCAGCGTGTTTATCAAATATTTCTCTATAATACCACCGATTTTCATATTTTTGTACGCAATATTTTTCTTAATATTAACGAAGAAAGACCTCCTGTCACAAAAAATTCAAAACCGGCGGCGACGGCGGCGACAGCGGTAGTTACTTTTTTTTTTAGAATAGAGAGATTTTAGGAAATGGTATTAATTTAAACTGTTGCCAGCTGTATAAACAGCGCAAATAATAATGTTTGCTTCAAATTAAAAATTTATTTACACGTGACTATTATTAACAGAAAAAAAACTTTCAAATTAGAATTAAATAATTACGTGCGAAAAGCAGGAACTTATTGAAAATTGCTTCATAAAAACTATATTTACAAGTGCAATATATAAGGATATTGTAAAATAATAAATTCATTAAAATGCGTTAGAAGTCTTAAATAGGAGAAATTACGTCACATTACACTTATTACGTAAAATGAACAAAAAGTAATATAGCAAAACAGTTTAAATTTAAAAATTGCGCGAGACATTATTTTGATATTTTGAGATTATATTAATAAGATTAATATTAATTTTATTGAACGAGTTTAGATTGCTTTCGAGCGACTATTTAGTAATTTAATAAAAATAAAAAAGATTACAAGCTGAAAATGAATTGTCATCGACAAAAAATATGATTTGAAAGAGAAAAATCTGTGATGCAGAAAATAAAGAAATTGTTTAAATGGTTTAGTTAAGATTCGTTAACCTTCTGTATCGTTTCCGTCAAAAGAAGGCATTGGTATTTGTGAAATATATTTGCATTTTGATGCAGATTTGCTTGTTATATTAGCTTATTTTGAAATGTTTAACTAATTTTATTTTATCAAAAACGAAAACAGCCATTGTATCTTTTAACAGCAGCTGATTTTTCCTTAAAATTCCCCAATCGAAGAGAAATGAATAGAAACCCGTTTATAGGGAGTTCGCCACTGTTTTTAAATTATAATTCAATCTTTCAAAATCTGTTTAAAGCCGATCAAATTAGCGTGCTTTTAGAGGCTGCGGTGTCTGAACGGGGGTTGGCGAGCGTAGCTCGTAGGGGGCCGAACCCCCTAGTAAATATAAATAAAGATCAGATCTTAAAAATTCCGGGAGTAATGGAGGTAAAAGAAGCTGATTTATGTAGGATGTATGCCATTTGTGGGGAGGGGGAGCAAACAGCTGAAGCACCCACTTTTTAGTGATGTCCGTTATTTGTATAGCTGCCAACATTCCTTATTTTTAAAGTCAAACAACAATATTTTAAGCCAGAAATTTAATTTAATAAATGAAATAAAAAAGAACCCTGTAGAAACAAGACACATTTCATTATATAAATTTTCTGGTTCAAATTCTTTTACTTGATCTGGAGAAAACCATCGGAAGGTTAGCTTGGCAGCTATGCATTTATACTCACTGAAAAAAAAAATTAATATATATATATATATATTTTTTTTTTTTTTTTGGGGGGGGGGGATTGTTTAGGAATATGGGGCGCCAATTGAAGTTCTGCACACAGGCGCCGGATACTTCTGGCGCGCCCCTGCGTTGTTGTCACTACCACCTGGGGGTTACAGGAGCAATAAATATTCTAAATTGCGTTTTTTGTGTTACTGAGGGGGTCTAACATTTTAAATGTGGAATGGTAATTACTTCAAAGATGCAAATGCTTTTCTAAGAATTGTCGAAAGAAAATTCCAAATTTAAAAGGATGAAGTAAGCGAAAAGCGTTCTATAACCTTTCTAAATTACGATTTTTATGCAATCGTATGAAATACGAAACCGATTTCAAACATAATGGTTGCAAATTGATGGTGACAGAACATGCTCAAACATAAGCTATATTCTATGTCGAGGGTTGCAGGAGCAAAAAACTTTCTAAATTACGATTTCTGCGGCATTGAAGAGGCTAGAAACTATAAATATAGCTCGGTAGTTACTTATAAAATATAAATGTCCTCTAAGAACAGTCGAAAATAAATTCGAAATTAAAAAGGGGTGAAGCGAAGGGAAGGAGCGAAAAGCATTCTAAAAGACTCGTAAATTACGATATCTATGGAATCTCAGGAAATAATAAACCGATTGCAGAAGTTATTGGTTGCGAATCAAGAGTGATAGTCCCTAATCCTATACAGGCTATATTTTATGCCGGTATCACTACCACCTGGTTGTCAGGAACAACAAGAAAGCTTATAAAAACATCTAGATTCCGTGTTCTATAGAATATTAGGAAATACCAACCGATTGCAAGGTTAATGTTGGCAAATTAATGGTGGCAGTCTCTGTTTCGACATTTTTCGAGACATTCTATTTCAACTCTATTTCGGCATTTTATGTTGGTGCCACTAACACCAGAGTGGTGGTAGACTGTTAGCAAGAAGCCTGGAATTTGACATGATGGTTAATTTTAAGATATAAATGTGCTAAGATGGTTTCTAAAAAATTCAAAACTTCAAATGAATACTGAAATGAGCGTATGAAATAAGCATAAAAGTCTCAAAATACTTTCTAAATTATCATTTAATTGGAATTAGTTTTAGTTCTTCTTATTAATTAAAATCTCATTTCTGTCTATTGCACTTTTATAATGAAGTTCAGTCAAACTGTGGCTTAATTTGTAATTTTTAAATTATTTCAAAAAGTGTTCTTCTAATAAAAAATAGTCATGTAAATATCACTTGGCATATTTCAACTATTACGCGAGCAATGCCGCGGGGGTTGCTAGTATATTTATATATCTTAAACAAATTTTCAATCGTTAATAAAACTAGGGGATCGTACCCGGGCTTCCCGGGTTAAAGAATATAGGTGAAAACATTGTTTTTATTGAAAATTAATAATTTTTTTATATGCAATAAATTTTTTAGATTGGCCACTTACATTAAAAAAGCATTTTTCATATGGAAAATACGAATTACACAATCAAATACATTTTTGAAATTTGTCAAAAGCAATATTTTCTTATTAGCCGCATGCTAAGAGTTGTTTGCCAAGATTTTACTACTTATGGCATCCTTTTATATTCTGATCATTTCAGAGCTTATACATGTCTGGTAAATTTGTGTTTTTTTTATATTATTTTATTTTATTATTCATAGGGAAGTTTTTTTTAATGGAAATTAGCCGTAAGAAAATGAACTCTTTATTTATTTTTTAAGGGAAAACGGATTAATCTTTCGTAATCGAGCTCCGATATACATAAATTAAAAAATATTTCATGCTTTAAAATTGTTTTTAAAACCATAGACAATCAGAAAACTGAGATGAACTTTGCAAACAAATTCCATTTGAAAAAGAAAATCCTATTTGGTGATCTAAAAATTTAAATTGTACGATTACAAATATGTTAGATTTGCGTTTTTTCAATATTACTCTTTTATTTGTTTATAAAAGAAGTACTATTAATTTCGTTAATTTGTCTTTCACAAATATGTTAGTTTGGTGGTTTTTTTAATATTATTCTTTTATTTGCTTATAAAGAAAGTATTAATTTCATTGTGCAAAAATAGTCAGAAACAAATGCTGAAAAATGTTTGTCGCTTTATGTGCAAAATGTTTATTATTTTGTGTATTGAAACCGGCACGTGATAAGATAAACTTAAAAAAAAAAATCATGGCTAAAAATTATTTTAGAAAATATAATACATCAGTGAATGAATAGAGTTTTTAAACAAATTGCATTTGCAAGTACATTTATTTCCCTATGCGACAAAAATTGAAAATGTACGATGGTCAGAAGATTGAAAAATTGCAGTAGCGAAATTTCAAGACCGAAATTTGATCGTGAAGTATTGCCATTCGCAAAATGACGTCAGCGTTACGCACAGATACGTTTGTTCTTTATAATATAGATCCATCCTAGAAGCAAATCCATCCAGGCGAGAATCATCAATTTCTGTAATATAAATCGCTTTTATTTGCATGTCACCTCTCTTTTATAAAGACACTCTAAATTTTTGTAAAACATTGCGTTTTATCAGTGTGTGATTTCGATTACATTATTCTCAAAAGTGAAGCATTTTCACCTGTGAAGAATTTCATAGCAGCTGGGCTGCGAAAATGACGCACTTCTACAAAACATAATTCAGTTTAAGAATTAAAATACATGCTTTTTTATAAAATGACGTCATTTGCATCCGCTAAAGCAATCTACTTTTACAACCCAGTTTTAAACTTCGTCTATAGAAAAGTGTGCATATGACGTCATTACCACGGAATAACAGACAATACTCTTGACATAGCTCATATTTTATTTTCAACTATTTTTTCAGGTTTTATGAGAAAATGGCAACAAAGATACTGTATCTCCTATTTTCGACTATTTTCCGTTTACTTTCAATGACTTTCAATAGAAATGAGGTACTTTTGTTGCCGCGATAAGAAAAATGGTATTAAAAACTGCAAAAAAATTAATATCTCAAAAATTAATTGAGATACAGCTTTGAAACAAATTGCATTTAAAAGAGCATTTTTTTCCTTATACGACGGTGTAAAAATTTAAAATGTGCGATGTTTAGAAGTTTAAAAATTTGCAGTAGAGAAAATTGCAAAACCAAAATTTCATTTCAAATTTCAAAGTGTTGCCATTCGCAAAATGACGTATGCGTTACGCACAGATATGTTTGTCCTTTATAATATAGATACTCATTATTCATCCTATCAAGTTGAAATAAATTTTTTAAAACTTGTACTGGATGACAATTGATGTTAATACAGTTTTTTCAAATATTAATTAATTAATTAAATTTTAATTAATTAATTTTAGTTTTGCATGCGAAACAAAATGGCGGCCATTGGTTATTGAAGATCAATGAAAGTATTTTCAATAAGGAGTTACCATAAGATCATCCGACCGGAGCACCCACCAAATTTGGCATAGGTTCAACGCTCCGGCGGAAAGGGGTTACCATAGGGGGGGGGGGGCATGTTCTGTTGCCAAATACCGCCAAGTTTGTCGCCAACTTGGCGCTATATCTCCAAATTTGGCGGCCAAAAGTGACGCCAACTTGGAGATATCTCTAATATTTCGCCAAATTCCCATAGACTTCCATTGTAAACCTACTTGCTTATAGGAAATCAACAAATTGAGATATTTTAATGCAACAAAAACTAATATTAGCTTAAGGGATTATATTAAATTTTTCTTTGATGACTTAAGTAGGAATTGACTTTAAAAACAAAATTTTTTTATTACTTGTTTATGCTTGAATTTTCGTAACCGAATGCTTTAAATTTTCGAAAATTCGGAACAAACCCTGCACTCTAAAAAAAAAAATACGACCAGTTTTCCTGTAGGAATCGGAAAAATAGTTGCCCTTATCATACCGGAAAATTTTCCGACCCAGCTCGGAAAAAAATACATAAAATCGGAATAAAATCCGTGAAATACCGTTTTATTGACTATTTCCTTTTCTTTTACTTATAATACCGGAAAATTTTCCGACCCAGCTCGGAAAAAAATACATAAAATCGGAATAAAATCCGTAAAATACCGTTTTATTGACTATTTCCTTTTCTTTTACGGATTTTATTCCGAGCTGGGTCGGAAAATTTTCCGGTACGATAAGGGCAACTAGTTTTCCGATTCCTACAGGAAAACGGGTCGGATTTTTTTTACAGTGTGTGATAAGATTTTTTTTAAGATAATTTTTCTTGTGGTTCTTCAAAAACAAATGTTTGAGTTGTATTTTGATTTCTATAGTGCTAAATAATAATACTCACGCATTCTCAATATTTTTTATCTGTACTCTTGTAGGACAAAATGAAAATAAGAAATATTGTTTTCTTAATATTCTCCACTACTGTGATTTCTTAGCTTATGCATATTTTTTTAACCTGTATCTTGCCTAACTTTATATTCTGAACTCTATACATAGTTTAAAATTTGTATTACACTTAATTTATACCCAAATTAAAAGAATTTTGTGATTAAATTTAAATATACACATTTGATATATTTAGTCTGTTTTGTTGTACATGTGTATATGCATTAAACAAATTATTTTTCACTTTGAATTCCTTAGTTTTTTCCCATAGAAACGTTATTTTTTTAGGCAATTTTTTCACAATGTGGCAACTGGATTTTTTGGGTTTAGGAGCCACTGGCTCCTTAAAATTTTTGGGAATCTGCACCTATAGCTTACACTCAAACTAAATACTTGTATATTTCAATTTCCTTCGTACTGCATACAACTATTACACTTACATGTGCACTGAACTACGAGTTTTCCAATATCTTTCAAATTAATTGAAATATTTCAAAATATGTCAAAAGATACACATATTTTATTAAAAATTACCATTTTTTTTTATAGTGGAATACCTATAAAACAATTACATTATAACACAGAGTTTAGATTCTAGTTCAGAACATAGTGAGTAATATGGAAAACATACTGCAATTTTTCACTGTATGTTTAAAACATTTTATGTAAGGAAGTTTATCGTACATGGAAATAACGGAAAATAGATTTTCCAGAAATCTCATTCAAAGATTTCTTATCTATATTATTTCTTATCTATAAAAATAATCTAGAAGTGCCTATTACAGTTTATTACTGTTTTTGTGTACAAAACGTAATAAAATCATGCATAGAAACATTGTTTACATTTCCCCTGGCCTTCGTGCTCACTTCCGGTATTTGAGTCATTAGTTTCTGTTTATTATATAGCTCATACTCCTCTTCTAGTAATCGTAGAAATAAAATTAAAATGGATTTTGAATTGTAAAAGGTTGCTCCTTCAAATAAAACAATAAAAAAAAGTTTGAAAATTTTCACCAAAACGGCCAATTTAATTTAAGTTGATATGTTAAAAAGTAACAAAATGAAAACTTACTCCTATTTTTACTTTCTTCCATCTTAACAAGAAGAAAGTATTGGATTCGTGAAAATTTTCGACTTTCGGTTTTCGACGGATTTACACGTTTTAGGGGTCAGAGATTCAGAAAAACAAGTTTTTACAAAATGTCTGTCTGTGAGTCTGTGCATCTGTGAGTCTGTCTGTATGTATGTGACACAAATTTTGTGGGCGCTCTATCTCAAGAACTAATGCACGGAATTTAATAAAAAATTATATTCAGTTAGTCCCTGATATAAATTGGTGTTGATTAGTTTTTGGTGTAAATCGCTCAACAGGTGGCGCTGCTATGCAGACTTTTTCACGATTTCAGCAATAGCTCAATCTCCAGAACTAATGCACGGATTTTCATCAAACTTCAGATTCAGTTAGTCCTTGACATGAATTGAAGTTTTGTACATTTTGGTGTAAATCGCGCAACAGGTGGCGCTGCTATACTGCATTTTTTACGATTTCTGCAATAGCTCTATCTCGACAACTAATGCTTGGATTTTCATCAAACTTCAGATTCAAGTATACTTTAATATGAGTTAGTGCTGTTTGTGTTTTGGTGCAAATCGCGCAACAGGTGGCGTTGCTATGCAGCATTTTCCGAATTTTCACCATAGCTCTATCTCAATAACTAATGCACGAATTTTCATCAAACTTCAGATTCAGGTATACCTTGACATGAATTGACGTTTTATAGATTTTGGTGTAAATCGCTCAACAGGTGGCGCTGCTATGCTGCAGTTTTTGCAATTTCCGCAATAGCTCTATCTCAAGAACTAATGCTTGGATTTTCAACAAACTTTAGATTCAGGTAGGACTTTGATATGAATTAGTGCTGTTTCTGTTTGGGTGCAAATCGCTCAACAGGTGGCGCTGTTATGCAGCATTTTTCAGAATTTCCACCATAGCTCTATGTCTATCTCAATAACTAGTGCACGAATTTTCATCAAACTTCAGATTCAGGTATACCTCGATATCAATTAGTGTTATTTATGTTTTGGTGTAAATCGTTCAACAGGTGGAGCTGCTATGCTACATTTTTCCGTATTTCCGCTATAGTTCTATCTCTAGAACTAATGCACGAATTTTCATCAAACTTCAAATTCAGATATAATTTGATATGAATTGATGCTAAATTGATGTAATTTTTTGTACTATTTAAATGATTTAACTAACGTGATTTATATAGAAGAAAGTTTTGTGATGGCCACAACATACTAGTTTTTTTCTGTTATAGCAGCAGCAACTTCTTTTTCTGATGGAAGAAAAAATTTCTTTTTTGAAATGTCTCTTTTATGTTTTTTTTTTTTTTTTAGGGTGAGGGGGGTGTTATGGTTGTATCAAGTGTTCGAAAACAATTAAGAGAAAATACATTTTTATTCGAATAATATGTTATTGAATATGTAGAAGTTTTAACATTCTAATGTAATTTTATAAGATAGCGTGCGTTCCAATTTATAAAGTGTAAAAGAAATATATTTATCTTTTAGTCATTTTCTTACATCTGATTGACTCTAAGTTTCTTTTGCTGCTAAATTAGGAGTCATTCACCCTTGAACAGTAAATATCGCAATTGATAAAGAGAGTTGGGAAATCAACGTCTTAGCTGAGGAATGAATGCATTAGGACAACAATCTAAATAGAAAAATATCTTGTTACATAAATAAGATGCAGTTATTTAATAGATATAGAGTAAAGAAAACGCAAAAATAAACTAGGAGTTTACATTGTGAGTATCATTATTATAAATTTTAATAGTTTTCATTTCAGATTTAAACAACTAAAAAATAGTTTTTATGCTGTTTTATAATAAAATTTATGATATTTAAGAATAAAAATGCTTGGGTGGCATTTAATCTTTTATATTTAAAGCTGTTTAATTTTTTAATTACTTTAAAATAGTATTTTATTGTGATATTAATTGTTAAAAATGAAAGTAAAATAGCTTTTTAAAAAAAAAACATTCTTTTATAAGCATTCAAAGTTCGTCTTGAAAATAACGCCTAACTTTTTGACTGCATAATTATGTTTCTTCCAATGATAATTTACGTTAAAATACATTAATTTGACCGTGCACACCGAACCCGATTACGAAAAATTCATTGCTTTTAATAATTATAATTTATTAATTTTAATAATTATAATTAATAATTTAGAAAATTGCTTTATTCTCACGATCTCAGTTGCCTTTAACTGTCACGTATGCTGTCACCATACACAAATCTGTATGGTGTGATTTGTGTATGGTGACAGCATATGTGACAGTTAAAGGCAACTGAGATCCTGAGATCGTGAGAATAAAGCAATTTTCTAAATTATTAATTATTAATTATAATTATTAAAATTAATAAATTATAATTATTAAAAGCAATGAATTTTTCGTTGCTTTGAACTTTGAGGAAATTGACTTTCCTTACTTTAAATTATTAATTACTCTAAAAAATGAATGATAGGTAAACAAAATGTATACTATTGTGTTTGTTCCCTGCTTATAAAGGCTATACAAGGACTAATTTTAGCGAGTAGAATTATTTCAATTATATATAATCTGTTTAAAAAAAAGAACTGATATCTACTAAAAAACAACTTTTCAAAAGTAAAAAAAAAAAAAAACAAGAAAAAAAAAGAAAAAAGGTGAAAGTTGTAGCTAAAAGATAGTGTGATATCAAATTTCCAAGCTTATATTATGGTACTTATTTAACATTTTTTATTAAAAATTTACCATATGTAAGTCAAGTACCTAAGTATGCGTTGATAAAAAGCCTTTTCTCCTTTACTAACTACATCATAACGTGTTTCTGAAAATTATTTTTTTTTAATTATGCATGATGGGCTTGGCGGCCATCTTTCCATATTTTACACAAATTTCTAAGCAGACAAGTTCGTAATATATTTGCATTATTAAGAATTTTGAACTTCTAGTTTTAGCTACAGACAGATAAATTAAGAATGTCTTTTATTTTGAAAAAACAAATTGATTTTTACTGCTTTAACTAATTAATTAAAACCCTCCGAAGAAAAAGAATCATAAGATGAAACCTGAAGTTACTTCAGCTTTATTTTAAGACACAAATTTCTAGGCACTCATTTCCATAAATTAAAAGCATAAAATGTTTGCTTTAGCAACAATTTCGAACTTCCGATCTTAACAACGTACTTGTGTGCTCAGAAATTTGTGTAAAATATGGAAAGATGGCGCCAAGCCCATCGTGCATAATTTAAAAAAATTTAATTTTCAGAAACACGTTATGATGTATTTAGTAAAGGAGAAAAGGCTTTTTATCAACGCATACTTAGGTACTCGACTTACATATGGTAAATTTTTAATAAAAAATGTTAAATAAGTACCATAATATAAGCTTGGAAATTTGATATCACACTATTTTTTAGCCCCAACTTTCACCTTTTTTTTTTTTTTGCTTGGCTTTTTTTTTTTTTTACTTTTGAAAAGTTGTTTTTTAGTAGATTGCAAACTTACTTTTATAATATTAAAGAATAAACAAAAAAAAAATACTTTTTTGTTTTAAAATGTTATATTTTTAGTTTATGCGACTCAATGCTTCGACATTTCGGCCTGACGGATGCTAGTATATAGGGTGACACTGTTAGTAGTTGATCAATTTTTTGAAATATTGCGCCATTTCAGGCGGAAATGAGTTTTACACGTGGCTCTAGACATAATATTTTTGTCTTTTGAATGTTGGAGCACCTGTTGTCACATTGCTGTCAGCTGCCTGCTGTAAGAGAAGCTATTTTATGAAATTTTTTTTATTAGAAAATGTAAAAATTCAGTTTCTGATGAGTTGGAGATAATTAACGATTAAAATAATCTAGTTCCATCTTGCTTATTTCAAATAATAGATTTATATGAATTATTGTTAATCACAGCTCAAGCATGATATTTTAAAGATTAATTTTTGAATTTTTGACTGATTTCTTCGATTGATCAACTACTGGAAAAATGGCAATGAAAGAAACTATTTATACTTATAATTTTGTTGCTATTTAATTTCAGCAGATTTAATTTTTGCCCATTATAGGACATTCCTTAAGGGTTGTATAGCAATCATGTTAGTTTACTTCTAAAACTGAAAAGGAAGGAAATATAATAAAAACCCTGTTACACCGACCTTATTTGATCAACTATTGGCTGGATCACCCTACCTTCTAAAATTCTCCCTTTTATGCAAATAATGTTTGTATATATATATATAAAAAAAAAAAAAAAAATAGAGGCGGGGCTAAGAAACTTCCACCAAGATCCAAGTTAGTTCTCTGTGCGTCCCTGCACTTGTGTAATTACAGATTTATATGTTTTCATGTAATAATATGTTTTATTTCCACCTTAATTTCTTTGAGAAAAAGAAAAGGTCAGTAAAATTAAATGATTGGCAAAAGCTTTATAAAATTTAAAAGAGAGAGAGGGACGTGTAATAATCTCCAGAAAAGTTAAATTACTGCTCCTTTCACACGGAAAAGGAATCTGTTATTTACCAATACAATTTACATATTTTTAAGGGATTTTTTTTTTCGATAAAAGTGATTTTGTGATCTTGTCAGTAAGTAGCAAATAGTTGAGAATAACAGATAACAGTGCTAAAAGTCTACTTAAATTGCCAGGCGCGATTTCACACATGAACACATAGATGTTGACTTCAAGGGGGCGAAATAGGCAATCAGGAATACTACCAATAGTTTTAAAATGTGTTTTTGCCCTATTTAATCAGTGATTTATTAAGACAAAAATAACATTTTGAAATTAGTGGTGCAGATCTGCCTGATTTCCTCAAGTCGCTCCCGTTAACCCGGCGTCTACGCATGAACATATTTTGTAAACCATCTAAAATTTTTAGATAAACTTGTGCAACATATAATAATGCAATACAAAAATTCACTATTTGTTTAATATATATAACAGCTTTAAAAAATGTTTCGAATGGGACAAAATTATCATTATAAACATATTTGCTTTACATTAATTCGCACAGAAATTCTGCCAGGAGCGCATAAATTATCACTGCACGCAAATTTATCGTTGCAGATAATATCGCTACAGACAAATTTTATTATATACAAAAAAAAAAAAAAAACTATCTAGAAATTTACATATTTTAATAAGTTTTCTTTCATTTCAGATATCAAAGCTCACTGACGTACGGAAAGAAAAAGTTTAGAATAGAATTTCCACCGAAATCTTAGCATTCGGAGTGGGCTGAATTAAAATTATGAATCCCAGTTTAGGAAATATATATCCCATACCTGAAAATCCAGCAGAAGAAGAGTCTAAAAGTAGACATTATTCTGAAATTTCTTTCTGTGTAAACGAGAAAATAGTGAAGAAAGTTTCAAGTTCTTCTTTACCCGAAAAGCAGGGCAGTATACAGAAAACTGAATTAAAAAGAAAAAACAACTCTATACCGACTCTTATAACAACAGGAATAGAAAATCGAAATCGCGAGCCAATATTTTCAGGAAGTAAAGCACCTCTTAAGGGTTTTAATAGATTGTCGGTGTCTCTTCTAGATTTTTCAAGTTATGGCCTTGTTAATAATGCGGGAACAGCCAAAAGTGATAAGCAAAATGCACTTTTACCTGTGACAGTGTCGCATATGATTTCCGAAAAGTGTGCAAAATCTTATCTGAATATTCAAGATTGCACCTCTTATTCAAATGACGATCCGCATTATGAGACACTCTTATCACCCAGCGTCGTTTCCAATGTCAACTCAAATCAAAAACGGAATTCGGTCACTCACAATACCTGCCAGTATAAGCAAAGAAAAGAATCGGATAGTTTTGAATTTATTGACCTCGATTCCGAAAACGATGGGTATCAAGAAATCGTAGAGAATTCGGCTGCACCCAATATTTCGAGGCAAAGAGCTTCATCTATGCAGTGGATTCAAAATGCTTTTCAAAATGTTAGCAATAAATACAAAGATCTTTTAGAGTTTAGAAGACCTAGTGATATTGCCGAGGAACGCATGCGGAAAAGTAAAGAAGGTATCGACATGGAAGAGTCGGAATCTGAAGTAACAACAGACATTAACCAAAATCCGTCAGCAGGAAATAGACGTTTCAGTGAAAATATCATCGGAAAACAGAAACGGTTTCATTTCGTTAGCCGATTAGGACATTTAAAAGACTTGTGGAAGGATAGGAATTCAGCATCCAAAAGACAGGAAGAGAAAGATAATGACCAGACAAGAGCTGATGTCTGCCCACTGTTTTCTTTTCCCCGGAAGCAAAAAGATGAGGATGAATTTATTTTAGATACAGTAAGTTTTTTACTTTGTAATGCAAAATTTTACTTTCTCTCTTTTTCATTTTTTTCTTTTTTTTTAATTATTGGTCGATCAATTATTTTTGCAGAAAAGACAAGTTAAAGATTTTTTTTTTTTCAAATATATAATTACCTATCTATCTATCTATCTATCTATATTACAAAGGAGAAACGTGTCTGCGCGTAACGCTGACGTCATTTTGACGGTGGCAACAGCAGACGATTAAATTTAACTTTTATTAATTTTTATTGCAATTTTTTTAATTTCTAAAAGCCACACATTTTCAATTTTTACACCGTCGAATAGAAAAAAAATGTACTTTCAAATGCAATTTGCATGAAAACTATATCGCAATTGATTTGAAAACTGTATCTCAATTTACTCAATTTTTGTTGTTTTAACAATAATTTTCAAGCATTTTTTTATTCAAAATCCATCTCTATCGCGTGTGGACGATTACGAAAGAAAAATCCATTTGCACTTAAATTAATAAAAAATCGCATTTGTTTCCAGCTTTTATTCCATAAGGAAATGAAAACATTCATCAATCAATAAATAAAACAACAAAATATACATTAAACAAAAACATAATTTGCAGAACAAATTAAAAAAGAAAGCACTTTATTTCCTACATTCTTTAAGCCCGAGAAGGGTCAAATATTAAGATATTTCATTCAGTTAGCTCTACGTTTAACTTTAAATTTTTGTAACAAATAAGTTAAACCAATTGAAAATTAAAAAACTTAGATTCCGTTAAAATGAAATCGAAATAAATCTTAGTTCTTCCATTTTCAAGTTGTAAATATTTGTATTGCAGATTTTGTATTATGTTTATGATGATTGCACATAAAATGATAAAGCACGTCAAAAATACAAATCTTTAAAAAAGACTAAGATTTATTTCGATTTCATTTTAACGGAATCTAAGTTTTTAGGGTGTTTAAAGTATCATATTGTTTAATTTTTTTTTTTTTAATGATAAATTGGTTTAACTTATTTGCTACAGAAATTTAACATTAAACGTAGAGTTAACTGAATGAAATATCTTAATATCTGTCCCTTCTCGGGCTTAAACAATATAGGAAATAAATTGTTTTCTTTTTTAATTTGTTCTGCAAATTAGGTTTTTGTTTAATATGTCAAGTTTTTTAATAACTGCTGCATTCAGACAAACTCTCAGACGAACTCATTCCAAAATTAATGGAATGTAACATCATCAGGGTTTGATTATCACATCACAATTTGTGGTGTAATTTACCAATGATTAATCCAAAATGTTTCATCAAAGCAATAATACAAGTTGTCATAGTTTAGACAAAAACTTCCAATCTGAGCATAAAAAAAATCGAATTTTACTTAAATTTAGTTACCCCACATTCCATCCCATTCCATCGGTAATTCCATTGGTAACTCTACAAATTCAAAAATAGTGTTAATCTTTACTACTAATATTAAGCAACAGTATAGTTGTTATACGGTAAGACATGAAAAAAAAAAAAAAAAAAAAAAAAAAAAAAAACGCCAGTTTTACTTAATTTTTTTTTACTCTATTTCCTCGCAGGGGACGATGTAAACACAAGAGAAAATTGTTATCTAAGTTTAACTTGGGGTATTTGTTTTGCGGTAACACCAGTCGTTTCTGTACCACACAAAAAAAAAAAAAAATGACAAAAGACCTTGAAAAAAGAAAAGACCAGTGAGAGGTTTTCTCGCCGCAATCTTTGAAATTATTTGTTGATGCATTTTTAGATTAGTTGCAATCGGGTTTTTTTATCAAACATATTTTAATGAAATTTAAGTATTCAATGTCAAAAATCGGTCGAAGAAGCTTTCGAAAAATACCTCATTAATCGGTGTGTCTTCAGAAAATTGCAGAGAAAAGAAGATGTTAACTTTAGAAATGATTATATATGATGGTTTTTACCAATATTCTGTAACCCGGGAAGCCCGGGTTTATATTTAAAAGACAAAGCTGTCTTTTTAGTCATCTGACCCGAGCTTTCTACTGAACCAATTTAGATAATTATTATTATTTTTTTTTAAATAAAAGCACTTTATTTGTAGACTAATATATCACCACCGTGAAAAATGACGGAATGTGGATCTGCGTTTCCTTTTCATAAGACTTTATGCAAACGAACAGCGTGAAGATTTTATTATTGAAAGGTTTGTATTGTAGAAAAGTACATTTTAAAAATGTCAAATGATTTTCTACAAATACAAATTATGAGGATATTTTTTTTAACACAATATTCAATTTCTGAAACAGTTCGACGATCCATAAAGGCTCCGATTCTAATCTTGAGAATTAAGAAATGAAAAATCAGTGAAAATGACGTCATGTTGACACAAACATACAAAATTTTCTTCTTAGTTTTATGAATGTAAAAATACATTACAAGCTAAGAATAACATCAACGGTGGAAACGTTTCAAACATACTTTGCAGGGTGCGGAGAAAGTATTGCTAGTAAAATCAATCTCTACTACAACGCCATAGATACAATTATTTCAATAATTTTTATTGCGTAAGATTAACAACTAAGTATCAATTGATATTCTATCATTCATTTTCGATTCGGTCTTCTTTTGCCTTGATACACTCGCGGAGAAAGTGGGGGAAGGCATCCACGGTGCGCCGCAAGTAGTCCGCATCGAGACCGTTCCAGAAGTGATATCTTTGTTAGGATTAGCACAGGCTCTTGCTTGGAACACTCCCATACTGGGTAATCAAGTGGATTAAAATCCGGAGTATTCGGAGTACCAGTCTTGAGATGAAATGAAATCACGAAGATTTGCTTGGCACCACCGTTGCGTTTGGCAAGACTTATGGGCTGGTACTGAATCTTGTTGGAACACATATGGATTGTTTCCAAAATGAGAATTTAGCCATGGAAGGATCTCCTTTAGAATATCGTTGAGATAACTGATCTGATTAATCTTGACACCAGCATCATCAAAGACCAAAGGGGATTTCCCATTGCTTGTGATGCAGCCAAAAACCATCACGCTGGCTGGATGAGCTTTTCTGGCTACTATGCCACCACTTGAATTAGCAATTTCACTGTTTTTGGCTAATATGCAGTCATTCTGATGGTTAACAGCTTATTCAATAGTGAACAGTTTTTCGGCACAGAAGACGAAATGCAAACAATAACCCAAAAATACTTACTTATAATGCAATATTTAGATTATAAAGAGCAAATATACACACAAAAAAATAATTCTACAACATTTAAAAGACACACACAAACATTAAGAAAAAAATATCAATACTTTTTCCGCACCCTGTATATACGTACTTTTATGCTAACTGCAGTATATTCAAATAAAAAACATTTTTACTGTTTAATTTGTAATGAAAAAGAACTAATAAAGTTATATTAATAAATGCATAAAGATAAAATAAACCCAATAGACAATATTCTCGCAATGTCGCTATAAATACGAATTTTTATTCGCTTATAAAAATAAAGTGCACGTGCATATATGGGGCATTCTCACAATCTTTTGACTTTTGGGGGAAAAAAATCTGACAAAATTAAACTTGCTAAAATAACATTTTAATCTGATAGACGAATGCCTTAATGATTCAAAATAAAGAAAAATGGTCAGCAGCGAAAATTTTTTTATTTAACTGAGGTTTAAGTTAAACTTGCGAGTTTAATTTTCCTTACCATTTTACCCCTATAACTTTTTATTTTCTTCTAAATTTTACTTAATGAATTTGAATAGTACCCACAGGACATTCAAATAAGAAATAATAACAATGTAGTACTTTTAATACAGAATTTTTGTATAACATTGTCTTAAAGGGGTATTAAAGAAGGGACGGTAAGGTTAAAAAAAGGGGGATGGTATTAGAAAAAAGGGACGAAATGGTAAAAAGGGGGACGGTAAGGATGGAACGGTAAGGAAAATTACCACCTATTTTTAAGAAAATCATGTTAAGACTAAGTGATAGCCACAATGTTCATTGATTTTTAGAAACAGTTGTTAACATTGGATTAAATTAATTTTTATTTTTAATTTACCTCGAAAAGTGCAGGAATAAACCTTGGGGACGGTGAGACTACCAATAAAGCTACGATGCTTGAAATTGATATTTAAATGCTGATTTAAATTCTACAGTAAATTTACTGCCAAAGAATTTTAGACATTATTTCTCTAGCATACTTCTGCATGAGAAAAAACTTGAAAAAAATTCTGTGGCTGCATCTGAAATGATTTTCTGTATAATTTTAGAAGAGGGATGGTAAGGAATCTAAAACCCAGGGACAGAGTTTAAAAAATAATAACAACCCAAAAAATGTGTGCAGGTTAATTTTTAGCTACATATTTATGTAAAACAATAGTTCCAGTTTCAGAAAAAAATTACATCGAATTATTTTTATTGAAATAATTTTATCCAGACAGCTCCAAACTTAAAAATCAGCGTCAGGGACACGGGACGGTATAGGGGTTTTCCAGGTATTTGGACCCCCAACATCGTCCAAAACTTATTTATCTCGTTAATATTGTTGTGCAATCATGCAATGGGATGTTCCCCAGTATATGGAATTAAAAAAAAAACCCACAAAAAAGTGTATTAAATAAAAAATTATTATTCAGGGACAGGAAAGTCAAAAGATTGTGAGAATGCCCCATATATATATATATATATATATATCATCTGCGAATATTACTATCATCACCTTCTAACTATAGCAGTTACTTCTAATAATATTTTCAAACTTCATCATGTTACTTTAAAAGAAAATACTAATCATATATTAAGCTATCATAAATTATTAAGCATAAAAAATAACAACCTAAATTATCCTTATGTAGTCATGATTCCAAAATTTCACAAAAATCCTCTTAAATTCCGCACAGTCACTGCAGGTTGTAATACTTATAATACTCGTACTAATACATTATTTTTAAATATTCTTACACAAATTTATGAGTTATCAGTTAAAAAAGACAACACTCACTGTATAAAAAAAAAAATTGAATTGGTGGATAACATAAAGTCATTAACAAATGTCAGATTTCAAAGACCTATTTAATAATATCATTCTAAAAGACTTACATTCTATTATCAATGCATTATTTATAGAATATTTCCCTTTATTAAATTTACCTGATAACATTGATACTTACTACTTCACATCTTTGACTATTTTTCTGCTATTTCATAATTTTATTTTCTAAGAAATGCTTTTATTATTCAAATACAGGACAAGTCTTAAGGAGCTGCTTCATCAAGCATGTTATCCGATTATATATTTACTTTTATGAAAGAAAATTTATTAACAATAATATATTGCTCTACAGATACATAGATGATATAATTGTTCTTTCTGTTAATGATAATATTTCTATATCTCTTCCTGTAAAGTACCCTTCTAATCTAGAACTTAGTACTACCTATTCAAATAATTCTAGTACCAATTTTATGGATGTTAAAATTAATATTCTCCTGAATAACACCCTAACATTCAATATTTATGATAAACGTAATGACTTTTCATTTAATGTAATTAATTTTACTAACTTCAATTCCTGCTTACATATTTCAGTATATAGAAATATTCTGCTTAATCATAGTCTTCGTATCAAACGTTTATGTTCCTCCAAATTCTTACAGCCTAACATTTTTAAATTAAAGCAATTAGCATTGTCCTATAATTATCCCATCTCTTTTATATCTGCATGGATCAAATCTTAATATTCATTTTTTCTATTTTTACCAGTATAGGCACATAATATGTTTAAAAAATTTTTTTTAAATCGAAAACACTGTTATGGAGGGTGGGATGTGGATCGCTAAAAAAAATTATAAAAACATACACAAAAATTTATATATATATATATATATAAGTATGTGGGTATGTTTTCCGTACATTATACACTATTATAAAAAATATATAAAAAATAAAAATACCATTACGTGGGATTGAGGTCGGGATTGCTAAAAACAGTTTAAAACCTTATATGTTTGTGAGCATGTATATGTGTATGTATATATGCTTATATATTGTATGGATATATTAATTTGAAAAAAAATCGGGGTATCATGCATTTAACATCATAAATTTCTCATAAATTTTCACATACTGTTACTGTTACATAATACAAGGCTATATTTTACTATCTTAAAATATTCCTCATTGTTTTTAAAATTTCACATATTGTTACATAATACAAGGCTATATTTTACTATCTCAAAATATTCTGCATTGTTTTTTAAATGTCATTTATATTCTCATTTTTTATTTTATAATATTTGTCTTTAAAATAGTTAATTTAATCAATGACTTTTTATTTATTTATTTTTATATAATTCTTTATTTTATTTTGTATTTACTCAGTACTTATTAAGTTTATTCCTATTCTTTTTTTTATTTTGTATTTACTCAGTACTTATTAAGTGTATTCCTATTTTTTCATTCTACTTTAACTAAATGTTAAGAGGCTACTTCAGTCAGGCGAAAAGACCCGTTCGCTAATGCTAATCCTATGGAAGAAATTTATAAAGATATCTCGATGTCATTTCAATATTTTTAAATGATTTCTTTTGCATTGGATAGCTGAGATCGATCTGTATGAAGGCCGTTTTTTATTTTTTCAATTTTCATTGCAGATTTTTTTTATGAGGATGTTTTCACTTTCGAAACCGGTTCCGAAAATGAAAGTGTCCCCGTAAAAAATATCTGTAAACAAAATCGGAAAAGTAAAAAACAACCATTGTACAGATCGATCTCAGCTGTCTAATGCAAAAGAAATCATTTAAAAATATTGAAATGCAACCGAGATATCTTTATAAATTTCTTCCATAGGATTAGCATTAGCGGATGGTGTTTTTCATTTGACTGTAACTGCCTCTTAATCTAACTCACTTCGTGATTTCTTCAATTAATTTCATCCCTTTTTTTTGTATAGATGGCAGCACCAATCATTATTGTTAATAATCCAGTTTTAATATACTTTTTTCCTTTCTCACACCAGATGGCAGAATATTGCTCGCAAGAATAAATAAAGTAACGTACAACAATATAAAACTAGTCGAATGTGCAAATCCCAAAACTTTCTTCTATCGCTACATGTTAATAATTCAAAATTCGCTATCACAGTGCCAAAGTTAAATGACAATCTATGCCCATCATGAGGATTGTAAGGGTATAGGTTCGTTGAATTGGATGCATTTAACAAGGAGATATAAGTATGGCATTGTTTCAAACAAATAATTGAATTTCGAGACCCACCCTCTTAGATGTCCGCAACCAAATTTTCCAACCCAAAGAGTATAAAATCAACACTTGTAGTTTAATATACACCAAAATCTAATATGGATCTACTTACGTGAAAATGTAACAGAAAATTAAGTTTGATTAAATTGCGTGCATTAGTTTTACAGATATAGCTTTTGCAAAACTCTTGAAAAATTCAGCTTACCAGCGCCACCTATTGTGCAATTTACACCAAAATCTAAATCAGTAACAGCTTACGTCAACGTCCTGAATCTTAAGTTTGATAAAAATCCGTGCATTAGCTCTTGATAGAGCTACTGCGGAAATCTACTAAATGCAGCACAACAGCGCCACCTGTTGTGCTACACCTACACCAAAAACTAATTAGCACCAATTTATATCACGGTCTAACAGAATCTAAAGTTCTATTAAATCCCGTACATTAGTTCTTGTGCTAAGAGTTATTGCTGAAATCGTTAAAAATGCAGCATAGCAGCGCCACTTGTTGGGCGATATGCACCAAGACCTAATAAGCAATAACTTAAATCAACTTGTAACTCAATCTGAAGCTTGGTGAAAATCCGTGCGTTAGTTTTTGAGAGTCATTTCCTTCTAAAATGGAGCTAGATGGTACGTAAAGAAAATAACAGATATGGTTTCTCATACTGGGTGACATATCTACACTACAGATTTGACAAACCTTGGGAAAATATATACAATTTTCACATATGTCGCGGAAATTTGTCATTTCACACTCTATGTGGCGTGCAGTTTCGCTTTACTACAAAAAGCTTTAATCTGCGGCTTTTAGAGCTGAAAGTATGACTTTCTTTCGGGTTTTTTTCCTTCATATTGTACGTAATTAGAAAAGCTGTTAATTATCTCGGGATGCCAGTTTAAACATGGAAAAACTTTTCACTTGAGATATCCAACCGGGTATACGAACGAGGTATCAAAAAGGTTAAAGATTTTTTTTTTTTTTTTTTTTCGTTGGTTGATGTGAATTGATTCGATTTTTCTTTATTTACAGTTACGCCAAGCAATGAGAAAATGCACCGCAGTGGATCCTACATCAAGACCTTCTTCAACTATAGTTTTTGAACAGTTATCGATTCTTTCAAAAGAACCCTGACAATTATTATATCAAAGAAACAATTTCAACTACAATTATAAAAATATTGAGAGACAAACTAAGAAAAAAATAGAGATTGTTTAATCTGTTTTTTTTTTGTAAATAACTGTAAGTATATTGTATTTGTTGTATATTGGCATCAAAAATTTATTTATTTTCATTGACAAGAAAGAAGGAAACAAGATTGTGACCTTGAAAATGGTAAAATCTTTTCTTTTTTCAAGTTTCCATTTCAGTTTTTCAGCATTTGCCGCACACGCATGAAGCTTTTAAATGAAATAAACAAAAAACAATTTCTTAAGTAGTTATTTGAATTATTCTTTGTGTTTCATTCTTGCATTTCGATGATGTCACATGCAAACAGAATGATTTCCAATGGGTATCTTTGTGGTTATCTGCTATTCCTAGGAGGACGGTACAAGTAGAGGTCTGTACTGGCCCAGGCCGGCAAAATGAAGGGGAAATTTCCAACGGGCCAGGCTGGCTGATTAAAGACAATTTTTTTTAACGAACCGGGCAAAGCGAATGAAAAATTCGGGCCGATATAAAATTTTTAAAAGAGCAAATCCAGAAGGCGACTATAGGTGCTACGTATTTATGTAATTACAACATTCCCCATAGACCATAATGGTAATGGAATACTTTTGAGTGTTTCTGTAAATAAACTATGGACGCTACATACTTTATTTTCAACACCGAAGATGGCGTAATAAATCTCAATAACATGTATCAATTACAGAGCAATCCAACTATATTAACGCAAGTTAGAGCTCGGACAGACAGAGAGACATACGGCCAGACGGACTAACTGAATTCATAAACACTTTTTAACTATGTTTGAAAAGTGTTAGAAACGTGTAATTGGTTGAAATTTGACTTTCAACTATTTATACCAATCGGCGGAATCATACTTGAATACTTTTGTACAGCCCTATATTTTACCTACTATCTTTATATACACGCGACTATTTAGCTGAAATTTAAATAAAACACGCTTAAAACTACTGAAATCACACTTCCAGAGATTATAATCCATAGACGGCCACATATCCAATTCTTTGCGTGGCCCTGTATACCATTTTATCTATATTCTACAAACATCATAGTATACTAAATGTAAGTCAGCGTAAAAATGCATAACTCATTTAAAACCACCTTTAAGCTATTTTCGTTCCTACTCAGTAACCCTTACGGACACTTTTTTGTAGCCCTGTATATGATCTACAGCATTTATACACACAACGTAATATGCAAAAATGTAGTTAAACGAAACACTCATATCACAACTAAAATGCACTTCCAGCAATCATCGGTAATATTCAGTATTTCGGACATAGTGTAGTATCGGAAATCTTTTGTGTAATCCTGTAAATACTAATCATTTTCTATTGTACTGGAAGTAACTCGTAGTAAGCCTCAGCAACGTATATCAATTTCATTACAAGTTAAATTGTTTAACATAATTAAAATACGCCGAAAATAATGTTTCCCCCTATACCGTTATTTAACGGAATTTTTTGTGTGGCCCTGTAAATGAATAATAATTATTCTTTGCACTGCATAGTCTAGAGAATGTATATTTTAGTGCACATCATAAATTCATATCAATCTCATTATGTTCGAAAGGGTGTAACATTATTAAAATGCACTTGAAACTATTTTTCCACATTGGGCGTAATGTAACGGAATACTTTTGATTGTCCTTGTAATTGAACTATACATCCGATTTTCATAAAATTTTAAATGACTCAACAGAATTCTGCAACGAATATATATATAAAATTTCAAACCATTCGGTTGGGTTGTTTTTGCGCTGTTATGTGCGGACATACTTACAGACAGACAGACGGACGGACCAGACGACGATTATAGGGGCTACGTATTTATATAATTACAAACGCACCTAAAAAGAGAAATGTACGATGCAAATGTGAAAAAACAAATTATTTCTTTTTTAATTATATTTAAATTTATGCATAGAAGATAAACATCGTTTATTAAGTTACAAAGCCTCTTTTCATAAAATAATTTCCTACATGTAAATTCAATAATTTTTATTTTCACTATTTACTAATTTAATCATTTCAAACTACTCTAATCAGAATAATTTTTAACATTCAATTTCATTTTTATTGTCTTATGGTTCATTGCATGAAATCTTAATAATAACTTCGTTATTAAGAGATTGCATTAAAAAGATTTCGAAATCTGAATTTCATCTTCCATCGAAATTCACTTTTAAGTCAAATAATTAACCGTAATCCTAGCAGCACAGCCGGCCGAATGTGGCGTCACTGTGACGGAAAAATCATCACGAATGTTTGCACTCACTTCACAACGTTGACCAAACGACGGCATCCTTATTTTGTCGGATAATGACCAAACATTAATTAAACAAAAACCTGATTTGCAGAAAAAATTAAAAAAAACAAAATTTATTTCCTAAATTGTTTAAGCCCGAGAAGGGGCAGATATTGAGATATTTCATTCAATTCGTTCTACATTTAATGTTAAATTTTTGTGACAAATAAGTTAAACCAATTGAACATTAAAAAATAAAAATGAAATTCATACAATATAATACTTTAAACACCTATATACTTAGATTCTGATCAAATAAAATCGAAATAAATCTTAGAATTTTTTTTTAAGTTTTGTATTTTGCATGTATCTTATATTATGTACAATCGTCATAAACATAATGCAAAATCTGCAGTACAAATATTTACAACTTAAAAATAGAAAAAGTCTAAGATTTATTTCAATTTCATTTGAACAGAATCTAAGTATATAGGTGTTTAAAGTATTATATTGTATTAATTTCATTTTTATTTTTTAATGTTCAATTGGTTTAGCTTATTTGTTACAAAAATTTAACATTAAATGTAGAACGAATTGAATGAAATATCTCAATATCTGCCCCTTCTTCGGCTTAAACAATTTAGGAAATAAATTTTGTTTTTTAGGTGCGTTCGTAATTATATAAATACGTAGCACCTATAGTCGTCGTTCAGTCCGTCCGTCCGTCTGTCCGTCCGTCTGTCCGTCCGTCTGTCTGTCCGCATGTAACAGAGCAAAAACTACCCAGCCGAATGGTCTGAAATTTCAAATATATGATTGTTGCAAAATTTTGTCGAGCCATTTCAAATTTTATGAAAATCGGATGTATAGTTTAATTACAGGGACAGTCAAAAGTTTTTCTTTACATTACGGCCAATGGGAAAAATTATTGCAAGTGCATTTTAATGATATTAGAGCCTTCCGAATGATCTGAAATTTTAAAGATATAACTGTTGCAAAATTTTGTCGAGCCATTTCCAATTTTAGGAAAATCGGATGTATAGTTTAATTACAGGGACAGTCAAAAGTTTTTCTTTACATTACGGCCAATGGGAAAAATTATTGCAAGTGCATTTTAATGATATTAGAGCCTTCCGAATGATCTGAAATTTTAAAGATATAACTGTTGCAAAATTTTGTCGAGCCATTTCAAATTTTAGGAAAATCGGATGTATAGTTTAATTACAGGGACAGTCAAAAGTTTTTCTTTACATTACGGCCAATGGGAAAAATTATTGCAAGTGCATTTTAATGATATTACAGCCTTCCGAATGGTCTGAAATTTTAAAGATATAATTGTTGCAAAGTTTTGTTGAGCTATTTCAAATTTTAGGAAAATCGAATGTATAGTTTAATTACAGGGACAGTCAAAAGTGTTCCGTTACATTACGGGGAATGGGAAAAAAATATTGGAAGTGCATTTTAATGATGTATCAGACTATGCGCTTTAT
This sequence comes from Maratus speciosus, assembly GCA_963932465.1. Taxonomy (NCBI): domain Eukaryota; kingdom Metazoa; phylum Arthropoda; class Arachnida; order Araneae; family Salticidae; genus Maratus; species Maratus speciosus. Next base: position 515,574,298 of record OZ010789.1, on the reverse strand, counting down.
GAAGTGCAAAAAAGTATACATTCAGTACAATATGGGGTGCAAAAAATAATTATAAAACTAGTTATAGTACGAACGCACCTCATTTGCCACGTTTGACGAGCAATTTCCAACTTGTTTAATTTGTTCTGCAAATCAGGTTTTTGTTTAATATGTCAAGTTTTTTAATAACTTCTGCATTCAGGCGAACACATTTCAAAATTAATAGAGGGTATCATCATCAGGCTTTGATTTGTGCGATATCGCATCACAATTTGTGATGCAATTTACCTATGTATAATTCAAAATGTTTCACCAGTGCAGCAATGCAGGTTGCTGTTGTTTGGTCAAAAAATTACAATCTGAACTTAAAAAGTCTGCTTGAAAATGTAATTTTTATTTTTACTATGACGCCATATTCATCTTTTTAATTCTTAAAAAAAAACTACTTCAGTTTCTTCAGTTTCACGTTTCACGTCAAAATCATTCATCTAAAAATAGGCAAATTATTATTACGGCTTTTGAATTATTTACAACAATGAAGGAAAAATGTTAAATTTTATTAGAAAATGTCCGTTGATTCTCAATGAAAAAAGCGAAATTTTGAATTATTAAGAAAAATATTTGAATAATGTAAATAAAAATTAGCCCATGTTACTCTCTAGATTATAATCCACCTATATGCAAAGGCATTTTATGATCCGTTTTGACCCTGACGTCAGGCAAATGTTTTTACACTTTGAATTTATAATATTAGAATTAGCAAAGAATTAAAAATGAGTGGCATCAGGGACAAAAAGGTGGGAAGAAAAAATGAAAAAGTTATGATCCCCATAGGCTTTTCTATGTTAAATTAACATTGAGAAGTGACACTGGAAATAAATAAGTATTGCGCTGCCGCGCAATCCTTAAATTTGCACTCATGACATGGGGCATGTGACTTCATGCTCATATGAAAGGATACATTATAAAGTTGTATTATTTAAATAAACTTTTTGTGGTTTTATCAATCTTTTATTAGTTATATCTTCATCAGTATTATCTTTATTAGCAGCATCATTTTGAATTCATGTTAGTGAACACACAAATACTACCTGGTGTATTTCAATGCAATGCATCAAATAGTATTTGTGTGTTTCACAAACACTCAAGCAACCGTAGGCTTTGCTACCTTAAGTATAAAAGTAAAAATAGTTTTATTAAAAAACACTTTTATAAGCATTCAATGTTTATCTTGAAAATCGTGTCTAAAATTAAGACTGCAATTCATGATTTTGTGGTAAAAATAATTTATGAAACAAGCATCATTTCTATACATGTCATAACCTCGCAGCTAACCAGCTAAGAATCCTTTAGAATTCTTTTTTTTTTTTTTTTTTTTTTTTTTTTTTTTTTTTTAACTACTTTTTCACAATTTTGGTAAATTTTCAGATGATGTTACGGCACGTTGAATAAATTAAACTGAACATTTTAGACCGGTGGGGGGGGGGGGGGGGGGGTAGACCAGCTGCATAAACCATCACCTCATCGAGTTGATAGCTGAAATTCCAGGATTTGTTAAAACTCGATTCGAATATTAAAATGCGACTAGTCTGCCAAGTCATATCTTGCGGAAAACACTTGCAAACCCGATTTTAGTGGTTGACTCGTTGAGTGGTTTACCACTGTGTTTTCCTGCCCCCAGTCCTCCATGTTTTTATACCTTTGGGTGCAGGAAAACATAATGATAAACCTACCGAGCAACCACTAAAATCGGGTCTGCAGGTGGTTTCCACCAAGATATAATTTAGCAGACCAGTTGCATTTTAATATGCTAATCGAGTTCTGTTTAATCCTGGAATTTCAGCCGTCAACTCGATGAGGTGATGGTCTGTGCAACCGTCTCCCGGCCTACTTGTTTATATCTTTAATTCCTACTAAAATAAAATAATAATAATAATAATACTAATAATAATAATCAATAAAAATTGAAAATGTATGTTTCCGGGAGAATGACCCAATTGCATCGTTTTGAAATCCATCATATTTACATTTCGAAGACTTTATCTTCGGTCGCTTACATCTTAAAAAAATAAAATATAATATAAAGCATTTGAGCCCCATCCTAATCTTTTTCAAGAAGATCAGCAAATTTATCACATTTTACGTCGATATCAGTAGCGGCTCGTGCCGATTTTCATGGGTGGTGACCAGCCAGCCATAATAAATGTTATTATTTCCTTATATTAATAAACTAATCTTACTTTTAGAGATAAAAAATTAGTTTTTTTAAAAATTATCAACATTACTTTTACATTTACCTAATTAATTACAATATTAAACATATCATTAATTACCAATATTACCATTTAATTCATTTTAATGAAACATTATTGCATGGAAAAACTAAAAGAACATACAAATGAGCATCTAAACTACACAGAAAAATAATTATCTAATAATTAAATAGAAAGAAATAATACATTGTAGCTAGATATTGCTGAAAAAGGGCTTTCGTAACAGATTATCAACAACGTTCATCAATAGCAATACGAAAATCGGCAAATTTTATTCAGATTTCAGGTTTAAGATATCCTAAAAGAAATTCAGTTATTCCTCCTTTTTTTTTCATTGAATTGCGGACAAATCGACGAATGAACGTTTATTGCGCAAAAGTACCTAAGTTTTAGCACAGAAACAGCAGTAAATCGTCATAATGGATAGAACCATCGAGATATGGATAGAACGCGCCAAATCAAACGCTTCCACTCTGTGCCTGCCAGGAAAGAGCGGTCAGTCGATAAGTGATGCATCTGATAGAAAAACAGATGTTGACAGTCGAAAAAGCGAGTTTGAAAAATTTAAAGGGCATTCATTTTCTTTGCACAGTGTTTTTCAGAAAATATTTTTTTAATGCTATTTATATTATAACATTTGTATATGTTATTTTTTATGAACTGGAAATATCGGTGGTACCGCCCCTGGTCTTTAAATGGTACGCCACAGTAATCATTTAAACTCCTAACAGTGTAACTTCTCTACAAGAAACGCAGGTTAAACAAACGCTGATATTTTATTCGGCGCGAATACGAGGATGTATCAATAAGTTTTTGCCGTCACATAGAAATAATCGAGTGAAATTTATGAAATTGCTACATTGTATTGGTACTTTTCTATATAGTCACTGTGCGCAGTAACACACTTTTGAAAACGGTATTTCAGAGAAGGGGGGAATGTATTCCAGGAGGCGCGATAGTAGACCCAAAGGGGGTCATTTTTTTAATTTTTGCCGATTTTAATTTTTAGGATTTTACTATACACATTCCGTTTTCACAGATTTTATTGTATCACTAAAAGTCTTTTCTTTTAATTTTTTTACTATTTTTTTAATTATGAATCCTTTTTATTCTTCTATATATAAAAAAAAGTTTTGATTTGGAAATGGACCAATGAACATCTGCGTAGATATTCCGGGTAGAACTCATCCAATTTAAATGCTTAAGCCAAGGCCTCCTTATCGAAATAACAGGCCTCGCAATCGCTAAGTTTCCTTTGTCCGCTGTACACGAGATTAGAAACCACATAGTTTACCGTGACTAGCGCCATCTAACGTGAGAAACAGAAATATTTTTTAATTTGTTTTCCATTTGTCTTTTACCATTTTCTTTACGATGTGCTTTGCAGTTTGCAAATGATAGTTGTTAATCATAAAATTTTCATATGTTCTAGACATTTTATTAAAAACGAACTTATTTTACAGTTAAACAAAAAATGTTTACTGCTGTATTCCGTTATGTAAATAAATGATGATAATAATAATAATAATAATCAGGAAAGAAATTTTTTTTACCATGGAATTCTCAGTGATATTAGTTATTGAAATAAATGGATAGCATCTAGATCCGGAAAATGTAAAATATTTCATTTTCTCTTTTATATTTTCAAATATGTGATTTATTTTATTTCTCCTATTTCTTTTCTTTTCACAATTAATTTCACCTTACAGTATTAATTTAACATCGCTCCTTCAATTTGTTTCAATGCACAGTCTCATTTATTTATTTATTTATTGGCCTATCATTTGTTTTATTTTTGAAGGTATGGGGGATCATTTCAGTTTAACTTACCTTAGATGAAAGCTTCACTGTTTTTTCATATAAAGTTTGTATGTATTAATCTATGGAAAGTTTCATAATTGGCTCCACAGCCAATTGGCATATCTTGGCGGGCATAGTTTGGTGCGTAATTAATTTCCTTGTTTTAACTCACATATGTTATGTAAGTTTTACTAAAATGTATCAAAGTATTTTAGGGAACACGCATAGATACACACACACACACAAAAAAAAAAAAAAAAAAAAAAAAAAAAAAACAGACTGAAGTCATAAACCCTTAAAAAATTGGAAAAATAATGTTTAATAATCACTTAAATTTATACATGTCCCTCAACTTTCCGCAAATACCGTATCCTTGTCCTGCTACGATTTTGGTGTTTGTAAATCTTAATTTGAGTATTCTTCCTTAATCAGACCTAGAGCCAATTGGCGTAAGTGTAGTTTGGCGCAAAATTAATTTTATTTTTAAACCGTATACTTGATACCACATTATTCCAGCATCGCGTTTTTGCAGTCAACTTTGACTGTGGAACAGATTACAGAACATTAGCGAATACTACATTATATAATAAAAAATCGGTATTTTTCAAGTATAGGGGTCTTGGCGAGAGAAGAAAATTTGGCAACGTAATTTCTGGAAGCATATTCACTGTTTCACATAAAGAAGTAATATTTTCCAATATTTGTACAATTCATTTAATATAAAAAAGGCATTTATCTATTTTATATACAAATATAAACAAATCGTATATAAAAAACAATAATAATATCTAGAAACTAAATTTATACATGTAAATTCGGCACAGATGTCATATTGGCGCGATTTTTTTCTGGCGCCAATGTCATATACGCACCGGATACTTAACTGGCAGCAAAGTGTCGTTATTTTGCTTGATATGGTTATCCGGATATAGATGATATGGTAACGAGGTTTTCGCAAAATTGGCGTCGGAAAAAAATCGCGCCAATATGAGGCCGTATATGACATCTGTGCCGTAAATTCTTATAAAACAAGCTGACAGTTCATAAGTTTTGTTTTCATAACTGTTTATATCAATCGGCAACAAATCGCTCTTTCCGAAGCCCAAATTGTGCCAAGATTAAAAAAAAAATAACCCGCAAAGTCCTATATACTGAAAATGGTACTTGTTAGTTATCCCGTCGACCAAATTACTGTCGCCAATTTGTAAGATTAAATGCCAATAATGGGTTGCCATAAATTAATTAATTTTAAGATTAAATGCCAATAATGGCCAATAAAACCAATATTTCGACGTTTTATTTGTATTTTTATTAATGTTATACTAATTTATTTGTTTTTTCGTTATTTAAAATAAAAAATTGTGTCAATTTGTAGAACTTGGCGAGTAGTTTGGCGATTTATATAATTTGGCGAAATTGGTCGACGGGATAATTAACAAGTACCCTGAAAAAATATCAATAAATCTTATATTTAAATCTTTATTTTTGATATGTTTCATTTTTTAAAGCCAGAACATAATTGTGCGAAATATTTTTTTTACGCCTTTATTTTACTGGAATTCGAAAAATATTTTATACAATTTTGCCAATAACACAACATTTTCAATTTTTTACTATGCATTTGTTTATGGAGTATTACCAGGAGTATACACCAGCTGGCGTAACTTACGGGACAAAGTCAGCTAATAAGTTGGCAATTATCGGGGACATTTTCACACATAGACTTTCTCCGGATCGTCAAGTCTGTTTTATGATAAGGGAATCTTGGCTTAAGCATAACCATAGCCTACTATGATATATAACGGCCCGCGCATTTCGCCGAAAAATTGAAGTCGGATCCAACTTCAAACCCTGAACCAAAACTTCACAACGTGCTCTTTGTTTACATTTATACCCTGCCCAGATAGAAGCTTGTTTCTCATCGTCGAGGTTTCAGAATCATTAATCGTATTTTCATGTAATCCTTCTATATATAAAAAAAAGTTTTGATTTGGAAATGGACCAATGAACATCTGCGTAGATATTCCGGGTTGATCCGCATCCAATTTGAATGCTTAAGCATGGCCTTTCATCGTTAATATTAAGAAAACGGTTGCATACAAAAATATGAAAATCGGTGGTATTATAGAAAAATGTTTGATAAACACGCTGATGCAGACAGTTTTCAAATCGAAGAATTATTTTAAGAGATATTTAATGCTAAAGTTGGACAAAGTCGTTCCATTAAAAAAGTTTTATTTGAGCAAAAACTATGCATGAGAATTTAATCATTTTTAGATCATTTTATACGTTATAAGTTCCCAATGCGCAGATTGCATTTAGTTTTCTTATTTGACGCATTTTTTGAGGTTTTATTTCTATTTTTAATTCAAATTTTCAGCATTTCGAGAGATGTTTTTTACAAATTTTAGAAAATGTCATTAATTTAAACTGTTGCCAATTGTATAAACAGCGAAACAAATTATCATATCAAATATTTCTTCAAATTAAAAATTTATTTACACGTGACTATTACAAACAGAAAAAAAACTTTAAAATTAAAATTAAAGGATTACATGTTAAAAGCAGGAAAATTACGTCATAAGAACCATATTTACACTTGAATTTTACGTCATATTTAAAATGCCCAAAAAATATGGTAAAACAATTTAAATTGAAAAATATATTTGCGCGAGATATTTGAGATAATCTTTTCAACTATTATCGTGAATTCGAAGACAGCGCAAATAATATTTCCTTCTAACAACAAAAGTATTTTTACGTGAATATTAATAAGAGAAATAAAAGTTTGGTGTAAATTACGTCAGATTTGAAACGAAACATTTAAAATGAATTATTTAAAAGAACTATCGTATAGCGCTGCTAAAAAATACCGGGAGATAATGACACTGTTTACTTAATTCATTTTACATTAGCTTATTTTCCAATAACTAATGTGTTTAATAAAATACGAAAACAGCCATTGTATCTCTTAATAGCAACAGATTTGGTCTTAAAAATCCCAATCCAAGAAAAACGAATGGAAACCCGTTTACAGAGAGATCGCTACTGTTTTTTTTTTTTTTTTTTTTTTTTTTTTTTAATTTTAATTCAGTATTTTTAAAGCCGATCAAATGCGTGCAATTAGCGTGCTTTTTGGATTTTGGTGTGCCTGAACGGGGGTTGGCGAGCGTAGCTCGTAGGGGGCAGAGCCCCCTAGTATTATATAAAGAAAGTAACGATTTAGAAATGGACCAATGAAAATCTGTGTAGATACCGCGAAGCGCATCTGATTGGTCACAGCTTTCTGACGCTATAAGGGGGGGGGGTTACCAAGGGGGCGGATCTGTCGCCAAGTTTGTCGCCAACTTGGCGGTATATCGCTAAATTTGGCGAAAAAGATTAGTCGCCAAAAGTGACGCCAACTTGGAGCTATTTACAGTATTTCGCCAAATTTCCATAGACTCCAATTGAAATCCAATAGGCTTTAAATGCTTGCAGAAAATCAACAAATTGAGATATTTCAATGCAACGAAAACTAATATTAACCATTTAATAGAGCTTAATTGAACTATTTACATTATTTTTAAGCACAAACACGAACTATTTACAATATTCTTAACACTATATATATATAATTTTATATTTAATAATTCTTATAATTATGAAACTCTGTAAGCTCTAATGATTATGTGCTTGGAGATAAGCAAATAAAATTGTCAGGGGTTGGGGAGGAGCGCGTTTTCACCAAGTAGAATCTAAAAATGAAATACATAGAAAATAAGGGATCACAAAGCCATACAGAATGGTAACGCGAGACAATTACGTCTGGGGTTGGCCAGAAAATAGGGATTGTTTCGCGATGCCCAATGGAATCGCGAAGCAATTACGCGGGGTGTAGGAGAGCGTAGCGGGCAGGGAGGTGGAGCCCCCTAGTATATAAAAAAGTAACGATTTGGAAATTGACCAATAAAAATCTGCGTAGATCTTCCCGGTACAATCCTAGATCGCATCCATATCTCTTGTGACCGGGGGTCTTTTTTCTTTAATATTAAGAAAACTGTTTCATACAAAAATATGAAAATTGGTGCTATTATAAAAAAATGTTTTTTAAACACGCTGATGCAGACAGTTTTTAAATCGAATAATTATTTTAAGAGATATTTAATGTTAAAGTTGGTCAAAATCGCTTCATTAAAAAAAATTATATAAGCAAAAACTATACATAGGAATTTAAACATTTTTATGTCATTTAATAGATTAGAGTTTTCCGGTGTGCAGACGGCATTTATTTTAGGTAGCTTTCTTTACAAAAAGCTACCTATTGCAGCCGTTCGGAGGAAAGCGATTTCAAAAAATTTTGGTATATTTTCATCGATCATGATCCCTAGACCCCGAAACCACCCTCCGTTCAAAATTGATATATATATATATATATATATATATATATATATATATATATATATATATATATCTGACCTATGTCACACTGTAACTCCCGTAATTATGAACCGATTTCGATGTAATTCGGTGTGTACATAGTACATACCAATGTCTCGACCGAGTTCGTTGGCCAGCTTCATCCGCCATTTTGTTTCAAAATGGCGGCCATTTAAAAATTTTAAAAAACCTTTAAATTTGAAATGTGGTACCACAAAATTGAAAATGGAAAAATATTTTTTTCTTATGTATTTGACCTTTATACAAAGACTCCGTAGCAGTTTTTGTTTCGTCTATATCTTAAAAAAGGGCTGAGTTATAGCATTTTGAATTTCTAGCGAAGCTGACATTTTGAAACGTCCTAAATTTTGTCACGCGATAAAAGGCGTATTTATGAACCGATTTGGATGTAACTTCGTTTATACATAGTACAGACCAATGTCTCGACCGAGTTCGTTAACCAGCTTCATCCGCCATTTTGTTTAAAAATGGGGGCCATTTAAAATTTTAAGAAAAATTTAAATTTGAAATGTGGTACCAAAAAATTGAAAATTGAAAAAGTATTTTTTTCTTATGTGTTTGACCTTGATAAAAAGATTTGGGAACAGTTTTAGTTTCGTCTATATATTAAAAAAGGGCTGAGTTATAACATTTTGAATTTCTATTGTGGCTGACATTTTTAAACGCCCTGATTTTTGTCATGCGATAACAGGCGTATTTATGAACCGATTTGAATGTAACTTGGTCTGTACATAGTAGAGTACATACCAATGTCTCGACCGAGTTCGTTGGCCAGCTTCATTCGCCATTTTGTTTCAAAAAGGTTGCCATTTTTAGGTAGCTTTCTTTACAAAAAGCTACCTATTGCAGCCGTTCGGAGGAAAGCGATTTCAAAAAATTTTGGTATATTTTCATCGATCATGATCCCCAGACCCCGAAACCACCCTTCGTTCAAAATTGATATATATATATATCAATATATATATATATATATATATATATATATATATATATATATATATATATATATATCAATATATATATATATATCTGACCTATGTCACACTGTAACTCTCGTATTTATGAACCGATTTCGATGTAATTCGGTGTGTACATAGTACATACCAATGTTTCGACCGAGTTCGTTGGCCAGCTTCATCCGCCATTTTGTTTCAAAATGGCGGCCATTTAAAATTTTTAAAAAATTTTTAAATTTGAAATGTGGTACCAAAAAATTGAAAATGGAAAAATATTTTTTTCTTATGTATTTGACCTTTATACAAAGACTCCGTAACAGTTTTTGTTTTGTCTATATCTTAAAAAATGGCTGAGTTATAGCATTTTGAATGTCTAGCGAAGCTGACATTTTGAAACGTCCTGAATTTTGTCACACGATTAAAGGCGTATTTATGAACTGATTTGGATGTAACTTCGTTTATACATAGTACAGACCAATGTCTCGACCGAGTTCGTTGGCCAGCTTCATACGCCATCTTGTTTAAAAATGGCGGCCATTTAAAATTTTAAGAAAAATTTAAATTTGAAATGTGGTGCCAAAAAATTGAAAATTGAAAAAATATTTTTTTCTTATGTGTTTGACCTTGATAAAAAGATTCGGGAGCAGTTTTTGTTTCGTCTATATCTTAAAAAATGGCTGAGTTATAGCATTTTGAATTTCTAGCGTGGCTGACATTTTGAAACGTCTGATTTTTTGCCACGTGATAACAGACGTATTTATGAACCGATTTGGATGTACCTTGGTGTGTACATAGTACATACAAATAACTCAACCGAGTTCGTTGGCCAGCTTCATCCGCCATCTTGTTTCAAAATGGCGGCCATTAAAAAAAAATTTTTTAATTTTAAATTTAAAATGAAATACCAAAAAATTGGAAAATGAAAAATATTTTTTTCGTATGAGTTTGACCTTAATACAAAAATTCCGGAACAGGTTTTGTTTCGTCTATATCTAAAAAAATGGCTGAGTTATAACATTTTGAATTTCTATTGTGGCTGAAATTTTAAAACGACCTGATTTTTGTCAAGTGATAACAGTAGTATTTATGAACCGATATGAATGTAATTTGGTCTGTGCATAGTACATACCAATGTCCCGACAGAGTTCGTTGGCCAGTTTCATTCGCCATCGTGTTTCAAAAGGGTTGCCATTTTTTTTAAAAAAATGTAATTTAAAATTTAAAATAAGGTATTAAAAAATTGGAAAATGAAAAAGATTTTTTTATGTGTTAGGCCTTGATACAAAGATTCTGGAGCAGTTTTTGTTTCTGAAAATTTGTTCTTTTGTTTATATCTTAAAAAGTGGTTGAATTATAGCACTTTGAATTTCTATCATGGCTAAAACTTTGAAACGATCTTGTATTTGCCACACGATACCACACGTATTCGCCTATTTCGATGGAAGAAGACATGTGGATAGTATGCATCAATATCTTGACCAAGTTCGCTGTCCAGCTTCATCAGCCATCTTGTTTCAAAATGGCGGCCATTAAATTAAAAAAAAATTATATTTAAAGTGAGGAGCAAAAAAATTAGAAATTGAAAAAGGTTTCTTTCTTAAGTATTTGACCTTGATATAAGAATTCAGGAGCATTTTTTGTTTGTCTTTATCTTAAAAAATGGCTCAGATATAGCAGTTTCAATTTCTAACGTGGGTGACATTTTGAAAAATCTGATTTTTTGCCTGCGACAGCACTCGTATATATCAACCGATTCCGATGTGAGTGAGCATGTGCACAGCAATTACTAAGGTCTCGACCAAGTTCACTGGTTAGCCTCATCCACCATGTTATCTTAAAATGGCAGGCACTTTAAGAAATCGCCGAATTTGGCAGCTAAATGTAAGTTACTTTAAATAAAAGCAGCTTGTATAAAGCTGACTAATTTCGCGAAATTCTCATTCATAATGATTTAGTATTGATAAAAATTTGTATTGAATCTCCTACATTCGGTTTCCACTTAATTGAGCTTCGTGTGTTTGAATAATATAAGTTGGCTTTTTTAAAATAAGGATTATGAAAGCTACCTCTTCCTCCCGGCACTGGCCGGAAGGACTTTTTTTAATTTGACTCATTTTTTGAGGATTTATCTCCATTTAAAACTCAAATTTTCAGCATTTCGAGAGATATTTTTACATATTTTAGAAAAGGATATTATTTTAAATTGTTGCCAATTTTAAAAACAGCGCAAAGAATAATATTTCCTTCAAGTAAAAAAAAATATTTACACGTCACAATTATAATCTGATAAAACTTTCAAATGACAATTAAGTGATTACGTGTTAAAAATCAGGAAAATATTGAAAATTACGTCATAAAAACTATAGTTACACATGAATTTTAAAAGAGAAAGAAAATTTTAAATAATAAATTCATTATTATGCGTTAAACCTCACAAATGGAGGAAATTTACGTCATATTTAAAAAGGCCAAATTGTTGGCAAAACAGTTTAAATTAAAAAATATATTTGCGCGAGACATTTATTTCATATTTTGAGATAATCTTTTTAACTATTATCGCGAATTCTAAGACAGCGCAAATAATATTTCCTTTCTAACAACAAAAGTATTTTCATGTGAATCTCTCTATTCTAAAAAAAAAAGTAACTACCGCTGTCACCGCCGCCGCCGCCGGTTTTGAGTTTTTTGTGACCGGAGGTCTTTCTCCGTTAATAATAAGAAAAATATTGCATACAAAAATATGAAAATCGGCGATATTATAGAGAAATGTTTGATAAACACGCTGATGTAGACAGTTTTCAAATCGAGGAATTATTTTAAGAGATATTTAAGGCTAAATTTGGACAAAGTCGTTCCATTAAAAAAGTTTTATAGGAGCAAAAACTATACATCGGAATTTAATCATTTTTAGATCGTTTTATACGTTATAATTTCCCGGTGTGCAGATTGCATTTAGTTTTTAAATTTTACTCATCTTTTGAGCTTTTATTTCTATTTTAAATTCAAATTTTCGGCATTTCGAGAGATATTTTTTACTTATTTTAGAAAATTGTACTAATTTAACCTGATGCCAACTTTATAAATAGCGCAAACAATAATGTTTGCTTCAAATTAAAAATTTATTTACACGTGACTATTATAAACAGAAAAAAAACTTTCAAATTAGAATTAAATAATTACGTATAAAAAGCAGGAACTTATTGAAAATTACTTCATCTATAATTACACGTGAATTTTAACAGAGAAAGGATATTGTAAAATAATAAATTCATTAACATGCGTTAGAAGTCTTAAATAGGAAAAATTACATCACATTTACGTCACATTACACTTATTACGTAAAATGAACAAAAAATAATATTGCAAAACAGTTTAAATTTAAAAACTGCGCGAGACATTTTTTTGATATTTCGAGATGATCTTTTCAACTATTTTTGTTGGAACAGCGCAAATAATATTTCATTTCTAACAAAAGTATTTTCACGTGAATATTAAAAAGAGAAAGAAAAGTTTGGTGAAAATTACGTGAGATTAAAAACAATACATTTAAAATGTATTTTATTTATTTATTTATTTATTGACCAACAAACATACGACTTGTGCGTGGTCTCTGTGGCTGCACGGTCAAAGCACCGGTCTGCTAATCGCTTGCGAGCGTAAGAGATTGTGGGTTCGATTCCCGCTGGTTCCATTGCACACACTCATTGTGTGGAACTCCCAGGGTGTATCTCTCTTGTGTTGTAATATTTCCTTGTGTTGTGCTATCTTGTCTCCGACTTATAAGCGGGCTTTCATGTCAAGCACACAAGTCGTATGTTTGTTGTTCAATAAATAAATAAATAAATAAATAAATACGACTTGTGTGCTTGACATGAGAGCCCGCTTAAAATGTCTTATTTAAAAGAACTTTCTTTTCGCTTTGTTAAAAAATACCGCGAAACAAAGACTCTGTTTACTTAATTCATTTTATATGAGCTTATTTTGAAATATTTAACTGATTTAATGTAATCAAAGAGGAAAATAGCCATTGTAACTTTTAACAGCAGCTGATCTTTCCTTAAAATTCCCCAATCAAAGAGAAATGAATAGAAACCCGTTTATAGGGAGATCGCCACTGTTTTTTAAATTATAATTCAATTCTTTCAAAAATTTTTTTAAAGCCGATCAAATTAGCATGCTTTTAGAAACTGCGGTATCTGAACGGGGGTTGGCGAGCGTAGCTGGTAGGGGGCCGAGCTCCCTAGTGTTAAAAAGAGAAAGAAATCTTTGGTGAAAATTACGTCAGATATAAAACGATACATTTCAAATGTGTTATTTAAAAGAACTTTCTTACAGAGCTGTTAAAAAACGAGAATCAAAGACTCTGTTTACTTAATTCATTTTACATTAGCTTATTTTCAAATTTTTAACTAATTTTTTTAATCAAAGACGAAAACAGCCATTGCATCCTTAACAAACGCTGATTTCGCCTTAAAAATCTCAAATCAAAGGAATATGAATGAAAACCCGTTTACAGGGAGATTGCCACTGTTTTTAAAAATTATAATTCAATCTTTTTAAAGGCTAAGAAATTAGCCTGCTTTTAGAATCTGGGGTGTCGGAACGGGGGTTGGCGAGCGTAGCTCGTAAGGGGCAGAGCACCCTAGTTATAATATAATTTATTATTAGAAAATAAACGTTAGTGGCGTATCTAGACTTATTATTTCGGAGTGGAGCTGAGATATAGTAAAAGTTTCTAAGAGGGAATCACAAGAAACTGGAAAAATTCCGCTTTAAACAGTTTTTTAGGGTAGCAGGTAATGCCACACTTTTATCCCCCCCCCCCCACACACACACACACCACCACCACCACCTCTTTCAACACATTCTAGGACTCATTTTGGAGCATACAGGCATGACATTTGCAATACTTAAGTATTGAATTGCGTTTTTCATTTTCTCATACTAAATGGGATACATTTGGAATAGCAGCTCGCCGATGAAGACTTTTCCGATACTGCAACGGCCTGAAAATCGGCTTAAACTGTCAAATTTGGCAATATTTTCTGAATTCTTTTTAATCATAAATTGTGGTTGATAGGAAGCTTTTTGTGTATTCGGGATTCAGAATCACTCAATTAGATTTATGATGTATTTTAAATGTAAATAAGGCTTATTTCTAATCAAAAAGCTACACAACGATAGGACAACCATTTTTATCAATATTTTGTAATGCTATGGAAATAAAATAACACGATCACAGTGCTGTAACGAGCTGAATAACAAGTCAATATCACAACAAGCATTTACGCAAATAATAATAAAACAAGTTGGAAATTGCTCGCCAAACGTGGCAAATGAGGTGCGTTCGTACTATAACTAGTTTTATAATTATTTTTGGAACCCCATATTGTACTGAATGTATAATTTTCTGCACTTCATAAAGTGCATAGTCTGTAACATCATTAAAATGCACTTCCAGTAATTTTTTCCCATTCCCCGTAATGTAACGGAACACTTTTGACTGTCCCTGTAATTAAACTATACATCCGATTTTCCTAAAATTTGAAATAGCTCAACAAAACTTTGCAACAATTATATCTTTAAAATTTCAGACCATTCGGAAGGCTGTAATATCATTAAAATGCACTTGCAATAATTTTTCCCATTCCCCGTAATGTAACGGAACACTTTCGACTGTCCCTGTAATTAAACTATACATCCGATTTTCCTAAAATTTGAAATAGCTCAACAAAACTTTGCAACAATTATATCTTTAAAATTTCAGACCATTCGGAAGGCTGTAATATCATTAAAATGCACTTGCAATAATTTTTCCCATTGGCCGTAATGTGAAGAAAAACTTTTGACTGTCCCTGTAATTAAACTATGCATCCGATTTTCCTAAAATTTGAAATGGCTCGATAAAATTTTGCAATAGTTATATCTTTAAAATTTCAGATCATTCGGAAGGCTCTAATATCATTAAAATGCACTTGCAATAATTTTCCCCATTGGCCGTAATGTAAAGAAAAACTTTTGACTGTCCCTGTAATTAAACTATACATCCGATTTTCCTAAAATTTCAAATGGCTCGACAAAATTTTGCAACAGTTATATCTTTAAAATTTTAGATCATTCGGAAGGCTGTAATATCATTAAAATGCACTTGCAATAATTTTTCCCATTGGCCGTAATGTAAAGAAAAACTTTTGACTGTCCCTGTAATTAAACTATGCATCCGATTTTCCTAAAATTTGAAATGGCTCGACAAAATTTTGCAACAGTTATATCTTTAAAATTTCAGATCATTCGGAAGGCTCTAATATCATTAAAATGCACTTGCAATAATTTTTCCCATTGGCCGTAATGTAAAGAAAAACTTTTGGCCGTCCCTGTAATTAAACTATACATCCGATTTTCATAAAATTTGAAATGGCTCGACAAAATTTTGCAACAATTATATATTTGAAATTTCAGACCATTCGGTTGGGTAGTTTTTGCTCTGTTACATGCGGACAGACGGACGGACGGACAGACGGACGGACAGACGGACGGACAGACGGACGGACGGACTGAACGACGACTATAGGTGCTACGTATTTATATAATTACGAACGCACCTAAAAAGGGTTCACGGTTTTGCAGTTCATACAGAGAAGTTGTCTCAATCTATGCATTACCTTAAATCACAGATTTTGAACTGATAAATAGCAAGTGCAGAAATTAATGTACCTTTTATTAATGTTTTCGAAACTTAATTAAAATTAATAATGCACTTTTAATCACCACAAATCACGTTTTACATAATAAAACGCGTGTAAAGAGAGCCTGTGTGTAACGGAAACTTGGCTGAAATAGCTATTTCGTGGTTTCTGCGAAATAACATACCTTCTAAGACGAAAACCTATCCAAAACGGAATATTTTTCAGGTTCCTTTTGAATTTCATCTCAGCAGGTTTCATCACATTTTGCTAAAATTTCGTAATTAAACTTGATACTTTCTACAAATTTTGGAAGGGGCTGTAGCCCTATCAGCCCACCCCCTGAATACGCCACTGTATACGTAGAAAGTAAAATAAACAAATATACAAAATATGATGTATGTACAGTAAACCTTGCGAATCCTTTTGTATAAACAACTCCTTCCTTTAACAGAAAATTTCCACGATCCGTGCGAAAGGAAATCATATAATAATACTAATTAAAACGGAAACCTGTCTAAAACGGAATTGTTTTTTAGTACCTACAGAAATTCGATTTTCACAGGTTTTACTGTGCAGTGGCGTAGGAACTTCGTACAAACGGGGGGGAGCCGGGGCTTATTGCGGAAGGCTATTGACGCGGATCATTTCGTTCATTTCGGAGGGTTCCTTCATAGTGTTGCACGTTTCACAAACAGAAGTATAAAATAGAAGCATATCAAAAGATCACCAACTCTTTAATCCAGTTAAAATAATTTTTAATAGATATACTTGATACATAGAAACTTAATTTATATGCGATCCCGAATACAATATTCAAATTTAAGGCTTCTCCCACTTCCATTTACCAAAAATTAAAGTGCTTTCTGTTGTTTTGCTTATAAATTCTTTACAAATCTCTTCCAAATCAATTTTAAAGGCTTCCTCGTTATATAAATATGTTATCGGTGCAGGTAATTTTTAGTAGACCTATATAAGACCCCCTTTTTTCTGGAAATCGGGAGGGTTGTATACAGTGAGAAAAAGGGTGAAGCCACAAACAAGTGTGCTCACCATCCCCTCTCTCTCTTCTCTTTGTTGTTTATTATGTGAATTTCCTAGAAAAAGTATACTTTATTTTTTAATTCAGCAATGTATCGTGAACAGATGTGGTGCGAAAATTTCTCCCGGGGGAGCTGAGCCCGTCTGAAATATCCCAGGGGGAGCCACAGCTCCCCCAGCTCCCCCGGTTCCTACGCCCTTGTTACTGTGCAAACAAATACATATACACGCACTCACGCAAATAGTTATTAAATCCGTTATAAATTTTATAACTGAATGCATCAAAATGTCTATTTTAATTAGTTTTCTATTTCGTTCATTTTCACATTAGACACATCAATTTCTAGAAATAAGAAAATTTTATTTATATTTATTAAAATTATATTATTATATTATATATATTATATTTATATATTATATATTATATATTATATTATATATATTATATTTATATATTATATATTATATATTATATATTATATATTATATTATATATATTATTAAAATTATATTATTAAAACGCAATCCCTAACAATACAAAATACATTTTCATAATAAGCGAAAAAATATTTAAAAAGAATAAATTATGAAATAAAAATAAAGTAGAAACACAGTTTGATTAAACAGAAAAAGATTTTCTGTTACTTAATCTTCATAAATAATTCATATGAATCATAATGACCATGATTCAGGACTACATGAAACTTAATGATCATCATATCAAACCAGATATTATTTAGAAACATAAAATGTTACCTTTGTTTATCATTCCTAAGACAGAGCTCATACCTGCAAAGCAATGTATCTCTCCCACTCCGTGTTCAGTAAAGTTCTGTATTTTCACAAATCACGCTTCGCAGAGTAATGCACTCTAATATAAAAATAGAACATTTTACTTAGCTTTTCGAAGACAAACAAGCGTAAAAAAATGACTTTCTAAAAAGTAAGATGTAAGAGTAGCTGACTTTTCATTTCGGAAAAAAAAAAGCGTGGAGGGAGGAGGTAACTAAAAGAAATGAAAGAAAGGCAGAAGATTAACAGAGAACTTTGAGATTAAAAATTACCGCGTTAATAAATCAGAACTTTCAAAGGGGTCAAAATATCTAAATTTATTCCGAGTTTTAATAAATAAGACGAAGACGATCTTTAAAATTTAATTTAGATATTTTGATACAATTCTTGATATTGCCTAACATGTTAGATAATTTATAACCCCTTTTTTTTAAATTAACCCGGGAGAACTCGCTGCATGAGATTTTCTCTCACAGTCGTACTTTTTTAAGACTCTTATTTAAATCATTTTTCATTTTAATTAAAATTTCAAAATGTTTTTCAATTATTTTACCTATTTTGTGAATAAAAGTACTAAGCCAACCAAAAAAAGTTAATATTATATGAATGTAAAGTAAAAGAAAAGCAATTGGGCATTCTCACTAGCGAGTTCTTCCGGGTTAATCAAATTCTCTCAAAACGATAAATTTTAAATCCTGAAAAATCAACTTTTTATATTTTTTCTACCAACAACAAAAGGGAAAAATCTGTTACCAACAAAAATATACTTTTGTTAGTGTCGAATATACCTATAGGTAAATTTGTTGCTTTGTCGTTAAGTCATAGTATATTTTGACCTTTTCCTGTGTAAATTTTTTGCTTAAATTCTGTCAAATTGCCTTTTTCTCATAAGTCTAAATATGTATGATATAATGTTTTATGTGATGAAGTTCTGAGGATAATATTTGATATCTATTCGTGTTAATCAAAATAAAAACAACTTCAAAAACGTTTTTAGTTTGTTTCGTATTCGAAAATAAAATGAGGATCATTTAGCGCAACGAAAAACCGCTCCAGTAAAACATTTTACGCCGTCATACTAAACAGCTTCTAATTGGAATGTTTTAACATTATGTAAGCAGGGATGGCTATACGCGATTTTCGATTGTTTTATTAGACCTTTTAACCTTTTATCAGGTAGACAAAAAACAACTTCAAAAACGTTTTTAATTTGTTTCGTATCCGAAAATAAAATGAGGATCATTTAGCGCAACGAAAAACCGCGCCAGTAAAACATTTTACGCCGTCATACTAAACAGCTTCTAATTTGAATGTTTTAACATTATGTAAGCAGGGATGGCTATACGCGATTTTCGATTGTTTTATTAGACCTTTTAACCTTTTATCAGGTAGACAAAAAACAACTTCAAAAACGTTTTTAATTTGTTTCGTATTCGAAAATAAAATGAGGATCATTTAGCGCAACGAAAAACCGCGCCAGTAAAACATTTTACGTCTTCGAAATTAACTTGTATATTCTGCTAAGTTAATTTCGAAGACGCAAAAATTATATATCCCTCAAAGAATTATCATGATTTAATCATCCGCGAATCAATAGAAATTATTACTAAAGAAAATAATATTTGCAATGACGTTTTATCCTACAACATACCCAAAATTTGGCTCAGTTTGCTTAAATAATCATAAAACGAGTAATATTCCACTTCCCTATATCCATGTTTTATTTTCCCAATGTTTCCCGGATCTAAAAATTAACTTCCACTTTCACTCCTTTCGTCACCATCTACGTGAATTTTGAAAATTAGACGTCAATAACAATTGTATTTCTTACATTTCTCTGACGAAGACTATGTTTTTTTATAGTTGAAAGTACTAAGGTATTAAAATAATTTAACATCTTTTTAATATTTTCTCATCTTTTAAGTAATTTTGCACATAGCGTAAGTTTAAGTTTAACTGTTTAAAGATGAATTAAGCATTTCTATCTATTTATTTACTTAAAATTTAATATTTGTTAAATATTATAAATCAAATTTGGCGATATACCGCCAAGTTGGTGACAAACTTGGCGGCATTTGGCGACAGAACAGGGTCCCCCCTATGGTAACCCCCCTTATAGGTATCGAGATGCATTAAATGCTTGATATTTACGATAAGTCATTATTGGCATTTAATCTTATAGTTTGGCGATAGTTTTTTGGTCGGCGGGATAATCGAGTAGTACCGAATTGCGTAAAAGAAACATCCTTATAATTCGAAAAATTATAATCATATTAACTAACAGTTAACTGCGTCGGATTAAGCGTCTCATTTCCAATTAAAATATATTTTTGAATTGAAATTTGAATGAAATACAGGGTCATGAAAAATCGAAGAGTGTGAAAAATAGGATTACAAATATCTCGGCAACTAATTATCTGATCGAGTTCATTCATGATGCAAAATTTATGTTTTTTATTGTCTTTTATACTCACTTCTTGAAATAAACAATTTCGAAAATTTTTGTATACCTTTTATCAGAACAAATATTTCGAGAGTCCGAAAAAAATAGTTCCGGATAATCGAGGTTACTAATATTCAATAGGCTTCTTACCATTGTTACTTCCTAAGTACTCACCGAATTTCAAGTCTCTATCTCAATTTGTTCGGTAGATAGAGCGTTTACAGACACACACACCCAGACGGACTGCAATTTTTTTTTTCTAAAAATATGTTTTTCGGAATCTCCTTTCCAGTGTCTGAAACGTGTAAATCTGTCAAAAAAAATTTTCGATTTTTAAAACGATTACACGATTTACCCTATACTACGTATGATGGGTAAGTAAAACTATCGCCAAACTATAAGATTAAATGCCAATAATGGCTTATCGTAAATGTCAAGCATTTAATGCATCTCCATACCTATAAGGGGGTTCCCATAGGAGGGACCCTGTTCTGTCGCCAATTTGGCGACCAAAATGAGTCGCCAAAAGGGACGCCAAATTGGCGGTATCTCTAATATCTCGCCAAATTCCCATAGACTTCCATTGTAAACCAACAGTGTTTATTTGCTTACAGAAAGTCAACAAATTGAGATATTTTAATGCAACAGAAAGTAATATTAGCTTAAGGGATTATATTAATAATTACATTTAAGGGAGTCCAAGTAAATTAAATTATGAATAAAAGTAACATGATACAATGTTTAGCATGCATCACATGTTTTATTTTCATATTTTATATTATGTATATCCATGATGGGTAAGTATTACGGTGGCCCCCAACGACTAGTTTTCATTTGCTCTTAGACAAAAAATGCTTTTCCAATGTAACACAAAGGAAAGTCCTACAAAAAGAAAGACTTCTAAAGAGCAACAAATTTGCAATGCATTGGAAAATGTAAGAAAAGGGATATCATTGAGAATAAATTCACTTGCTTGCGCTTTCTGGCAAGCGTGAAAAAAAAAAAACAGTGAATTTTTCACAATCGAGTTCGGTGCCCACGCCAAATGAATAAATTGTTACGGAGATTTTGTGGGAAAAACATGAATTGAAGTAGAAAAGTTGAGGTAATTTTCAAGATGAACATTGAAAGCTTATAAAAGTATTTATTTTTCTTTGACACTATTTATACATAACTATATCACATAATAGTTATTAATCTTTAGCTTTTGTTTGACATTTCAACCAAACGCATCATTTTATGAAAATGGCCATTCCATCTAAAGTGTGGGACTGCTTTTCTAAATATTACTACTTTTTTAATAATGCTATTATATCCTCAAATTAAAACAACTATGTGAGTATGAAAATCTAGGGTTTTTTGTTGTTTTTAATGTATAATTTATATTTTAACAACTTTTAGGTTAACAAATATAAGTATTTATGTAGCGGAACATTTTCCGTTTTTTCATGGAATGGCCCTAAAGGAGCAGATTACTGATTACTTACTTTAAAATGCGGAGATTTTAAAACCTTTTAAAAACGAACAGAATACTTAGGTCTATGGTAAAAATGTGGAGATTTTAAAACTTATTAAAGGGTCATTCTATATGACGAGTGGGATAGCTTTTCTACAGGTTACTGCTGTTTTAACAATGCTATTGTACACTGAAATTAAAACAATTATCCTAATATTAGTCCAGGCAATAGAGACCGTATAGGGGCTCTAGCTAGCAAAATTCATGGTAGTTCTGGAAAAAGGCTTACTATATGTTTTTTGGGTCGCTGAATCCGAATTTTTAACTTACCACCAAAATTTCCCCCGGCAACCCCCCCCCCCCAAATTTTGGTAAAATGCCCTCCAAAAAAGGCTTTTATTAAAAAAATCATTATCAAATTTTTTATTGTTTTAGGGAAAAAGTACCTAGAAATTCAGAAAGTAGACAAAATTTGCAACAAATTAGATATATGACATTATGACTTAGGATGAAGGGGAAGGGGGGATCTGCCTCGGAACATGCGCGCGGTGCTGCATGAACTAAGTTGCGCAATTCCACTTAACCACTCACACGTTTACATTTGCCCTCCCATCTCCCCTCCGAACTTTCTCTATAAGGTTTACTTTAAGTTTTTTGGATCGCTGAATCCGAATTTTTAACTTCCCCCCAAAATTTTCCCCCTCGAAACCCCCCCCCACCAAATAGTTGTTTTTAACTTAAATTTCTTATTGTTTTAGGGGAAAAGCATTACGAATTTCAGAAACTAGACAAAATTTGCAACAAATAGGATATATGACATTATGACGTAGGATGAAGGGCTGCCTCTGAACATGCACTGCAGCGCTACGTGCACTAAGTTATGAAGTCAGGCAATAGGGTATTTTACCTGGAAAAAATAATACTACTTCTGGATTTCGACTCACTTTATGTTTTTTTCGTCGCTGAATCCGAATTTGTAACTTCCCACCAAAATTTCACTCGGCAACCCCCCAAAAAATTGATTTTTTGAAAAAATTTGGCTTTTGAGAAAAGCGCGCCGGGAATGTTTCGAGGCAGCTCCCTCTCTCCCCGTTTATCCTACGTCATAATGTCATATATCCTATTTGTTGCAAATTTTGTCTAGTTTCTGAATTTCGTAATGCTTTTCCCCTAAAACAATAAGAAATTTAAGTTAATAACAACTATTTTGGGGGGGGGATTTTAGAGGTAAGTTAAAAATTTGGATTCAGCGACCCAAAAAACTTAAAGTAAACCTTATAAGGAAAGTTCGGAGGGGAGATGGGAGGGCGAATGGAAACGTGTGAGTGGTTCAGTGGAATTGCGCAACTTAGCCCACCCAGCACCGCGCGCATGTTCCGAGGCAGATCCCCCCCTTCCCCTTCATCCTAAGTCATAATGTCATATATCTAATTTGTTGCAAATTTTGTCTACTTTCTGAATTTCTAGATACTTTTCCCCTAAAACAATAAAAAATTTGATAATGATTTTTTTAATAAAAGCCTTTTTGGGGGGGGTGGGGGGCTTTTTACCAAAATTTGGGGGGGATTGCCGGGGGAAATTTTGGTGGGAAGTTACAAATTCGGATTCAGCGACCCAAAAAACATTAAGTAAGACGATTTCCAGAACTACCATTAATTTTGCTAGGTAAAATTCCCTATTGCCTGGACTACATGAAGATCTAGCATTGTTTGTTATTTTTAATGTACAGTTTTTATTTTAAGAACTTATTTTAAGAACAAAATGTTTACTATGCGACATTTAATTTTTGAACACTAAATAAAAAGTGAGAATTTTAATCGCGCAGAAAGGATTCTGTACAAAAAAGATCTTGTACAAAGTTTAAAATCGGCATTATGCCAAGAGCGCTTCGAAAGAGGTCGCAAAGTTGCAACGCCATCTTGGTCCGTGCCGCTGTTTTCTAGATAGGTTTTTAATTAATATCTCGACTAATACCAGATCTTTTTTTTTTTTTTTTTGGCAAATCATTATACTTAATATTTGGATGATTCCGTTTCGACAGGTACTTCAATCGCCCCTCAACTCCTTCACTGAGCGCCCGAAAATCAATAGCTGTATAGCGGAAAAATGCGATTTTCTCAAATTATTATACCGGGAGACGGCAGCACACCGAGTTGGAGCTTTAAATTATAGAATTAGACAGAACTCGATTCGCATATTAAAATGCAACTGGTCTGCCAAGTCATATCTTGGTGGAAAACACTTTCAAACTCGATTTGAAGGGTTGACTCGTAGGTTTATCATTGTGTTTTCTTGCACACAAAGATATGAAAACATGGAGGACTGGGAGCAGGATAACACAATGGTAAACCTACGAGTCAACCACTAAAATCGAATTTACAAGTGTTTTCCACCAAGATAAGACATGACTTGACAGACCATTTTCCTTTTAATAGGCGAATCGAGTTTTAACTGATTTTGGAATTTCAGCCTCCAACTGGATGAGGTGATTGTCTGTGCTGCCACCTTCTGGTCTATAAGTGACGTAGGATAATACCTATAGTTTTCCTGCAAGGTTTAAATAAACATCTACTACCCCTAATATTTTCATTATATTTGTTTCAGTAAATTCGAAAATAGGGAGGGAGGGCATATTTTTGCAGTACATTTGCTACGATATCTCTGAAAATATAGCTAAAATTAAAGCAAATATATTTTTGAGTACGTTGTTATGAGATTTTCCGAACAATACCATCAAACGATATACATTTTTTTTAAGGCTGTTCTTAACTGCTCTGCTCAACAAGCGCAAAACGTTTTAACACATTTATAAATTCATTTTTTAACGGAAAGCTATAAACTTGGAAGGCCTGACTATGGAAGCGATTTGGAATCGAACTGTGTTTTCCATTTTTTGATCAAATTACTGATTGAGTTATAAGCAATTTTGATCACGTAACGAAGACCTTTTTCTCCCCCTCGCTGACTAGTTTCTCTGTTTTCTTCGGGAACTTCGGTTCAAAACGTCCACTTTGACACTCTTTTCTGAAAGATCTATTGCGTTTGCAAAAAAAAAAAAAAAAAAAAAAAAAAAAAAAAAAAAAAAAAAAATGGAAAAAACCGCTCGATTACATAGTTTCTGAACAAGAACAATTGCTAGTTTCATGCATTTCCGAACAAAAATAAATTTAAACTTATGTCATGAAGTTGCCCTTTTGGACTTGAGAACAGCCTTAAGTAACTTAATTAGCCTCCCAATTTTTGGATGGCTAAAAATCTATAAATATGTGTTTCAACAGACTTTATAACTCTGGCAATTTTGAACTTTCCATGTCCCAGAGTTTTCGAGAAGAACGGACAGACAGACACACAATGATCTTTTAATGGTTCCGGTTTTACTTTTTAAGTGCAGAACCTTGATATATGGTCTAATTATTCATTTTTTAAGGTAACTCTTAAGATATCGTGCCATGAATATTACAGATTTGGTTTCGTCATAAAATTCAGTTTAAAACTTGTTAAGCCTGTAGAACGAAATCAAGATAAATTAGTTCCATATCAAGCAGTATAACATTTTGTTTCTGATACGTATTGATTTTATTATGTAACTCGAAATTAACTTCTATCTGCATACTGACTGACCTCACAACCTTCAATGACGGATTTCCTTTGATAACATATTTTTATCGACTTTTAAGGCGCCAATAAATGATCATAATACAAATTTACATAAAGAAACTAACGCCTTTTGAGCAGCACAAACTTTCTTGAGGGAATATCATATGTCTCTTAGCAGTTGTTTCCCATCCACTTGTGTTTATTTTATCGGTTGTTTAACTATTTCGTCGAAGACAGGATTTTGTTACAATGTTGAAGTATGTGACCTCATAGTGACTGCTACTCAGTGCAGAAGAAACAACTTGGATGAACAATAGGATTATTATCAACTTTTTCATCAATAGAAAATTTGATCTTTATAAATTTAGTTCTTCGATGAAGTTTTTCTTTTTCTCGATTATCTGAAGTAATTGATGGCGTGATTATTACGAACAGTGTAGAAGTATGTTCCATTATTTACTTTTCTGGAGCATCAGTATCTTGTGTTTATTCTTTTCATTGAAATGGGCGATGTGCAACGAAACCGACATCAGCAACTTCACTCTTAGAAGTTCCAGAGAACAAGCACAGCCAATGCCATTACTACTACACCTGAATCAGTCAACAGCTGATATTTTAATACAAGAAGCGAACAGTATATATGTTTCGAATACAAGTTTTGACGATTTTGTTAATGATAATGATACACATCAGCTGTTTCTACGGTATAGAGAGAGGTAAGATCAGGTATATTTTATTATATGTTTCAAATGGAAATTTTCATTTTGCGCCTCACATTTCTACAAAATAGTGTCATATTGTCATATCGCTACATCGGCAAAAAGAGCACTCAAATTTGAGGGATTTCAAATTATACAACTGAGGTATGTAACTTATCCTTAATTTAACTAAGGGATTCAACCCAGGCTTCCTGAGTGATTGAAACCATTTAGATGAAAACCTTTTTTTATTTATTGAAATTTTTAATAATTTTTATATATATATATTTTTTAAAAATTATAATGCTTGTATCTTGTCTTAAAACTCAATTTATAATTTATATTTAAAATAGATGATAATTTGTAATATTCTATAATGATTAAATATGCATATATATATATATACATATATAGTAGAACCTCGCTAATCCGAACTAATTGGGACCGGTGCCAGTTCGGATTACAATAAATTCGGATTACCCGAAATTCTGATAAAAATAGAAAAAAAAAGATGCGTGCTATAAAAAATGTAAGTTCCGGCACGACTTTCAGAAGAAAATAGTATTCCTGTTTAATCACTCTCGGTGTTTATAATAATCCAATGGAACTTCAGAATAAGGAATTACGTAAAAACACATTACAAACGGTTCAAAATCGCGAATCTATAAATAGCTCAATCACCAAGTCGACGAGGGGTGAAGAAAAAAGCATTTCTGTAGATAATTTATGAAGTCAAACTCTTGAAAGGAAAAATAAATTTTTATCCTGAAATAAATACTTTTTGCATTTTAGAAAAGCCTTTTATATTGACTGGCAAACAAACAGATATTCGAGATTTCTTTAAGATGGCTTCTACGAGTAGGCCTAGAGTGCACGTTTTCATTTTATATTCGGGTACATATGTTCTACTTTTACATTATTTATTTTTTTTTTTTTATTTATTTTTTTTTTTAATCTGTCCAAGTATAATTTTCGAAAATAAAATTGGTTCGGATTAACCGGAATTCCGGATTAGCGGGGTTCTATTGTGTATATATATATACATATATATATATATATATATCCCATTAAAAACGTCAAAAAAAAGGAATGAAAAATATCAATTATTTATTCAAATGAAGTTTTGAAATTTATTAATAGCAATACATTCGTATTAGCCGTTTGCCAGGAGGAGTTATAGCTGAAGATATCGCCAACGATTTCGCTACTTACAACAGCCTTTTTTTATTCTGATTATTTCAATGGTTTAAGCACTTAGTTCAATTACGTGTCTGTTAAATTTGTGTTTCGTTTATATTTATTTATTTATTGGTGAAGGTTTAATTTCGTCAAGGAATATTAGTCGGAAGCAAACGCTGACAGGGGCAGCGCCAGAACTTGCCCGATGGGGAGGCACAGTATCCCCGACAGGGGGGCCGAATTCATAATATATATTAGAGGTCTCCACGAGCCCGGGCCTGTCCCGAACAGTGTTAAATTCAGACACTTTTCTCCGGGGAGGGGGGGGGGATTTCTGTGTCTCCGGATAGGGACATTATAGCGTTCCGGGGGGGGGGGGGATTGCACTTTTTTACCATTAAAAACACAAAATCTCAAATCTTCCGGGGGGAGACATCTCATTGCCTCATTGCTCTGAGGGGGAATGTCCTCGGGCCACCCCCTGAATTCAGCACTGGTTCCGAAGCCCGAGATCGGTAAAAGTTTATTTCATTAAACTCGGCCGGGCTTAATTTTATTTGAAAACTCGGTACGGCCTCGAGCTAAATGTTAGCTTTTGAAAAGTTGGTCCGGGACTGAACTTCATTCTTCCCGGGACACATCCGGGTCTTAAATTTTTCCTGTAGATTCGGGACGGACCGGACTGTATTTATACTTCAGAATTTTTTTTCCGCACGCTTATGTCGTGGTAACTTTTTTCCTTTATTAGTGGAGTAAATGAACAATAAAACATTCCTTTGGGTTTTTTTTTTCATTTTTTAAATAACAGATGGAATACGTTGGTTAATCAGAGAAAAACAAAATTTTCGCGTTTTGGCATATCTCGAAACGTGCAGATATCTAGCACTCACAGTGCGATTTAAATTAGAGATGAATTGCAGAGGGACATAAGATTTTTATTCGAAATATAAATTTCGAAGCCTGTTTAAGAATATTGTAGATAAATAAAGTGAAAAAAAAGCTCTTAAAGTTATTTTTGAAGCACCTCACTAGTCACCTAATCTTTATAGGCGGTCGAATCCGCAAGAGAAAGTGTCCCCACTTTCGAGCATTACCCGAAAGGAAAAACTCTGCTTCGTACTCTTCTTCATCTTCCACCCAGCAGCGTCCCAATAAGAGGTCATTCAATATTACAGATTTTACTTGCACATATATGGCACATACACACCAGTGTGTGAGCGATAAGTATGGAACAGTTCTCCGGTCATGAGTCGAACCACTGCGGACCACCCGCCCCTTAAGAAAATGCAAAGGTCTAGAATCAAGAGTCCCACATCCGGTAAGGTGGTAACCAATTTTTTTCGAAAGGCGGTTCGTGTTCAGGCCGGGTTGACCATGTATTTTAATGTCGGAAGTAACTGGAAAAAATCAGCGGACAAATCTCTATCGAAAACGCATGAAGTGATCAAAAATTATTTTTATTTATAATTATTTAAATTTGTTAGTGAAAGTGCCAACGTGAAAACTATCCGTTAAACGTTACACCTAACTAGGCTCCGTCCCGGGTAACAAATAAAATTTGCAATCCTGCAAATTTTATTTAAAACCAAGCTGCAACTTGAACCGAACCCAATCAAAAATATTCCGTCCACCCGCAACCCGATCGAACTCAAAATAATTCCAAACCCAACCTGAAACCCTGAATCAGAGAAAATTGATCAAAAATATAATGCAATTATAGAAAAACAGTCTGTAATCATATCTCCAATATTAATGTTACCTTTTATGTAGAAAAATAAACATGTAAGAAGTCATTCATATTCAAATACGTGTAGTTTTTCATCTGAAATAGATTCCTGCGCGGGTTGTGTTATACCGGACCCAAACATTTAACATAAAGTCAATCCGAAACCTACCAAAAAATTTCCGTTGACCCCAAATCCGACCTGAACCCGACAACAAATTTCCTATTGACCCTAAACCGAAACACTTCAACCCGAACCCAACTCGACACAAAAAAGATCTATAACATAATACAGTTATGAAAAAATAGTCTGCAATCATATCTCTAATATGAATTCTGTCTTTTATGTAGAAAATAAACATTTAAAGCGCTTTTTTTTAAGAAGTTCCGTATTCCCTCTGTTTCTCAAATAAAGCATTAGCGTATACCCTAGCTATGAACGTTCATGATGTCAGCGTATACCCTCTGCCTATACCGTATACTCTCTGCTTTTTTTACGACTATAACACTGGCTAATTTGAACTTGGCTCGTAAGTAGTGTTGTCAGGTCTAGTATCGCAAAAAAGCGGGACAGAGAGAGTAAGTAAGCGGGAGAGGCGCTTGAAAATCGGGACGTCCTAAACACTGCAATAAAACCTGTTAAAACGGAACCAGTGTAATCGAATAATGCTTTAAATTGAAAATTTTCGTGATATCGCTAAAACAGTACTGTGCAATTATAACGGAACAATGTACTTTCTAAGATTAAAACCTGTCTAAATTGGAAAGTTCTCCCGATCTTTGTCGTTCCATCTTAACAGGTTGCTTATTAAATAGCTTCCTTTCTTCGTATTGAATGTATGTGAATTATACTTTATCCATAAAGAAATGGTGTGAAATTAATTAGTCGAACAAGAGTTTTTTAATAATTAACAGTAATTTTATGGCAATAATGCTCACTTTATAAATACCGCGTTTTATTTTTTTCGTTATTTTGCATTTCAGTTGTTTTCGAAAAAGTACACTACGTATTTATTACGGACACTCTCAAGAAAACATTTCATCAAACGTAAAAAGCACATGCAACAAGTTTCTATTATTTGAGAAAAATTGAGCTTCAATTCGCGAACTTTTTCTGTTTTAGAGCAAAAGAGACATACGTAAAAAATCAATTTCTAACACAAAAAAGTAACATGCAGCACAGTTACGATAACACCCCTGTGATTTGAACGTTAGATTAATGAATTTTCTGTATTTTGGGGGGAAATGGGCAAATCAAAACAGGAATTTTCGTGCTTCAATATTGATAATAATAAAAACAATTGAAGAAACCCCTGCAACTCACGTATTTTTTTTAGAATGTACATTGATCGAAACCAGCCAGCGTGGTCCTCTTACTTCTGATAAGATACAGAATTTAAATCTGAGACTAAATCTGAAATACAAAATTCTCAAGAAAATGTAAGCTAAAGGAAAACTTGTAAAATAGCTTAGAAGATAAAAGTTCATTATTTTAATATCAGCTCAAGCATAAAACAAAATATTTCTGATGTAAATTTTTTTTTTAATTTATGCTTATTTTGAAACAGCCAAAGTTTTAGAGGTCTGCACGGACCAGGCCTATTTTCATTCATGGCACCTGGGCCTAGTCACTACAATTTCCGGGCCGGGCTCGGGCCTTACTTTTTTCTGAAAGATCGGGCCGGGCCTAACTTCTTTTTTCCGTCCCGAGACGGGACAGGTTTCATTCTTCCTAGGTCTTCTTAAGCCGATATTTTCAGTCCCGGTCTAGATCTACCCATATAAAAATCATTGTCTCGGCATAGCCTGGTCCGTGCAAAAATCAGTAAAATTTGCCCCGGCCCAAAAATTTTTGCAAAATGTATATATATATATATATATATATATATATATATATTTAAATCGACATTCTACAATTAAACATTAAAATTTATTCGTTTTAAAGAAAAGTAGATTTCTAGGCAATAATATTAAAATAAAATAAAACGTGTGAAAAAGAACCAGCCTATCACGGAATCTTGTCTTATACGGAAAAACTCATTGATCCGTGAAAAATTAATATACTAATACGTGAGAAAAGAATATAATACATTTACACCTGCTAAGAAGGGAATTTGTTTATAACGTATTTTTTATTCTTTCCGAGACGTTCCGTCTTAGAAGATTTTACAGTATAGCATTTTTTAGATTTTAAGTCTTCAATACATAATTTTTTGATTAACGATATTAATAATAGCTGAAACATTTACATACAAATAGAGATTCGTTTAGAAAATGTATATCGCAACCTTTTGCGCATCTTTAAAAATGAAGATTATAAACATGAAAAAATAAAAGCTAAAATAAGTATTTTTGGTCAGAACTCCTCCTTTTAACAAAATCAGAGTAAAAGTACATGTTTTGTAGAAATTCTGTCGGGCTGGGTCGGACTCGTGCCGAGATTTTAACTGTTTGACGGGCCAGGCTTGGGGCGAACTTTTAGCTTTTATATCGGGCCAAACTTTTAAAGTTATTAATTAAAATCTTTCAGTCTAATATTACAATCAAGTTTAAATTATCAAGTAAAGTCGGTATTCTGATTTACACGAATTTTTTAAATTCCTAAATACGAACCTACGACCCTAAACACGAATTGTTAATTACAACCCTGCACGGTTCGAGTTATGCCCGACTCGAAATTGACAAAATATTTTTTGTCGAACCTGCAACTTGATCCTAAGGATGAAATGAAAAAAAAAAAAATCAATCCATAATTTAAAACAATTCAAGAAAATAGTCTGCAATCATATCTCTAAAATCAATTTTATATTTCGAAAAATGAATGCATATGAATATATAAATGAATATTCATTCATATACAAGTATTTTTTTTTATAATTTGAAACAATAATCTGCACTTTTGGCGAACTAAAATCGACTCCCCCCCCCCCCCCAAAAAAAAAAAAAAAAACTCTAATCTGAGATGACCCGAAAATGGAAACACTAATCAACACGATCCGCTGCAAAATTTTAGAGCCAATGGTCAACACGTTCGGGTAGAATCGGGTTATCTGACCCGATGCAAGATTTTAGTTGTTGCTACATCTTCCCGCAGTTTACAATGAAGTTATCTATGTATATAATTATTTTCTCATTTACACCTTCCATTTCTCTTCTATGTATTAAATAGAGATTAATATCCATATTATTATAAAATGAGATTCTACTGTATATTGAAATTAATGAACAAAGAAGGGATTTTTAGTTTGATACTAAGTTAGCTTGAATAATTATACAAAAATCTCTTTTTATTTACTTATTCATTTATACAAAATACTTACCCTACGCTTTTTAATAAGAAGAGCGAAGTGAGCAGATGAATTTCCACGTCCTGTCTCTTCTTGAAATCGTATTTCTTTTATGCGTCTAAGTTTGCGGTCAATCAAATAAACATTGAACAGGAGTCCGCATGAGTCCATGAGTTATAGACAAAATGTATAAGTTTTTCGGTAACATCCGGCCGTTGTAACGACGGACTTTAACAGACATGTGGTTAAATTTTTTAATTTTCTGGTCGCAGACTAAGGAATAAAATTTTAATTTAGATTAAACTCTTAAAAAATCAGCGGCAAGCTTATCCGTGGATCACGTTTTCTGCAAACTAACCTAAGATCTTCTTTAAAAAACTAGCCTGCACCCGACTCGGGTCGTGTGCAGGAAAAATCGGGTTACCCGACCCGATGCAGGACTCTATACTCAAGTCAAAAAAATGTCCCCGACGACTATTAAATTTGACACCGACGGGGCGGCATATGCCCCCCGGACCCCTCTCTGGCGCCGCCCTTGAACGCTGAACTATTTATATTGTTTTAAGTGTAAACAGATCAACCTACCGTTGTCTATAGCCTTAAAGTACAGTGAAACCTCCCTGTGAGACCACCTCCATTAAGCGACCACCTCCCTGAACGACCATTTTTTTATGGAACGAAATTATTCCCATAGTCTCAATACTAATTTTACCTCTATTCAGAGACCACCCCAGTTGAACTCCCTCCATGAGCGACCCATTTCTTTGAAGAAAATGAAACAAATTCCGTTTTTTCCTGGCCGCTTGAAGAAGGTTTTATCAGAATAATATTTCCGGAGAGCGCATTATTTAACAAACTTCTAAACTAAGTTCAGAATTTTTATTTATTCCGGTAACTTTCAAGTGTTTAAACCCCTCTGTGTCTTTTTAGGCAATGAATTGAACTCTGATGACAAATTAAGGATGACGGTCAATAAACTTCCCTGCCCTATTCTGTCAAAGAAGTAGATAAATTAATAAAATCGTCATAATTATTTCCCGTCCAAAAAAATTGCATTTATTTACTGAGCTTCGAAAGGACTTGGAAATAAAAGTTATAAAAGATAAACCCGTATAAACAAAGCAAACGTCAATGTATTCATTTTTTAAACTCTCCAGGAACTAACTTATGTAATTAACTTTTGGTTTTGATACTTAAATTTTCATTTTTTTTTCCTAATGTGAAAAATAAATTTTAGTAACATTAATTGTTACCTTTTTTCAACAATTAAAATCTAGATTTAAACATGACCTTCATTAAGAGACCACCTCTTGGAGCGAGCAATCTTATTGGAACGGAACGTGGTCGCTTTAGGAAGGTTTTACTGTATCCCAAAATCTTCCCTGTAATACATCCCAGAAACTTCCTGGGGAGTTTTTATGACCTTGAAATATCCCAAATTCCTCCTAAATTGCTTCCCATAAACTTCCTTTAAAAACATTAAAAACGCAGTAAATTGAGATACAGTTTTCAAACAAATTACATGTTAAGAACAGTATGTTTTCCCTGTTCGGCGGCGTAATAATTTAAATTGTTTAGAAGTTAAAGGGCAGTAAAAGAGAAATTGACGTCAGCTCCAAATGGCATCAGCGTTACTCAAGGACATGTTTTTGCTTTATAATATAGATTTGTTATAGGAAACGGTCTTGGAACCGGGAACCCCCCACTTGCCCTGTGGCCCGGGCAAAATTATAATGAAGGCCTTACTTTAAACTATGCCATGACATATAATTATTATTATTTTTAATTTCTTCTATCTCTACAAGAAGAAAGTATTGAATTCGTAAAAATTTTCGACTTTCGGTTTTCGACGGATTTATACGTTTTAGGGGTCACAGATTCCGAAAAACATCTTTTTACAAAATGTCTGTCTGTGACTCTGTGAGTCTGTCTGTATGTGACACAAATTTTGAAGGCACTCTATCTCAAGGACTAATGCACGCAATTTAATAAAAATTTATATTCAGTTAGACCCTGATATAAATTGGTGCTGATTAGTTTTTGGTGTAAATCTCTCAACAGGTGGCGCTGCTATGCAGACTTTTTCACGATTTCCGCAATAGATGCTTTCAGTGTGACGTCATTCAAGACGTTTTCCTTGGAAACTGACTCCAAACAAACGGTTGCTACGTTGTATTTTCTATTTCATTTGTATATTGCAGCTAAAATTTATAGCTATATCTCACAGCTAACTGTTTTAATACTTTATAAGCAGCGGTAACATTTTCTACGATTTATATTAAATAAGAAATGTAGCATAGCAATCGTTTGTTTGGTGTCAGTTTCCAAGCAAAACTGAAATTAATAAAATCGTCATAATTATTTCCCGTCCAAAAAAATTGCATTTATTTACTGAGCTTCGAAAGGACTTGGAAATAAAAGTTATAGAAGATAAACCCGTAAAAACAAAGCAAACGTCAATGTATTCATTTTTTAAACTCTCCAGAAACTTAAAAAATGAATACATTCAGACAGAATACATTCAGGCATACATTCAGAATACATTCAGTCTGAGTCAGCACGTCTGAGTCAGCGTCTATAACTCAATCTCCAAAACTAATGAACGGATTGTCATAAAACTTCAGATTCAGTTAGTACTTGACATGAATTGACGTTTTATACATTTTTATGTAAATCGCTCAAGAGGTGGCGCTACTATGCTGCATTTTTATGCGATTTTCGCAATAGTTCTATCTGAAGAACTAATGCTTGGATTTTCAACAAATTTCAGATTCAGGTATACCTTGATATGAATTAGTGCTGTTTATGTTTTGGTGCAAATCGCTCAACAGGTGGCGCTACTATGCTGCATTTTTCAGAATTTCCATTATAGCTCTATCTCAAGAACTAATGCACGAATTTTCATCAAACTTCAGATTCAGGTATACATTGATATCAATTAGTGCTGTTTATGTGATTTATATAGAAGAAAGTTTTGTGATGGCCACAACATACTAGTTTTTTTTTTTTTTTTTTTTACTTTGTGGGTGTTTTTAATCAAAATATAACAATTTTATAAGCGAAAAATGCTGCTTTTGAAAAAAAAATGCATAAAAAATACTAATACTCCTAAAAAATTATCGATATTGATAGATATAGATACCACGCAAATTCTTGAATGAATCAAAATCAATTTTCTCTCTATTCTAAGAAAAAGTAACTAACGCTGTCACCGCCGGTTATGAATTTTTTGTGACCGGAGGTCTTTCTTCGATAATATTAAGAAAAATATTGCATACAAAAATATGAAAATTGATGGTATTATAGAGAAATGTTTGATAAACACGCTGATGCAGACAGTTTTCAAATCGAAGAATTATTTTAAGAGTTATTTAATGTTAAAGTTGGTCAAAATCGTTCTATTAAAAAAGTTTTATAGGAGCAAAAACTAAAGGTAACAATTTAATCATTTTTATATTATTTTTAGGTGCGTTCGTAATTATATAAATACGTAGCACCTATAGTCGTCGTTCAGTCCGTCTGTCTGTCCGTCTGTCTGTCCGTCCGCATATAACAGAGCAAAAACTACCCGACCGAATGATCTGAAATTTTTAATATATAATTGCTGCAAAATTTTGTCGAGCCATTTCCAATTTTATGAAAATCGGATGTATAGTTTAATTACAGGGACAGTCAAAAGTTTTTCTTTACATTACGGCCAATGGGAAAAATTATTGCAAGTGAATTTTAATGATGTTACAGACTTCCGAATGGTCTGAAATTTTTAATATATAATTGCTGCAAAATTTTGTCGAGTCATTTCCAATTTTATGAAAATCGGATGTATAGTTTAATTACAGGGACACCCAAAAGTTTTCCGTTACATTACGGCCAAAGGGAAAAAATTATAGCAAATGCATTTTAATGATTTTACAGCCTTCCGAATGGTCTGAAATTTTTAATATATAATTGCTGCAAAATTTTGTTGAGCCATTTCCAATTTTATGAAAATCGGATGTATAGTTTAATTACAGGGACACCCAAAAGTTTTCCGTTACATTATGGCCAATGGGAAAAAATTATTGCAAATGCATTTTAATGATTTTACAGCCTTCCGAATGGTCTGAAATTTTAAATATATAATTGCTGCAAACTTTTGTCGAGCCATTTCAAATTTTATGAAAATCGAATGTATAGTTTAATTACAGGGACAGTCAAAAGTTTTCCGTTACATTACGGGGAATGGGGAAAACATTATTGTAAGTGCATTTTAATGATGTTACAGACTATGCACTTATGAAGCGCAAAAAAATATACATTCAGTACAATATGGGGTACAAAAAATAATTAAAAACTAGTTATAGTACGAACGCACCTCATTTGCCACGTTTGACGAGCAATTTCCAACTTGTTTATACATCAGAAGTTCCCGGTTGTGCAAACTACTTTTTTTTATTATTTGACTCATGTTTTGAGGTTTTATTTCTACTTTAAATTCAAATTTTCAGCATTTCGAGAGAGATTTTTTACAACTTTTAGAAAAGGGTATTATTTTAAATTGTTGCCAAATTTAAAAACAACGCAAAGAATAATATTTTCTTCAAATTAAAAACTTATTTACATGTGACTATTATAAACAGAAAAAATACTTTCAAATGATAATTAAATGATTACTTATTAAAAGCAGGAAAATATTGATAATTACGTCATAAAAACTATATTAAACGCATCTCATTGGTTATTGAACAGCATTTAATGCACCTCCATACCCATAAGGTGGGTTGCCATAGGGGGGCTCTGTTCTGTCGCCGAATGCCATCAAGTTTATCGTCAACTTGTCGATATATCGCCAAATTTAGCGACCAAAATTACTCGCCAAATGTGACGCCAACTTGATGATATCTCTAATATTTCGCCAAATTCTCATAGACTCCCACTGTAAACCAATAGGGTTTACTTGCTTACAGAAAATCAACAAATTGAGATATTTTGAATCAATGAACGAATGCAGATGTTATTGAAGTGCCTACAAGAGTCACATTCCTCTTGTGTTGAGAATACTAAGACAGCGCAAATAATATTTCCTTTCTAACAACAAAAGTATTTTCACATGAAAAAGAGAAGAAGAAAACTTTGGAGAAAATTACTTCAGATTTAAAACGATACATTTAAAATATCTTATTTAAAAAACCTTTCTTATACCGTTGTTAAAAAATACCGGGAGTCAAAGACTCTGTTTACTTAAATCATTTTATATTAGCTTATTTTCACATGTTTCACTGATCTGATTTAATCAAAAACGAAAACAACCCTTTAACAGAGAGATCGCCACTGTTTTCTTAAATTATAATTCAATGTTTTTAAAACCGATCAAATTAGCGTGGTTTCAGAATCTTGGATGTCTGAATGGGGGTTGGCGAGCGTAGCTCGTAGGGGGCAGAGCCCTCTAGTTTCTTAAATATAAACTAGGGAAAATCCGAAGTTCCCGGATTACAGAATATAGTTGAAAACCATCATATATTATTTCTAATGTCTGATGCTAATGTCTGATACTAAAGGCAGAGCGATGAATGAGGTATTTTTCGAAAGGTTCTCCAAGCGGTTTTTGATGCAGTATATTTACAGTAGAGCGCCGATTATCCGAACAAGTCGGAACCGACCCTAGTTCGGATAAGCAAAAGTTTGGATAAATGGACAGACAATTTAAGGGATGTTCCAGTCTATACCAAAACCTTCACACTTTATCCAGGCTTATATGTTCACACTACGATACTTAAGATATCTTAGGCCGCCGAATTCTCTTAATTTTGAGGTGGTACCCTCCCGGAATTGGAAACCTGTTCACATGGAAAAACTCACTTAAGATAACTCAGTGAACGTCACTGTGTTGTCTGCGCATGCGCTTAAGATAAAACCGCCCGCAACACCCAATCAGTTAATGCGAAGCTTTACAGCCAGCGAGAGTGAATGGTCGTGACTGTCTCTAGCCCAAAGAAAGTTGAAACTCTCTCAGAGAGTTTGTGGAACTCCCTCAGAGAGTTCGGAGGTTTAAGAGAGTTCCGATAACGCAATGTGAACAGGGTATTAGGACTGCCAGCGCCAGTTAGTGCTGGAATGTTTAAAAATTGTTTTATATATATTTTTTTCTCTTTTTATTTATTTATTTTTTTGTTTGTTTATTTGTTTACTTTTTTATCATTTAAAATTTTCTTTTCTCTTTTTATCATTTTCTGAAATTCAGAGATTATAATTTAAGCAAAAAAGCTTTCGATGGTTGCTTGCTTCAAAGAAGACAATCTCTTCTGTTTCTTCTGATAAAAAGAGCATTCTTAACATTTGCTTTCTATAAAGTCGTTCGAATGTCTCTATCACACTTTCATCTATGGTTTGTATTACAGATGTAACATTAGGTGGCAAGAACTTTAACCGAAACTTTACCCGATATATGCGAGAAATATGGTGTTTTGGTAATTGTAAGTTCGGTTTAAAAAATTTTTTGAAATAAATAGGCTGTTCGGATAATTAGAAGTTCGGTTAAAAAAATTGAGAGAAATAGGCTGTTCGGATAATCGGCGCTCTACTGTATATATCGTTAAAACGCTTTGATTGATTTAAAAAAAATTGCATTTAATGAAAAAACGTAACAAATAATCTCGATGATTGCGGTGAGAAAGTCTAGCACGGATCTACTTTTTTTATATTTTATTGATAACTCTGATAGATTTTTTACATTTAATATATTTTTTAGAATGTCCATTAACAATACTAAAAATCATATTTATATTAAAAACAGCAATAATGCGTTCAAATAAAGTTTTGAAATTTATTAAAAGGCGGTATTTTCCTATTGGTCTCGCGTCAGGATTTAACAGCCGAAGAAATCGCCAAATATTGGTTTTTACAATCCGACTTTTTGATTCGTTTCATTTCAGTGGTTTAAGCGCAAAATTCAATTATATATCTTAAATTTATGTTTTATTTATATCTTATTGTTTTACTTATTGATTAATGGATGTTTTAATTTCGTTATAGAATATAAGCTAGAAACAAATTATGAGCTGTTTATATTAATTTAATTGCAAACGAATTAAATTTTCCCAATTTTCCGCAGACGATAGAGATAGATTTGAAAAAAATTCATGATTGAAAATTATATTAAAAACAATAAAAATTGAATAAATGGCGATACAGTTTTCAAACAAATTGCATTTGAGAGTAA
Source organism: Maratus speciosus (assembly GCA_963932465.1). Taxonomy (NCBI): domain Eukaryota; kingdom Metazoa; phylum Arthropoda; class Arachnida; order Araneae; family Salticidae; genus Maratus; species Maratus speciosus. Next base: position 515,534,753 of record OZ010789.1, on the reverse strand, counting down.
ATTTTTTCTTTATTCGACGGTGTAAAAATTGAAAATATGCCATGCTTAGAAATTTAAAAAATTAAAAACAAATTGCAGTAAAAGCGAAATTTTTATAATATGCTGTTGCCATTCCGAAATTGATGTCAGCGTTATGCACATATACGTTTGTCCTTTATAATATAGATAGATAGATAAATATACGAAATTGTGAATTCCTGATCATGCAGTTATTTAAATTTAACGTTATATTAACATATTAACATTTTTCAAAGTATTGTTAATTTTCGTTACATGAGAAAATTTGTAATTCTACCATTGTTTTCCTATTTTCTAAACAAATACACATATCGTTAAAAAAAATAAACAAGAATTAAAATCATGCATCATGCATAGATTATAAACAATTTTCCATCACTAACAGAATATTATTGAGAAATTTAATTTCTTCATTCAATGAAATGAGATATCTAAATACGCAACTTAAAAAAAACATATAACTCAGTAAAAATCCATTATCAGCAATTGCTCTCCATATCTGGTTATGTGTGCGAATTATTTTCTGTAGCCCTGTATGCGATCAATAAAATTCATATGCACCACTTAATAACATCAAAATTTTATAAGTTTAAAAATGCATACCACAGCAGAAAACTCACGGTATCTATTAGTCAGTCGTGGGACCGAATTCTTTTGTGTTTCCCTGTAAATAAATGATAATAGTCTGGTGTTCATTACGTTTGAAGTACATAACATTATTAAAATGCATCATAAACGATATTTACCCATAAATCATAACGCAATGGAATTATTTTCGACGTCCCTGTTAATTAATTATAAATGCAACTTATTCTATATTTCTGAGAAAGCATACTGTAGTCCACCTCAGTGATGGATATCAATCTCATTAAGTTTGAAATATCGTAACATCAATAAAATGCATTGCAAACGATTTTTACCCATATACCACAATGTAACGGAATTCTTTTGTGTGTTCCTGTATACCAGGCATGTCAAACTCGTTTACAGCCGAAGGTCAAATTGAGCATTATATCCAAAACCGCGGGCCACATTTAAAAAAGGTACATGTACTAAATAATTATCACGCCACAGATAAAAATTGTACATACAAAATACAACCATGTTAAAGAATTGTTGAATTCATAATTTATTTTACCTTATTGTTCGAAAAAAAATATTTCACAATACTTTTCATGAATTAAAATACAAAATTTAATTGAAATTTCTAACTTGATTTTATTTTAATAACGGATTGCACACGCTGGTCTGTTAATTATGATTGTTCCTTACTTTTGTTATTCTAATAAAGTTTAAAATAATAAAGGCATAGATGCCAATAATCTGTTTTTCCTATTTTTGAACCATAAAATTTATTTAATAAAATGTGTTTGGCGATTGGTTATCTCTCTAACCACAATTTCTTCAAATTTAAATTTAAATTTCAGTTAGATCTGTTATGATTCAGACTTTTTTTTTTCAGAATGCTAACATTTTTGTATAAGAATAATGTTTCATATTTTCGAATGTTTGCCATCTCTAAGAATTTGGCTGGTTAACGTGTGTTCGTGCAACCTGCATTTTTTCCATGAGAGTTCGGAAAACTTAATTAAACACAGATAAAATGACAAAGGCTTGACGGATATCTTATGTCGATGCCACTAAAGCAAAGGGGGTGCAGGAGCAAAAAACGTTCTAAAGATGCTATTTTTGCGTTATTGAAGTAACCTGAAACATAAAATTTGGCATGGTAGTTAGTTACTAGATAGAAATATTCTTTAAGAACATTTCTTAAAAAATTCGAAATTTAAAAGGGGTGAAAATTCGCGAAAGGCATTCTAAAAAACGCTCTAAATGGCGATTTCTACGCAACCAAATCGATTTAAAAAATAATTGTGTCAAAATGATGTGACAGCCCTTGCTATAACATAGGCTATATTTTATGTCGTTGTGTCTATAACACCTGGGGTTGCAGGAGCAAAAAAAAAAAAAACAACAAAAAAAAAAAAAAACGTTCTAAATTGCGATTTCTGTGATACTGAAGAGGTTAGAAACTTTAAACATAATAAAAGCGTAAAAAATAGCAACGTTAAAAGCACCAAAATTTTAAATTCTAAGCATACCGGTTTCGGTAGCATATAGCATACCTTCCTCAGTGCTAAGGATGGCGGAAATTTGCTCACATATATAGGAGAGATGGGGATTCCAGTTAAAGGTTTATTGGCCAATAGGAAAACAGAGGATTGCAGGCAACAGCCAATAGGAAAAAAGATGGGAAATGGAACCGAAGTAGTGAAGGGGGGGGGGGGGGAATTAAGAGAAAGAAGTTTTTATGTAATATTTCCAACAGTCTGATAATGGGGGAATAGCGAATTCACAATTAACAACATTTTTTATATTTTTATAAATATGAAATGCTTCAAGGAAGTTAAGTTCGTGTATAGAAGTAGGTTTAAAGATTATTTTAACCGAATTGAAGTCAAAAGTATGATTCATCTCCCAGCAATGTTTTGCAATAGAGGATTTATTGATTTCTTGTTTTTTAATATATTGTTGATGTTCTTTGATACGAAATTTTAAGCAGCGTTTGGTTTGTCCAATATAGGAAAGGCCACACTGGGAATTAATACTGTAGATACCCCATGAATTGGATAATTCAATAGGATCTTTGAGTTTGGAGAGGGTGAGTTTATTGGTAGGGGCAAAAATTATATTGAAGTCATGTTGTCTAAGAATTTTAGCAATGGGAAACTAGACAACATGAAAATTCTTAAACAACATGACTTCATTATAATTTTTGCCCCTACCAATAAACTCACCCTCTCCAAACTCAAAGATCCTATTGAATTATCCAATTCATGGGGTATCTACAGTATTAATTCCCAGTGTGGCCTTTCCTATATTGGACAAACCAAACGCTGCTTAAAATTTCGTATCAAAGAGCATCAACAATATATTAAAAAACAAGAAATCAATAAATCCTCTATTGCAAAACATTGCTGGGAGATGAATCATACTTTTGACTTCAATTCGGTTTAAATAATCTCTAAACCTACTTCTATACACGAACTTAACTTCCTTGAAGCATTTCATATTTATAAAAATATAAAAAATATTGTTAATTGTGAATTCGCTATTCCCCCATTATCAGACTGTTGGAAATATTACATAAAAACTTCTTTCTCTTAATTCCCCCCCCCCCCCCTCACTACTTCGGTTCCATTTCCCATCTTTTTTCCTATTGGCTGTTGCCTGCAATCCTCTGTTTTCCTATTGGTCAATAAACCTTTAACTGGAATCCCCATCTCTCCTATATATGTGAGCAAATTTCCGCCATCCTTAGCACTGAGGAAGGTATGCTATATGCTACCGAAACCGGTATGCTTAGAATTTAAAATTTTGGTGCTTTTAACGTTGCTATTTTTTACGCTTTTATTGTATTGCACCAAGCTCCTACTTGATAACTTTAAACATAGCATCTAGTTATAAAATATAAATGTCCCCTAAGAACAGTCGAAAATAAATTCGACATTTAAAAGGGGTGAAGCAAAGGGAAGGAGCGAAAGGGTTCTAAAAAAGTACTAATTTACGGTTTCTATGCAATCTCAGGAAATAATAAACTGATTACAAAACTAATGGTTGCGAATTGATGGCGACAGTCTCTGATCCTACACAGGCTGTATTTTATGCCGGTGCCACTACCACCTGTGGTTGGCAGGAACAACAAACGTTCTAAAAAAGCCTTTAAAAACTTTCTAAATTCCTTTTTCTATGGAATATTAGAAAAAAAAACCGATTTCAAAATTAATTGTGACAGCATTTATATGTGTATAAAGGTTTTTAATAGTACTTATATAGATGCTAAGTCTGTTTTGCTAAACTATGGATACGAGCACAGGGGGGTCCGAAGGAGATATTATCTCAGTTCTACGTATTTTTACGATGCAAGATGGTGAGTCTCGATATCGGGACGTTTACAATGAGAGTGACAGTTTCTGTCAAGACTTATTTATGACGGAATTTATTGGGTCATAACTCCAGACCTCCCAGGATAGTGCGGTGACCGGTAGGGGGACAGAAGCCTGTCGTGGAGGGGTTGCCTAGGGCCGTCTCGCACAGATTCTCAAATGGGAGAAGACCAATAAAGAGAGAATTTAAATATGGAGTAGAGTTTCCAGATGATTATCATAAGTATCCAGAGGCCAGCCTCCTATTCTTCAAGAAACGAAAGGAGTTTGATATGATAGCAATGAAGAATTACTTGTACTTGCGTTGAAGGAGTAGTTGCCAGTAGACCCTGAGATGAAGCAGTCCTCTTTACTTGTGTTGAGAGTTCCGGAGATGTAGTCGTATAATACTAGCGTCTCGGTGTAGCTCCGCTCCCTATGGAGATCGTAGAGACTGGATTCAACTAAGTCCAATCGAAGCTAGATTTGGCGAAGTATTGCTAGTTTGGCGAAGTGTTGCTAGTTTCGCGAAGCATAAATGTTATATCGAAAACAATTTACTAGAAATTTTGAACACAGATAGAACCTGAATAGTAATTATGCTTATTATATATTCCGATTTCGGAATTTTCAACTTGTGGATTCCAAAGGGTTTCGCTTCCCTCCCCCCCCCCCCCCTCACGGAAAAATAACATTTTTGATAATGTGTCTTCTAATTGTCATAAATACTTGCATTTTGTAGGCAGGCACATTCTCAATAGAATCATACTTAAATTTGAAAAATTCTAAAAAAATACGTATCCCTTTGTTTCAGAATTAAAACAGTCATAGACACTAGAAATTTTGAATGAACATATAACCTTAATAGTGATGCGAAAATACTCCAATTGAAATTTTAATGAGTGGGGTCCAAAGAATGTTTCTCCTCTCCCCTGATAAGAAAAGTAACACTTTTATTTATGACCCTTCAAATTTTCTTAGCATATATACTATTAAGGATTTACCTGCATACAAAATTTAAAATACCTTTGATTATTCGAAGTCATACCACCAAAACTTTTTTTTTAAATCAAGGAGGGGGGGGGGGGGGCTTTAGATTATCTTCTCTTAAATTTTTCAATAAAGTAACACTTTAACAGGGTTACTATTCAAAATGTACCTGCCTGCAAAATTCAGGTATCAATGTCAAACTAAAGAATAAAATTGCATTTTTTGGGGGGGGGGGGAGGGGGGTTGATATCCAAGAGCCTAAAATGCAGGCATGAAAGTGGGAAATAGGAAAAAAGGAGGAAAGTCTTTTCGGTCCATATGATGGCACCAAACTTTTAAAATTTAGACACATTTTAACAGTTATTTATGGGATAAAATGAAATATAATTGTATGTTGTTATTTTCTTTTCATAGCTTAGAAAGCATTAAAAACAAATTTAAACTTTTAAATCAAAAGTGTTGCATAAACAGAAGAAAATATTCTATTCCAAAAAGAACATTATGAAACTTCCTTTTTCTTTTAAAGTCTAAAAAATTTTCACTCTGGAGAGATACTTTAATCAAATTTATTTACACGACTTTCATATGATTATAATATAAGCTTCCCTTTGATTTGATAGATCTTTTGCACAGCAATTCAGAAAAAAAAAAAAAAAAAAAAACTCCAAGGATTTTAGTTAGACAAAATGTCTGATTATTAAATTTTCAAGATCCCCCCCCCCCTCCCCCACCTTATACGCTTCCAATATTTTCTTTGCATTTTTGCATCAATCCAGAAAATGGCCAAATTATTTTTAAAAAGGTGGAATTCCATCTTTAGGGGGAACACTTTCATGCCTGAAAATGGTATCATTTTTGAGAAGTGTTTACCGTACCTTAATAGAAGAAATATGGGATTTTATTGAATTTTTATTTGTAGGTACCACGGTTCACATAATATTTTGAGAAAATTTTAGGAAAGAATTTTTCTAGTGTTTAATAATGCACAAGAAATTAAAATCCTATCTTCCAACCTACAAAGATCGTGCCGCATACAATTGTTTTTGCTGTTTATCTAAAAACATGCTAATTTGCCCTGTTTTAAAAAGATTACCCAATTACGGAAGATTAAATTATAGCATTTTAACTATTTTTGACACAATCAACTGATTGATAAATAAATAATGAGAGTAGAATTGTAGTATAGAAATAGTAGAATGTGTAGAATTGTAGTAGTGAAAATTTGTGAGTATGAAATTATCGCTGTTTTATCTGCTATCGCCATCTTCGCTCAAAAAAAACATCTAACCTAAGCAGACTTTTCAACGACAGCGCGAGCGAGCGCTTGTGCTTAGTCTGAAATACTGCAACCTCAAAAATAACTAGCGACAATTCCTCAGCCAAGAGGTAGGAGAAAAATCACCATAGGGAGCGGAGCTACACCGAGACGCTAGTGTCGTATAATCACTTGTTCTCTTAATCTCTTTCAAGAGATGAAGTATCCCTCGCAGCTAACACGGACTCGGACTAAAGTCCTGTGTATTTCTCAAAATGATCTGGCTTGGTCAAGAGCCAATTGATCATACACGAAGCTCGATTGTGGGTTAATTAAAGTAATTAAATTCGGGCTCGACATGGAGTCTAAGTATTCATCAAACTTTCATGAGTGTGTGCGCGGTTGAAAAATGGATAAAACTGTGACGGACTTGTATAGTTCTTGGAACTTGTGGGACCATCCCAGTGATGTGCCTCGTTCATCCTCCTTTTGACGTTGTGCAGGTATTTACTATTTACATTTATTGTTCCCATGCTTTTAAAGTGTAGTTGTACGGAACGTACTGTAGGGCGTATCATGTCCAATTATAGCTCTAAACCACAAATGGTCAAAACGAAAATTTTAACAATAAGTAATTTTATAGAAAGTAAAAGGAGTTTAATTATTTCTCTCGGATGTGAGAGAGTTGCTGTAAACTTTAATTTCTTAAAATGTAAACAGGTGTTTTTGTGTAAATAAATAATTGTAATGTTAATTAATACTTATATTAATTTTCATCAGGAGTCCTTTTCTACTTAATTATATTATTTATTTACAGGTTCTAATTGTAACTTTTGCATGGTAATGCACTCTTTTAATTGGATCTGTAAGTTAGTACTACGACTACAATTACACAAGGCTTTGGGCGGTCGAAGCTGTCTTCCCGTCTTTTTAGGATAATAAGGGGTTAATTATTATCTGAGGCCTAGCCAGAATCTGTAACGATCACTTAATGAATTTGTTTAATATTTTATTTACTGTACTATGAGAACACAAGTAAAGAGTTTTACTCTTAGGGTAATTAAATATCAGGTATTGTTTAATTCATCCATTTGGATACGTAATTACATATTTCCCCAACTCGTATCTTTTTCTTATAACTGTACCGTTGAGGAGGGTCATTAAAGGGTTAAGGGCCAGTTTCTTCAAAGGGTCCAGATCCTTCCAACAAAGATGTTTTTAAAAAATCATAGATTAATTTATGAGTTTTAGTAAACATGATTTCTGGTAAATTATCTTTCATTGTTGTAACTATTTTTTCCAATCGGAACGGGGTTGTTTCTTTATAATGACCGAAGGATTTTTATCATAAATCCACCATTTTCCCATTACTGATAAATATAGTTCACGCGTTAAAAATCACCTATTCAAAATATTAGAATTATTTATTTGACTTGTATTAAAAAAATTAAAAAATCAAAACAAATTTTAATTTTTCAATATTTATTTTTGTTAATTTTCGATTTTTTTTTTTTCCTCGCAGGAAGCGGCAAGTTCGACTGAAGACAATTCAACATGAAATTCTCTTGAAATTAGGCTTTGACCAAGAACCAAACGTCACAGCAAGGATTACAGACCAACAGCGACAGAACCTGGTTTCGTCTTTTGACAGATTACAGGAAATGCGAGAGATGAACAGCACTTTACTGGATTCAGATTAAAAATACGTATTTGTGAGACGCTGTTAATAACGAAGAAAAAATAGACTGGAGTTGTGACTTACTTGGACATACTTTGTGATGCCGCCTATTTTGAGAAACATGTTTTATTTAATAAAGTGTAAACAGTGTTTATCATTTAAAAACAAAGCTATTAACCATTACTAGATATGATATGCCAGTCTTACATTATCCAAAAAGGACAGAACTGGCAAGATTGATTTGTACAATTGCTGGCAATTGTATAAATTAAATAAACATGAAAAGTAAAATACAATTCTTTTGAATTTACAAAGCAGCAATATAAGTGTGTTTAAATAAAACTTCATTTATGAAGGACTACATATTCATCAACAAATAAAATAAGGTGATTTATTTGTAACTTATATAGCTAAAATTTGACTCTTTTATGATGGTTCTAATAAAGGAAGTGGTTAAACACGCGCAAAATCAAATTTTATGATTTAAACATATGCTGTATACACTGAAAAATTAAAACGGACTAAAATACGGAAATTGTACTGGCAATCGATACTGCCAGTACTATTTTCGTATTTTAACGGAAAATTTCCCCCGTAAGTTCAAGGAAAACGGAAAATTTTCTGTAATTTACTAGGAAAACTTTCCGTTAAAATACGAAGATAGTACTGGCGTCTCCATTGCCAGTACAATTTTCGTTTTTACTTTCTTTACAAGAAGAAAGTATTGGATTCATAAAAGCTTTTGAATTCTGGTTTTCGACGGACTTACACGTTTTAGGGGTCAGAGAACCTTAAAAACATGTTTTTAAAAAATGTCTGTCTGTGTGTGTGACACAAATATTGTGGGCGTTCTATCTCAAGAACTAATGAACGGAATTTAATAACAATTCATATTCAATTAGTCCCTGATATAAATTGGTGCTGATTAGTTTTTGGTGTAAATCTCTCAACAGGTGGCGCTGCTATGAGCATTTTTCACAATTTCCACAATAGCTCAATTTCCAGACCTAATGCACTGGATTTTCATCAAACTTCAGATTTAGTTAGTCCTTAACATGAATTGACGTTTTATACATTTTGGTGTCAATCGCTCAACAGGTCGCGCTGCTATGCTGCATTTTGCAGGATTTACACGATTTCCGCAATAGCTCTATCTCAAGAACTAATGCACGAATTTTCATCAAACTTCAGATTCCGTTAGTACTTGATATGACTTGGTGCTGATTACGGTTGGTGTAAATCGCCCAACAGGTGGCGCTGCTCTGCTGCATTTTTCACGATTCCTGCAATAGCTCTATCTCAAGAACTAATGCACGAATTTTCATCTAATTTCAGATTTAGTTAGACGTTGACACAAGATGTTGCGGATTAGATTTTGGTGTTAATCGCCCAAATAGGTGGCGCTGCTATGCTGAAATTTTCACTATTTTTGCAATAGCTCTACTCAAAAACTAATGCACGTCTTTTCTCCAAACTTCAGATTCAGTTACACGTTGACATAAGTTGTTGCTTGGTGGTTTTGGTGTAAAGCACCCAATAGATGGCGCTGCCAGGCTGCATTTTGCTGGATTTACACGATTTCAGCGGTAGCCATATCTCAAGAACTAATGCACGGTATTTTATACCTTCATAATCCTCATGATGGACATAGATTGCTATGTAATTTTGGCAGTGTGATAGCGAATTTTGAAGTATTAACATGTATGAGATAGAAGAAAGTTTTGGGGTTGATACATCCGACTAGTTTAGCCCGTAGATTTGGTCATTCTAAAACAGGGATTCAAGTGAAAATATCTTCATTTTGAAATACACTTCTAATTGCCAAATTATGAAAAGTCGGAAATAAATATTTTTGTATTTCAAAAAATAAACAAAGAAAAAATAAAAGAAATACTTGTAACCAACCTACAGAGGGCTTTCTGAAACTCAATGGGCTTCGAGCCATTGACTGCCGAATATTTTAAAATTTGAATTTATCTAATGCGTCAATATTTTAATATTTCATGTGAAACCCAATACCTATGCAAAATGATCATTCACACATATTTAGCATATTACACATATAATAACATTTACCCTAGGGGGAAAAGGGGGAGAGCAGAGTATCTTCACACTAAAAAGAAGTACTGTAAATAAATCAAAGAGAGGCAAGGGCGGATCTGGAGAGTCCTCAAGGGGGGGGGGGGCGATTTTAGAAATTTGGAAACTCCAATTTGATGCGCGGGTCGGGGCTAATTTTTTCACTGCGGGTCGTGTTACTTCTAGTTTTTGCTGTGGGTCGGGTTTGGGTCCGGTTGACTTCTATTTTTTGCTGCTGGTTGGATTAACTTATACTTTTTTGCTGTGGGTCGCGTTTGGGTCTGGTTGATTTCTATTTCTTGCTGTGGGTCGGGTTAACTTCTACTTTTTTGCTATGGGCCGGGTTAACTTCTACTTTTTCGATGCGGGTCAGGTTTGGGCCCGGTTGACGTCTACTTTTCTGCTACAGGTCGGGTTGACTTTTACTTTTTAGCTGCGCCTAGCGCGTTGGGTTTGGGGCAGATTGATATACATTATATCCGGTTTGGGTCAGTTTCGGTCAGTCTACTGCGACTTGCGAGAAGGGTCCGGGTCGACCCGTTTTTTTAAAAAAGAAAGTCTAAGTATTTTTGAAGATAAAAACTATATGCAATAAAATCTCCATAACAGACACGTCCAAATAATTATTTAGGAATACTTTTTTATCTCCAGAATTATATAAAAAATACTAATTTGGTATAAGACTGCTTGTCTCTTTATATCTACGGTGAGTTGTAATTCAGTAAAGAATGCTTTGAAACTTATTAAAAAACATACCGGGTGTCCTTAAATGGATTTTAAAATTTAGTACTTTTCGAATGGTGACAGCTATTTTAAAAAATCTTGCAGGAGGGATATGTAAGATGTCATGAGATATTTTACTATGATTCTTGATTTTACTGTATAATAGCAGCGATAGATGGCGCTGTAAACAATGGTCGTTAGGCCTACCTCCTCTGGGAACCGATTTAGCGCCTCTTGCTTCCAGCACCATCTTCGTTGCTATTTTAAACTAAAATCAAAAATCGCAGTTAAAAAAATTATCAGGGGTAGAGTAAACAAGTGGGTAAGTGTGATCACAGATCGCACAGAGGGTTTCGTTTAATATTTCTTTCAAAACACTATCCTTTTGCAAAATCTGTTAGCTCCACAATTCGCAACTAGGGAGTGCACTCTATTCTAAACAAACGTCTGCCCGACTAAACTCCGTTTTAGAACCTATTCGCACTTATATTAGTCGAGGAAATTGGACCCATAAAACTTAAAATAGGAAAGCCCTCCTGACCAAGTGGAAATAAAATATGAAAGGCTATTGTGCATAAATTGAAAGAGTGGCCAAAGGATCGTCAAATGATATATCAGATGAGGGGTTTGGGGAAAAATTTACCCCCTCCCCTCCGGAGCCTTCAGGTGAAACTAGCTCGCTGTAGCTTAATTAGCGGCTAAGTTAGAAAAAATGCTTAAAAAACACAAGTTAGAGACCAGAGGAGTCAATAATATAAGACTTTTTGAAAAATTTATCATTTGTCGTGTGATCAGAAGTGTTCAGCTATAAGTATACAAAATTTCATATCCCCAGCTTAATTAGGGCTCAGTTAGAAATAATTGCTTATAATACAGAAGTTGAAGCCCAAAGGGTTAATTATAAGACTTTTTCAAAAATTCATATTTTGCCTTATGATCTGACGCGTTCAGCTATAAGTATGCAAAATTTCATGTCTCCAACTTAATTAGGGGCTCAGTTAGAAAGAATTGATTAAAAAACACAAGCTGGAGTCCAAAGGGTTAAATATAAAACTTTTTCGAAAAAAAAAATTATTTGTCGTGTGGTCTCAGGTGTTCTGCTGTAAGTATGCAAAATTTCATGTCTCCAATTTAATCATGGGTCTCATTTAGAAAGAATTGCTTTAAAAATATATATGGGAGCTCAAAGGGTTAAATGTAAGACTTTTTCAAGATTTTATGATCTGTCGCCTGGTCTCAGGTATTCTGCTATAAGTAGGCAAAATTTCAAATCTCCAAATTAATTATGGGCTATGTTAGAAAGAATTGCTTAAAATGCACAAGCGGGAGTCCAAAGGGTTAAATATGAAACTTTTTTCGAAATTTAATATCTGTCGTGTGATCTGAAATTTTCAGCTATTAGTATGCAAAATTTCAAGTCCATAATTCACTTAGGGACTCTGTTAAAATGAATTGCTTAAAATTCACAAGCTGGAGTCCAAAGGGTTAAATATAAAACTTTTTCCAAAAAAAAAATTATTTGTCGTGTGGTCTCAGGTGTTCTGCTGTAAGTATGCAAAATTTCATGTCTCCAATTTAATCATGGGTCTCATTTAGAAAGAATTGCTTAAAAAATATATATGGGAGCTCAAAGGGTTAAATGTAAGACTTTTTCAAGATTTTATGATCTGTCGCCTGGTCTCAGGTATTCTGCTATAAGTAGGCAAAATTTCAAATCTCCAAATTAATTATGGGCTCAGTTAGAAAAAATTGCTTAAAATACACAAGCGGGAGTCCAAAGGGTTAAATATGAAACTTTTTTCGAAATTTAATATCTGTCGTGTGATCTGAAATTTTCAGCTATTAGTATGCAAAATTTCAAGTCCCCAATTCACTTAGGGACTCTGTTAAAATGAATTGCTTAAAATTCACAAGCTGGACTCCAAAGGGTTAAACATAAAAGTTTTTCGAAATTTATTATTTGTCGTGTGATCTGAGGTGTTTAGCTATCAGAATACAAAATTGCATGCCTCCAATTTGATTAGGAATTCTGTTATAAAGGATTGCTGAAAATACACAAATTGGAGCCCAAAGGGTTAAATATAACACTTTTTCAAAGTTTTATGATTTGTTGTGTGGGCTCATGTGTTTAACTACAATAATTCAAAATTCATGTTTCTAACTTAATTAGGGACTCTATTAGAAAAAATTGTTTAAAATACACAAGTTGGAGCCCAAAGGGTTAAATATAAAACTTTTTTCAAAATTTTATGATTTGTCTTGTTGTCTCAGGTATTCAGCTATAAGTATGCGGAATTTCATGGCTCCAACCTTATTAGGGGCTGACTTAGAAAGAATTGTTTGAAATACACATGTGGGAGCCCAAAGGGTTAAATTTAAGACTTTTTCAAAATTTTAGGATTTGTCGTTTCATGTGAGGTGTTCAGCTATAAGTACTCAGAATTTCAAGTCTCCAACATGTATAGTTTCTGAGAACGGGCTCTGTGACGGACAGACAGACAGACAGACAAAGGAGTGAGACGAATAGGGTTTCGTCAGATGAACGAAACCCTAAAAAGAAAAAAAAATTCTGAAATTCAAAGAAAATTTTCTGAAAGGTTACAGCAGATGGGGGGATTCCCTTCTGGCACTAATTATTTTTGTTGCAGGTCGGGCTAACTGTTTTGGATTCGGATCGAATTCAAGCTGAGTGTAGATTCCTGCAAGCTGGGTTTGGGTTAACTTGTTTTTTTTAAAAAAATTAGTTCAGTATATTATTTCAAGTTAAAAATTATACCTATAATAATAAACGTATTGTGTGCTGTTTTCTAAAGAGACCACTGCATTTTCCCCACGACTCTTTGATGAAATTCGCTCGTCTTCGACCCTTTGATGAAATTTGCGTTTCTTCTGCAACCCTTTGACGAAATTAGTGTAATTTTGTAGACCTTTGGTAAAATTCGCGTTTTTTTCCGTGACCCTTCTACAAAATTCGCGTTTTTTCAGCGATCCTTTGGCTAAATTCGCGTTTTTAAAGCGATTCTTTGACTAAATTCGTTTTTTTTCCTACGATTCTATGAAGGAATTCGTGTTTTCTCCACGATCCTTTGACGAAATTCGCGGGTTTTTTTTTCGCGGCTATTTGACAAAATTTGCGTTTTCTCCGGGATCCATTAACGAAATTCGAGTTCTTTTCCGCTGCCTTTTGAAGAAATTCGCATTTCCTGTGATCATTTGAAGAATTTCGCATGTTTTGCGTGGTTCCCTGACCAAATTCGCGTTTTTTCTGTGATCATTCGGCGAAATTGAAATCATTTTCTGCGAACGATTGACGAAATAGATTTTTTATGGAGACCATTTATCAAAATTTGCGATTATTTGTATGTTCGAATTTTCGGATAGGTGAATTTTCTAAATTTTTGGAACCGAATGCCTTAACCCTGAAGCTGCGTATTATTATTATTATTATTATTATTATTTATTTATTTATTTTTTATCAAAATAGATTAAAAAATTGCGCATGTTTTTTATTACGCATTTCAAATCTGCACACATTTTAGAGTAAAATATGTCCCAAAATCTTTGTGAAACAGGTTTTTTTTTAATAGAATTAGATCATAAAAAAAAGATTTGCTGCGGAAATTGCGGGTTGCACAAATTTTGCCACTTTACGTTGGCCGGGGAAATCGCGGGTTGCGCAGCGAGAGGGTTAAATTTTCGGAAAATTTGGAACAATATCACCCCTGTTCCCGACATCTATAACCCTCATGCAAGTATTTTTTAATATCTGTCACCATTTGCAATTTATTGAATTTTAAAATCAGTCAGTCCATTTTAGGACACCCGGTATATTCAGTAGTTATGGGATGATGGCTGAAATTAAGCATTTAAAAAAAAGTTAAGCTGGCTTCGATATGTCAGTTAGATGTTTACCTGGGCTGAAGTTATCAGGCCCAACCCACATAAAAAAATAAAACTATTGGCCCCGCGCGGTATAAAAGCTAAAAAATCAACTCCAGCCCTGCCTGCATTTTGCCATGGAACTATTAATAAAAAGGAACTGACATATCCTTAAAATAGTGAAGCATCAACTGTAACCGCTATCGCAGGCGTTGTTTACTGTCGGTGGAAACTTCCACCAGTAGATTTATATAGAAATTTTCAACTTATTTAAATGCCTTAATATTACAAAATTTCAGTCATAAATAATGGTAGAAACAGATTTTCATTTTTACTGGTAGGAGTTTACTTTGGCAATAGTTAGGTACTGCGTTTCCGCCATATTGTGACAACCAGGGAAACAAACTGACAGTTTTACAAGGCACACTGACACCAGTAAAAACAAATAAAACTTTTTACGACATTTTTGAGAAAAATTTCCATGAATAAGACGTAGAAATATGACGAAGTTTTCTATTCAATTTTACTCGTGGGATGTTCGGCCTAGTGGTAATCAGAAACTGAAGATCCTATTTTAAAAAAGCCGCCGCCATTTTGTGACAACCTCCTCAGTTACTTCACTCGCAACTGGTAGACAGCACACTACATGTCTCCTCCTCTTTATTCATAACTCCATTCCTGTAATCTAGCAAGCTTCATTGACTTCTTAAGGTGCCTTGATCGAGATGCGGGCTCTCTCGGTTAACAATCGAGTTCCGAACTTCAATTTGGATACAGCCCTTAAAATACGCTCGTTTTAAAATAATTAATATCTCAGAAACTTATGGTATGAATTGGATAAAAATTTGCCTGTAGGCTAATTGAAGGGTGTAGAGTTCATTTATGCTGTCAGAATTGTGCGCTGCTATTGAAAAAAACAAAGTTATGGTTCGTTTTAATATGTAGATGGCCCCCTAAGCAAGTTTTATTTATATCATTTTAAAGTAGACTTTATTTTCAATCATTTGGTACCAGTAACTTTCTTCTACGATAATTTGTTGAGGAGTTAGTAGGGGGTGTTTACTTTTTTTTTTCCACGACTGTACATCTTTCTTTAATGCATCTACAAAATTATCCGTTGACACAGAAAGCTCTGACTCACTTTTAATGCGATTAGCAGTTATTATTTGTCTAGATGCCAGTTTATGGATCCTTCTATAATCTCGTTTTCTGGCCACACGAGTCCTTCCAGATCTATGTTTTGCTTTGAAAGAGTCACCCTTAGACAGTACTTAATAGACAGACTTCTTTGGTCGATTCAAAGTAGCTGAAATTTCTGCAACAGTCTTCCCTTTCGATTTCAGCTTCCATGCTTTAATTACTTCATCTGACTGAAAATTTCTAGCTCGCGGCATCTTCACTAACCGATGCTATCGCGAGGTGCACTTAAATACTTCATGCATGTGACGTCATAAGTTTGAAATATGCGTTTTTCCGTGAACATTTGCCAAAAAATCACAAAAGTGTCTAAACTTTTGCAATATGCAAATTTCACTTTTTTCAGCTAAATTAAATAATATCCTACATTAAAACCGTTATTTCTGTCCTAAAACGTTTAAAATATATTTAAAAATAAGTACAGTCATTTGTATAACCCAAGTGTTCGTATTTTTAATTTAAAGGTTAAAAATCACCAGTGTCTAAACTTTTGCTGAGGACTGTATGTACGTAAACACTACGTAAAAATATGGCTTAGACAATTACATTCAAATAAAAATCCAGTAAGATAATCAGTTTAGAATGAAAGAAACGGTTGATAACAGAAAATCATAATTTTAAAGCTCTACAAAGTAAAAAAGTAAATTTTAAAAAATGCATCTCTTACAATGCAACTTATCAAATCAAATTAAATTTCTAAAGATTTCGCTAAACAAATGTACAAAACAAATATAATTTTTACGAATGACAAATAAGTAAGATTGCAGACCAACTTGGTCTCGGGGGAAAGAATTTAGAGGAGTGCACGGGTCGTGGTCGGGCCAATAATGCTTATCATACGGGCTGAAACGAACCAAATGTTTAGCTTTTATTCCGGGCCGAGCCCCGACATGGAAATTTTGGCTAGTGCAGGCCCCTAGGAAAAATGAAGTCCAGGCCAGGCTCGATCTGGAGGAAAAAGAAGTCTGGCCCGAAACGAAGTCTGGTCCGACCCGAATCTGCAGAAAAAATTAAGATTAGGGCACGACCCGACTCTAAAAGAGAAAAGACCTGACCCAGTCTGAGTCTGAGTCTCGTGAATTTAAAGTGGCGCGACCCGGGCCGGGTCGCGCCGGGCTCGAGCTCCGCCCCAAGTCATTTCCCGTGAGGATGCATAATGTCATTTTACAAATCCTTTATTAGCCCAAGGGGGGGGGGCGATCGCCCCTTCGCCCCCCCCCCCCCCTTAGATCCGCCATTGAAGAGAGGCAAATTTGAATGAAAATGGCAATTTGAATTTTGGCATTACAGCTGTTTGAACAAACAAATTTAGCTTCAATTTTAAAATGCAGCTATTAAACTTTATATAATTGGTGTTTAGTTATACAAAATTTAATTGGTACAAATAAATATTAGCATCACCTTTTTAAACCAAATGTTAGTCCAATATGCGAATAAAGTTCATAATTGAAATGAAACTATTGACAATCAAAGTAGTATTAATAGGCCTCAATTTAGGTAACTTAAGGTGCTTAATGGGGTACTTAATAGGGGTGGAGATCTGCATGGGCCCAGGCCTAGCCCGAGACCCAGCAAAATACAGACAAATTTTCAAACGGGCCGGGCGGAAAAAAAAAAAAAAAAAAAAAAAAAAAAAAAAAAAAAAACGGGCTATTTGGACCGATATTAAATTTTAAAAAAATAAGCGAAGCCGACAAAATATGAAAAATTTTCAATGGACCTGGCTGGGCCGAGAATAAGTTGTAAATGGGCTGCCCGAGCCAGTGTTAGTTTGACAACATCAATACAGAAATTTAACACGTCCAGCGCAGAGCTCATCAGACAATTACATCGCGGTTTTTTTTTTTTTTTTTTTTTTTTTTTTTTTTGTGAAAATAATAAAAATAGTGATAATGAACTTTTGTTAACAGAATCTTTGGAAATATATACTTTAATAAATTAGAGATATATTTTTAAAAATCTACTTTTTTTTTTACTTTCTCCACAAGAAGAAAGTATTGGATTGATGAAAATTTTCTAATTCCGGTTTTCGACGGATTTACACGTTTTAGGGGTCAGAGATCCTGAAAAACATGTTTTTACAAAATGCCTGTCTGTGAGTCAATCTGTCTGTGTGTGACACAAATTTTGTGGGCGCTCTATCTCAAGAACTAATGCACGGAATTTAATAAAAATTTATATTCAGTTAGTAAATTGGTGCTGATTAGTTTTTGGTGCAAACCGCTCAACAGGTGTACGATTTCCGCAATGGCTCTATCTCAAGAACTAATGCACGGATTTTCATGAAACTTCAGATTCAGTTAGTCCTTGATATGAGTTGATGTTTACTATGTTTTGGTGTAAATCGCTTAGCAGGTGGCGCTGATATACATCATATTTCCTGATTTCCGCAATGGCTGTATCTCAAGAACTAATGCGTGGATTTTCATCAAACTTCAGATTCAGTTAGTCCTTGATATGAGTTGATGTTTAGTACGTTTTGGTGCAAATCTCCGAACAAGTGGCGCTGTTGTACATCATTGTTCTTGATTTCCACAATGGCTCTATCTCAAGAACTAATGCGTGGGATTTTAATCAAACTTCAAATTCAGTTACCAAGTTGACTTAAGTTGTTGCTTATTAGGTTTTAGTATATATAGCCCGATAGGTGGCGCTGCTATGCAGATATTTTTAGGATTTACGCCACAGCTCTACTCAAAAAGTAATGCACGAATTTTCACGAAACTTCAGATTCAGTTAGAAGTTGACATAAGTTAAGTTTAAATATGTATGCAGTATTATTTAAAAGGATCTTGATCGTATGTTAAGAAGAATAAGATTTTTTTTGTAGAAATTCAGTCGGGCTGGGCCCGGCGATTTCATAGATTTTAACACAGACTGGGCCGGACTGGAAACTGCGAAAATATAAACGGGCCGGGACAAAATAGCTTTCTTTCGGGCCCGGGCTGGAAATTTTACCCGTGCAGACCTCTAACAGGGGTACATTTTTTTTTTTATTTATAGGATAAATTTAATTTGATATCTGAAATTTTAGACCCAAGACCATATACATGAGCTATAAATGGGCAGAATATTATGTTAACATAATTGTTTTTCATTTAATTATGATACATAAAGGTTTTTAAATATCCTAGGGAATTCCGGTACCTATGTGAAATGACCATTTATACATTTGTATGCCATGACTAGTGGTCGTAAGTAGAGGGCTACCAATAACGAAACTACAGGAGTCGCTATTTTTACTTTCTACTATCTTTATAAGAAGAAAGTGTTGGATTCGTGAAAATTTTCGACTTCCGGTTTTCGACGGATTTACACGTTTTAGGAGTCAGAGATTCCAAAACACATGTTTTTACAAAATGTCTGTCTGTCCGTCTGTATGTGACACAAATTTTGTGGGCGCTCTATCTCAAGAACTAAAGCACGGAATTTAATAAAAATTTATTTTCAGGTAGTCCCTGATATAAATTGGTGCTGATTAGTTTTTGGTGTAAATCACCCAATAGGTGGCGCTACTACGCTGCATTTTGCAGGATTTCCGCAATAGCTCTATCTCAAGAATTTGATGCACGGATATTTATAAAACTTCAGATTCAGTTAGTCCTTGATATGAGTTGGTGCTGTTTACGTTTTGGTGTAAATCGCCCAACAGGTGGCGCTGCTATGCTACATTTTGCAGGATTTACACGATTTCCGCAGTAGCTCTATCTCAAGAACTAATGCACACATTTTCATCAAACTTCAGATTCAGTTAGTCCTTGATATGAAATGATGCTGACTACGTTTTGGTGAAAATCGCCCAATAGGTGGCGCTGCTGTGCTGCATTTTGCACGATTTTCTCAATAGCTCTATCTCAAGAACTAATGCACGAATTTTCTTCAAGAACTAATGCACGAATTTTCATCAAACTTCAGATTCAAATATACCTTGATTAATATTGCTGCTGATTATGTGTTGGTGTAAATCGTTCAACAGGTGGCGCTGCTATGCTGCATTTGTCATGATTTGCGCAATAGCTCTATCTCAAGAACTAATGCACGAATTTTCCCCAAACTTCATATTCAGTTAGATGTTCCCATAAGTTGATGATGATTAGATTCTTATCTATAGGTGGCTTGATTTCAGCTATAGTCATATCTCAAGAACTAATGCACGGAATTTCATCTTTTTAGAATCCTCATTATGATCATAGACTGTCATTTAATTTTGGCACAGTGAAAACGAATTTTAAGGTATTGACATGCATGAGATAGAAGAAAGTTTTGGGATTGGTACATCCGACTAGTTTACAGTAGTTTGTGTTGTAGCTCGCTATATTTTGAACAATGCAATGTCGTGAGTAGCACGATATAAACAACCAGTAGGTTGTGGTGGTGCTGATGCTACTTTTAATGTTACTTCAGGGTGGGGGGAACAGTCATTCTAAAAATCGTAATTCTGCAATATGTGTTCGGCTCAACAATTTACTAATCTCAGATTCAATGTTTAGCAATGCACCGCATGAAGTTAGATTTTTCCATTGGCACTTGTTGGTAAAACCTAGATCTACAACCCAAATTTGATACTAACAAAAGAACTACATGAGGTGCTAGTCGCTGATTTTCATAAGAGTGGTATCGTTGGAAAGATCGTGTCGTGAAACAAAAATCCAATGGAACAACCCATCCGAAATGAACACAGCAGGAGCTGCAAGGTAATTTGCACATGGAAGAAACGTACTGTTTGACATGGAATGTTATGAATGGGGACTTATTAACACAGAAAAAGACCGCTATACCACAAATGTTGCGATCAGTAAAGGCGTTGCAGGCCATATATGACAGAAGGTCCATTTATGACATTTGGCTGATCGCTTGATTATTGGTGAAAGCGGATGTCAGTGGAAAAGTGCTTAAAGCATAGGGACTCTTCACACCAGGCACATTTAATAAACGGTTGGGTGTTACATCTGTTACAAGTTTTGGCTGTTACTGTAAAACATATTGCCTCACAGATCTGAAGCTTGGTATTTTAATACGTAGCAATGCCTTTTGGAAAACGTATGGGCGCATGTCTTCAAATGCAAGGGCAGAAATTTGGTTGTGCATCAAAAGATGCAATTTCACTATAGCTTCCCCTGTAGTCAAATCTTCTCCACCACATATAAGCTGATGAGTTTTGGAAAACTCCGTCATACGCTTGATTATAAGTTTGTAGTTATGAAAAGTTTCAACATCAAGGGGCTGAAGATAGTTCGTTTTACCTCTAGGTATAATCATGACTTAGACGTTTTCCCCAAATTTTCTGTGAAGTTCAGGATTTACATGGCTTACCCACTCATTCAAGATGAGGAAGATCTTCTCTTCATATATAGATTTTTTAACATTTCGAAACACAATTCAGTCATCTGCTTTCGGGGCCGAAACTAAGGGGGGAGGTGGCATGCGCCCGGGAGCCAAATGAAGATTTTGTTTGTCGATTTTTCTCACGTCTATGTTTAGCACGGTATTGTTATATTCGTCCTGCCTGGAGTATGCCAAAGCATAGAAGAATCTAAGAATGATATGGCATAAGGTTCCTGTATAAAGCAGACTTTTTCGATTCCGTTTTCAAGATTTCAATGAATTAATATTTGAGAAAGCAGATTACGTGGTTCAGTATTACATATTTTATGATTAAATATTTTAAAATAAGTCGGTTATTATAAAATTAGTAAATTTCTCTTTGTAAATATACTTTGCGGAGGAGGGGGTGGGGGCGCCAAAATCCATATTTGCCTTGGGTGCGAAAAACGCCAGTTTCGACCCTGACTGTTTTGATGTTTTCTCTGAAGTGGAGCTGGCTACTAGGACATTGGGATAATGCAGCTGTTGTAGACGTTTTTTCCACTTGTGGCCCAATTTTGCCTTGCAAAGAACTCTTCTTAAATACATGAGTTGAACAGTATCAGCATTCTCCTGTCGTTCCAACCATTTCATGGCTGTTTTCAAACATTCAAAGCCTTTGTTGTGTATTGGGCCTGGATCATTTTCATTTTCCTCTATTTCTTTTTCATCTTGAATAGATGATACAATCTCATCATCATTTAAAATCTGATATCCAGGAACACCCGTGTCACTATTTAACCATGACCATTTAACTTTTCCAATTTCAAGGGCGGTCCTGAAAAAAAATTTCAGACCAAAAGAAGGGGTGTTCAGGTAATTGGAGAGTTCGGTTAATTGAAGTTTGGATAATCAGCATTCATATTCATTGATGGAAGAGTTGCATCTTTCTATGTTTAGTATTAATCATTTCTTTTTCACTCTCTCCATGCAAAGAACAGGTTTACTGCTCGTTACAAATATATGGGGCATTCTCACAATCTTTTGACCTTTATGTCCCTGAATAATAATTTTTATTTTAGTACATGCTCTTGTGTGTGTGTGTGTGTTTTAATTTCATATACTGGGAAACATCCCATTGCATGATTGCATAACAATATTAACGAGATAAATAAGTTTTGGACGATGTTGGGGGTCCAAATACCAGGAAAACTCCTATACCGTCCCATGTCCCTGATTTTTAAGTTTGGAGCTGTCTAACAATAAAAATAATTCGATGTAATTTTTTTCCGAAACTGGAACTATTGATTTATATAAATATGTAGCAAAAAATTAACCCCATATTAGCACACATTTTTAGGGTTGTTGTTATTTTTTATACTCTGTCCCTGGGTTTTAGATTCCTTACCGTCCCTCTTCTAAAATTATACAGAAAATCACTTCAGGTGCAGCCACAGAAATTTTTTCAAGTTTTTTCTCATGCAAAAGTATTCTAGAGAAAGAATGTCTAAAATTCTTTGACAGGAAATTTACTGCAGAATTTAAATGAGCATTTAAATATCAATTTCAAGCATCGTGGCTTTATTGTAGTCTTACCGTCCCCAAGGTTAATTCCTGCACTTTTCGAGGTAAATTATTTTTTTTTCTAATTTAATCAATGTAAATAACTGTTTCTAAAAATCAATGAACATTGTGGCTACCACTTAGTCTTAACACGATTTGCCTAAAATAGGTGGCAATTTTCCTTACCGTTCCATCCTTAACGTCTCCTTTTTTCCCATTTCGTCCCTTTTTTCCTATACCGTCCCCTTCTTTAACACCCCTTTTAGACAATGTTATACCAAAATTTTGTACTAAAAATACTACATCGTTATTATTTCTTATTTGAATGTCCTGTGGGTACTATGCAAATTCATTATAAGT
Organism: Maratus speciosus; assembly: GCA_963932465.1. Taxonomy (NCBI): domain Eukaryota; kingdom Metazoa; phylum Arthropoda; class Arachnida; order Araneae; family Salticidae; genus Maratus; species Maratus speciosus. The sequence continues at coordinate 515,511,781 of OZ010789.1, read as the reverse complement.
AAAAATTTAAAAGAAAATAAAAAGTTATAGTGGTAAAATGGTAAGGAAAAATAAACTCGCAAGTTTAACTTAAACCTCAGTTAAATTAAAAAAAATTTCGCTGCGACCATTTTTTCTTTATTTTGAATCATTAAGGCATTCGTCTATCAGATTAAAATATTATTTTAGCAAGTTTAATTTCACCAGATTTTTATTCCCGAAAGTCAAAAGATTGTAAGTCCCCATATCTGTTATTTGCTTTTTTTTTTATAATAATAAAAAATCTCATTCATCGATCTGATAAAGCTTTCATTTTAAAAATAATGTAGGTCTAAGCATAAGTATTAAATCAACAATACTTACTTTCAGATTTACTGCTACATAATAAATCACGATAAATTCAACAAAAATTCAAATTGGGGATACTAAATCTATCTCCATATTAACAGAAATACCAAAAAATTATCGAATTTTACAGCAGAGAAATCTTCTTATATTTTGTATATTATTTCTAAAGCTTTTAAAACAAGAAAAAAGAAGATAATACTTAATTTCAATGCACTGAAAACGCATAGTTAAAACAATTTTCTTTTAATTTTCCCATTACAATTGTGAAAGTATTAGGTTTACTTTATTCTAAAATCCCAAAATGTTTCACATTGACTGACGAAATCGTTCCGATCTGAATTATTTTATACAAAACTAAATATATCTGTTTCAAAGCTTCATGTTTGTCAGATTTTTATTAATTAGACGTAATGCATATGTTTATTAGAATACAAAAATAAATTAATTTCAAATGTCATCGTAAACCATACCAATAAATTTCAATTTGAAATCCTAACAAAGAATCTTTTGTTGGATAATTGGAATTAAGTTAAAAAATTCCACCTATTATTAAATTCAAGCCTGTAATTTTACAAAGCTAATAGATGTGCCAATTTCTACAAAAAGAAAAAAAAAAATCAGGGCTCTAATTTGGTACTTATAAATTCATTTTAAAATTAACATAAAGTCAGAAAATGATTTAAACTAATTTATTTAAACTAATTTCATTTTACAAATTTTAATTATGGGTATAACAATATAAAACTGATAAGATGCATCAAAAGCAGCTAAATCTTACCAGATAATCATTGAAAATATTTCATTTATTTTTCTTTTACAAACAATATGATGGACCAAACCTTTCCCTATCCTTCTCTCATATACATATAACCATTATAAAACAACACGAATTTATCATCTATAAATGGGAAAAAGAAAATAAAAAACGAAGTTTATATATACAGTAAAACCTCCCTAAAGCGACCACGTTCCGTTCCAATAAAAAATGGTCGCACCGAGAGGTAGTCTCTTAATGGAGATCATGTTTAAATCTAGACTCTAATTGTTGAAAAAGATAACAATTAATGTTATTAAAATTTATTTTTCACATTAGGAAAAAATATGAAAATTTAAGTATCAAAACAAAAGCTAATTACGTAAGTTAATTAGTGCAGAGTTAAAAAATGGATACATTTACGTTTGCTTTGATTTTACGGTTTTATTTTCTATAACTTTTATTTCCAAGTCCTTTTGAAGTTCAGTAAATAAATGCAATTTTTTTTTTTTTGGACGGGAACAAATTATGACAATTTCATTAATTTATCTATTTCTTTGAGAGTTTCCTGACAAAATAATGCAGGGGAGTTTATTGACCGTCATCCTTACTTTGTCATCAGAGTTAAATTCATTGCCTAAAAAGGCACAAAGGGGTTTAAACACTTAAAAGTTACCAGAATAAATAACAATTCTAAACTTAGTTTAGAAGTTTGATGAATAATGCGCTCTCCGGAATTATTATTCTAATAAAACCTTCTTCAAGCGACCAGAAAAAAAATTGTTTCATTTTCTTCAAAGAAATTGGCCGCTCATGGAGGGAGTTCAACTGCGGTGGTCTCTGAATAGAGGTAAAATTAGTATTGAGCCTTTGGGAATAAATTTCGTTCCATGAAAAAAACGGTCGTTCAGGGAGGTGGTCGCACAGGGAGGTTTCACTGTAATATATACATACACACAGTAGAATCTTGTCACAACAAATGTCACTTTAACAAATTTTTCTGTTTAATGAATATTATTTGGCTTAGAAAAAAATCCTATACTTTGTCATTATGAATATACAGTAAAATCAGTCTAAGGCGGACTCTGTGTAAGCCGGAAATCTGTCTACCGCGGAAAATTTTTAAAGTCCCGGCGAACCCATAGAAAATAACATTAATTATTGCTGCATCAGCCGGAATCTGCCTAACGCGGAAACGGAAAGAGTTTTAAGTTCCCTCCGAAAACAAGATTTTGCATAAGGCGGAAAATAGGATATTTTAAAAATGAAAGGCATTTCGTTTATGAAATTTTAAAACTGATATATATACGTCAAATACTCAATTTCGAGCATAAAAATTAAATTCCGTAATACTTTTAAAAAGTAAATACAAAGGAACAGAAACTGTTTAAATTTTAAGGAATTCTTGCTTATGCCATTTTTACTTTCTTCTATCTTCAATAGAAGAAAGTATTGTAATCGAAATTTTTTTCGACTTCCGGTTTTCGACGGATTTACATGTTTTAGGGGTCAGAGATCCCGAAAAACATGTTTATAGAAAATGTCTGTCTGTCCGTGTGTCTGTCGCCATTGTACCAATGGCGGATCTAAGGGGGGGGGGCGAGGGGGCGATCGCCCCCCCACCCTTGGGCAAAAAAAAGGGTTTCAAAACGGCATTATGCATCCTCACTTAAAATGACTTGGGGTGAAGCTCGAGCCCGGCGCGACCCGACCCGGGTCGCGCCACCAGTTTAAATCCACGAGACTCGGCCTGGGTCAGGTCTTCTCTCATTTAGAGCCGGGCCGTGCCCTGATCTTAAAATTTTCTGCAAATTCAGGTCTCTTCCTAGAGGTCAGCATTTGCCAAAATTTCCAGCTCGAGTCTCGTCCCGGAATAAAAGCTAAACGTTCGGTCCGTGTCAGGCCGTATGATAAACAGCATTGGCCCGATCGCGACCCGTGTACTTCTCTAAATTTGTTTCCCCGAGCCCAAGTTGTTCTGGCATCTTACTTATTTGTTGTCCGTAAAATTTATGTTGTACATTTGTTTAGCGAAATCTTTAAAAATTTAATTTGATTTGATAAATTACAGAGATGCATATTTAAAAATCTACTTTTTTACTTTCTTTTATCTTTACAAGAAGAAAGTATTGGATTCGTGAAAATATTCGACTTCTGGTTTTCGAAGGATTTATACGTTTTAGAATGTCCTGAACACGATTGGATGGTTTTTAGAAAATGTTTGTCTGTCACTCTGTCACTCTGTGAGTCTGTATGTGACAAAATTTTTGTGGGCGCTCTATCTCAAGAACTAATGCACGGAATTTCACAAAACTTTAGTTTCAGTTAGACCTTGATATAATCTGGTCCTGATTAGTTTTTAGTGAAAATCGCCCGACAGGTGGCGCTGCTATGTGGCATGGTTCATGATTTCTGCAATAGCAATATCTCAGGACTTACTCAACGGATTTTCATAAAACTTCAAATTCAGTTAGTCCAGGATATAGTTAGGTGCTGATTACAATTTGGTAAAAATCGCCCAACAGGTGGCGCTGCTATGCTGCATTATTCGAGATTATCGCAATAGTTTTATCTCAAGAAAAAATGCACGAATTTTCATTAAACTTCAGATTCAGGGAGTCCCTGATATAAATTATTGCTATTAATACATGGAAATTATTCCAGAGAGAAAACATTCGCCTTGCATACAATATTTCAAATGAAAATCAAATTTCAATGTAATTGCTTAAAAGGCGCAAAGGCCAACATAGTGAAAAAGATTCCAAGCCGGGACTCGAACCCGGGCCATCAGTATAGCGCACTGACGTTCTACCGACTAAACCACTTGGAACGATACCTAGCTCGGAAAATTTCTCACTATTATATGTTGGCAAGGCTACAAACGCAGCACAAGATGGAATATTTATAGTGAGTCACCGACCTGGGACAAACACGAAACATAATTAAATCCAGCATCGATAGAAATTATATTAATACATGGAAATTATTCCAGAGAGAAAACATTCGCCTTGCATACAATATTTCAAATGAAAATCAAATTTCAAAGTAATTGCTTAAAAGGCACAAAGGCCAACATAGTGAAAAAGATTCCAAGCCGGGACTCGAACCCGGGCCATCAGTATAGCGCACTGACGTTTTACCGATTAAACCACTTGGAACGATACCTAGCTCGGAAAATTTCTCACTATTAAATCCTTTTCACTATGTTGGCCTTTGCGCCTTTTAAGCAATTACTTTGAAATTTGATTTTCATTTGAAATATTGTATGCAAGGCGAATGTTTTCTCTCTGGAATAATTTCCATGTATTAATATAATTTCTATCGATGCTGGATTTAATTATGTTTCGTGTTTGTCCCAGGTCAGTGACTAACGATAAATATTCCATCTTGTGCTGCGTTTGTAGCCTTGCCAACATATAATAGTGAGAAATTTTCCGAGTTAGGTATCGTTCCAAGTGGTTTAGTGGATAGAACGTCAGTGCGCTATACTGATGGCCCGGGTTCGAGTCCCGGCTTGGAATCTTTTTCACTATGTTGGCCTTTGCGCCTTTTAAGCAATTACTTTGAAATTTGATTTTCATTTGAAATAAATTATTGCTGTTTAATTTTTGGTGTAAATCGCCCAATAGGTGGCGCTGCTGTGCTGCATTTTTCACGATTTCCGCAATAGCTATATCTCAAGAACTAATGCATGAATTGTCATCAAGCTTTAGATTAAGTTACTTCCTGGTATAAATTGGTCCATATTAGTGTTTGGTGTAAATCACCTAACAGGTGGCGCCGCTATGCAGAATTTTTTTCTTTGTAGAGCTTTAAAATTCGGATTTTCTTTTATCATCCGTTTCTTTCATTCTAAACTGATTTTCTTACTGGATTTCCATTTGAATGTATTTGTCTAAGTAATGATTTTTACATAGTTTTTATGTACATAATTGCCTAAATAGTCATTAATATTAATGTTTTTCTGTATTCATGATTTTCGAACATAATGTAAAATAAAATATGAGCATAAGTAAGTGTGCTTTAATGAATAATTGTAATTGCAAAATGCAGGCTGGGCTGGAGTTGATTTTTTTAGCTTTTATACCGGGCTAATAATTTTTTTTTTTTTTTTTTTTTTTTTTTTTTTGTGGGTTGGACCTGGAAATTTCAGCCCTGGTAAACCTCTAACTGACATATCGAAGCCAGCTTTAATTTTTTTTTAAATATGCTTCTTTCAGCCATCATCCCATATAGCTACTGAATACACTGGGTGTCCTAAAATGGACTGATTGATTTTAAATACAATTCAATAACTTGCAAATGGCGACAGCTATATAAAAAAAAATACTTGAAGGAGGGTTATGTAAGATCTCAGGAGCAGGGGTGATTGTGTTCCAAATTTACCGAAAATTTAATCCTCTCACTGCGCATCCCGCTATTTCCATGGCCAACGTAAAAGTGGCAAAATTTGCGCAACCCGCAATTTCCGCAGCAAACCATTTTTTTTATGATCTAATTCTATTTAAAAAAGAAACTCTTTCACAAAGATTTTGGACATATTTGAAGTCTAAAATATATACAGATTTGAAATATGTAATAAAATAAAGGCGCAATTTTTGTCCGAAAATTCGGACATAAAAATAATTGCGAATATTGACAAATGGTCGCCGCAAAAAATCCATTTCATCAATCGTTCACAGAAAATAACTTCAATTTCGCCAAAGAATCGCGGAAAAAACGTGAATTTGGTCCAAGAGGCGCGGAAAAGGCGCGAATTTGGTCAAAAGGCCACGGAAAAACGCGATGTACTTCAAATAATCACGGAAATCCCGAATTTCGTCAAAGGATCGAGCAAAAAACGCGAATTTTGTCAAACAATCGCGAGAAAAGCGAATTTCGTCAAAGGATTGCGAAAAATGCTAATTTTATCAAAGAATCGCGAAAGGAACGCGAATTTCCTCATAGGGTCTCAAAAAAACTCAAATTTCGTCAAAGGATCGCGGAGAAAAGCAAATTTCGTTAAAGAATTGCTTAAAAAGCGCGAATTTCGTCAAAGGATCGCTGAAAAAAGGCAATTTTCGTCAAATGATCGCGAAAAAAAACACAAATTTTGTCAAAGGGTGGAGGGAAAAAAACGTGAATTTTATCGAAGGGCTGCAAAATTACACTTATTTCATGAAAGAGTTGCGGAAGAAACGTAAATTTTGTCAAAGAATAATGGAAGAAATGTGAATTTCATCAAACAGCTACGGAAAAACGCGAATTTTATCGAAGGGCTGGGAGAATAGGCGAATTTCGTCAAAAAGTTGCGAAAAAAACGCGAGTCGCGGAAAAAATACAGTGCTCTCTTTGGGAAACAGCACACATACATACACCTATGTTTATTATTATAGGTATAATTTTGAATCTGAAATAATATACTGAACTAACTTTTGAACAAAATGGTTTAACCCAAACCGAGCTTGCATGAATCTACACTCAGCCTCAAATCGACCCAGATCGAAAACGGCTAACTCGACCTGCAACAAGAATAATTAGTGCCAGAAGGGAATCCCCACCCCTCTGCTCTAACATTTCAGATTTTTTTTTTTAAACTGAGAATCACCCCTGATCAGGAGTTTTTTCAGTTTAGAATAGAAAACAGATGGCGCTGCAATCAATAGGCGCTAAATCGGTGCCCGATTTAACAACTATTGTTTGCAGTGCCATCTACCGCTGCTATTGTAAAGTAAAATCAAGAATCGCAGCAAAAAATCTCATGCCATCTTATATAACGCTCCTGCAAGATTTTTTTAAATTGCTGTCACCATTTGCAAGTCACTGAATTTTAAAATCAGTCAGTCCATTTTAGGACACTCGGTATGTTTTTTAATAAATTTCAAAGCATTTTTTTACTTTCTTCTATCTTTACAAGAAGAAAGTATTGGATTCGTGAAAAATTTCGACTTCCGGTTTTCGACGGATTTATACGTTTTAGAATGCCCAGAACACGATTTGATGGTTTTTAGAAAATGTCTGTCTATCACTCTGTGAGTCTGTATGTGACAAAAATTTTGTGGGCGCTCTATCTCAAGAACTAATGCACGGAATTTCACAAAACTTTATATTTAGTTAGACCTTGATATAAACTGGACCTGATTAGTTTTTGGTGAAAATCGCCCAACAGGTGGCGCTGCTATGTGGTAATTTTCACGATTTCTGCAATAGCTATATCTCAAGAATTACTGCACGGATTTTCATAAAACTTCAGATTCAGTTTGTTCAGGATATAGTTTGGTGCTGATTACTTTTTTGTGAAAATCGCCCAACAGGTGGCGCTGCTATGCTGCATTATTCATGATTATCGCAATAGCTCTAACTCAAGAAAAAATGCACGAATTTTCATCAAACTTCAGATTCAGTTAGTCACTGATATAAATTAGCGCTGTTTAATTTTTGGTGTAAATCACCCAACAGGTAGCGCTGCTGTACTGCATTTGTCACGATTCCCGCAAGAGCTGTATCTCAAGAACTATTGCACGGATTTTCATCAAACTTCAGATTTAGTTAATCCTTGACATGAATTGACGTATAAATTAGAGCTGTTTAATATTTGGTGTAAATCGCTCAACAGGTGGCGCTGCTATGCTGTATTTTTGGCGATTTCCGCAATAGCTTTATCTCAAGAACTAATGCTTGGATTTTCAACAAACTTCAGATTCAGGTACACCTTGATATCATTTAGTGCTGCTTATTTTTGGTGTAAATCGCTCAACAGGTGGCGCTGCTATGCTACATTTTTCAGAATTTCCGCTATAGCTCTATCTCAAGAACTAATGCACGAATTTTCATCCAACTTCAAATTCAGATATACTTTGGTATGAATTGGTGCTAAATCGTTGTTATTTCTTGTACTATTTAAATGATTTAATTGACGTGATTTATATAGAAGAAAGTTTTGTGATGGCCACAACATACTAGTTTTTTTTTAATTACAACTCATCTTAGATATAAAGAGATAAGCGGTCTTATAACAAACTAGTATTTTTTACATAATCCTGAAGATTAAAAAGTATTATTAAATAATTGTTTGGGCGTGTCAGTTATGGATCTTTTACTTTACCTTTTATCTTCAAAAATATTTAGACTTTCTTTTCAAATTCGGGTCGGCCCGAACCCTTCTCGCAAGAGTGAAAACCAAATCAGAAACTGACCCAAACCGGAAGTAATGTATGCAAATCTGCCCCAAACCCAATGCGCTAGAGCGCAGCTAAAAATTAGAAGTCAACCCGACCGCAGCAGAAAAGTATAAGTATACCGAACCCAAACCCGACCCGTAGCAAAAAGTAGAAGTCAACCGGACCCAAATGCGATCCACAGCAAAAAATTATAGTCAACCGGACCCAAGCCCGACCTACAGCAAAAAGTAGAAGTAACACGACCCGCAGTGAAAAAAATTAGCCCCGACCCGCGCATCAGATTGGAGTCTCCAAATTTCTAAAATCGTCCCCCCCTTGAGGACTCTCCAGATCCGCCCTTGCATTGTACCATCAAAAAGTGTATGAAGTTATGCATAGAATTGAACCAAATTTTTATGTTAAGTTTTTGGCTATGGCAAGCAGATCCTCCTTGAATTTGGAAAAAATTCGCCGGTAGGGGCGCTGTAATAGCGATTTTGAATATTGTACCACCCAAAAGTATATGAAGTTATGCATAGAACTGAACCAAATTTTTATTTTAAGTTTTTGGATATGGCAGGTAGGTCCTCCCTGAATTTGGAAAAAATTCGCCGGTAGAGGGCGCTGTAACAGCGATTTTGAATATTGTACCATCCAAAAGTATATGAAGTTATGCATAGAATTGAACTAAATTTTTATTTTAAGTTTTTGGTTATGGCAGGTAGGTGCTCCCTGAATTTGGAAAAAAATTCGCCGGTAGAGGGCGCTGTAACAGCGATTTTTGTGCGATTTTGAATATTGTACCATCAAAAAGTGTATGAAGTTATGCATAGAATTGAACCAAGTTTTTATTTTAAGTTTTTGGATATGGCAGGTAGGTCTTCCCTGAATTTGGAAAAAATTCGCCGGTAGGGGGCGCTGTCACAGCGATTTTTGTGCGATTTTGAATATTGTACTATCCAAAAGTGTATGAAGTTATGCATAGAATTGAACCAAATTTTTATTTCAAGTTTTTGGCTTTGGCAGGCAGATCCTCCCTCAATTTGGAAAACATTCGCCGGTAGGGGCCGCTGTAACAGCGATTTTGAATATTGTACCATCCAAAAGTGTATGAAGTTATGCATGGAATTGAACCAAATTTTTATTTTAAGTTTATGGCTATGACAAGCAGCACCTCCCTGAATTTGGAAAAAATTTGCCACTAGGGGGCGCTGTAATAGCGATTTTGCATATTGTACCATCGAAAAGTGTATGAAGTTACGCATAGAATTCAACCAAATTTTTATTTTAAGTTCTTGGCTATGGCAAGCAGGTCCTTCCTTAATTTGGAAAAAAAATGCGGGTAGGGGGCGCTGTAATAGCGATTTTTGTGCCATTTTGAATATTATACCATCGAAAAGTGCATGAAGTTATGCAGAGAATTGAGCCAATTTTTTTGCGTTTCTTTTAGGTAGCTTTCATTAAAAAAAGCTACCTATTGCAGCCGTTCGGAGGAAAGAGATTAAAAAAAATTTTGGTATATTTTCATCGATCATGACCCCCACACCAAGAAACCACCCTCCGTTCAAAAGTTGATATATATATATATATATATATATATATATATATATATATATATATCCATATATAATATATATATATGATCTTTGTCATACTGTAACTCTCGTATTTATGAACCTATTTGGATGAAACTCGGTGTGTACATAGTACATACCAATGTCTCGACCGAGTTCGTTGGCCAGCTTCATCCGCCATCTTGTTTCAAAATGGCGGCCATTTAAATTTTTTAAAAAAATTTAAAATTTGAAATGTGGTACTAAAAAATTAAAAATTGAAAAATATTTTTTTCTTGTGTATTTGACCTCGATACAAAGATTACGGAGCAGTTTTTGTTTTGTCTATACCTTAAAAAATGGCTGAGTTATAGAACTTTCAATTTCTAGCGAGGCTGACATTTTGAAACGACCTGATATTTATCACGCGATAACAGGCGTATTTATGAACCGATTTAGATGAAACTCGGTGTGTACATAGTACATACCAAAGTCTCCACCGAGTTCGTTGGCCAGCTTCATCCGCCATTTTGTTTCAAAATGGCGGCCATTTACATTTTTTTCTTATGTGTTTGACCTTGATACAAAGATTTCGGAGCAGTTTTTGTTTCGTCTATATCTTAAAAAAGTCCTTCCGGCCAGTGCCGGGAGGAAGAGGTAGCTTTCATAATCCTTATTTAAAAAAAGCCAACTTATATCATGCAAACACACGAAGTTCAATTTAGTGGAAACCGAATATAGGAGATTCAATTACTAATTTTTATCAATATAATGATTGAGAATTTCGCGAAATTAGTCAGCTTTATCCAAGCTGCTTTTCTTTAAAGTAACTTATATTTGGCTGCCAAATTCGGCAATTTCTTAAAGTGCCTGTCATTTTAAGACAACATGGTGGATGAGGCTAAGCAGTGAACTTGGTCGAGACCTTAGTAATTGCTGTGCACATGCTCACTCACATCGGAATCGGTTAATATATAGGAGTGCTGTCGCATACAAAATATCAGATTTTTCAAAATGTCACCCACAATCGAAATTGAAACTGCTATATCTGAGCCATTTTTTAAGGTAAGACAAACAAAAAATGCTCCTGAATCCTTATATCAAGATCAAATACTTAAGAAAGAAACCTTTTTCAATTTCTAATTTTTTTGCACCCCACTTTAAATATATATATATATTTTAATTTAATGGCCGCCATTTTGAAACAAGATGGCTGATGAATCTGGCCAGCGAACTTGGTCGAGGTGTTGATGTATACTATCCACATGCCTTCTTACATCGAAATAGGCGAATATGTGTGTTATCGCGTGACAAATACAAGATCGTTTCAAAATGTTAGCCATGCTAGAAATTCAAAGTGCTATAAATCAACCATTTTTTAAGATATCAACAAAAGAACAAATTTTCAGAAACAAAAACTGCTCCGGAATCTTTGTATCAAGGACAAACACATAAAAAAAATCTTTTTCATTTTCCAATTTTTTAATACCTCATTTTGAATTTTAAATTTAATTTTTTTTAAATGGCAACCCTTTTGAAACAAGATGGCGAATGAAGCTGGCCAACGAACTCGGTCGAGACATTGGTATGTACTATGTACAGACCAAGTTACATCCAAATAGGTTCATAAATACGCCTGTTATCGCGTGACAAAAATCAGGTCGTTTTAAAATGTCAGCCACAAGAGAAATTCAAAATGCTATTACTCAGCCATTTTTTTTTAGATATAGACGAAAGAAAAACTGTTCCGGAATCTTTGTATTAAGGTCAAACACATACAAAAAAAATCTTTTTCATTTTCCAATTTTTTGGTATCTCATTTAAATTTTTTTATTTTTTAATTTCTTTAAATGGCCGCCATTTAGAAACAAGATGGCGGATGAAGCTGGCCAACGAACTCGGTCGAGATATTTGTATGTACTATGTACACACCAAGGTACATCCAAGTCGGTTCATAAATACGCCTGTTATTACGTGAGAAAAATCAGGAAGTTTCAAAATGTCAGCCACGCTAGAAATTCAAAATGCTATAACTCGGCCATTTCTTAAGATATAGACGAAACAAAAACTGCTCCCGAATCTTTTTATCAAGGTCAAATACATAAGAAGAAAATATTTTTTCAATTTTCAATTTTTGGTACCACATTTCAAATTTAAATTTTTCTTAAAAATTTAAATGGCCGCCATTTTTAAACAAGATGGCTGGTGAAGCTGGCCAACGAACCCGGTCGAGACATTGGTATGTACTATGTATAAACGAAGTTACATCCAAATCGGTTCATAAATACGCCTTTTATCGCGTGACAAAATTCAGGACGTTTCAAAATGTCAGCCACGCTAGAAATTCAAAATGCTATAACTCAGCCATTTTTTAAGATATAGACGAAACAAAAACTGCTCCGGAATCTTTGTATAAAGGTAAAATACATAAGAAAAAAATATTTTTCCATTTTTAATTTTTTGGTACCACATTTCAAGTTTTAAATTTTTTTAAAAATTTTAAATGGCCGCCATTTTGAAACAAAACGGCGGATGAAGCTGGGCAACGAACTCGGTCGAGACATTGGTATGTACTATGTACACACCGAATTACATCGAAATCGGTTCATAATTACGGGAGTTACAGTGTGACATAGGTCAGATATATATATATATATATATATATATATCAATTTTGAACGGAGGGTGGTTTCGGGGTCTGGGGGTCATGTTCGATGAAAATATACCAAAATTTTTTGAAATCGCTTTCCTCCGAACGGCTGCAATAGGTAGCTTTTTTGTAAAGAAAGCTACCTAAAATGTCTGAATTATAGCACTTTGAATTTCTAGCTTGGCTGACATTTTGAAACGTCCTTATTTTTGTCACCCGATAACAGGCCTATTCATGAACCGATATGGATGTACCTTGGTGTGTACAAAGTACATACCAATGTCTCGACTGAGTTCGTTGGCCAGCTTCATCCGCCATCTTGTTTCAAAATGGCGGCCATTAAAAAAAAAAATTTAAATTTGAAATTTAAATTGAGGTATCAAAAAAATTGAAAAAGATTTTTTCCTTATGTGTTTGACCTTAATATAAAGATTCCGGAACAACTTTTGTTTCGTCTATATCTAGAAAAATGGCTGAGTTATAGCATTTTTAATTTCTATTGTGGCTGACATTTTGAAACGACCTGATTTTTGTCACGCGATAATAGGCGCATTTATGAACCGATTTGGATGTAACTTGGTGTGTACATAGTGCATACCGATGTCTCGACCGAGTTCGTAGGCAACCTTCATTCGCCATTTTGATTCAAAAGGGAACATTTAAAAAAAATTATTTAAAATTTAAAATGAGGTATGAAAAAATTGGAAAATGAAAAAGGTTTTTCTTATGTGTTTGACCTTGATACAAAGATTTCAGGGCAGTTTTTTTCGTCTACATCTTAAAAAAAGGTCGAATTATAGCACTTTGAAATTTCTAGCATGGCTGACATTTTGAAACGATCTGATATTTGTCACGCAATAATACACGTATTTATTAACCTATTTGGATGTAAGAAAAGAAGGCATTTGGATAGTATATAGCAATGTCTCGACTAAGTTCACTGGCCAGCTTCATCCGCCATCTTGAATCAAAATGGCGGCCATTAAATTAAAAAAAATTATATTTAAAGTGAAGTACAAAAAATTTAGAAATTGAAAAAGGTTTCTTTCTTAAGTATCTGACTTTGATATAAGGATTCCGGAGCATTTTTTGTTTTGTCTTTATCTAAAAAAATGGCTCAGATACAGCAGTTTGAATTTCATTATGTGGGTGACATTTTGAAAAATTTGATTTTTGCCAGCGACAGCACTCATATATATCAACCGATTCCGATGTGAGAGAGCGTGTGCACAGGAATTACTAAGGTCTCGACCAAGTTCGCTGGTTAGCCTCATCCACCATGTTGTCTTAAAAGGGCAGGCACTTCACATATCGCCGAATTTGGAAACCAAATATAACTTTAAATAAAATCAACTTGGATAAAGCTGACTAATTTCGCGAAATTCTCATTCATAAGGATTTAGTATTGATAAAAATTAGTATTGAATCTTCTATAATCGGTTTCCACTAAATTGAGCTTCGTGTGTTTGAATAACATAAGCTAGCTTTTCTAAAATAAGGAATTTGAAAGCTACCTCTTCCTCCCGGCACTGGCCGGAAGGATTTTTTGTTCATGGCATGAAGGTCCTTCCTGAATTTGGAAAAATTCCGTTGGAAGGGTGCGCTATAATTACGATGTCTATACCATTTTCTTTATTGTACAATCGAAAATTGTATAAAATTATGCATACAAATTGAACCAAATTTTTTGTGCATGTTTTTGGCTTTGGCCAACAGGTCCTCCTTGAATTTGGAAATATCGCGCGGTAATGGGGCTCTGTGATGGCGATTTTTGAATACTTTTCTAGATTTTTCGTAGTTCTATTGTCCATCTGCGGCTCGTGCAAAGGCGGGAACTCACTTCCTGCTAAGCCGGCTATTCACAAACATCTGATAACAACAGAATAAGGAAAAACTATTAATTTTAACAAATATCATGATATAGATTAACTCGTTTTTAGTTTATTTAATTGACTGAAGCAGAAATTTAAGATGAAAATCAAAGTTGGTATAGTAATGAACTAATAATATTGAAGTATTAACATGTGTAACTAGTTTTTGAAATATTAAGATGTACAAGATAGAAGAAAGTTTTGGGATTGGCACATCCAACTAGTTTCCTATATGGGTCATTCCACGTAAAATGAGCAAAAATTTAAAAAAAGTCGTGGCCACATAGTAACAGATTTTAATAAAATTTGATATACACGTTCAATTCATATTCAAATAGAACTCTGCAAAATATCTTCACAAAAAATAAATTATTTTAGCAGTTTTGGACATTTAAAAAACTTGTGATAAAGAATGGCATGTGTGCAATCGTCCAAAGTTGCAGGTTTGAAGTTCTGTATCTTGAAAACTATTTAACTGAAATGAATTTTTTTTTAAATAATGTAACCTCTGAAAAATCATCTTCTTATTTATTGAGCAATAATAATCTGGTAACACCATGATTATTCTTTAATTGGTTGTAAAAATTGAAAATTTGCAAATTTTGAGAAAATTAAAAACGTAATAAAAATTAAAGGAATTCAAAAACATCTGAGAAATTAATGCCTGATGTAGTTTTACATATTAAGATCGAATTACTAAAGTTTTTAAGTTGCCATGTATTTCCTTCACCTTAAAAAAATTTTAGAAACTTTTAAAAAAATGACAAAATTGTAATTTTTCTTCTTATTGATAGGTAAAAAAAATAATGAAGGAAATGTACCACATTACAGTTATTGCACAGACATAAAGATCAATAAGTCCATAATCTGCTAAAAAAATTTCAAGCATGCCTTTTTGATTCCTAACGTCACAAAATTGGGTTAAAAAAGGCAATATTAACTACGTTCCATGAGCTATTTTTTTTCAAATTCGCGCGCGTTTCTTAAAATATTGCACGATTTCAAGGTGAAAAAATTTAGTGCTGCCATCTATTTTCTGTATGTGGATTTAGAAATTAATATATAATTTTCTGTTCAATTGAGCTTTTTTTTCTACTTTAATTAAAAATCTTCTTGAGGAAAAAATAAACTGAAAGCAAGTATAAAAGTTTTTATATTTAAAATATACACTGTTATCTATAATATAAAAAGAATTAAAAATTTAAAAAAGCTTTATTTCACGTCGAAACAAGTGATAGAAATATTGCATTTTATCCTCAACATTTTTTACTATTTATTTTTTTTCTCATTAAGGAATAAAAAAGGCAAGAATGAAAGTTTAAATATTTAATATATATACTTTTTGCTATAACGTCAAGCAATTTTGATATTGTCAGAGGTGTCCTTCATCTCAATAGAAACGTTGCATTTTCCCCTCAAATTTTTTCAAAAATAATTTTTTTCTCATTAAGGAATAAAAATACAATTACTAACTTACGTCAATCTGTTACTTATCATTCATTCCTAATTATAAATAATTTTTAATATAGTCTTTGCATTGTTAAGGCTAATAACCAAAATTGAAACTTCAAGCATGTAGCCAAAACCACGATTTTGCATCCACTTTTAATATAAATTTTAAAACTTAAATACACAATCCTAAAATCTATTATTTTACATTTACTCATAAATAGATATGATCTACTTACAAAATGGATTTCGTTAAAATCTGTGACATGTCTGCCACAGGTGATTTGCTCATTTTGTATGGAATGACCCATATAAATATGCATTTAAAAGTTATTATTATTAGTTGAGTGCACATTTATGAAAATATGTATTGTCAGACCTGCCAACCTTTGAAAATGAGAAATCGTAGCACACAAAATTAAAATTAATCTGAAGATTGGTTGGTTGGTTTTTCGTGTTTCGCAGCAATCTTTTGACATTTGTAAAAGGAATAAGGTTTCATTCTTTCAACTCAATATAGTATATTTTTCCTCTGAAAACTTTTATACGATTTTTAGAGTTTCTTCTCGTTTCACAGCGTTTTTTTTTTTTTTTTTTTTTTTTTTTTTTACATTTGTAAAAAGAGCTTGGTTCTAATTTTCTAATTTCTTAGCCCAGTACAGTAAATTTTGACGAAATTCGCGATTTTTTTCCCGCGATCATTTCAGGATATTCCCAATTTTCCCCCCCACAATCCTAATTCACATTTTTCTATCACGATTCTTTGTTGAAATCCGCACTTTTTACCATGAACTTTTGACGAAATTCGCATTTTTTTTTACCGAGATCCTTTGACGAAATGTTTTTTCTGCGATCTTTCGATGAATTTTGCAGTTTCTTACTGATCTTTTGATAAAATTCACGTTTTTACCACGATTCTTTGACGAAATTTATTTTCTTCTGCGACCAATTGACGAAATTGACTTTTTTACACGGTCATTTGTCGAAATTCGCGATAGTTTATCGCAACCGATCTGCAAAATTTTCGATATCTTTTCGCGCCCAATTAACAAAACTCACTACTCGTTTACACGACTTTTTGACGAAATTTGCAATATTTTTCCCTCGATAGTTTATCGAAATTCGTAAAATTTTCTCGTGCAAAATAGGCGCAATTCAGCTACGAATATAATCACTATTTGTTTCTGAGATCTTTGACGAAATACCCTATATTTTTACACGCTCATTTGGAGAAATTCTCAAGTTTTTCTGCGATCGATTCACGAATTAATTTGGAAAAATTCCACAAAAGAAAAGAAATTCGCGGACTTCCAAGAAATTTCAAAATATACTCACAGAAGAACCATAGGTCTGTGGAAGAATTTGCAGGGGAAAATACTGCACAGCAGTTTTCATTATGCAGGATTTTCCTTTTCCGTATGCAAATCGTGCTATTTTGCACACTTTTTTAAACCTTGCCCCTCAAAGACCCCCCCCCCCCCCTCCAGAAATTCTTATGGCACCACTGTTTCTAAGGAAGGAAATTCCTGTATAAATAATTTACAGAAACACGATTCACTCATGGTTAATATACATAAGGAGGGTTTTATGTTAAGAAGTTTGTTTTGCAGCCTAGATTTTTTTTTTTCCCCCCGTGATCTTTTTTTTAAATAATGTCCGAATTTTCGGACTAAAGACCAATTTTTTTAAACTTTCGGAAATGAATACTTTGAAGATTTCAGAACAGAATCACTCCTTAAAAATATGCTGCACGGCATAAAAATCGCAACTATAAACAAAAAATGCGTTTGTGTTTTTTGAAAAAAATCGTAGTTTAAGACCGATTTTCGTAGCATCGTAGTTTATAGATCCAAATCGTAGCAACTACGATTTTTTCGTAGCAGTTGGCAGGTCTGTATTGCGTACAATATAAGTGGTTTAAGATTGTACTCAAATTCAAAGTGATGGCTTTTCTGATGTCTCATTCCCGAAGTTATTATTATTATTATTATTTTGTGTAAACTTCAAATTTCTAGGTATTACAGCGGTACTAAGAAATTAAATAGCATTTCTCATTTATTTATAAAGGCAAAGGATCTTCAGAATTTCAGTTTTCGACAGATTTTCGAGCCAGGACAGTCAATGAAAGATCGCGAGCAATTCATTATAATTCAAGATCCAATCTTTTTATCGAAAACATAAAAAGCTATTCGACTGACGTATGCTTCATTCCAATAAATCACGATCTTTTGCATAAGCCGGAATATTGTCTACCACGGAAATTTTTCTCGGTCCCGACCGATTCCGCCTTAGACAGAGTTTACTGTATTCAATTTAACAAATTTCAAATTAACGTATTTTTTTGTAAGTCTTAAAAAGAATACTCATTTCAGTTCCACAAACACTGAAATCACAGAAAAAATAATCCTTATCGAAAAACTAGAATTCCAAAAGAAAACTTTTTCTTTATTATTTTTATTACAAAATGGTCTTCGAATTTTCATCGTAGTTTGAGAGACGGCCGGTGGGATGCAATTTAGGTGCGTTCGTAACTATATAAATACGTAGCATCTATAGTCGTCGTCTGGCCTGTCTGTCTGCAGTCTGCATATAACAGTGCAAAAACTACCGAACTGAATGGTTTGAAATTTAATATATATAATCGTTGCAGAATTTTGTCTTTTCAAATTTTATGAAAATCGAATCAAAACTTTAAAAGATATTAATAAAAGTTTACTTCATTCTATTAAATATCATACGCAATTAATTCAATGATATCCATGATAGGTAATGATTCTAGGTTGTCATGGTGATTTTATCCTATTTAAGATAGAGTCATATTATTTCCTTATTACTGAATTTAATATCTATAATCGCAATAAATTTTGCATTCATGCATTTGAGTGCAACAGCTATTGCACCAAGATCTGAATATTTATAAAACTAGTTATAGTACTAATGCATCTCATTTGCCACGTGCAGTTTCCGACTTGTTTAAATGTAGAGGACAGAAAAATAAAGCAATTTTCATTGAAAGAAAAACAAAAATATTACACAAACAATAAGTGCTTGAAGAATTCAGGCAGGTGTCGCAAAAGAATGTATGTTGTTACTTCTGCATTAGCTACTATTTTAAAAGAAAAGGACAAAATTTTGAAGGTTTCTGAAAGGTTTAATATATGCTGAAACAAGAATTCAATGCGACTTCAAGACTATAAAGCAAGGGCGGATGTGGAGAGTCCTCAAGGGGGGGGGGGGGGGCGATTTTAGAAATTTGGTGGTTCCAATCTGATGCTCGTTTCGGGGTTATTTTTTTCACTGCGGTCGGGTTACTTTTACTGTTTTGCTGCGGGTCGAGTTTCGGGTCCGATTGACTTCTATTTTTTACTGCTGGTCGGGTTAACTTATAATTTTTTGCTGTGGGTCACGTTTGGGTCCGGTTGACTTCCACTTTTTGCTGCGGGTCGGACTGACTTCTACTTTTTTGCTGTAGGTCGCGATTGGGTCCGGTTGACTTCTACTTTTTGCTGTGGGTTGGTTTGACTTCTACTTTTTTGCTGCGAGTAGGGTTTGGGTCCGGTTGATTACTATATTTCCACTTTTTACTGCGGGTCGGATTGTCTTTTACTTTTTTGCTATGGGTCGCGTTTGGGTCCGGTTGACTTCTACTTTTTGCTGTGGGTTGGTTTGACTTCTACTTTTTGCTGCGGGTTGATTTGACTTCTACTTTTTTGCTGCGGGTAGGGTTTTGGTCCGGTTGACTACTATATTTTGCTGATGATCGGGTTGACTTCGACTTTTTTGCTTCGGGTAGGTTTGGTCCTGTTTACTACTATATTTTGCTGCTGGTCGATTGACTTCGACTTTTTTACTGCGAGTCGGGTTGACTTCTATTTTTTTGCTGCGGGTCGGGTTTGGGTTCGGTTAACTCAATTTTTCCTGCTGGTCGGGTTAACTTATACTTTTCTGCTATGGGTCGCATTTGGGCCCGGTTGACTTCAACATTTTGCTGCGGGTCGGGTTTGGGTCCGGTTGACTACTATACTTTGCTGCTGGTCAGGTTCACTTCTACTTTTTTGCTGCGCCTAGTGAATTGGGTTTGGGGCAGATTGACATACAGTATTTCGGGTTTGGGTAGTTTCGGATTCGGTTATCACTCTTGCGAGAAGAGTTCAGGTTGACCCGATTTTTCAAAAGAAAGTCTAAATATTTTTCTAGATAAAAACTATATACAGTAAAAGGTCCATAACGCACACGCCCACATAATTTTTTAGGAGACAATTTGAAGCTTTGATGCCACACCAGATTTCAGAATTATGTAAAAAATACTAATTAGGTATAAGGTTGTTTGTCTCTTTATATCTAAGATTAGTTGTAATTCAGTAAAGAATGCTTTGAAACTTATTAAAGAAACACACTGGGTGTATTAAAATGGACTGACTGATTTTAAAATTCAGTAACTTGCAAATGGTGACAGCTATTTAAAAAAATCTGGCAGAGTTATGTAAGATGTCAGGAGATTTTTTATTGCGATTCCTGATTTTACTTTACAATAGCAGCGATAGATGGCGCTGCGAGCAATAGTCGATTAATTGTGGTCCGATTTCTGGCCTCTCTCAGTATTAATGCGAAAGAAGGAGGTTAAATATAGGAAGTCGTTCTCAGTCTCCAGAGAGAAGAAAGAGGACGAAATTCGAGCCCCGATTTATCGCCTATTGCGTGCAGCGCCATATATCGTTGCTATTTTAAATTAAAATCGAGAATCGCAGTAAAAAAAAAAAAAAAAAAAAAAAAACTCCTGCATCTTACATAACCATCCTGCAAGAATTTTTTTAATAACTGTCACCATTTGCAAGTTATTTTAAAATCAGCCAGCCCCTTTTACGACACCCAGTATATTCAGTAGCTATGGGATGATAGCTGAAAGGAGCATTTAAAACTAGAAAATCGGACTTCTGCTTTTTCAGAATTTAGTGTTGCCCCCGATGAAAAGAAACAAAATATATATAAATATAGATAGTAGAAAGCATAATTCAGTTTGAAGACATAAAACACACGCTTTTATTTTATATAAAATGTCATTCGCATATGCTGAAGAATTCCATATTTACGATAGAGTCTTAAACAACGTCTACAGAAAAGTATGCATCACTATCGCAGAATAATACACAAACGCAGCAAAAAAGCGATGTCGTCATTCAAGAAACTCGACAAAAAAAAAAAAAATAAATAAAAAAAGGATCTAATGATTCATATGTTTGTAACATTAATATGGATGCATAAAATTAAATAAATTTAAAATAGCTGCATGTTTTATCAGAAATCCTAAATTTATATTTTTTCAACATAGCATGTATTTTAATTACAATTTTTTTCTGTTGTTACTGTAAAATGGCAACCAAAAGGTATAATAATCTACTATTTTTCCTTTACTTTCTACAGAAATGGAGTACTTCTGTTGCCAAAATTTAAAAAAATGGCGATAAAAACTACAAAAAAATTAATATCTCAAAAATAAATTGAGATGCAGTTTTCAAACAAATTGTATTTCAAAGTATTTTTTTCCCCTATATGACGGCATAAAAATTGACAATGTGCGATGCTTAGAAATTTTAAAAAGTGTAATAGAGATTATCTGTATTTAACAGTACAATGATACATCAGCTTTATTTTAAGGCCGGCTTCTGTAACGGAACGGAATTTTTTGGAGACACTTTAATTGCTGGCCGAAAGAAATAGCATATCGGGGGTTAAAAAATAAAATTAGTTTCGATATGTTGGTTAGAGGTTTACCCGGGATGAAATTTCCTGGCCCAACCCACACAAACAAATTATTGGCCCGACCCGGTGTAAAATCTAAAAAATCGACTTGAGCCCGGCCTGCATCCTGCAATTAAAATTATTCATAAAGCACACTTACTTATGTTCATATTTTAATTTCAGATTATGGTCGTAATTCATGAATACAGAAAAATAACAATATTAATTACTATTTAGGCAATATGTACATAAACGCTACGTAAAAATATGACTTAGACAATTACATTCAAATGAAAATCCGGTAAGAAAATCAGTTTAGAATTAAAGGAACGGATGACAAAAGAAAATCATAATTTTAAAGTTCTACAAAGAAAAGATTTTTTAAAATGCATCTCTGTAATTTATTAAAAAAGCAAATTAAATTTCTAAAGATTTCGCTAAACAAATGTACAACATCAATATAATTTTTACGAGTAACAAATAAGTAAGATGCCAGGCCAACGTGGACTCAGGGGTGGGATGGGGGGGGGGGGTCGCGGTCGGGCCAATAATGCTTTTCATATGGACTGGGTCTGACACGGACCGAACGTTTAGCTTTTATTAAGGGCCGAGCCCCGATCTGGAAAGCTTGACCAGTGCAGACCTCTAGGAAGAATGAAATCCAGACGAGGCTTTACGTGGAAGAAAAAAAACGGCCCAACTCTAAAAGAAAGAAGACCTGACCCAGCCCGAGTCTCGTGGATTTGCCCTCCCCCCCCACCCCTGCCCTTAGATCCGCCATTGCTATAAAGCGATTTAGGAAAATGTATACAATTGATTTAAAGAGGTAAGAAAAAAAATTTACAAATTTCAGGTCCTATATTACACGTCAAAGATATTTTACAGGCCATAAAAATCAAGAAATTTGAGTTCTGGTAGAATGTTTCATTTTCGAGATAAGTATGGCATAGTATAGAAACAAATTTCCAAAGAAGAAAAAAAGTTTTGATGTGTGGTATGAATAATTTCAATGCCTATGAAATTGCTTTTGTATCAACTTCTACTAAAGTGAAAGTAGCACATTAAAATGAAAGTTGAAAATCGTAAAGGCAAAAAAAAAAAAAAAAAATCTAAAGGACAAATTTTGGTTTTGTTCTGCACAAGAAAGCTAAAACTCTTCGCAACCCTTTAAATAAATTTTTTGAGAAACCTGCAATCTGCTTTAATAATGTGAAAAAACTTCCATGTCATTATCAAAGTAACAGTTGTATCTGTTTGATGCAGAGAGTCTTTTTTAAGTAGCTCAGGAATTTGAATGAACAAATGAGCAAAATCCAAAGAAAAATAACTTTGCTCAGGTAATGGTACTGTACATTTATTTACATCAATTTTACCTTAAACAAAAGTAGAATTTTGAGCTCCTAACTGCATTTTCATTTTGCATGCCACATATCACGACATTAAAAAAAAAAAAAAAAAATAGCAATGTGAATTTCGAATGACAATTAATAGAAAAGGCTTTTGCATACTTAAACAATGATGTTTCTGCAATGGTGAATGTAAAGCAGGTAATTGACATTATATAGGCTGCCTGGTAAAATGTATCTTCTACATTTAAATTCTATTGGAGAAATTCCAGCTTTCTATATTTGATATATGAAGCACAAATAACAACAGGAGAATGTACTTATTGAATTGAATTTCCTGCAGATCTCTCAACCACAGATACAGAATGTTTTCAACTTACATCATCCTCTAATGATTATATCAAATGTAAGAAGTCGCCACATGCCCTGATCTAACTACAAATAACATTATTGAAATATTAATAAAAGAAGGGAAAGCAAATGACAGTGAAAGTGAAGAAGGTTGTTCAATCAGTACTGAAAATTTTGTTCTACAATCAAAAGAAGCCCTGTTGAACTTGCAGACTTTTAAAAAGCATTTATTCCAACAAAACAATGTGCCAATGCTGAATAATAACGAAAATTTTGTTGTCAACTTCAAAAAAGAAGATATTTTCGGACTTTCATGTGAAAAAAAAATTAAAAGTTAGATTAATGGCATATATCAGTGTGAATTTTTGAGCTGTCTGGTATGTAAGATCAATTATTATTTCTTTATAGTTTGATTAAAATCTTGAAATTTAATAATTAAAACCAATCTTACTTAACAAACCCCTAATTATCTGAAAACAAATAAATTCACAATAATACACTGTATATTTATTCTTTATTGACATGTTTGCAGAAATTTAACATAAGTATTAATAATATATAAATGTGCATCCAAATTTAAATTTTTAAACTGCCCACATTTGAATTTTGCATTAATGAATTTTTTAGAATAACTAATTCAATCGGTGGTACCGAAAAATTTGTTGTAACACGATTTTAAAGTGTATATATATAGGATGTCTATAAAAACTCCGACACATTTTAATGTTAAAAAATTAAATCATGAAATAATGAAGATATAACAAACCTATGGCATTTATGCATAGAATAACTCCAATATTTCCTTTTATTATCAGAATAAAAAAAAATAATAAAAAAGATATTACCGGGCAAATTTAAAAGCAAAATTCAATAAGTTTAATGTATCAAAAACTGGGATGGGTTGGGCTCAGGGCCCTGAAGCCATCAGATGGCTATTGTGGCTTCGAGCTTAATTCCTTGGCCACCAACGCCGCTGGACTTTTTCCTTTGGGTATTTGTAAAAGACATCTTTTACAGGAGGAAAGTGTCGAACATTGATGAACTAAAGATCTGGATTACAACTGCAATAGCCGCTGTGGATGCCAACGTGCTTGCTCGTACCTGTAGTGAAATTGACTACCATCCTGATATTCTCCATGCGACGAAGGTCGCATATGTGGAAATTCCTTGACAAGGGCCATAAAATCTTTTGAATCTATCTAACCATTAATATTATTAATTTAAACTTATCTTCACCATTTTATGAATTATTAAACATCAAAATGTGCGTCAGACGCTTTTATAGACACCATATACAGGACTATTATAAATGATGGACCCAATTTAAAAAAATCATATTTTCGAAACTACTGCACATATTACAATAAGTGATACATGAATTTAAAGAGAAATATACCAAGTTTTTTTCAATTACAAATGTTCTGATATGTGACTCTCTTGTTACATGGCATATGTCCAATCTGTAATCCAGTTCGTCCCAAACATTTTGTAGCATCACTCTGTCAATGGTTCTGAATTCTGTACAAATACGTTCTTTAAGTTCTGACAGTGTCACCACCAATGATGAAAACAAAGTGTTCAGAACTTAAAGAACGCATTTGTGAAGCTTTCAGAACCATTGACAGAGTGATGCTACAAAATGTTCGGAACGAACTCGATTACAGATTGATGTACGCCATGTAACAAAAGGGTCACACATTGAACATTTGTAACTGAAAAAAATTTAGTATATTTCTCTTTAAATTCATGTATCACTTATTGTAATATGTGCAATAGTTTCAAAAATATGATTTTTTAAAAATTGGGTCCATCATTTGTAATAGCCCTGTATATTGCAGCTGAAAAAATAAGATTAAAATTGATCTTAATAAAACTAAAATTATTTCCTCCATATGGGTTTTGAATTTTTAAAATAGTCATTTTATTCCACAAGAAACAAGATAAATCATACTACAAATTTGAGCCAGAATACGCTTCCACTTCACTGCTCAGATAATTATAAATTCTTTATAATTTTTTTTTAATTTGCATGAAACTAGAACTATGGCAAAGCTAAAAACCCAAGAAAAATAATAAGACAATACAAAGATAAAACCCTGATGATTTGGCTGAAACTAGAATAATAAATCTTAATTTTGCAAAATATATTTTAAGTCAATCTTGAATATTTTAGTTTGCTGCTTTCTATAAAATTTACAAATATCTTGAAAAACAAGACACACATATGCTAATAAAAAGTAAAAATGTTTCTATAGTTAAAATTCATAAGATACAAATAAATGTAAATACATTGCTTAAAGGTGTGTCAAATACAATAAAATCCTTTAAAAACACATTAAAGTCGTTTTAGAAAAACAAAACTTTTTTAACAGAAACTTACTCGGCCTTCATCAGTGGCGGAAAAAAAAAAAAAAAATCATTTTTTTTTTTTTGGTTGTTGTTTTTTAAAATGACTTTAATATGTTTTTAAAGGATTTTATTGTATTTGACGCACCTTTAAGCAATGTATTTATATTTATTTGCATCTTATGAATTTTAATTATTAATCAAGGTAAATTTTGCACTGAAATTTTAACTTTTTATTGCTTCTGTGGTTGTGTTTTACATTTGTAAATTGAAGTAAATAAATGACAAAAATCCTAAGATTTATATAAGACATCACAATTAATTTAACTCAAAGCCTACTGACATTTCATAAATGCCTACTTCAACTATGAGTAACAGGGGTGTAGTATAGGATATACTGAGGTATATGCCGTATACTTTCTGGATTTTTTAAAGAAGCTCCATATTACCCTCTGTTTCACAGATAAAGTTATACCATATACTCTAGCCATGGACATGATGATTCTATTG
Organism: Maratus speciosus; assembly: GCA_963932465.1. Taxonomy (NCBI): domain Eukaryota; kingdom Metazoa; phylum Arthropoda; class Arachnida; order Araneae; family Salticidae; genus Maratus; species Maratus speciosus. Next base: position 515,485,746 of record OZ010789.1, on the reverse strand, counting down.
TATAGCATATACGCTCTGGGTTTTTTTTTTTTTTTTTTTTTTTTTTTTATATATAAATACAACACTGGCGAGTAGTCAATTATAAAATGAAGTAAACAAATGACAGAAATTTAATTTGTACATAATATATTGCAATTCATTTAACCCAAAACCTATTGATAGTTCACGCATACCTATTTTAAATGTGAATGGCCAGTTGTCTAACTAATGATGACAAAAATCTAAATTTTATAAGAATTATTGTAAAATTAATTAGATACTCTATTTTTTTTTTTTTTTTTTAAAGACCAAAATTCAGTACAAAAGCTATACATCTCATACAAAAATATACTAACAATTTATTAGCAGACACAGAAACATGATAAGCACAAAATGATTGTTAAATATTTCAGAGAGCAGCCTATAAGATGTATCTAAATAATTCATGAAATTTCTTAAATCAAGCATATATATATAAAATAAACAAGTTAGGCCATATTCCAGTACCTATTCTGTAATGAGTTATGTCTGAAAATTTGAATCTACGCAGACCTTTAATTTCAAATGTAGGTTTAGTCCACACTTATAAAAATGCGGTTTTAAAAAATGGAATGCTTAACTTTTTTTTTTTTTTAAAATGGTATTTAGTTTTGCCTTCAAACTGATGAAAATAACTCACTACAAAATTCACCCAAAAGGGTTAAATCATATCATGCAATAAATAGATCATTTTTATACAAATAAAAAAAGATGAGAGAAGAAAGAAAAGAAAAGGCTTGTAAATTAAATCAAATGTATATAAAAAAAAACCTATCACATCACCAAAAGTTTTCTATTTACATTATAAAATTTTATTATACATACATATAAGGGATGTAATGAATACTTGGCCTTTTGTCGAATATTTAGTTGGTCGAATACTGAACAATAATTGGCTGAATGATTCAGACAAATGCAGTATATATATATTTCAATATTTTTCTCAAATCTAAATGGACTAATTTCTGACATAGTCATGAAGCTATTTCTTAAATGCACAAAATTTACAGTAATTCAAATAGTAAGAAATCAAATAGAATTTCCTGTAAAGGCTAAGGATCTTTTAGAAAATTGTGTCAAAGATGGAGATTTTAGTCACTTTTGGAGACACAACTGCCAAGTAAATGTTTTCATAGAGTAACAATTGATTACAACTCAACATGTAATATATTTACAGAAAAATTAAGAATGCTATTCAATGCTAAAACATATGGATATTAACATCTTGACTGCTTAATTTTGCCGGTGAAGGGCCCTCTAGAGGCATCTTGTAGTAGATTCAAGGTCATTACTACTCACCTTTGACCAGTACCCTGTTATATCAGTTGCATATCACAGACCAATCCGGTTCAAATATGTAACCATTACTGTGTAGTGAACGACATATAGCATGTACGTAATGGTAAATTATTACTGAAATGAGAGGACGTAACCACAGCATACGTCCTGGCAATCAAGAGGTTAATGTTCGCAAATTTCATGCACATATAAAAAGGCCTTTTTAAATGTGTCAGAAAAATTATCATTGATCAGGACTTTTCTTTATCTTTTTTTAAAAAACAATCTTAAATGATTTAATACAAAATATTGCAGCAGATTCAAGATCATTCATATTGTTTTCTCAGTTACTGTATGTATTGTTGTGTATAATGGTTTAACTGTTAAAGGTTTTGTTTAATATGTATTTTATTTAAATTTACAATTTAAGTTATATAAAGTAATTTAAGACAGGAAACTGCTTTCAGAAAAAAGACTCATTCTTGCAATTTTTTCTTTTAGCAATAGGGACACAAACTCCTCAAAATAAAATTTACTTGACCAAAGACTATTTTAGAGGTTTTCTCATTGTGAATTATGGAAAAGAGCAAGTGTTATAAGGGGCACATTAATTTTGGATGGAAAAAAGAATAAAAGTATAACTGAACTGGAGAAGAGAAGAATAGTCTTTATATTTTTATGGAAATGACTTATCATACTGACTTACTGAAAGTCAATTTGATATGTATAAGTATAAAAAAGAGAAAAATTTGAATTTGAAATTTTTTGTTCTGAACCAAGTTTTCTAAATTAAAAAAATAATAATTTTAAAAAGCCCATTTAACAATGATAATGAGTTCCTATTTTAAATAAATTGTAAATTGATTACAAGTATCTATATACAAAATTATGCTATTAGTAATTTAGATTTAGCAGAAGCCATGTTTTATTATTAGCATCAAAGTGTTTGTAATATTAAATAAGTGCATCAAGCTGTTAAAATTTTTAAAGATAAAATAAACAAAAAATCAATTTAATTTGCATTATTTGGTTATTTTGGTTATTCCATTTGAAAATAAAAAATATAAAACCAAATGTATATATATTTTTTAAATGTTGATATTTAGCCTAAAATTTGGCCAAATATCTAGATTTAGTCAAATCACTATTCGTTACATCCCTAATACATACAAATTTACACAAAATCTTATTTCTACATATACTTGAATAGTATTCATAAATTCTTGGTCAATAAAGGGAATGCAATCAGTATTATGCAGTAAATTTTATATCTCAGGAAAGAAAGAACTTTAGTCACAAATATACTCATTTTCATGATAAAATACTGAATAGATATTATATAAATAACATGTCAAATAACACAAATATGAAAAGACTAAAATAAATAACAAATTTTATATAGCTAATCTGTAGGTAAATTGTAATACAATAATTATCAGAATATGATACAGCACACATTACTGTTTTAACAGTATTGATTTGCATTCAAAGTTTTTAACTAAAGATAAAATAATGTACGATTACAGAGAAAATAAACAATTTTTTAAACATGATTGGATTATATTACATATCACATCAAAGGTAAAAAGCAAACAAATGTGATCTTAAACAATTAGCTACAAAAACTATAATTAATTACATAGTAGTATCTTAAGTGTACTTACATGTTATGTTAAAACCTTGCCTTAAAACCTTGTAAGACAGAACACTTTTCTTATTAGAAGTAAATTTCCAACTGGGTGAAAAATGTCCGGACCAGGATTTGAACCAGAGATCTCTTGGCTGAAGCCGCCAATGCTCTACCATCTGAGCTATCCCGGACGAATCTGGGGGATCTTTTTCACCCAGCTAACCTTATTGATTATAGCACCTGGTCTGAAAACTGGTTCAGCTCAACAGAATAAGTCACAGGTAAAGGAACTCCAGAAATCGCTGGATGCGTAGTTACACTAGATTAAGTTTAACACAATTATTCTATTATTACAATAATTGTGTTAAAATTAATCTAGAACACGTTTCCTTTCAGATTTCATTAATTTGAAATAATTTCCCAAGAAAGGTTGATATAAAATCTATTCAGCAGCAAATATTAATTGTGTCAGATGATGTAGCATCCTTTTTTCAACTTCAGAAATTTTAGTTTGTTTTTTATCATTTTGATAATTTTCAAAATTAACTTTTTATTGTTTTTATAAAAATTTTAGCTTCATAAAAATAAAGGTGAACAATTTATAGTTAAATGACTATATCCACTTTCTAGAAGAACTGTTAAGTTTTCTTTAAATTTTTGTGAGTCAAATTGAAAAGTAAAGCAATTTAACAAGACAACACAAAGTAAATCAACAAATAGTACAGTGGACTCTAGTTAATGCGTCTCTGCTTAAGACATATCTCCAGATAACAAAGACAATTTCAATTCCATCATCATTTCTTATTTGCAATTAATGTTAAAAACATTAATTAACCCTTTATATACCAAATTATGAATTTAAAAAACTATCTTTGTGAAACTTTTTTTCCTTGCATGACTATGATACATTAGAAGACATATGCATTAAAAATAAAAGATTTATTTATTTATTGTTAATTATGGCTATGTGGTACTTCAAAGTACCCTTGGGTCATTATGCTTGGACAAAAATTGGGACTTAGAAAAAGAAAAGGTATATCCAACTTTTTCTTATTATTTTAAATTTTAATGTGACTTATCATGCATATATATTGTGTATATGTGCATATGATATATATATGACTAGACGATGATGCTGTTGGAGCATCATCAGTGAACATTCCCCCATTAGAAGAATATTATACAGTTGTAACACTATCGTCTGATGGAAAGTATATGTAAATTTTCAAACTTTTAGTTGTAAAAAACTCAAAAGGATTCATAAAAATGCTAAAAGATATTTTTAGAATTTTTTTTTCTAATTTATTTTTTTTCCATTTTATTTTATAAAAATACAATATTTTTTCTAAAGATAAAAATAATATATTTTTTGCTTTATTATTCATTAATGTCTTTATTATTCATTATAAATCATGCAATATCTTCTCCTACAGTGTATCAAAATCTACCTGTCTAGCAGACACGCATCCTAAGTAAATATATAACGTTTTTATGCACCACATGTATTCAAACATTAAAAATCTAAGTACCATATTTTCTGAGAATAATGCCGCAGTTAATTAAAAAAAACTAGTTTAACGCTGCATCCAGTATAACGTCGCATTGGGTATATTGCCGCACTGTGTATAACGTCGCATACATTATAAAAAACATACCAAGTGCAATTAATTAAAATTATTAATTGGCGGACATAAAATTAAACATTTAGAACTTAAATAAATAATTTATCATCTTTTAATTAGTTGAACAATTAATTCCATTATCAACGTTATTTATTTTAACAAACAGAAAAAAATAATAATACAGTAGCAATGAATAATTAATGTTATACATTTGAAAATCCATCAAAATCTTTATTCTCAGTATCACTGTGGAATAATTTTTAATTTTCAGGTGAGAAACATTGATATGTGTCTATGAAATGATCTACATCATTTGTGTCATTATCAAAAAAGCGAGCCGGCAAATCGGATCTCGTATGCTTTGGATCAGGCTTGCACGCTTGATTGTGTTTAAGATTAATCGAGCTGTTGCCAAGCGTGAGTATACATATCTTTTTAATTCTGAAAGTAATTACGAACATAGAGTAAAATAGTTTTCCTGTAGCTTTATTGGTGCTGGCGAAGAATGAACGAGGAAGAAAGTGGGAGGGGTTATTCCTTTTATGGCATGCAAGATGCTAGGTGAACTTGAAGAGAACCATTGTGATTGAATGCGATGTCCGGACAAAACATTGTTTGTAAATATGTTGATACCTTTCTGCCGTGCAAGACATTTTTTCTTTTCAGAAGTAAGACATAAGATCATGGAATTTTTTTTTTCTAACCAGATTTTCAAATTTTTAAATAAAGATCGGCAGTAAATTTGGTACTATTTACAAGCCGCACCTAGTTATTGGCTGCATTTTTGTTTTCAAGCCAGAAAAATCTAGTTTAATGCTGCGGCGTTATTCCTGGAAAATACGGTAAAAATCCTGTTCAACGTAATTCTGACGGTACTCAAAAGTACTACTTTGAAAAGTGCTTCGTAAAGTAAACAAACTGAAAATTAATTTTTTTTAGCGTAACATATTGTCAAGTGATCTATTTAAAACAAGAAAAAAAATATGATATTATAGCCTACCTTTAAAATTTAATATGTTTCCAAGCAAAAATTAGGGATATCACGTCAGACAAGAAAAGGGAAGCAAAATTGACATTCACATGCTCCAAAATAACTTTGTTAACAATTTTCAGCTTACTAGAACTGCTATTGCTATCTAGTGATGGTCAAGGGAAGTATGTACTATTGTTTCCTAAAAGTACCATTGCGAATGCATTCAATGAGTGTGTTTTAATTGCAATAGAAAACTGTGGTACTTTAAATTACTGTCGGGGCATAATGGGTTAAAGCATATTACTCATCAAAATGCAAATAATGTTTTCACAAACTGGCTGAACAGAATCGAAATAGTTTTCTTACATTATTTTTTCAAAACTTTGATTATTGAGAAATCAAGAAATTGTCAGTGACAATAATGAACAGAAAGAAAACTTTCTACCTCCAAAAATGTGACAGGTTCAAAAACTGCTCGTGGCTGTTCGTTGATATTATCCATCAGATTGTGACCATAATAGACCACATTTTCGAGTGTGTCACAAAACTGGAAAATGATGTGGTAAACAGATCATTTGCTCAAGTAACTTAGGAAAAAGTGAGAGATTTCTTTAACTAAAGTTAAATTACGTAAATATGGCAATTTCTTGGCATATTTTGTTTGTCGTCAATTTATTTTTTTTTGTTTTAAAAAATTGTCTTCAAATTACTTTTTAACTAAAATTATTAAATTGAAGAAAAAGGTTGTTTATTTTGGCATCAAATTGGTAACTTATTTAATTTCTATCAGAAAAGGAATTTAATTTATTTAACGAAATGGATATTTTAGGCCATTCAAATGTTTGCATCGTTTAATGAGGATTTTGGTCAATGCGGACAAAAAATGGCCTTCTTTAGAAGTCTGCAGTAATAGGAGTTCATTGTATTTTATGTATTTAAAAAAAAAAAATCATAAATGAACAAGTTTTAAAAATATCTCATGTTCTTGCATTTTTTATAACTTATTTTCAAAGAAATATTTATTGGATAAAATATTTCATTTATAATGGTAAACAAATCATGAAACAAGCTCTAAAAATGGGCAATATTCAAGTATACAACAATGTAACACATATATAAAAAATAATGAACACAACTTAAAGTGTGAATCTTTTTTTAAAAAATACATTGGCTGACTTTCTAACTTTTTCTTATGTGATTTTGCAATAATACTGAAATACTACTAAAAAAGAAAAAAAATTAATACATAAACTAGATTTCAATAACATTTGTATAACTGAAATATTGGAATAACTTGGAATTAAAAAAAAGATCAAAATACAACTGTGGAAAATTAAAATAAAAAAATTCCCATTTGCATTTGACTAAATCCAAATCAGTGAAACATATGTAAATAAAATTGAACTCGTCAATCGAAAAAAATATATATAACAATATTCATTGGGCATAGTAAATTTAAAAAAACAATAGAAAAATATAAATTAATATTTGGAATTATTATGAAGATCCTAAAAGAAATAAAATAGAAAGCAAGATTCTTAGATATTAAATCGTAATCTAAGAAAGAAGAAACATATTTTTATATGTTTAATACAATGTATTAATCATTTTAGGATATAAAGATTAATCCTCTGAGTGTCTTGAGGGCTTTCCTGCATTTCCATAAAAATGCTTATAAAAATAATCTTAATGTAAATTTTCTTACCCTGTTTGTTTCTAAAATACACTTCATACCCCTTTATTTGATATTATAGTTTAAAATACAATTCTGTTTAAAATATGTTTTTCTACAACGATTTAAGTTGTTTTTAAGAAACGGAAAAATACGTCCAAACTGCTCAGAGGGTTAATAAATATGTTGTTTTAATTAACAAAAATATAAAATTTATGATATGTGTACATCAAAGGCAGACATTATTAAGTAACAATATATACGACCAATACTAAATATTGCTAAACTTCTTTTTTAGCAAAAATCATAAAAATTTGCCACTATGTGATCTACCAGCTACGCTTACTGAACGAAGTTTTTTTCCATCACTATCATCTGGATCGATTGGCTGAGAAGTGCCATAACTGACTGAATTGCTTCTCTCATATGAAGTTCCTGGCCAACAATTATTAATTACATCAGAGGATGTAAGTAATCCTGATGTTTCTCCACAATCAGTAGCAGAAACAAGTGGCGTAGCTGAATTATTTGACAATGTTATAGATTTTACAATGTTTTTTGTTCCATAAGTTGCCAAACAAATGAAGATTGGCACCAAAATCACAACAGACATTATAGCCAGTACAATAATTACTATACCCCATACAGTATCTTTCACTGGAATAGTGCCTGAAAAAGAAGAATGGAAGTAAAGTAGGGATAAAAACTTTTTAATAACAGTTTGCATAATTACAAATATAAAATAAGTATTCAGATTCACTAGCATGAAAAAAAGATCATCAGAAAATTCAGTCAGGTGAATTTATTTGATACATATATTTTTACATGCAACGAAAGAGAATGAATTTCCCTGAGGAAAAAAAGTTGCTCAACACAGAATTTTTTTATAAGAAAATTTTATGTGGATGGAGATTGTATTAGCAGATTAAAGATGTGTCAGGTTGTAGTATGCTGATGATAATGTAATTTTAGCATATTGTTACAGTAACCTTCAGCATATTTTTAATTGAAGAGGGTATATACAGCATTTACAGTTATTTTACATTACCACACAAAACAATTTGATTACACTACCATTTATGGCTGATTACTTAACGCACATTTTAATGCCATCATTTTATTTGAAACTCCACGGATTTTGTATATATGTTTATTAAGGCTCATTGCAACATGCTCTCTACTGAAAAGATTGGGTGTAAAATTTATAGTTCTTTTACAGGACAATACAAAAATATACAGATGCATTACTTTAATGCACTTTAATGCCAATTACTGTTGGAGGAACTATTCACTATGACCTTTATTTAACTTAGATACTTCATGTTATGTATAACTATGTCTTCAACTAGCTTTTCAAATGCATTTTAAACTTACTTCTTATAAATGAATTTTTCTCAGATCTTCAGATTAAGCTTCCATTATTGTCAAATCTACATATTGATAAACCATTTCAAAGTACAGGTTTTTTTTTTAGCACACTTTGTGGGAAATTTAATGCTAAAATTTTAAAATAGATTCCATTTTTTCTTTTCTCATATTGCAGCTATACTCCAAGCCAAAATTAAATAGAATAGATTCAAACCAACTTTCTTTTATGCGACTAACGCTCTCTAGTGAGAAAAAAAAGAGTAATCAAATTAAAATAAAATAGATTTATTTTATGTATATTTCTAAATAGAAAAAATAGATAGTACTATTTAACACAGATTTCTTTTGTATTTATCGTGACCCCTTGCAAGAAATAGACTAACTATATTTAGATAAAATTGATTTTTTTATGTTTTACTGCATGAAACCTTTTATAGTAATTATTTTGAGTTTAAACCCATTTCTATGCAAAAAACAAATAATAATAATAATAATAATAACAATTATGAATATGGAAATAACTATTAATTAACATTTCATTACTGATCTAATCTATTAACTAAGTTGTTACATAAAACTTCCAAATGCAAGATGTATGCAATTAATCTGCCTGCCAGCCTGTCCATCCATATACAATTTAAATTTCTTAAAATGTTCTTAAATCCATAAATTTGTTTTAAATGTTACCGGGGTACATAACAGTCTGTTTACATCAATGGATGAATTAAGAACAAGTTTGCAACACGTGAGTCTGTTAAAAATCTGGTGGTTTGGACATGAAGTGTGCATAGGGCAGGGTTCCCTAGTATATATTAGGGCTGAATGGTAGAAATTGAATATTGTGATATATCAACAAGTTGATATTGGTGATATGTCACAATACTAATTTAAAGTTGAAGTGAATAGAAACATTTGCTATTTTTGAAAGACAAATGATCAGGGCTGCAGAGTCGGAATCAGGCCCATTTTTGAGCAAAAGAGTTGGAGTCGGATTTGTTAAAATTCCTGGAGTTGGAGTTGTCCATTTTACAAGCAGGGCTGCGGAGTCGGAATCAGGTCCATTTTTGAGCAAAAGAGTCGGAGTAGGATGTGTTAAAATTCCCCGAGTCGGAGTCGTCCATTTTTCCCACCTACTCTGCAGCCCATGCAAATGATATATAGTTAAACTTAGATAATTCGAAGTTGAAGGGACCAGAGAAAAGTTCGAAATATCCAAAAATTCAAATTACATATATTCTCTCAAAAAGAAGACACAAATAAAAAAGATTAATGCCATGATGAAAGATTTAACACATAAACTTTATCTAAGAATACTGCTACTTCTTTTTTCATTAAATCAAACATTTTTTACTAGATTAATTATACATCATCATCACTTTTAAGAAAAAAGTCAGATATTTTTTATTGTTTCTTGGAATGCAATCTTTGAGTCATAGCATATGTTTTCAACCTATCAATAGATACAAAATAGAATCTTCTACATCAGACTGACCTTCAGAAAAGCATCGAAGTTCATATGCAACATAGTTTCTGACGAACTAGGTGGGAGGCTTCTCTTGTATTATTATTCTCTTCATCCCTAGACAGTTCGTCTTCAGCTTGGTTGTTCTCTGCCAGTTGAACAATAATGTCCGCATCAGTTACTTCCCACAAACAGCCACATTTTGGCCCACATTCACATAGTTCTCATTCAAGATTGATGGATCAGGTTTTACATTTTCCCAATTATCAACAGGCAGCTCAGGATCAATTTCATCAAAGTTTTCCACAACATTTACTCCTTCCGTTTCTTTCTTTACAAATATTGCCTTATGAAAGCATTTCATAATCATTCTTTTACTGACCTTGTCCCATACCTGCTTACACTTTCGTGAAGCATGAAGAATGTTGAGATTCTTACTATGAAAATCTCCAATGAGGATGCTTTCAACCAACAGATGCCTGTAGAAATGTTTAAGGTTTTTGGTGATTTCTTGGTCCATTGGCTGAATCACAGATGTCATATTGGTCTTGAAAAAAATGCCTTTCATATTTTTCATTTTGGAGATGCTGTTGTGAGGCTGCACAATTGTCAATAAAAAGAACAATTTCTTGTTTTTATTTTCCAAATTTCTTGTTCATATTTGAAAGTCATTTAAAAAAAAATTCTGAGGTCATCCATGCCTTTATATTTTAATCGTAGGATACAGGCTTAGGCTTTATATTTTTAAAGCAACGAGGATTGGCCGATTTGCCAATCATTAATAATGGTAGCTTTTCGGACCCATCCATATTTGCTCCAACAAGCAACATTACTCACTCATTACTTAGTTTTCCGCCACTGCATGTTTCTCTTTTGAAAGCAAGAGTTTTTATTTGGAGTACACTTATAAAAAAAAAGCCCAGTCTCGTTGACATTAAAAACATTTTTTGGTTTCTTACCTTGAATAATTTCTTTTAAATGTTTTTTCTATTCATCAGTTGCTTGAATATTCACTGCAGCCCTTTCACCATATACTGCTTTGAAAGAAATATCATTTCTATCTTTGAAACCATTCAGCCAACGTGTGCTGACTTTGAAGCCTTGAATGTCTAATGCAGAGGCAAACTGTTTAGCTTTGGCTCTGATAATAGGGCCACAGACTAGAATGTTCTTATCTCTTGCTTGTTTAAATGATTTAAGAACACAACCGTTGACATCTGGGTTGTCTTGTTCTCTCGTTCTTTTTCTATTTTTTCCAGTGCCATTTTCGCTGCTCAAGATTTTATCTTTGCTCTTCAAGTATGTCGATAATGAGTTGGATGAATTCCAAATTCCTTGGTGATTTCCAATTTCTTTTTAAGGCCTTTTCCCACTTCATTAATCACCGTTACCTTTTGAGCTAATGTCAATGACTTATAAGAAATTTTAGCTTTTGACAATACATAGAAACAATACTTAAAGCATTAACGCAGAAACTTACAACTGCATTAAATCATTCATGCATTGGAAGTGCATGCGACTCTAATACCGAAATAAATGTAGCTGCTCTTCTGGAGGAAAAAAAGGGAGGAAGAGTAAGTGGGGAGAATCCCCCATTGCAACCCCTAAGCTTTGATCCTTTCAACCCGCATTGAAATAGATTCTACTGCCGAAGGGGTGCAGTAAAGTCCTGGGATTTTGCTTGGGGTCAGAAAATACCTTTGATATCCGCACATGGTGACATTCCAAAACATCGCTTTTCTTTTCCTTAGAAAGATCGCTAAAATAAACTTAAAATATTTTGCACCTTAGCTGAAAAATATCTCAGAAACAATTTTTACCACAAAATGTTCCGGGCAATCGTATGAAAAATTCAAATTATCCAAAATAAAATTCAAAATATCCACAATTCAATTTTTTTACATTACTTTAATACACAATTCTAGGGACCGAGCAAAATATTTGAATTATCCAAGTTTCACTGTAGCAGCAAATGTTTAAACACAAAACAGAGTAGAAAGCAATGAATCAAAGTTATTATATATTTATTTGCTCATACAACATAATTTCTATTTTTTTTTTCAAACAAAGTATACAAAAAATGAACCAATTGTTCAATAACTATTTACATTTACACCATTACTCTGAGAAAGCTTTTCTTTAAAGATAGTATTTTCCTTATTTGTCTCATTTTCATCACCATCTAATTTGCAGAAGTATAATTAAAAATTTGAATAAAATTCAAAATTGTCTACATAAAAATGAATAAAACATTTTTTTCATAGAATTTTAATTGTAGGTTAATGTTGGTTAAAATACTAATTTTTCTTTTAATTTGGTGCAAACTGAGTTTGGTCGGACTGAACCCAATTTCATTTATTTTGTACACAGGATGGACCTGGGCCAAACATTTTGTTTTTATATGAGATGGATCCATGACAGCTTCTTTCCGGGACGAATCCATGCAGACTAGTCTTTCATCGGAAAGGGTAACCTGAGTTTACCAAAACCTGGTTCGGTAAAATTATCTTAAATAGTTTATTTTTATTGAGTTCAGTTTTACGGATGCACAAGAATTTTATAAACATACATTTTGTAATTTTAAATAAAGTAGTATAAAATTCATATCAATAGGTTATTTTTATTTATTTACTATTTTTATTTATTTTTAAGGGATTGCCTAAATAACTTAACATTATAAATATCGGTATACCATTCTTTAAAACAGTTTGTTTTAGTATAATTATAAAAATGTGACTTTAAAGAGAAAGTTGTTTTATTTTCTTCTACAAAGAGAAAATATTTAAGAATTTATACTTGAGTAAATTTGATTGACTAAAGCAATTGAATTTTAATGAAATTTAGAAATATCAAGATTAATTTAATTTGATATATTTTTTAATCATTATTAAAATATTGTTTACATTTCTAATTATTATAAATAATTTCCAAGGATTTTGGAAAAGTTGAAATAATATAGTGCTTCTAACATTTGACTATTGAAGTGCGAGAGAAATATCTAAATATTATCTGATAAAAGCAAAATTTTAAAATATATGAGAAAGATTATACTGTCATTCGTTAACTATATGAAGATCAAACTTTTTTTTTTATATTTGAATAAAAAATTATCAGAAATGATGCAAAAATTTAGATTATAATGACTTAATAAAGCTTTGATGAATAAGCATAATAGAACAGACTTACCAATAAACCTGTGTATTAAATAGTGAAAATCTAAGTAAAAAGAATATCACAAACACATCACATTTTAATATAAAATATATAATAAACTATGTTATTATTCTTAAAAATAAAATACTTTTTAGAAGGTTAATTAAATGATAAAATGTTTTGGCAGGGAAAAAAAATCTTACAATTATTTAGATATATTAAAAAAAAAAAAAAAAAAAAAAAAAAAAAAAAAAAAAAAAAATCAAGTTCATTTAACTTGAACTTTTTGAAAAATATTCAAAGTACAATATTTGATATAGTGAATTAATTAATTAGCTTATTTTTTCAATTATATACTTTATAAATTTTTATGAAATGCAACTACTTAAAAATGCATTGCATATAAATTTTGTAAATATGTAAGTGAATAAATGAACAAATAAATTAATGCACTATGTGGTAAAGTATTGTGTTTTGGAAATTTTTTGAAAAAGTTCAAAGTGAAAGAATTTGATTTTCTTGAAAAGTGTACCTAAATAATTATAAGATTTTTTTTCCTGCAAAAACATTTTATCATTTAATTAACCTTCTAAAAAGTATTTTCTTTTATAGAATAAATTTTGATTTATGCCTAAACAATCATTATGGTACAAGAGTGGCTAGTGATTATATTTTAAATAACCACAAAAGGCTTTTTTGTAGGCAGGACAAAAGCAAGCTTCTGGTTAGCTTTCATTTTTATTGGCCATTTCAAGAATAAGTAAAAAATTAATGCCATGATTATGATCATCTTCGTGTATTTACGGCCAATTGTAGTACAGCTTTAATGCGAATGGTGTGACACTTTTTGATGCTGTCATTAAAGACAATGACAACGGGCCTCCATCAAACACTTTCGGCCAAGGCTAACGAACCCATCAGTGGCCCGCAAGTTCTGTGTTTGTTGGGTATATTATATAATATACTTATTTTTCAAGATAAAAAATAAGATTGATATTAGAAATAAAACTGTAGGCTGTTTTCCGAAGATGTATAAAAAAAGATAATTTTTCTTTCTTATCAGGTTTTGGGTCAATGAAAATTATTTTGCCATGTTTCGAGTTACCGAAAATGTTTTTTGCCAGATTCGGGTTGGGTAGATTTCAACCAGAATTTTCAGTTTGAGTATAATCCGACTCATGTGGTACTCTAGATCTTAGCTGTCACTGTTACAAAACAACTAATAGGCTTTATTATTATTTTCAAAAATAAATTTTTGGCAAATCAAAACCAAACTTTACATTTTGAATCACGCTTATAAAAGATCTGGCAAAAAATTGTGTAACTTGCTTTTATTCCAGGCTGGTAACAGAACTGATAAGAGTCTTAAACATATGAATCACGTGTTATTAAATGATCAAACATGCATTCTTTTAATGTTTGTCTTACATTATTAAATTTTTCTTGCTGTTATACCCAAAATATTTTACAACGATCATACTTTTAAAAATAGTAGAAAGATTGAGAAGGAGGATATTGAATTGACATTTGTTAACATAAAATCTCAAATCCCAGATGTGTGTGGGAGAAAGGGGGAGGGGGGGGGGGGGTATGACACATCTCGATTTTTTTGGAATATGCTCTTTGTTTAAGCTTGGCATAAACGAATCAATCAATCCTGAAAAACTTCATTTTATCAATAAGCATTATTGTCTTTTATTTTTAACTTAGCAAAGGATTGGATGGTAAAAATTAGAATTTAAGAAATATAAAAAATATTGCATATTTTGAGAAGCTTACGATTTACCACAAAAATTAATTTATAGTAACCTTCTAATTAATTTTTTTTAACTTCTTTGAGTTAATTATTATCTAACATTGTTTAGTCTTTAATGAATCTCAAAATACTTTAAATCACTTATTTAAAAAACACTTGTTGACTGAATAACTGATTGAACTAACATTTCCGCACACAGACATTTAATTTTGTGATAAAATTCATTAGAATAAGCAATAAGTTAATATCGATAATCCATTGAAATTCATCATAAAAATTTCATTGAAATTAAAGTACCCTTTTTATCACCAGGGCAACCAAAAAATAACAAATCTGTCGGATTTCAAACACTCATTTTAAGCACAGATATAAATATATTTTGAAAAATCACACTCTAGCAAGCAATATGAATACTATCGGCAATAACAGCCCACATTCAAGCTTATATTATTGGCCATGATATCTTGATAGCCATAATGTCTTGATATATTGCAATATATATGGACCAATAGCATCAACAGAACGAGAAACCGGCGATTCAGTATTCATCTCTAATGAGCAGGGAAATCTCCAGTTTGCAAAAATAGGAATGATAGTAGCTAGTAAATGTAATTGAGATACATTGAGATATTCCTTACTTGGAGATCTTAATGAAAGAGAGATAATCAGAATAGGTAGAGTTTTGGTTTTGGATGAAGCACGACAGTGAATAAATACATGGATTGGACGAAAGAAAAAATTGAAGAATATATTGGTATGGCATAATTGGTGCTGTTTCTTGGAGCTTGAAAGCACAGTAAGCACAAAACAATATTATTGTTATTGGGATACATTGGCAGAGTCAGAGTTTAGATACTGTTACTGCAATATTTTAAAAGTATCAAGATTTGATTGCTATATTGATAAATAATCCAACCTTGATATGTATATCTATCTATAAAGCTATGGTCGACAACTCCTATAAAAAAAAGTTTTGATAGAAGACTCTAAAAAACACCAATTTGCTATGTTTTGAAAAGATTTCAATTACAGAATATTAAATGATATTATAACGACCAGTGGCGATCTTCTATAATCAGCTTGTCATTCATTTCCCTTTAACTGGAGGATTAGTCCTCAAGGATGATGCATCCACCATTGTTCCAATAGCTGACAGCAGTTTTCATCACTGATTAAGAAAGGTCAATTACACACTTGAAAAGCAGCTTGTACAAAATGGTTAAGTAAAAAATATTGTTGCCTTCCAGACTTTCAAAGCGTTTAGAAGAAATGTTTTCTTTTAGATGGTAGAAGTCAATTGTTTTAAATATGATATTTTAAATATGATGTAATTTTCACCATTAAATGCTTTTTCTATGTAATAGTTTATTATTTTAATGTTTTCTTTCTTCTTTAAAATTTACATGTTAATATATTTTTCAATTGAAAAATGTTTGTAAATATGATTATTTGAGTTATTTTTAATGTGACAACAATAGGTAAAAATGCTTATTTCAAACTATGAATTAATTCTCAATTCAGATAATGGAATTTTAAGTTTAAAAAATTGGAAAAAAATTAAATAAAATTAAAACATGATTGCACACTGCACACCATAACTTATAGTGTTTTTCGCCAAGACTGGCGGTTGATCTTCAGGATGTTTTTTTTTATAACAGGTTTTGAATTCCCCAGTTGGTTACTTTTTTCACTCTCCATTTGAGATTGTTTCAGAGCTTTTATAGCCAAGAATGAGAAGAGTAGAATCTATTAATGATATTTGAATCTGTTACTAGGCTTTTTATTCAAAAGTTCATTATCTCAATAGAGATTTATTTCATATTAAAAGTCCAAATAATAATATATCTAAACACTTCACAATTCAAAAGCATATCAACACATCAATATTAAAAGAGAAAGAAAATTTTACAACAGTTATATTATTGCTGAGTATTACACTTCACATTTTTTCTTTCAATTTAAAACAGGATTCTTTACAACTTTTTTAGCTTAAAACAGGACCCTTTACAAAATTTTTCGTTTAAAAAAAAGGACCCTTCACAATTTTGTTTATCTTAAAACAGGATCCTTTACAAAAATCTTTGTTTTAAAAGAATCCTCCACATTTTTTCCCATCTTAAAATAAAACCCTTTATAAATCTTTTCATTTTAAAACAAGACTCTTCACAATTTTTTACAGCTTAAAAAAAAAAGACCCTTCAGAAAGGGTCTGTTTAAAAAAGGATCCTTCACAAAATTTAAATTGTAAATATCATGATATTTTCAAAACTATAAAAATATATCAGATATTTTGATACATATTCCATATTTTTAATACAAATCCGATAGTTTCAAAATAGTCAACTTTCTGATGATTATAAGTGTTTTCAGACTTAATAGAACATAGAAACTGTAATATACTGCGCTTAACATGAAAATTTAATAAAACAATATTCTAAGTTCCTATCGAAGAACAAAATGTAGGATACAGTACCAAAAGTTTTGTGAAAGTTTTATGTTTTACATAATAAAATTATAAATACAAAATTTTTTAATTCAGATTTGAACATAAATGTATGGTTATTCCTGTGCTTTTTTATTCTGTAACCTGTTGTATAGTTTAAACTGAGCTAAACCAAAACCAGAAAAAATTCTTTCTAATAAAACCAACTGTAAATAAATGTTTACTTAAATTAGACAGTTTATCTTTGAATGGCTGTTCTAAGTTGATACTGTCTCACATAACTATTGGTTCTACATTTAAAAAGTCAGCTTTATACATAAAGCTTAGAAAATATCTCTTTTTGGAGGAGGAAGGGGAGGGGAGAGCATAAAAAATAACCAATGGCAGAGGCAAAAATTCTTATCTACAAAAAGACATAGTCAATAGAAGTTGAAAAATTCATTTATTTACTTGCATTGACTGAAAATATAAAAAGGTGTCATATAGAATGATTTTTTAAAAACTAAATATCAAATATAAGAAAAACACTTAATATAATGATATTTTGAAAATAAATATCGGATATATATCAAGGGATACATGCACTGAAGTGTATCACCAAACATTGATGACCTACCATGGTGAAACACTGTATTTCACATAGGTAGATCACTCATAAAATGGAAACGAAGTGGAAAAAACGATTTCCATTGAAATTAGTGAGGGTGATTATGAAGGTCAACTGCCAGTTGAGAAAAAATGAAGTATAATAAAGTATTTGCCAGCAAAAGATGATGATTAAATTGTTATTCATAGTTTTTGATTTTAAACAGCTTTTATAACTGAAACAATCATAACAATATAACAAATAACAATATAAGAAATTTCAACATCAAATAACCCTTAAGACAATTCTACTTTAAAACTGTCTGCTTCAGTGTGTTTATCATACATTTCTCTATAAAACTATCAGTTTTCAAGTTTTTACATACAATAGTTTTTTTATTATCCAAGAAACTCAGAAAGTCACAATAAATTCACTTATCGCAGCAACAGCATTAGTTTTTTTTTTTTTTTTTTTTTTTTTTTTCTATAGAAAAAAAAAATTAGTAATGCAACACATAGATTTCATGAATTTTTATGCTGTATGTCCAAAATAAATATAATTAAATTATTAGTAAACAGATAAATTCAAAAATTATGCAATTATATACTCACATCTAGCCTCATCAGATCGATCTCCACAATCATTATGGCCATCACACCTTAATTCGTTCCATATACAATGACCATTTTCACATAAGAACTGATTTTTGTCACGGCATCCACTTTTGCTAACTGAAAAACATAATACATTTTAAATGCATTATGTTGATTATAAATAATTTTACAATTAGTGTTTCACCAAAACTGAATTTTGGTTACCTTCCTAACTGAAAAACGTAATACATTTTAAATGCATTATGTTGTTTATAAATAATTTTACAATTAGTGTTTGACCAAAACCGAATTTCAGTTATCTTCCTAACTGAAAAACATAATACATTTTACATGCATTATGTTGATCATAAATAATTTTACAATTAGTGTTTGACCAAAACCGAATTTTGGTTACCTTCCTAGTTTCGGCTGAAACCGAAACCAATGTAAAAATAAATTTAAAGTAATTAATACATACAAGTATCTACCCTATATATATATATATACAGGGGCGGCCGGTCCATTGGGGCCACTGGGGCCAGGCCCCACTAGAATTTTCTGTTCATTTAAAAAATTTTGATTCATATTTTTAATTTAAAACTTTAAAAAAAAAGAACTGTTTACTAAAAATATATTGCAAAGAAACTCCTTCTTACATCGTGCCCACTCATCCGTTATCGACTCTCAGCATCTATTTCTTTCTCAGAGGCAATAAATCACTTTACTGGCCACTACTTACTTCTGAACACCAAGGTTACTGTATCGGGGCACAAGACATTTGTGCCCATTTGGCGCGATAATGAGTATTTCCCTCCTTCACGTGTCATTCAATTTTGGCGATGTACTGCTCTTTTAGAGCTAAATCTTCCGTATTTTTTTTGCAATGGGGAGCACTGGGCGAGAGTGCCCTTGATCCAAAGTTTGTTATACGGGGATTTTCAAAAATATTCGTCGACATTTGTATTACTATTGCTGCTTATTCGTTGAATTACGCGATCTTTAAGTACTCTGGACTCTTTTTAAACGGAGACACATGTTATTGTTAAGGTGTATTCCAATCCAAACTGCTTATTTTCTGATTTATTTTTAAATTCATTTTTACTCTCAAACGCATCAAACTGGCAAATTCTCTTATTTAGAAACTACATAATGGGACGTGCTTGTCGATTTTTTGAAAAATGCAGAAAATATTGCAAAAAAAATGCTATCAAAGTGGGAGTTTTGAACCGAATTTTCTGAAGCGGGAGATCTGGGGATGAAAAAAGGGGTCCTAATGAGAAAATAATTGTTTTAAAATCAAGTTCTATTGAATTGAGCGAAAAATGAAACCACACGGCCTCTTAAACATCACTTCAAAAATCATCTCAGCAAGTTTCATGTTTTTACTTTTAAAAATGAGTCTGAAAGTGTCCCAGAAAATTTCGAGCTGTTGAGGGTGGAAAAATATTTTTTCGAACACACCCTTAAATTCTTGAAATAAAAAAATGAATTCTGTAGATGATTTATTATGCCCTTTTCAACAATGAATTTGGAAGAAAAACTTGAAATTAAATGCCTGGGACCTTATCAACCGAAGAATTTTGAAATGCAACGAAAAGATGGGGGAAAACTACGCTATTTCTCTACACAGTGGTATCAAAAATTTCTGTGTATTTCAGCAAGTGAAGAAAAAAAAAAGCATTGTTCTGTTTTTATTTTTTATTGTTTGGAGGGATGAAATTATGGAGTATGGCCGGCTGTAACGATTTGAAGCATTTTTCTGAAAGAGTAAAAAAAAACATGAAATGAATACTACTCATTTAAATAATGCTTTTAACTATAAAACCTTCGGTTGGTTGTATGGTTGTATTTATGACGGCCAATTATCTGCACGGGGGATATAGGCCCAGGGGGGAGTGCCCTTCGTGGGGGTCTTTCTAAGGGAACCTAACCCGTATTAACGCTTGGAAATCCAAGGTTCGAAGAAAACCACGAAAACTCCGAACGATTAGGCCGACGGGCGCGATTGGGATCGAACCCAGCACCTCCCGTCTACCAGATTCGAGAGCAGAACCTCTCAGCCACTGGTGGGGCATAAAACCTTCGGAACTGTCAATATTGTAGTGCAGTTGGATGAAGGTTACAGGATTTCATTACAAAAACATAATGAAATGGTTGAGAAGAACAGGTATGCGCTAAATCGTAAACCGAGGTATGTTTTTAGAATTGGTCACATACGCCTCAAAACTGGACACTATATTGGAAGACCATTTAAGCAATGCTACAGTATCTAAAAATACTTAAAAAACTATATAATATGAGCTGTTGGATTGTATATATGAAACGTATATGCATGAAGTTAAAAATGAGATTTCTGCTTCTAATTTTGTAGATTTACAAGCTGACGAAACTATATTGCTGTAAGCTGCACTTCGCAATTTGTTATCATTTTACGATATATAAAAAACAACAAACCCTTGAAAAGGTTTGTTCAATTTATTGATGTCTATGATAAAACAGCAGAGGGACTTACTATAATCTTAACTCAAAATTTAGAAAAGTTTTATTTAAAAGATAAGCTTGTTGCGCAAGCATATGACGGTGCGCTGTTGTGAGCGGGTGTCATACTGGAGTTCAAGAGCGAATGAGAGAAAATTTTAAAACATTTTTGAAAAACTCTATGGGACAGGAACGATTAAGCACACTCTTGCTGTTCTTTCAGTCCACAAAGATTTTATTAGTACAATATCAAAATTTGATGTAAAAGTAAGTGAAAGATTTGCTAGTCGAAAAAATCGACGTGCCTAATTTCTATTTAAATAATGCATTAAATTTTAATTTGTGAATGGATTAAATCTCTGCAAGAAAAATATGTATTTTTTTCTATTAAATTATGAGATAATTATTTTTTGTTTGATTTGTGAATTTGTTTTTTAATTTAATAATGTTTGACCAGAGTAAGTTTAATGTGAATAATGGTAATTAAATTTAAAGTTAAAGATTTGCGCATCTAAAAACATACCAAACTTTTATTTAAATAATGTACTAAATTTTAATTTCTGAACAGTTTCAATGTTTGCAAGTAAAGTTTATATTTTTTTTCTGTAACGTTGTGAGATTGTTATTATTATTACTATTATTATTATTATTATTATTATTATTATTATTATTATTATTATTTTGTATATTTGTTTTTTAATTAAATAATGATTGATCAAAGTATGTTCAATGTTAATAATGGCAATTAATGGTATGTTAAAAATTGTAATTAATTTGATAAATTTGAAATTAACGTTGATTACTTGAAAAAATAATTAATTTTTTTTTTTTTTTTTTTTACAAAAGTAAGAAATAAAAGTTTTAAATAATTTGTTTTCATGTTTAAACAACAAATATTAATACATAAAAATTTACAATATGTTATGAGGACCGGGCCCCACCAGTGAAGATTGGCACGAGCCGCCACTGTATATATATATATATATGTGTGTTGTGAGAATTCGACGATATCTCACATTGAAACTCTCAATTTACAAAGCAGAAGCCAGTATAGGGAATCTAATGTATTTTTACCTAGTCTCCAAATTTCTTCAGAGTCCTAGAAAATGTCGCTAAAGATGAAACAAATATATCAATTTCAATCAATCTTTGCAGAGGACACTAAGATGAAAGGAACTCCTTTATTTAGCGAGAGAAATATTCTTTTGATTTTCACGAGGATCTCTTTCCTGTGGGAAACTAGATAGTGAAACCAGATATTAACCTGACGTCAGGTTCCTGACTGCAGCCTATAGAGAAAGGGCTTGTTTATGAGCTCATGGTCACGGATGGTGAGTGGCTAATGGGAGTGGCTTTTGTCCTGGACGGAAAAACGAAACTGATAAAAGGGGATGCAGGAGCATTCTCGAGAGTTCTTGTTTTTGAGTTCTTTTTTGGAAGCTGAAGCTCCAAGTAGACTTTAACCGTGAAGAGGAGAAATCTCTCATGGGTTGGCTTCAGAACATAGTCCGAAGCACAGTAAAGAGATTGCCAGGCATGGCGGTAAAATTTCTCCACCCCGGAGAAAGACATAGGAGGTCCCTTGACCTTGATCGGACATTCACTAAAAGGGCGACATTCCTGCCGCGTATCACTGACTCTCATCTTCAAGAATTGTGAAATATAAATAAATAGAGACTCTCCCTGAAAGCAATTTGCCATTCGAGGACTGGACTTGATTCTACAAATACTTTCTTGACAGGTGAACTCGAACCCATTTATGAAAAATGTTGTACATACGACTTATTTAATCTAGAATACCTTATTTAATTGTTTATGATACAATAAAATATTTTTTCAATATTGATAAGACTCGGCCGTTGAAGTTGCCTGCTACCACACCACCTTACGACATCGGCTCCGTTACAATATAATCCTAATGAAGCGACTGATTAAACAAATATATGTTAATTGCAAGATTTGTAGAATGCGGATGGTAATGTAATTTTAGTATATTGTTACAGTCATCTACAGAATGTTTTTCCTACAAGAGGGTGTATATAGCATTTATATAGGACCATACAAAATAATGCGAACATGTGAAATAAATATATTTTAATTGCAGGATTTGTAGAACACTGACGGTAATGAAATTTTAGTATGTTGTCACAGTCACCTACAGCATGTTTTTTTTTTTTAAAGAAAGTGTATATAGCATTTATAGTTATTTTACAGGGCTGCACAAAAGAATACGAATATATGTTAATTGCAAGATTTGTAGAACGCTTACAGTGACGGTGATGTAGTTTTAAATGTGTTGTTACAGCCATCTACAGAACGTTTTTTCTTTAAGAAGGTGTATATAGCGTTTATAATTATTTTACAGGTCTGCACAAAAGAATAAAAATATATGAAATGCATATATGTTATATGTGCAATTTGTTGAACACTGATGGTAACATACTTTTAGTATGCTGTTAAAGATAGGCAGCAGACAGGCAGTCGGCAGGCTGAAAGAAAACAGACAGACAGCAAGCATAAAGAAAACAGACAGACATCAGTGATAGCTGTCAGACAGATAGTTGAAAGAGTGTAGACATACAGCAGATGACACAGACAACCGACAGAATGCAGACAGACACCAAACAGGCAGATAGCATACAAACACCCAGCAGAGAGACTAGACAGACAGACAGAGAGCTTATAGATATACAGCAGATAGCAGACAAACAGCAAATAGAAGACGGAAAGCATAGACAACCAAGAGATTGTAGACAGACAGGAAATAGACAGCCGACATAGCATATATCAGAAAGACAGAGAGAGAGAGACAGACCAGAAACAATCTGGGGTTTGGCGTACAAAGGATGCAGAAGCACAGCCCCCTAGTATTTAAGTAAAACTAATAATTAATTCTATGTATATGGAAACACATTTCTAACAAATATGCATACATATGAGGATAGATTTAAAAAAAAAAAAGTTACCCAGGTAATACAAAATTATTTATTAAAAATAGACGAAAATGCAAAAGGGAATTAAGAAGCATACTTGTAAATCATTTTTCCACATAATCACCAAATCTATTTAGGCATTTATATGAAAGCAGGACCAATTTGTTTAACC
This sequence comes from Maratus speciosus, assembly GCA_963932465.1. Lineage (NCBI taxonomy): Eukaryota > Metazoa > Arthropoda > Arachnida > Araneae > Salticidae > Maratus > Maratus speciosus. Next base: position 515,461,609 of record OZ010789.1, on the reverse strand, counting down.
CAGCTTGATAGAAATCACATCACTGCCCACTGAGTCAATTCTCGGTAGCTGTTTTTACATCACTGTTTTAAGAAATCCATGTTCCAGATAAGAGTTTGCTTCAATTTCGGAAACAGGAAATAGCCACTGGATGCCAAATCTTGGCCTTTTTGGGGGGGTGGAGGGCAGACTTGTATAAAACCAAAAACTTTCTGCGCACATAAATATTGAATCAAAAACTTTCCGCAAATCAATTTAATGTTTAATAAAATAATGTGTTATATTATTTTAATAATATGAATTAAAAACAGTAGTTTTAAAATAATTACCATTTAAATTAAAAGTTAATTAATATTAATTAAAGAATAATTATTTTGGTTAAAAAATATACCTGAAAATCCATGAGAAGAAGGGGAATTCTTATCAATTATTTTGTCAATGAATTTAGAAACAGGCCAAACCTTAACATTGTGACCTCTTTTCACAAAATGCCAGACACTCTGTTCACAGAAATAATATGACACAGCTTCTGAAACAACTGAATTACATTTTTTACCGCAGCCCTTTGACGAAATTAAAAAAAATTTCGGCGACTCTTTGACAAAATTCCCTTTTTTTTCGCGATCATTTGACGAAATTTCCATTTTTTTCCGCGATCCTTTGACGAAATTCGAATTTTTCTGCGATTTTTGACGAAATTCTTGTTTTTTCGCGATTTTTTGACGAAACTTGCACTTTTTCCGCGGTTCTTTTACGAAATTTGCATTTTTTTTTTAGAGATTTTTTGACAAAATTCGGGCTTTTCCGCTACTCTTTTAAGAAATTCGTTTTTTTTCTGTGCTCCTTTGACGAAATTTGCGTTTTTTCTGTGATTTTGTTTTACGAAATTTGCATTTTTTGCGATCCTTTGACGAAATTCGCGTTTCTTCTGCGGTCCTTTAACGAAACTCGCATTTTTTTCGCGATCCATTGACGAAATTAGTTTTTTTCCGCGATTCTTTAACGAAATTTGCTTTTTGCGATCCTTTGACAAAATTCGGGCCTTTTTCCGCAATTCTTTTACGAAATTCGTTTTTTTCTACGCTCCTTTGACGAAATTTGCGTTTTTTCTGCGATTCTTTGAAAAAAATCTATTTTTCACGATCCTTTGAAGAAGTTTGCGTTTTTTTCGCGCACCTTTGACGAAATTCGCGGTTTTTCCGCGATGTTTCGACGAAATTGGTGATTTTTTTCTGCGAGCGATTGACGGAATTGTTTTTTTTTTTTTTCGGCAACTGTTTGTTGGAATTCACAATATTTTTCAATGATTTTTTTTATGTCTGAATTTTCGGACTGATGGCCGATTTTTTTTTAAATTTTCGGAACCAAATGCACTAAGTTTTCGGAACAGAATCACCTTTGGCAAACAATAAATAAATCGTACATAAAATTTGGGAATATTTTTAATGTTTTGGTATTTAAAAAAAAAAAAAAATACAAGAACAAAAATTACGTTTTTTTCTAAAAAAATTTCTGCAAAGTTCCAATTTTTGTGGAAAATTTTCCGCGCACGGCGCACAGTGGGGTATTTCACAAATCTGGGCGGCCAAAATTATTTTTTTCTTTTAAACTAATTTAAACGTTTAAAGCAGTAAATAAATGCATTTTTAAAAATAAATATTGTTTAATAACTTAAAAATCATGGATGTTTTGCAACTTCGTACTGATTTTTATTGATCAAAATTAGTATTATAAAATAAATGATATTTATGAAAAACAGTATTATAAAATAAATGATAATTATGATAAATAGTATTATAAAATAAATGATAATTATGATAAAATGTGTTATAAAATAAATGATAATCATGATAAATAGTATTATAAAATAAATGATAATCACAATAAATAGTATTATAAAATAAATTATAATTATGATAAAAAAAATGGAATAATGTATTTAATAATTGAATAAATTATAAAAACAGATTATTTATGATAAGAACAATTAGTTTGTAAATCCCCAAGGTGGGATCTTTTAATCAGATGATAATTCGGAATCGTAATCTGTTTCTTCAAAATCAGAATCCTCTGGATCACGAGCTTCAGAAGATTCCATAGGCAGTAACATTTCTAGAGTTTCTTTAAGGAACACTTTTGATTTTTTTGTTATCGTGGGTCTCATTTCAGTTAAAACTGGATCTGAACTCAAAAGCAATCTGTTGAGAACATCACGGTTACAAGAAATTCTTGAAAATTTACGCGATAGATTTTGGCGAAATAATCGAAAATGTTTGTTCCGTGCTTTGGCTGCTTCTTCAGACAATTGGCCTATTGGTAGTAAAGCTTTCTCTATCACAATGGGTCCATGGATTAATATTTTATGCATTGTGGGTGACATTGGATACCATTTATATAACTGGACGTAGAGCTCTGCTGTTTTTTCTGTATATTCCTTAAATTTATCAAGGTAAATTTTGTGGCCACTGGATATGGTTTCAAGAATAACTTTAAATCGATATATTAAACTTTCATCAATGCCGGTAATTTCTGCTGCTAGAGATGGGTCAGTAAAGAATCTTCTGCTGGTATTTCCATCATTTGTATTACCATATCCAGGCTTAGGAATATCTACAAGTAAACCTAACTTTGTTTTGAAATTTTCTTGAATGCGCAATTTTGTTTCACTAACGAGAGCATTTTCGTCTTCTGCATTCAATCTCCACTTTTTTATCGGTAGTTTGTAAGCTAAATGCAACAAATTTTCAAATAATCGAATCCTAGCATGCAAAATCGATAGTCCAAATTCTAATGTTTCTGGCTTCACATTTTTCTTTTTAGAGATATCATTAAAATCTTTGGATGCCAGTCCACAAATGTAGCAACGCATTGTCGATTTTGTACTTGTGACTGCGTTACATATTTTTCCATCGACCATAGTAAGTATCATTTTATGTTTTACTAAAAATGTATTTTCCTCTAATGTAATTTTTGAGGGCTGTACAGATTTTAATGCATTTTTTATGTAATTAACCTCATCATTAATAACTTCTGTTGTTTCTTTTACAAATCTTATTCGCATGGGCCGGCAATAACGTGGTGATGAAGGCAATGGATTTTGCCAGATAGTATTGTTGTTTATACTGCAAATTAGCTGAATTGGAACAAACGAACTCTGGAATATATGCGCATCGGAAGAGGAATCACTCTCAAATTTTTGTTTGTATTGTGCTTGTTGCGATCCATCGCAGCCCCATTTATATATAAGAATTAATGCATTTCTTTCATCTTCTTTTAAACTTTCCAAAACTTCTTTCAAATAAATGAATAATCGTGTCACTGTTAAATTAAGTATATCTTGAATATTAATTTCAGCGCAAGTTTCAGTAATTTTAAAAGAGTCTTTGTCTGGATAGCAATCAATTTTAGACCGTTGTAGAAGACTATAACAAGAATATACATTTTTTTTATATCGTTCTATAATTTCGTATTGATTCCTTGAAAGGTTAGCTTCGACGAATAATGATAACGCTTGTAAAGGCGATATTTGTGTTTTCTTTTCCGTCTGCTGAGTTCTCAAATATGCTTTTTTATATTTTGTTGCTCGCATTGGTGAACATGTTAAATCCTTTAGAACATGGGCAGCATCTCTCTTCCCTGAGGTTTCTAAATTTATATGAGCGGCATGTGTAAGTGCTTCCACATCAGTCGAGCTCCTCAATCTTTCAGACTTTCTCCGCTTTGACCTGACACTTGATTCAGTGAAAGCTTTTGCTGGCCTTCCTGGTCGATTTATTTTTTTTAAATTTCTATTGTACCTTCAAGCCATTCCTTATTATTTTTCACAAATTTATCTAACATATAATGGGCTTCGATCCATTTGCTCTTGAACTAAGATTTAAATTGGGAGAAATTGTGCTTGAGGTTTTTAATTGCATCATCGTCAAAATTATCGCTATTAAGAAGGTAATTTTCAAGGAAATTTAATCTATGATTAATGTTTGGCAAATTATGCTGTTGCATGATCTTTAAAAAATCTTTTCGAGTCATTACTCTGACATTCGACGGCCCTAAATAGAAATAAATACAAAATATGAACAAAAAAGAATGCATAATAGTTATATGCAATTTAGATAGATAACATCATTTTATCCCTTATTTTTTTTTTTTAAATCTCACAATCTTTCACTAACTTTTAACAAAAACATATAGAAAATTGCCTCGACTTATTTTTTAGGTGAACAAATGTTAATAACGAGCAATAAATTATTTCAATTTTGTGAAAAGTGCTTAACAATGATAAAAGGGAATGAATACATTATTTTAAAGCAATTTTTTTAAAATTATATAAATTTAATTTCAATCAGAATGACAGAAAAATAAACAAATGTGATCACTTTCTAATGAATCATAACAATTTTTTTAATATTAAAATTTATAGGATAAATATCAATTAAAAATCAATATATAGTAATTTTGTATGCTTACTCAGAATTTTGGAAGAGCATATTTATATCGCCTTCATTTTAAAAAGGGGACGAAGGTGGAACTACTTTAAACGAAAACACAAATAGAAGGGTGTATATTTATTGGTACAATAAGTAACTTTGCTTGGAAATGTTTGGAAATATAACTAAACCCTTCGTGAATTGGGAAACAAGGGAAAAAATAATAGAAAAATATGCGTTATTTTAAATTAATTTTGTAAATACTAAAACTATTTCTTTCTCAATTTAAATTTAATGATAATAATGATACATACCTGCCTCGTCACTATCCATAACGATTAGATTTTAAATACTTCCAAAACTAAAGTTATTCACATTCAAAAATAGGAAGTCACAATGAAGAACGATTTGACACTCATACACTTAACGCAACACTCCAGTTTCAACTGATAACAGGAGATCATCGTTCTCTTAAAGGAGATAAAAATCGCATCACGTGATTCCCCAATGATTCAGTTTCAACTTATATCCATCCGTTCGATCCTGCGCTGTACTTTATGAAATCGACTTTTGGCCGGCCAGATTCTTCAAATACCCCACAGTGCGGCGTGCCTCTATATTATACAACTCTGGTGGAGGGTGGGATGAGGGTGACTCCAGACTTCCCACTTGAACGTTTACAGCAATTCTTGAGTTTGGCGAGCAGTATGGGACTGGTAATGTCATGATGATACCATCACTTAACATGCCAGGGTGTTTGCATTGGATGGTTTCATGAACCTTGTCAAAGTGGCAAAAGCGACCTCTCTTCTAAACGTCTTGCCATTTCAATTGCTCTGATGCCTCTCCGAACTTATGAGTAGATTTGATGATTACGTAGAAAAGTGATCGACAAGTATGCCTCTTAATTTCCTTTTGCATTTCTGGTCTATTGTTAATAAATAATTTTTTATTACCTTTGTAGCCCTTTTTTTTACCCATCCTCGTATATATATATATATATATATATATATATATATATATATATATATATCATGTGCAGGTATTTAAGTTTCAAATAAAAACAAAACATAAATAATATTACAACTTATATATTTTATTACTTTACAACAAACCAAAAACCGTAGGCATAATAATTAATTAACAATGTAGTTAAAATAAAGAACAAATTGAATACTGAATTTTTAGCTATACAAAAATTTTTAGTTTTTTAATATTTTACATTTAATTAATTGAAATAATCAACTTAGAAGTTCTTTTCTTTCTCTGATCTCTCAAGAAAACCTTTTATGTAAAAATAATACAACACACTAGGTGCAAAACCTTTGTCTAAATTGATGTGGAAAATTCCATCTACTTTGCTTGTACACCTCAAAAGGTAATCACCCAGTTATATATTTACGTTATCTGAACAATATTTTGCATGGAAACAACAGTACATAATACTTAATTAAATGTTAATTTCATTTAAAATGAAATTAATAAAACATTTTTGATTGAAACTATGTAATTAAGAAAGTTGTTACAAAGATACAAAATGGTTAAAAAACAATTTAATTTGAAAATAACGAATTTATTAATACATCCCAGATTTACATCCCTATTATGTGAATGTGTGGTTCTTTGGGAAAGGCTAGGGGTCCCCTCAAGGAATGTGATACAATAGACTCCCTGAAATCCGCACAGCTTGGGACCAGAGGTTGTGCGGATTTTAGAATTTTGTGGATTTCTGGTCACTGATTTGTTTACATTTTTGAAACATTAATTTGATTGGTAGTTAAGCAAGGGAAATTATAATGAATACTTATAATAAAGGGAAACATTAAAATAAGTAAAATACTAAAATAATTTATTAGTTTAAAAGTAAGTAATTATTAAAATAATTACGTAAAATAAAAATTTTGAAAAATATTAAATTATTATTGTAAAATCGATTCAATTCGATTCCAAATGTCCTATGCTGCCATCTAGTAGTAAAGTGATCGTAAGAACAATACATCAACGGTTTTTTTGATATAGATATGCTAATTTATACCAAAATCAAAAGTAATGTAAATTTATTTAGTAATAAATCAGCTGTAATAGCCAAAAGAGAATGATTAACAAAAAATTTAGTAAAAAAAAAAAAACATTGTGATAGTCGCTAATTTCGGCACCATCTTGAATTTTGTTCCTGCAACTTAACTGTAAATTTCATTATTTACATCTGAAAAAATATGTGTATTTTAGGCATTCGTGGATTTTAGGGTCGCGGATTTAAGGGAGGCTACTGTATTTAAGAATATATCAGTTATCATAGGTCAGCCTACAAAAAAAAAAAAAAAAAAAAAAAAGGAAAAAGGAAAAAACTTGCACAACAGTGAATGTCAAATTTGACTTAAATGGGAACATTAGCATTAAAACAATGCTTTAAGCACAGAAATTATAACACTTATCAATTTTATTTTCCTTTTGAACATTCATAAAGTAAGAAATATTTACCATTATTAAGAACATTACTAATTTTTAAAATATATGTGAGAATAGAATTGCATCAATTTCTTTTTTTGCACAACATCAAAAGAAATGTTTGCTCATTTCAACCCCAACCAAGTTTTGAAATAGCGCATCTGTTTGGAAACTTTTTCCCAAGTTGGATCTCTGTGTCTCTGACCAAAACTTTAAATTTTCATATGAAATAAAATGTAATTTATCAGTAATGCAGAATGATTTCCTAATGACATGAATTTCATCTAGTTAAAACATGTTTTCATGTTTTACATATACATATCTCGTTTTAACATTTATAATGACTTTTGTACATGAGCATCAGCTGTTTTATTCTCTACTTTTATTCTAAAACTTTCTTACATTAGAGCACATTTGAAATACTTCTGCAGTATTCAAACTAAAAAAATTTCATCACTATTAGATTTACAGATTTTATTGAGCAAATAGAAAGGATTTTAAAGTTTAGTTAAAAATAAAAGTATTACATATACAGTCGAGTCTCTATATAACGAAATCCATTGTCCTAGTAAAAAATTCGTTATATTGAGAAATTTGTTATATAGAGAATGAGTAAAAATTCCTATTTAATGTGTAAATTTTGAACAAAAATTATTTTTGAGGTGTTTAATTAAGAATTTGAAATGTTTAACTATAAATATTAACCTAATATTATTGTATTTCTTAATCATTTAGACAGTTTCAAAAAAGAGAACAGACATTAATTTGAAAGCATAATAAAAATCACACAAGGAAAACTTATATTAATTTTAGACGAAGAAATGTGTAATTTTTCGCTATTTTGATTTCAAAATTGTTACACTCTCGAAAATATGTTCACACTGTATCAAGGAATGAAAAATTGTATTGGGAACATTTTCCTCCATTTGAAGTCCTCTCCTTATAAGATCAAAAGAACTCATCATTCTCGGGAGCTTTCTGGCAGGGAATATTACGAATATCAACTTCTGCTTGATTAAAAGATAGTTTATTTTTCTAATTTAATTTTCTGAATGAATTTCGATCTCATTCACCTTCAATTACCTCTCTGATCCCGTTCTTATATGTGCAACAATCCAATTGACACTGTTTTAAGAAGGATGTTGGAAAGGGGGGGGGGGGGGGTAGATGAATTCATTGGATATAAAGAACAAGGAGATTCAAGGTAGAAAAGTAAGATAAAAAACTCAGCACTGAACGATAAATCAGGAATCAGTGATGGAAAATTGATTCCATGTAATTTGGGAGCTTTTTTAAAACTGAATAAATAAAGAGCATTTTATGAAAAAATTCGTTATATGGAAGTAGACGTTTCGCTATATGGAGACTGTTTTTAATGAGATCTTGGGAAAAGGGGATCGTTCCTACTAAAAATTCGTTATATAGAGAAATTCGATGTATGGAGTTTCATTATAGAGAGACTCGACTGTATAAATATGATGTTTCAACAAAATTGGAAAAGTTGTTTAGGTAATTTTGTGAAAAACACTGTATAACTTCATTTATGTGATTTAACAGAAGATAACTGTCATTCCCCTTTACCAACAGTTACAAACAAAAAGAGAGGAATTTATTTTAAGATTTCTATCTATCTTATTTTTACTTAAAAGAAAATTAAAAATAAATAACTCTTTGGGGCATTTTTGGGAGAAAGATAATTTACATCATTAATCCTTGGATGACCAAGAGAATCATTTTCCGACCCCAGTGCAAGTTCAATCCTAATGTGAATTAAATGATCCTTTTAATTTTTAAATCCTTAGTTCCAACAATATTGCATTTTCTATTTCTTTCTATGGATGCAACTGTTATATATTATATTATGTATATATATTAAATTAATTTTAAAATCTAGGTTTTGGAATTTTTTTGATATGGTAAATAAATATATGTTTTTTAACTATGGGGTCACTGAATGACTCCACATGGCCTTTCATGATTCAAATTTTCACCTGGTCATGCGAGGGTTAAAGAAAAGATTCAATGAATAACAAACCAGTCTCAACCAAAAAAAAACTCTCAGAAATTAAAACATAATTTGAAATGCATAGTCGACATCAATTCTCCATTCCTCATTTACAGCTTCATTTAACCCTCCGCCTACCAGATGGGTCCAATGAACACGACAGGTACATTCAAAATGATTTTTATATAAAAAGAGTTGAACATTCCAGAAAAAGTCACATATTTACGGAATTTTCAATCTTTTTATTTTTTTTTTTCCAGGAGAAAAATCATTTTGAATATACCTCTCGGGTACATTGGACTGGTCTGTTAGGCAGATGGTTAAAAAGACATTAAATTCATTACTATAAACATGCATAATGTACAAAAATATAATAAATGAAATAATTCTGACACATAGATTGTTTTTTTTCTCATTCATACCACTATAACAAAATACTTATAATATAAGTAAATTAGAAAAATGTCATCATAAACAATATTGCAAATACAATTTTCAAATAAGCAGCCAATAATTAAGAATGACTTTGTAAGTTATCATGACTAATGGTTATATACAAGCTGTCATAACTACAACAATGTGTTTAATCAGAGACCCGTAACCTACTGATGTCTAAGCAAAAGTATTATGTAGTAAGTAGGGTGTCTTGATTTTTACAGTCTAAAATACTACTAATAATTAATACTGCGCTCTAAATTGTGTACTTTTGGATCTGATCTGTACTTCTGTACAGGCTTCTAAATGTAATGCTTCATAAGTATAATAAAATACACATATTTTCAGTTTCTTAAATAACAAAAAATTTTTTTAAAAGTATTCTGAAAGATGAAGAAAAGAAATGATGATTAAAAGAAAATGATGATTAAAAGAAAATGATAATTAAAAGAAATGTTTTTCAAGTGAAAAACAAAAGACAGCATTATTTTTTTTTTTAATTTGATAACCATATTTGCAAAGTGTTTTACCTTTTATCCAGGCTAAGGTAATAAATATTGCTTTCAAATTTTTTGCAGAGTTACCCATATATGCCAGTTTCTCACCACACACTACACACATCAAAACAAGGCAATATACTAAAAGAAAAGAAAAATCATTACCTAAATCGTAAACAGTGTAATGAGCTATAAAACCAGTTATATTCTGTGGGACTGTGATATTTGGAAAGCTGAGGAACTTGAGAGTTATATTCGGAAATTGTCCTGAGTCAAACTTTAAACCTTGGCAATTTTCATTAGAGCATACTTGCTGTCCTGACAACGACACAGATGATTTACCACTTTCATATTCAACAATCAAATTATCCATACTAGAATTTCTAAGACTAACATTAGAAAATGTCAAAAGCAATAGATAGTTTTCTTCGGCAGAAATAGTAACTGAACAGTTCAGATCCGGAAGGTACCAAGAACCATTTACAGCAGATTTACTCATCACAATTGATCCAGAAGACTTTTCACCAGTACTAGGAAATGGATCTGGTTCTGATTCATTTACACAAAACTCCAAAAAGGTAACTGAAACCAAAGATAAGTATATGTTTGAATTTTGAATTGCAACATAACACTAGAACACAACATTTGGTATACAAAAAAATTAACCAGTAAGGGAGAGGGGGGGCACATGTGAACAATTTTTACATTTTTGACTATTTCTCAAAATTGTTATGAGATATTGAACCAAAAATTGATTTATATGAATATTTAGAATTATTTTGTTCTTTTGGTGAAACTTTTGGATGCATTTATCAAGAATTTCTAACTTATATCATCATTCTAAAAATTGTCTAAATTTGTTCACACGTGCCCCGGTGGAGGGGTAGTTGTGAACATAGCTGGGGCACATGTGAACACATGCATAAATAAGACAAAAATAATTTTTTGTGACTAAAAACTGTGATAAAAACTAATTAGATGCCCTCTTTCTAGTTGTGTGAATAAATCAATAAATGTTTCAACATAGATACAAGAAATTATTCGTAAAATTGTACACTAATAGGCTTACTCCTTTTGAGTCACTCTTAATTGTTATCTAACTTCCAGTAAATTAAAACTGTGAAGCAATCCTAAAAACATTGAATATATAGCTGAATATTTGACAAGGATAATTAAATTTTAAACTAAAAAAAAAAAAAAAAATGCATTTACAGACTTAAAAAATACACTTGTGAACTGCTCACATCTGCCCCCATATGTTCTGTTCACAAGCGCCCCATTTACCAACTTCAGCCTAACTTATAAAAAAAAAAAAGATATTTTTAATTGAAATAAGGAAACAAAACTTTTTGTAGCCTTACCTAATTAACCCCACTATAGAATGCAATGCTGATATTGTTCTTTAAAAAATGCCTTGAATGAATTTTTACTTCAATAACTTAGAAGACTTTTTTACTTCACACCTTCTAAAACAAACAAATTACAACTACCAGAAATCAAAATGGCCTATTGTTCTGAAAATTCAGTCAAAAGATGGTACCAGTACTACCATCAATTGGTAATTTTTTGAATTTTTTTATTTTAAATTAATTGAGTGAAATATGTACTGTTCACATGTGCCCCCCTCTCCCCTACATCTTAAAAAGTTTGCCAAAAGCTACGACTGATGTTTAAAAAATGAAAAAGAACCCAACATTAAAAAGCAAAAAATTAAAAAAAAATAATAATAGGGATTTATAACAGCAATTTAAATTAGTGATTATTAAAATAGTTATTTATTAATGGTAAAGGTATTGGAAAACATCCACATCAATAGATTTCTTCTTATATTCTGAATACCGATTTCTAATACCATGACATAATAAGAACTGTCCTGATATTTGCATCGAAATATTCAACTGTCTATTTTTTTTAAAAAAATAAAAAATGAAGGTGAATACAAGTAAGTTTAAAATTAAAATGTGACTAGAGTCATACAATTATATATTTTTTTAACTACAACAACAATATTTACACTATTAGCTGAACTGAATTTCAAACTAATTTTGCAAGCAAACCATAGTTTACTAAAGTACATTCTCTTTGGCTATGAAGAAGACATTCTTGAATAAAACAGAACTCATTACCATAATATGGCCTCCAGTGACACGGAGCCGAACAATTTTTCATGCTCCAGCTCCGCTCCAAGATAAAATACTGTGGCTCCAGCTCCGGTTCCAACTCGGCTCCACGCTTTTGAGTTTTAGATTTTAATTTACATATTTAATTTTTTGCTCACAAATTCTTTCTTCCGTTATCTTAATTTTAAAGATCTGACAAAATGAATTTTTCTTCTCATCAAACTTGAAATGCTTGTTCAGAAAATATGACATCTTTTAGCTTTTGCTTTTAAAATAGAAAGTTTGGTGGAATTTTAAACACAAAAATTTTAAATTTCTTCTACACTTTTCAAAGAACCAAAATTGTACAACTACACATGTAAACAACAGGCGGCCATATTTTTTTTCAAATAGTGTTGTCACTTAGCTCAAGTAGAAGTAAAATAATGTTACCATGTTTTGAGAAGTTTTCCATCTCTATTTAAAAAAAAAAAAACCTAAAAAATGATATAATTAAAATACTGAATAATGATGTAATTAAAATATTTTAAGCCTGGAAATTTAAAAGACTGAAAAAAAAAAGATTTAAAAGAATATTATAAACTAAAGGAGCCCTGAAGCAAGGGAAAATTTAGAGCTCCAGCTCCAGGGAAAACACAACTCCGGAGCGCTCCGGCTCCGGGTCTTATCAGCCTACACTAGGAATTTTACATTATTAACAGCAACAGTCAAGTGGGATAGGTCTTGGAACACCCAAAATCCGATACCTGGCAACACAATTCCGAATGAGCATTTTATTGGAAATAACATTGCTCCCAACAAACAGCCATAATTTAGTAAAATGGATATGTCTTCACAGGGTAAACAGAATCATAAAAGTAATGTATAAATGATTTTATTTTTGAAGATTTATAGTTAAAACTAAATATTTTTTAAGTAACAACTACACAAAGATGACAATCTGCTTAATTTTTTATTTGAGTCTGTAAAAAGACAAGAGAGAAAGAAATTATGACGATCATTTTCAAAAAGGAAAATATCATGGTCAAATTGAGAAAGATACTCAAATTTTAAGTATCTGTTTTTTTTTTTTTTTTTTTGGTTAAATTAGAATATGGATTAGCAGACAACAGGCTGTGATAGAATTGAAAAATAAAGTAAAAAATTATATACCAAAATTTCCATGTTACAAAGAAATAAGGAAACTGTTTAGCTTTGCTGAAAAAAATTCTATTGGCTTTCTGGTATTTAAATGCATAGAAATAAAATAATCTATATTTGACAACAAAATCATCATCATATTATTTATTTACAGACATTACTATAAATGTATTTAATGTAGTGCAGCACCCCATTATTTTCAGATTCTCCCATACTGCTTTCTAGGTACAAAGACATTTGGAAACGTTCATTTTGTCAAAATAAGGAAAAGAAAAACAATTTGCTAAATATGAAAATAAATAACTGAACTCTTTATCAAAGAATTATACTTTTTATTACTTTTCCTATAATTAAATTATAGTCATGTAGCATGTACCAATGTATCAGATCAAGTGATCTATAACTAATTAATGTTTAATTTTTAATAGTTATTTATTACATTAAATTGCTATATTAAAGAAAAACAAGAAAGAAAAATTATGCCTCAAGCATAGATTATGAAACACTTTCCAACACTTCCTGAATTCTTTACCAAAACTTTGCTGTTTAACAAGGTAAAAAAAAAAAAAAAAAAAACTAAATAAACGTTTTCGAAATCTCATAACACATTTGAAAACCAGATTTCAGCAATTACCGCCCATGGTAGAAAAGTAGTCCAATTATTTTGTACAGCTCTGTATTCAATCTACAATTTGTACATATTCTACAAAATATGCTAAAACTTAGTTTAGTAAGAAAATGCATTAATAGGTGAAAATTCACGTTCAGCAATTTCTATCAATATATGGAAACATACTTGAATTCTTTTGTACAGCCCTGTATATTACCAACCAATTTTTGCATACATACATACATATTTGCTACATATTAAATTAAAATTTAATTCAGGTTAAAACATAATTAAAACTACTCAAATCACACTTCTAAACATTATCATCCTTAGGAGGTTATATATCCAGTTCTTTGCATGGTCCTGTATATTATTTTATTTATATTATACAAACATTTCTTAATATACAAAATATAATTCAACTTAAAAGTGCATATTAAAAGGTGCCTTTAAATTAATTCACACTTTTAATCTGCAATGCTTGCAAATTCTTTTGTGAAGCCTTGTATAATAATCTATAGCATTTATACACATCACATTCCATTTACAGCACTTATAGCTAATAGACGCTATATTTCAGATAAAGTACTCTATTCGAATATTTTGTGTGTGTAAATGAATGATAGGGGCGATTCGCAAAAGGTGGGCACTGGACACACGTCATAACTTTAAGCCTTTCAAACATAACTTTAATTATCATTGACTTTATTTATTTTTTTTACACTAAGTTTGTAATTCTATTCATAGACAGAAAATGACATAATTTATTAAAAAAGCTTTGTATAAATATCTTAAAATTTTATTATTTTATGCTAAAGAGGCCAATTTCGGACATTCATAACGTTAACTGCTCCAATGTACCACCAAGAAAAGAGTTTTAACTTTTTTTCCAGGAGGTAAACAACGAATGCATAAAGGAAACGGATGATTTTTTGATAATTTCGTTAAGAGACGGTAAGCTGATTTTTGCTTTTTTGAAGATAGAAGGACTTTTCTATAAAGAATTTTTCTGTATTTTGTAATGTCCGAAAGTAACGTACGTAACAAAGCATTTGATTTTATTATTATTATTACTGGATAACAAAAAGTTAATTATACATATATATATGTATACAGACACATTTACTACATTCTTAGTCTTAAGAATTTTTTAAATACTAAGAGCAACGTCCAAAATCTTTAATGTACGTGCGAAAAAATGTCCAAAATTTGTAACGTATACAACTGCTAATTAAATGCTTTAATCATTAATTTTCTAGAATAGTTGCTGTCTTTTAATGTTTGTGTATAATTTTGTAGACATACTATTAAAAATATTTATATATTATATTTATAGACAAAATACTATACTATTAAAAAGAATTAGCCTTAAATTTGAAAATTTTAAAAATTACATATAGTTAACATTTAATGATCCCACCTTTTGAGAATCTCCCATAAATGCTATGCACATCCTGTTATACAAAAAGTATCTTGTAGTAAACCACAGTAATGTACATAATTTTTATTATATTTGAAATAGTGTAACAGATTTAAAATACACTGCAAACACTTACCGGTAGATCATTATGTAATGGAATTATTTTGTGTGGCCCTGTAAATGAATAGTAAATGATGCCAGCTATCTTCTTCAGAATGCATTATTCAGTGCACTACATAAATGCTTATCAATTTCACTATGTTTGAAATTGCCTAACATCATTAAAAGGAACTTGAAATGATTTTTTCCCATAGACCGTAATGTAATGGAAAACTTTTGACCATACCTGTAAATGAACTAAAATTGCTACCCACTTCATTTTCAGTAACAATCGTGCTATAGTAAACATCAATAATATTCAACAAAATCAGGACAATCCGAGTAGGTATATTTACGAGAGTTAGAGCTTGACAGATGGACAAACAGACAGAGGGACAGACAAACCGAAATCATAAACACTTTTCAACTATGTTGGAAAATGTTTAAAAAAGGAAAACTCAACAATATTACAAAGCTATTAGCTATGCTGTTTTGCATAGCACATTACTAAAGCTTAATAAAAAAACTACTGATGATATAAATATTTTCGATAAATAGCAATCAATACCTCTTCAGAAGTCTCAAGCAGAATCTCATTAAAAGAAAAGGTAAAAAGCAATTTATCTTTTTTTTTAAATAAAGTAGAAAATCTTCTGATTTAAAACATTTTTTATGGAAATACGGTAAATATAATAAGAAAAATCATTTATTTCATTTTTTAAGATAATACAAAAAAGGAAAATTTACACTTTATTAACAATCATTTATATTTCATTTTTTAAGATAATACAAAAAAGGAAAATTTATACTTTATTAACAAACTAGCTAATCGCCCTGCATTGCCCGTCCTGTGATAATAACCTTAAAATATACTAAAAATCCAATATTTGTTAGTTTCACTTTCCACTGTCAGAGGGCGCACTCTGTTCTAAACAAACCTCTATTTCAAAACAAAACTCCATTATTGTTAGTAACAGGAATAGGAACTCAAATAACAGAAAAATCTCCTGGGGGACAGATGTGGGGAGGGAAAGGGGAAGTGCAAGTGCTTTTTGACAAATGATTAATTAAGAGTACTGGAGCCCTTGGTCAGAAATTTGGACTGATACCTGAGCCAGGAACCTAATTAAAGAAATTTGCTGAAATTTCTATTTGGAAATAGCGGTAACCATTACTCATAAATTAACTTTAAGACTGTGAAAGGTGATATAATTAAGATATTAATTTAAATTGGAATTTTACAGGGTTCATACAAAGTTGGGAAGAAAAAATCCAAGGAGTGCCCAGAAAATCCAAGGAGTCCAAAAAATTTTAAGGATTTGCCTTTTTTTTTTTGCTGTTATTGATGTTTTTATGTGCTAAACCGTTATGTGGTATGCGCACTCCAATTTTTAATGCCCAATTTGGAGAGAAAAACATTTCAAAAACAAATTTTACTCTATTAGAATCTAATTGTTAGTGCTGAAATTGCACAGTATCCACAATATATTTCTTATTGATTTCGTAAGTTTAAATACAAAATCGACAATCTACTTTTTTATGCAGTAACCAATGGTCATGTCACAGGGGTGATTCTGAGTAAAAAAAAAAAAAAATCTGAAATTCACAGGAAATCTTCTCTAAAAGTTACACCAGAGAGGGGGGGAGGGGGAAATCCACTCCCGACACTAGCTATGCGTTTTCTCCGTGGCTCTTTGACGAAATTCGCGTTTTTCGCGATCTTTTGATGAAAATTGTGGGGTTTTTTCGCGCTCTTTTGACGAAATTTGTGGGTTTTTTCTCGATCTTTTAACGAAATTTGTCAATTTTCCGCGATCTTTTGACGAAATTTGCCGTTTACTCGCGATCTTTTGACGAAATTTGCCGTTTACTCGCGATCTTTTGACGAAATTTGCCGTTTACTCGCGATCTTTAGACGAAATTTGTCGTTTACTCGCGATCTTTTGACGAAATTTGCCGTTTACTCGCGATCTTTTGACGATATTTGTGGGTTTTTTCGCGATCTTTTGACAAAATTTGTGGGTTTTTTTCGCGATCTTTTGACGAAATTTGTGGTTTTTTCGCGATCTTTTGACGAAATTTGCCGTTTTTTCGCGATCTTTTGACGAAATTTGCGGGGGTTTTCGCGATCATTTGACGAAATTAGCGTCTTTTCGCGATTCTTTGACGAAATTTGTGTTTTTCCCGCGATCCTTTGACGAAATTGGCAATTTTTCTGCAAACGGTTGACAAAATTTATTTTTTTCGGCGACTATATGTCCGAATTTTCGGACTGGTGACCGATATTTTAAAGTTTTCAGAAATGAATGCCTTACATTTTCGGAAAATTCGGACTAGAATCCCCCCTAGGTCATATAAATAGAGATTAGTCAACACCCCAAACAATTATTATGTATATCACATACATGATACACCTTAAAAAAATTTTAAATGGCAAAAAAAAGAATGCTAAATGCAACATACAAGAAAAAAATATAACAAGTTTTAAATTTATTCTTTTAGCACAAAGGTAATCGCCTTCTTTGAAGGTGAAGTTTTGACGAATTCGTATTTTGTTCGCGATCTTATGATGAAATTCGCGTTTTTTTCCCGCGATCTATTGGGGGAAATTCGCGTTTCTTTCGCGATCTTCTGGGAGAAATTCGCGTTTTTTTCCCGCGATCTTTTGGGGGAAATTCGCGTTTCTTTCGCGATCTTCTGGGAGAAATTCGCGTTTTTTTTCGCGATCTTCTGGGTAATTCGCTTTTTTCGCGATCTTTTAATGGAATTCGCGTTTTATTTCAATTGTTTAACGAATCTGAGTTTTTTTTTTGCGATCTCTTGATGGAAACCGCGTGTTTTTCGCGACCCTTAGACGAGTGTTTTTTACGATCCTTTGAGGAAATTCGCGTGTTTTTCACGATCCTTTGAGGATATTCGCGTGTTTTTCGCGATCCTTTGAGGAAATTCGCGTGTTTTTCGCGATCTTTTGAGGAAATTCGCGTGCTTTTCGCGATCTTTTGAGGAAATTCGCGTGCTTTTCGCGATCTTTTGAGGAAATTCGCGTGCTTTTCGCGATCTTTTGTGGAAATTCGCGTGTTTTTCGCGATCTTTTGAGGAAATTCGCGTTTTATGCGATCTTATGAGGAAATCTGCTTTTTTTCTCGATCTTTAATGAAATTCGCGCTTTTTTTTTCGTGATCCTTTGAGTAAATTCGCGTTTTTTCGCTGTCTTTTAAGAAATTCGAGTCTTTTTAAGAAATTTGAGTTTTCCCGCTTTGACAAAATTTACGAATTTTTTCTGCGATCGATTTATGAAATTTGACGGTATTTTTTTTAAACATATTTGCGAAAAACGCGATTTTCCCGAGATTCTTGGCTAAATGTCAAACATCGATAAAATTTAAAATAAAGGTCGGCTAAAAGTGTCGAAAAACGGACTTTACGGATCTAATAATTGAAAAACGGACCTAGTGGGAGCCCTTCTATTAGGATTACCCTACTCAATCAATGTTGTGCTTCAGATGAATGACGTGCATAAAGGATTTACCGTGCGTTTTTCAATCACGATTTTTTTTCCCTCGGCAGCAATATCGCTTGCGTCCGAAGACGCAATAGAATATAAGGAGCTTCTAAGTAGTGGTTTGCTTATCTAAGTAGTTCTAAGTACTACTTGGGAATGTTTTCATTTCTAAGGAGTTTCCAAGGAGTCTAAGGAGTTTGTGCGAACCGTGAATTAGCATTGAAGAGATATGAGTAATAGAAGTTGAGTTATTAAGATAGGACTCATCAACTTAAGTAAAAATCAATCGAAAAACAAATTAAATTTATCAAACATTGTTGAATCAGGACCATAGGACCAGAGATAAGAGCGCGTCCCTTGTTGGTGAAAAGTGGCACTAAAAACTGTAAGAGAATCGTGAACTAAGTTGAATGAATCAATTCTCCTTGAAGTCGAATCCATAGAACACGAGAAAAAAAGTTGCTAATAAAGTTAAAAAATGGTGATAATTGAAGTGTATATTTAGGAAAACATATTTTTAAATTGAAATAAAGGGAGAGATACACTTATGAACAAACTCTTTTGATAAGCCCAGTAGAACAGTGGTCAGCATGACTGCCTATTCCACTACAAGTCCCCAGTTCGATTCCGGGCTGCAGACTGGGTTTACTCAAATTTTCATCTCTTCAGAATCGATAAACTGAGTACCAGCGCAGGAACTCAACACTGAGGGTCACACGTTAGGCTGATCACCTGAACATGGAATATGCTTCATAGCACCTCAGGGCCCATGGCCAAGAAAACAAGACTGGATACTGTAGGGAAACTCCTAAATGGATTGTAGCGCCCATGGTAGAAAATTTCATTGTCTTGCACCATGGCTAAAAATGGATCTTTTACAATAAAAGAGAATGATTAAAAGTTTTTGGCCTGTAACTTTGCTATTATTTAAAATATAATTTACTAGTCAAAAATCTTTCCAAGACTTGAAATCAGTCCTGAGACTGAAGATTTCCGCTATGGGACGCCACAGGCTTAGTTTTTTTGTTTAATTATCAAAAAAAGAAAAATCTGAGACTTAGGTGCATTTAGACCTGTCTTTGTTTTATATCATGCAAATTTTCAGAGCTCTATGTGCAGTAGATTTTCATAGCTACTGCCAAAAAACACACAGATAGACAAAAAATTTCCTTTATTAATATAGATAATGTAAGAGAATTGACAGTTTGTATGCAAACCAGGGTTGGCTTTTTCCCGTCCAAAACTTGTTTTTCCCATCCCACCGGGGAAAACTGGTAAATACCGGGAAAAAGTGGTAAATACTGGGAAAAAGTGGTAAATACTGGGAAAAACATCCAAATGACAATATAAATATAAGAAATATTCTGGTTTTTCTGAATCTAATGTGTAAAATTAAAGATAGAAATACAAATAGTAGTTACAAATTTCCCTTGGGTTTAAAATTATTTTGTAGGAAAGGAATATAAATAAATAAGAATTATTGAAAGTAGAAGTTCAAGAATCTGCTGTAGAGAAAATAGCTGGGAGAACTGTTGCTCTCATGCAAGATGGAAGGAGTAATATACATAATGACCCTGTTATAGCCAATTTCATATTTTGTAATGGAAAAAGTTTGTTTCTTTCTGCAATAGATTTCAGGAAAAATAAGAAAACGAGTGAGTATTGTACAAATCTTGATTGTGGGGAAAAAATAGCAGCAGAAGCTACATATGGATGCACTGTAAAAAGTTTCATTTCAGATAATGAACAGATAATGCTTACAATGCGGCAGAATCTTGAAACTGAAGATATTATACCAGTTACATATGGATCTGCATCACATTATTTAAATATTCTTGGCAAGAATGTAACTACTGATTCTGTTGTGGCTAATGTTGTCAAAATTCAGAAATTTTTTAGAAATCACTTTATCCCTGGGAGTTTATTGAAAGAGCATGCCAATTCAGTTAAACTACAAATTCCAGGTGAAACAAGGTGGAACTCACAAATAACTTATTTAAGACTTTTATTACTAACGGGTCTTTTTATCTTCAAATTGAGGATAATCACGAAGATAAAACTGATAACAACATTGTTTAGTAAATAATCTCATCTTAGTAAATAGTAAGGAAATAAAGAAGGAAAAAATATGTACAACCAAATGGAACTAGTTCCAAAAGCCCTTACGAAGTTACAACACAATAATAATGGAAATATTGCTGATGCTTGTGAAATTTACCTACAGCATCTTCAAATTAAAGAACTCAATCCACATTTCAGCAAAGTGAAATTTAGCTTTGATAAAGCAATGACCAGAGTCCGTTTTTTGTCACACCTGAAGAATCCGAAATATAAATGTGAAAAGTTATCACAGGATCAGGAGGAATCTGCTCGTGAATATTTGCAGATTTTAAATCCAAAGTACTTACAATACACAATACAGTTCAGGTCAGAAGATGCACCTCTTCCGAAGACATTACCAAACACTTTCATTTGCACTATGGTGGAAGAATTTAAGTAAAACTGGAATAGATGCAGAATTTCTCGAATTAATGGAACATCTTGAGGGATGTCCTGCATCATCAGAATCTCTGGAGTGTATGTTTTCTAATTTTTCTTTCATCCAAAACAAGATTAGAAATAGATTGGGTTTACAAAAAGCTTCTAAATTAGTATTTTATTATATGATGCTAAAATCCAATGTGGAAGTGGAAGACGAAGAATATCAATACAATTATGTTCGGTAAATGTTTAGGTATATGTGTGGTGTGTAAATATTTAAATAAATACACTCCATTGTCTGTTTTTTTAGATCTTCCTTTACTATCTTTTTTTTTAACCTTTCAAGCTATTTACTTAGAATTCGAATTTTGACAATTTTAAAGGTTGTTTTGAATTTATATTTATGTTTTCAATAGTCAGTTTTTCCCATGTGGGAAAAACATAGTATTTCCCAGGACGGTAAATACCGGTTTTTACCATGGTATTTACCGGGGGTGGGAAAAACCTTGCCAACCCTGATGCAAACATTACTTATTTAAAACTTCTACAATCTGTGAAGTTTCATAACCTTGTTTCATATTTTGCAGTCTAAAAATTCATAAATTATCACAAGTTAAAAAAAAAATTGTATATTTTAATTTGCGAATGTATTTTCCAAGAAGCCTTTGACTAGGATTTTTACGAACAGATTTTTTTTTCCTAATAGCAAATTGTTAATGATCAATTTTTTGATATTACGGCAAAAGTGTACTCTTTATTTTATTATTACCATGACATATATATCATCAATACAAACAACTTGAATAATAGCTTTCAAAAAGTAATTAGAATGTTAGTGCATTAAAATGAGCACATGTACTTTAAAATGTTATTAAAAATAATTATAACTTTTGAGTTCATATGTACAATATCTATACCAATAAAAGAACATATCGGTCTGTCTGTGCGTGTGTCTGCGATGGCTAATGAAATCTACGGCACATACGAGACTGAAATTTTTTCTGAAGATAGTTGAAGACCTCTCCTGGTGCACCTGAGTTTCAGAATTTTAAATTTCTTATAATTAGCTGAAAAATTAATTAAAAACCTCATTCATTAAAAAGTAAACTTTAAAAGTGTTCATAATTCAGCAAAAACATTAAACCGCATTATTTTTATTAAACTGCAGAATATTTCTTCGAAAATGGAAGAGAGAGGGAGAGGTTAATATAATTACAGCACTACCAGGGCGATAAATGTACTGGACTTTTTAAAAAATTAACGGAGTTTCATTCAGAAACAGTTTTGTTAAGAATAGAGTTTGCCCCCTGGTGGTGGAATGTCGAACTAAAAGATTCGAGATTGGGTTCTTTAGCAAGATTTTGCAGGCATGCTAGGCAATGGACACCTGATTCGAGGTTGTTTTTATTTTACAATATATTGCAGTGCGTGCGCAGCACACCTGCTATACGGTGCCGTAGGCAGCAGAGACTCAGTTCAAGGTTCGTTCAGTTCGAGATTGGGTCTTTTCATGAAATTTTGCAGTACAGATTTCAGGTTCATTTACTAATATTATTATGGGCCCGGGCAACGCTGAGTGACTCAGCTAGTTGTTAAATAAAAAATGAATTTTTAAGTGAAACATTGATAAATGCATTTTTATAGAAAGGGCAGAGTAAGTAAAAAAATTACAGTTTTTCAAAATATAGTAAAAATCATGGGAAAAATGATAAAAAACATGGTAAATACTACTAAAAACCTTCATGTAATAAATATATACCCGCTAATCTTGCTTAATAAAAATAAATTCAGTAGATTTATTTATCTATTTATATTCTATGAAAGGGTTTTAAAGACTTAAAAATGTATATGGGGAGAGACAAAAAACAAATTGGAAATTTCAGATAAAGGAGAGGGTGGGGGGAGCAAAAACAGAATTTAAATATTTTTTAACACTTTCCAACATAGGATGACCGAGCCAGTAGTTGATCAAATAAGGTCGGTGCTATGGGGGTTTTATTATATATCCTTCCTTTTAAGCTATGTAAACTAACATAATAGCTACAGCCCTTAATGAATGGCCTATAATGGACAAAAATGAAATCTGCTGAAATTAAATAGCAACAAAATTATAAGTAAATAATTTCTTTAATTGTCATTTTCCCAGTAGTTGATCAATCGAAGAAATCAGTCGAAAATCTAAAAATTAATCTTTAAAATATCATTCTTAAGATGTGATTAACAGAGTCGTATAATATAGACGCACGCGCGCACGCCGTGCGCGGAAAATTTTCCGCAAAATTCCGAACTTTGCGGAAAACTTCTTAGAAAAAAAAATGTAATTTTTGTTCTTGCTTTTTTTTTTTTTTTTTTTTTAAATACCGAAAAATAAAAAATGTTCTCCAATTTTATGTACGATTTATTTATTGCTTGCCAGGGTTGATTCTGTTCCGAATTTTCCGAAAATTTAAGGCATTCGGCTCCAAAAATTTTAAAAAATCGGCCGTCAGTCCGAAAATTCAGACATAAAAAAATATCACTGAAATATATTGCGGATTTCAACAAATGGTCGCCGAAAATAAACCAATTGCGCCAATCGTTCGTAGAATAAATAACATGTCAAAGCATCGCGGAAAAAACGTGAATTTCGTCAAAGGACAGTAGAAAGAACGCGAATTTCTTTAAAGAATCACGGGAAAAAATAATTTTGCCAAAGAATCGCAGAAAAAACACATTACGTCAATGAAGCGCAGGAAAAAAAAACGAATTTCGTAAAAGCAAAGCAGAAAAAGCACGCATTTTGTCAAAGGATTGCGAAAAAAAACCCCACAAATTTGGTAAACGAATCGCGGAAAAAAACTAATTTCGTTAAAGGATCGCGAAAGAAGCGCAAATTTCGCAAAACGGTCGTGGAAAAAGCGCGCATTTCGTCAAAGGTTCGCGAAAAAACACGAATTTCATCAAAAAGCCACAGAAAAAACGCGAATATCGTCAAAGGATCGCGAAAAAATAGCGAATTTCATCCAAAAAGCGCAGGAAAAAACGAATTTCGTAAAAGCATAGTGGAAAAAGCACGAATTTTGTCAAAAGATCGCGAAAATGAAAATTTCGTTAAAGGATCGCGAAAAAATGCACATTTTGTCAAAGGATAGGAGAAAAAAGCGCATTTTGTCAAAGGATCGTGAAAAAAAAGCGCGAATTTCGTCAAAAGATCGCGAAAAAAAAACGAAAATTTCGTCCTAAGAATCGCAAAAAAAAAAACGAAAATTTCGTCCAAAGAATCGCAAAAAAGCGCAAATTTCGTCCAAAGAATCGCGGGAAAAAAAGCAAATTTCGTCCAAAGAATCGCGAAAAAAACCCGCAAATTTCGCCCAAAGAATCACGGGAAAAAAACGCAAATTTCGTCCAAAGAATCGCGAAAAAAAGAAAATTTCGTCAAAAAAATCGCGGTAAAACGGAAATTTCGCCAAATGATCGCGGAAAAACGAGAATTTCGTCAAAGGGCCGCAATAAAAACTCATCGGTGGTCTCTTTAATGATGATATACCTATGAATGGACCTCTCCTACAAAATGTGATTCAGTTGTTTCAGAAGCAATGTCCTTTATTTCTGAGAAGAGAGTGACTGGCATTTTGTGAGAAGAGATCACAATATAAAGGATTGGGCTGTTTCTAAATGCATTGACAAAATAAGTGATAAGAATTCTCCCCTTCTTATCATGTATTTTTTGCTTTAGTATTTTTTTAGCCAACATAATTATTCTGTAAATAATATTAATTTTTAAATTAAATGGTAATGATTTTAAAACTACTGTTTAAAATTCATACTGTCAAAGTAATATAATACGTTATTTTATTAAACATTAAATTAATTTGCAGAAAGTTTTTGACCCGATATTTAATTTATGTGCGCAGAAAGTTTTTGGTTTTATACAAGTCTGGTGATTAACAATAATTCATATAAAACTATTATTTGAAATAAGCAAGATGGAAGTGGATTATTTTAACTTAACGTAATTGTTTCCAACTAATCAAAAACTAGATTTTTGCATTTTCTAATTTTAAAAA
Source organism: Maratus speciosus (assembly GCA_963932465.1). Lineage (NCBI taxonomy): Eukaryota > Metazoa > Arthropoda > Arachnida > Araneae > Salticidae > Maratus > Maratus speciosus. Next base: position 515,436,400 of record OZ010789.1, on the reverse strand, counting down.
AATCATAAAATTGCTTCTCTTACAGCAGGCTCTGACAACAATGTGACAACAGGTGCTCCAACATTCAAACAAAAATATTATGTCTAGTGCCACATGTAAAACTCATATCTGCCTGAAATGGTGCAATATTTCAAAAATTTTATCAACTACTGGCGTGGTCAACCTCGTTGAAAAGTGTTTATGAATTTGGTTTGTCTGTCCATGCTCTAACTCACGTAATTATACTTGGATTGCTATGCAATTGATAAATATCATTGAGATTCACCATGGCATGTTCGATATTGAAAATGAAGGGTGCACCAATCATAGTTCATTTACAGGAGCACTCAAAATTATTCCGTTACATTATGGTCTATAAGGAAAAATTTATATACATTATTGAGGTGCACTAAAAGCTGGTTACTATAGAATATGTTATGTGTAGCACATACAGTAGTGTATAGGGGAACTCACAAGTATTCCGTTATATTATGGTCTATGGAAGAAAAATTATTTGTGGCATATTTTAATGATGTTACTATGTTACAAACAGAATGAAATTGATATGAATTTCTGAGGTGCATTAATACATGCTTTTTGTAGAATATGGTGTGCAAAGCATTTAATAATCTTTTACTGAGTCACACAAAAGAGTTCAGTTATGTAATGCTCTATGTAGAAAAGCTGTTTGCAGCGTATTTCAATTATGTTGCATTACTTGAAGTATGATGAAACTGATATACATTACTGAGGTTTACTACAAGATGCTTGCAGCAGAATATGATGTGCATTACGTATTTACAAGGACACATAAAAGATTTCAGATGCAATACTGTATCTGATGTGATCTATTACGGATGATTGCTGAAAGTGCATTTGCAGTTATGGAATGTGCTTTTAACTAAATTTTTACATACTACGTGGTGTGCATAAATTCTATAACCATATACAGGGCTACAGAAAACAATTCGTAAGCATTACTGAGAATGCACGTGAACTGCTTAAATGTGATTTTTAATTTAAGTTATGCATTTTGAAGCTCAACTACATTTAGTATACTACGAGATTTGTGGCATATAAATAAAATCATACACAGGGTTATGCAAAGAACTAGATACATGGCCACCAAAAGATAGTAATTCCTGGAAGTGTGATTTTAGTAGTTTTAAACATGTTTTCTCCTGAATTAAAGCTTAGCTCAATATGTGGCACATACAGGGTGGTCATAAAAAAACTTCTCCGATATATGTACCCCTAGCGACCTAACAGATCAACCAATCAAAAGGAAAATTCAGATTTAGTTATTTGAAGATATGCACTCGAGATTGTGATGATTTAAAACAATAGAGCTCTCACAGTTACAGTGAAAAAAATTTGAAAATTTCAAATGGCAACACCCTTTCTTTTCCTGCGCAAATTCATCGGCACATTGAAAAACCATAAATGGCATTGAAACGATACATGCATGACTAAAATTGCCAGTGTAATGTTGTGGTACTCAATCCTAATCAATTCCTATGCAACATAATATTCAGCACTCTAAAATAAATGATTACATGTTTATTTTCACTATATGGACACAAGCACAACTCAAGAACACATTTTAAAACAAATCTTACAACATTACTCAGTTCACAAGTGAAAAAAAAAATCGGCTAATGAAAAACATGTTTTGCAGCCACTCCTTTGTTTCCTCGCATATTGAAAACCTGCTCCTTCGTACGATAGTGAAGTCAGCAAACGCAAGTTAAAAGGACTCCAATTCAGGAGCAAGTCCTGCTTTCATATTTCATGGTGTATCCAGAGTTTATTTGGGGTATCGCATCTTAAGAAAAATCATGCATTCCCTGTGATATTTAGGGTTGTTTCATTACGACGGCATAAAACATTTGCAAAAAAGAGCACTGTAAAGGACCAATGACAATTCAAAGACAAGGTTGATGATATTGTATGGATGCAAGATGGTGCTCCTCAACACGTCGCCACATCAGTTCGGCAAGTGCTGCAACAGCACTTTGATGATAGAATCATTTCTCGTAACTTTGCAGTTTCGTGGGCACCACGATTCCCTGATTTCACTCCAATGGATTTCTGGTTCTGGGGTTATCTGAAATCAAAGGTGTACAGTGTACACATCAAATCCAAGAAATTTTTCAGAATTGAAAGATGCCATAAAACATGAAATTGTACAGATTCCTTTTGTGATGTTACATTCGGCATTGTTGCCAACAGTTTCACGCATGTAATGCGTTATCGTCTGTGAAGGTGGGCATGTTGAAAACTGCTAATTCAAATAAATGTTTTTTTCTCTCTTCTCTCGTGTTGTCATTTGTCCTTTACATCGGTCTTTTTTGCAAGTGTTTTACGCAAACAATTTTCATCGTACATTTATCATTCCAACACCATTTATGGTTTTCCAATGCGCTGATGAATTTGTGCATGCAAAAAATGAGTGTTGCCATTCGAAAATTTTCCCCTGTAACTGTAAGAGCTCTATTGTTTTAAATCATTACAATCTTGAGCGCATACCTTCAAATAAATATATCTAAAATTTCTTTTTGATTAGTTAAGCAGTTAGGCCGCTAGGGGTTCATATATTGGGGAAGTTTTTTATGACCAGCCTGTATAAAAATCTGTATGTAATATACAGGGCTATACAAAAGAATTGAAGTATGTTTCCGTCTACTGGAATTGCTGAAGGTGAATTTTCAAGTGTGTTATGCATTTTCATACTGAAATAAATTTTAGCATACTATGTAGAATATGTACAAATCTATAGATCATATACAGAGCTGCACAAAAAGAATTTGAGTTTCAGGACATGGGCAGTATTTGTTGAAATCTGCTTTTCAAATACGTTATATGTTTACTTAGGTATCTTCTTTACATTATAAAACACTGAAGTTTTATTAAATTATTCTGGAAATCGCGGAAAGTGTTTCATAATCTATACTTGACACGTGATTTTTCTTTCTTGGAAGTAACAAATAAAATAACTACATAAAACAGTAAATACGTAGGTCAGAAATTTTTTTTTAAAGATTAAAAAAAAAACAATTGTGTAACATGAGGAATGGAAATTTCGGGTGAGAGAAGGAAGCCGGTCTGATTCTGCCATAGGGCTTGGAGCAGCTGCATATTTTTGTCAAATAAAATTAAACTGATGAGCACAAGTGTTTTAAACAGTATAAAGTAGTCACTGTCATAGACCACAATTGCAATTTTTTTAATTAGCCACTTTTTAACATTAAATCGTAACGTGGTGAGTGGCGACCACTAATTTTTAGCTTTAATGAAACAAAGAAAGGTATCACATTGCAATACACAGAAGTGACTGGGACTATTTGCCATGTCAAGACAATGGCGGATCTAAGGGGGGGGCGAGGGGGCGATCGCCCCCCCCCCCCCTTGGGCAAATAAAGGGTTTGCAAAACGGCATTATGCATCCTCACGGAAAATTATTTGGGGCGAAGTTTGAGTCCGGCGCGACCCGACCCGGGTCGTGCCATTTTAAAACCACAAGACTCGGCCTGGGTAAGGTCTTCTAGGTCTTCTCTCTTTTAAAGCTGGGCCGTGCCCTGATTTTAAGTTTTTCTGCAAATTCGAGTTGGGCCAGACTTATTTTTCTTCCTGGTCGAGCGTGGCCTGGAACAGGGCTGCGGGAAAAATGGACGACTCCGGCTCCGGGAATTTTAAGAGATCCGACTCCGACTCTTTCACCCAAAAATGGGTCTGACTCTGACAATGCAGCCTTGTTTGTAAAATGGACGACTCCAACTCCGACTCCGTGAACAGAACCGACTCAGACTCCGGCTCTTTCGCTCGAAAATGGGCCTGACTCCGACTCCGCAGCCCTGGCCTGGACTTCGATCTTCCTAGAGGTCTGCACTGCAAAAATTTCCAGGTCGGTACTCGGCCCGGAATCAAAGCTAAACGTTCGGTCCGTTTCAGCCCGTATGATAAGCAGTGTTTGTCCGACAGCGACTCGTGCTCTTCTCTCCGAGACCAAGTTGATCTGGCATTTTACTAATTTGTTATTTGTAAAAATTATATTTATGTTGTACATTTGTTCAGCGAAATCTTTAAAAATTTAATTTGATTTGATAAGCTACAGAGATGCATTTTTAAAAATCTACTTCTTTTCTTTGTAGAGCTTTAAAATTGTGATTTTCTTTTACCATCCGTTTCTTTCATTCTAAACCGATTTTCTTACAGGATTTTCATTTGAATGTATTTGTCTAAGTAATGATTTTTATATAGTGTTTGTGTACATAATTCTTAAATAGTCATTATTATTAATGGTTTTCTGTATTCATGAATTTCGAACATAATCTAAAATAAAATATGAGCATAAGTAAATGTGCTTTATGAATAATTTTAATTGCAAAATGCAGGCTGGGCTGGAGTCGATTTTTTAGTTTTTATACCGGGCCGGGCCAATAATTTTTTTATGTGGGTTGGACCTGGAAATTTCAGCCCGGATAAATCTCTAACTGACATATCGAAATCAGCACTAATTTTTTTTTAAATGCTTCTTTCAACCATCATCTCTTAGCTACTGAATAAATCGGGTGTCCTAAAATGGACTGACTGATTTTAAATACAATTCAATAACTTGTAAATGGTGACAGCTATTTAAAAAAAAAATATGTGAAGGAGGGTTATGTAAGATGTCAGGAGCAGGGGTGATTCTGTTCCGAATTTTCCGAAAATTTAACCCTCTCGCTGCGCATCCCGCGATTTCCACGGCCAACGTAAAAGCATCAAAATTTATGCAACCCGCAATTTCTGCAGCTTTTCTTTGTTTTTAATGATCTAATTCTATTTAAAAGAGAAACTCTTTCACAAAGATTTTGGACATATTTGAACTCTAAAATATATGCAGATTTGAAATATGTAATAAACTAAATGCGCAATTTTTGAACCTATATTCATAATACACACACACACACATATATATATATATATATATATTACGCAGCAAGATAGTTAAGGCATTCGGTTCCAAAAATTTAAAAAATTCACCAATCCGAAAATTCGGATATAAAAATAACCGCGAATTTTGACAAATAGTCGCCATAAAAAATCTATTTCGCCAATCGTTTGTAGAAAATAACTTCAATTTCGTGAAAGAATCGCGGGATAAACGTAAATTTGGTCAAAGGGCCTCGGAAAAAACGCGAAATTCTTTAAATGATCACGGAAAGCGCGAATTTCTTCAAAAGGATCGCGGAAAAAACGTGAATTTTGTAAAAAAAAAAAAAAAACACGAATTTCTTCAAAGGATCGCGAAAAAAGTTCAAGTTTTATGAAAGAAATGCGAATTACATCAAAGGGTCGCGAAAAAACTCACATTTCGTCAAAAAATCGCGGAGAAAACGCGAATTTCTTAAAGGAATCGCGGAAAAAGCTAATTTCGTAAAAGAATCTCTTAAAAAACGCGATTTTCGTCAAACGATCGCTGAAAAAATACGATCTTCGTGAAAAGATCGCGAAGAAAACGAGAATTTTGTCAAAGTGTCGCGGGAAAAAAAACGCGAATTTTATCAAAGGGCTACAAAATTACCCTAATTTCGTCAAAGGGTGCAGAAAAAACGTAAATTTCGTCAAAGGGCTGCAAAAACATGCAAATTTCATCAAAGAGTCGTGGAAGAAATGCGAATTTTATCAAAGAGTTGTGGAAAAATACAGTGGTCGCTTTAGAAAACAGCACGCATACCTATGTTTATTATTATAGGTATAGTTTTTAATCTGAAATAATATACCGAACTAATTTTGAAGAAAACGGGTTAACTCAAACCCAACTTTCAGGAATCTACACTCAGCCTGAAATTGACCCGAATCGAAAACAGCTAACCCGACCTGCAACAAAAAGAATTAGTGCCAGGAAGGAATTCCCCCCGCCCCCTCTCTGCTGTAACATGTCAATTTTTTTTCCTTTTTTTTTTACTGAGAATCCCCCTGATCAAGAGATTTTTTTTAATGCGATTCTTAATTTGAGTTTAAAATAGCAACGACAGATGGCGCTGCAAGCAATAGACGCTAAACAGGTGCCAAATTTAACAACTAATGTTTGCAGCGCCATATATCCTTGCTACAGTAAAGTAAAATCAAGAATCGCAATGAAAAATCTCCTGGCATCTTACATATTCTCCTGCAAGATTTTTTTAAATTGCTGTCACCATTTGCAAGTTACTGAATTTTAAAATCAGTCAGCCCATTTTAAGACACCCGATATGTTTTTTTAATAACTTTCAAAGCATTCTTTAGTGAATTACAACTGATTTTAGATATAGAGAGACAAGCAGTCTTATGCAAATTAGTATTTTTTACATAATCCTGAAGATTAAAAAGTATTATTAAATAATTGTTTGGGTGTGCCAGTTATGGAGCTTTTACTGTATGTAGTTTTTATCTTAAAAAATATTTAGACTTTCTTTTCAAAATTAGGGTTGGCCCGAATCCTTCTCGCAAGAGTGAAAACCCAATCCAAAACAGATACAAACCCGAAATAATGTATGTCATTCTGCCCCAAAGCCAACGCGCTAGGCGCAGCAGAAAAGTAGAAGTCAACCGGACCTAAACCCGACACGCAGCAAAAAAGTAGATGTTAACCCGACCCGCAGCAAAAAGTAGAAGTCAACCGGACTCAAACGCGACCCACAGCAAAAAAGTATAAGTTAACCCGACCAGCAGCAAAAAATCGAAGTCAACCGGACCCAAACGCAACCCACAGCAAAAAATAATAAGTTAACCCGACCAGCAGCAAAAAACAGAAGTCGACCGGACCCAAACCCGACCCACAGCAAAAAGTAGAAGTAACATGACCCGCAGTGAAAAAAATTAACCCCGGCCCGCTCCTCAGATTGGAGTCTCCAAATTTCCAAAATCGCCCCCCCCTTGAGGACTCTCCAGATCCGCCCTTGTGTCAAGAAGATGCCATATTGACTGAATGTGCTGTTAGGGTAGTACCTATTTGCTACAGCTGATGTGTATATCCTTTTCTTTTGAGTACTCACAGTGAACTTTTTTAAAATTATGTTAAAAAATCAATTATCATTAAACTAAAGTTGTAACATGCTAAAAGTGCATTCACTTTTAGCTTATTATAACTTAAGGTTAAATTTTGTGTTCAAAAATTAGAATTTTGTGTTTGCTGTTTAACTCTTGGATGCCAATGTATTTATTACATGTGACTGAACATGAATAAAATGCACATATAAACTTAGAATGCTAAACAAATTAGTAATTTTTCATGTACAAGTGAGATATACTTACTTTGATAACATTGGGCAACAAGAACATTACATATCAACAGAATCAATACCCTAAACATTGTGCTTTCATAATTTAACCTGTATTAAAATAAAATATTTCTAATTAAAGTCACTTTTGTATAAATAAATGCATGCAAATTTTCCAATAATAAGATAGTAGATTTAAGATGACATTTTACATAAAAATATTTTTTAGAGAAAAGAGTCTTAAATAGGGGAGACCAGGGTACAGTGGTCCACTTTTGTAGTTAACTTTTTCTCTTTAACGGAGAGACCAATCTACCTGAAAATATTTTTGAATATTCTTTAAACCTTTCTACATGCCTCATAATTTTCATAGAATATAATTCCCAATACATTTTTCAAAAATTTTTTTTTACATACACTGGTCCACCCACTGGGGCACAGTGGTCCACTATTAGTTATTGTCTAAAATACAATATAAATCTATTTATAATTAATCTAATTCTTTTTTATTTCCCCTTTACCTCCAAAATAATATAATAATACAAATTTCCAAGTAGCACTTTGAAACAGAAAACATACAAAACTAAAGAATTATCAAAATATTTATTATATTTTGAAAATAACAATATAAGGTACAGGAGTGATGGCAAACAAGTTATTAATTAAGTACAAAAAAATCAGCAAACATTAAGACAAATATGATGATGAAAAATTTATTAGAAGCTCAAAATAGTCAGGATAAAATAGTTTATTATGAGTTAACCATGTGCTCTGAAGTTATACATAACCAATCCAGTGAGGTCATCTATTACTTATTAGGCTACAGTTATATTTTTCAAAGGCAGTAAATACAAAACAAAATATTTCTTAATATGTTAACTCTACAATGCATGATTTTCATTTCTCTCCTTCTCTCTCCCCCCCCCCCCCCCCAAAAAAAAAAAAGAAACTGCTATATTGAACAAGAAAACTTATTTTAAAAATCACATGTGAGCTGTTATCCATAATTTAGGATAAAACTAAAGTGTCAGATGGCTACATTATAACCAGAACAACATACATAATAGCATGAAATTTAAAGTCACTAATCTATGCATTGTAGGGTTAAATAAATTGTCATTTTTCTTTGTTTACTTTATTTTATAGTTAAATAACTATTTTAAAACAATATTTCTTTATAGAGAACTAGCAGACTATGCCCACTGCGCTGGTCTTTTTTTGCACACGAACCTTAAATCACACGAAATAATGAATTTGATCTAATTTGACCTTATATTTTAAAGCAACATGGACCTACACCTAGAATGTCCTGTTGTACTATCTTATGCTTTGTACAAAATTTGGGCTATTCAGAAGAACTCTTTTAGTTTATCAGTTATAGTGGAGTCTGGTAGGGGAATGAGGCAGTTATGGCAAGAGGAGTTGGAATATCTTTAGTCATCTCATTACTAAATTATTGAACATTACAATGATTGCAGAGAATGACCATTAAACTAAAATAATTTTCGGGTGATTCATATTCGTTTGTTAGTTCTTGGACTCCGGACTTCTCAGCTTGACGAAATGTGTTGTTTGTAGCTTGAATAAAACTTCACACTGCATTATGTTATATTTCGCAATATGCATCTTCTCCTGGCAGGTCTATTACAGTTTTCCATCTTCAGATTCCAGAAGGCAAAAATACAGTTAAAAGTGTAACAAATTATTAACATCATATGGGTCATTCCATGTGAAATCAACCAATTTAAAGAAAAGTTGTTGCACCATAGTCACAGATTTTTTAAATTTTTTTATTACAGACAGATGTAGTAGTGAAACCATCAAATCTAAAATTCTAAGATAATTTGTGCAATATTGACTGAGATATAGCCTTTTGAAAATTGATCATTTTTACCAAATGGCGGCCATCTTGGATGCTATCCCTATGTCTATAAATGTCCATAACTTGACAACTAATGACTCAAATTTTATATTTCTGGTACCAATTTAAAGCTATTTGTATAAAGAATGTATATATGATATTAAAACAATAGTAATTTTTTATTTTAATACTGTTTATTACATTCAAACTGAAAATATCATCCTCAAAAAATGACTTACTGTAATGGGCCATAAAAAAAAATGACCCATCATAATTTTTTTTCAAACTTGCTAAAAACATTGCTCCATATGTGTACTTTAAATAGAAAAAAAAATGGAGAGGTAAAATTTTTCGTTTAAAAAGAATAGCTTTTTACACATAGGATGTCACTTACTAAGCAGTGACTATCTTAAAACATGTAAATATCCCTGATTTAAGAAATAATGGCCAAAACTAAATATTTTTTAATCCCTGAATTAATGTAAAACTATAATGAAATATAATCTCATAAGTTTTTTGTAGGACCACCCTCCAATTGCTTTCCCCCCCCCCCCCCCCCAAAAAAAAAAGAAGTCATTGCTAAAAATGTATAATTGAAAAAATTTAACACTGAAGAAAATAAGAAAATAAATAAAGAATATAATGTATAATTGTGAAAAACCTTTAAATGCAATATATATAAATGAGATTTTACTGCATGTGTATATGTGGAATCTATTCAAAACGTTTTCCATGCAAGAAATTCAATTTTTATACGTAAATTTCTATTTCTTACTTTAAAAATTGCTCACTTAAAAAGTTTTACATTTGTATGCGACTTTATAGAAAAATTCTGCTGTATGCATGTATTTACATCATTCAAGTTGCATTAAATATTCAGATATAAATATGTTTGTTTATGTATTTTCTATTTCAATAAATTTACACACTAAGAATGACAGAATTCATGAAATGAATGCTAATCTTGCATAATCTATTTTCCTTATTATTTGAATTCAAAACATGATGTAATAATGCATCATCTTCTATCCTGATGTAATATTGCATCATGTTATATGTTTATGCAATTTTATCATAATGTATCCAACAAATCTTTTGTTGAAAATTTTTGAAACTTTTTGAGGGTAAGCTTATTATAAACTGCATTATACACTGCTCAAAACAATTAAAGGATATTGCAGTTTTAGGTGGATTTTGTATCTGGTAAACTGTTTAGCTGATTGATACATGGTCGACAGACATAGTAGGTTATATGAGAATAAATTACACATGTTTGGCAGAAAAAAATGCATTTTATTGCGCATTTGTGTACTAAAGGAAAAAAACACAATTTGTGCATATGAGAAAAAAAGAATAAGAAAAGGTGTTTCCTTCAAAGAAAATCATTTTCAGTAGGGGGTATGGTTTCCACGGGCGGCCAGCAACGTTGAACACCTTTGAGGCATGGACTCAATGAGGCTATTAATGACGAGTTGGGGTATTCTGCCCTACTCTTCCAGAAGAGCTCTTTCCAGTTCTTGGAGAGTTTGTAGGGGTTGTTGGCGGCCAGAAACTCGTCTTCCTAGAGCGTCCCAAACGTGCTCGATTGGATTCATGTCTGGAGAACACGCTGGCCATTCCATTCGAACGATTCCTTCTTCGAAAAGGAAATCCTCCACCAGGTTTGCACGATGTGGCCTGCAGTTATCGTCCATTAAAATGAAGTTATCTCCGATTGCTGCAGCGTAAGGGACTACAATAGGTCCGAGGATCTCATCCCTATATCGGCGACCAGTCAGAGCTCCATCTCGAATGATGTAGAGGTCAGTGCACCCGTCAATGGAGATGCCACCATACACCAACACTCCTCCACCGCCAAATCTGACACTTTCGTGCACGAACGCAGGATTATTCCTACTGCCACGGTCCCTCCAGATGAAAATACCCTATTATCCGGATGCACAGAAAAACGGGACTCGTCAGAAAACAGAATATTGCTCCATTCATTTCTCCTCCAGTTGACATGCTCGGTTGCCCACTCCCTGCGGTCGCGACGATGCTTTGATGTTAATCTAACACATACCATCGGTCGGCGAGCATACAGACCTACAGCATGGAGCCGGTTTCGGACAGTCTGAGTTGAAATCATGGTGCCTGTAGCCGAGCGAAGGTGTTGTTGGAGAAGAGTAGCGTTCATGGTTCGGTGTCTCCGAGCTGTTAACGCTAAATACCGATCTTCATTGGGCGTTGTTGCCCGTCTACGACCTTTCCCTGGTCTTCGGCCTGCACATCCACTCTCCAAAAAACGGTTCCAGATCCTGGAAATGACACTTTGTGACACTCCAATGGCTTGCGCTACTTCGGCTTGAGTTTGGCCCCCTTCTAACCTACCAACAATTCTCAAAGCTTCTGAATCTGTCAAATGACTTCGCTGAGACATCGTACTCATCAAAACAAAGCAATCACTGAATGCCGATCATCCTTGTCTTCATTCTCTTTTATCCAGTTGAAAGTCAAATTTCATTCGCTGCCGCTGAAGCGACGTTTTTGACATCGAACTCAAAATTTGCATACTCCACAGTTTGAAAACCAGAAAAATTTGCATTTGTGATTATCTTCTTCTATTTTAGGCAAAAAAAATTTCGTTTATATCTTTATTTTATATGAAACTTCAAATATCCTTTAATTGTTTTGAGCAGTGTATATAAAATTTTAAATAAAAAAAATATTTGACATAATTTATGAATTATTGCATCATGTTGTATGCTGATGCAATTTTGGGAAAAGATTGCTGCTGTATCGTCATCTGTTTTCTAATTGGTTGTAATTAAAGTATGATGAAATATTACATCATAATGTACAAAAAAATTTGACTATCTCTTTTAAACATCATTTCTGTTGATGTTTTCAATGTAGTATGCACTGGCATAGAATAGTTATTTTGTGCTTAAGTTTCTACAGTGGACATGGAGTGTTTTGTATGCAAAAAACTTGGTGTTTCATTGAGTACTGATCTGATTCCTGTTCTTCAATTGTCTTCACGTGATTTGCAGTTATTACAAAAAAGATTGCATTATGTAATCCCAGATGAAAAATGCTTTGTCCATGGAAATAGTATATGCAAGGTTCACAAGGATAAATATCTAAAATGGTATATTTTAAGACAGAGACAGTGTTGTGATCCATTTAATAAACATCCAAATAGCATCAGAGCAAAATCACTAAAAACAATATCATTAGATATGTCTAAAACAAATCCAGATATCCTCATTCCAGGAAAAAAATTGTGTGTTTCCTGTTATTCATCAGTAAATATGAAAAAAATGTCTATTGTTGACAGGATAACCACCTCAGGAACAGAAAGCCCCTCTGATTCAGATTTTAATGAACCCACAGTAGTAATAGAACAATTAAAAGTTGTGAATCGTTAGAGTTATCGCCAATAAAGGTAAGTAGGCGTACCTCAAATAGAAAACTTAATTACATGCAAAAGAAAGTTTCAAAAATAACTAAGTGTGTTGCAACTAAAGCAGCTACAGTATTAGGTGTTGAAACCATAAATAAGCCTCAAAATAGTAAAGACACAACTTGTCCTGACTGCACATCTATGATGGATAAATTATTGGAGAAGTTTACAAACGCATGTTTTAAAGAAAAAGTTCAAATTCTAACACTATTTCCAGATTCATGGACAATACAGCAAACAATGACTTATTTTAATACTATACAGTATCTTGTAAAAAAGGCAAGGAAGTTTAAAACAACAGAAGGGATGTTATTGATGCCTAGTGGAAGAAAAAGTGTTAAAATGAGTCCAGACGTTATAGAAAAAGTTATTAATTTTTATTATGATGATAATAACAGTCGCATGTGTCCTGGAAAAAAAGATTTCATATTTGTTCCAACTGAAAACGGCAGAATATTAAAACAAAAGAGATTGATTTTGCACAATTTAAAGGACTTATATATTGCATTTAAAGAACAACATGACTTAAAAATTGGATTGTCTAAGTTTTGCTGACTACGTCCAAGAGAATGTGTTACTGCTGGAAGCAAAGGTATTCATTCTGTCTGTGTGTGTGTATACCATCAAAATATTAAACTTATGCTTCATGCTATTCATATCAATGACTACATATCACTGCTAAAAAAACTTGTTTGTTGCATTGAATCTGAAGAATGCATGTTGCACAGGTGTGATAAATGTCCATCTCCTGAAATTTTAAAGAAAGATTTAATGGGTTTAGATGAATTGGAAATGAGTAATGATATTATTTATAAACAGTGGGTAAAGACTGATGGAGCAGAATTAAAAAAAGTGATTATGCCTGTTGATGATTTAATTACAAAACTCTTTGCATTATGTTCACACCACTTTTTTGCAAAATCACAAAGTTTATATTTCAAGAAAACAAAGGATGACTTGAATACAGAAACTGCTATTATTTCAGCTGATTTTTCTGAAAACTATACTTGCATTGTGCAAGATGCTATTCAAAATATCCATTGGCAAAAAGAACAGGTTACAGTTCACCCCTTTCTTGCTTATATAAGGGACAGTATCACTGATACTGTGAAATCTATTCCTATGTGTGCAATAAGCGAACATTTAGTTCATGACACTACTACATTTTGGGCTTTTCAAAAAGTAATTGTCAATTATTTAATTTCACAAATTCCACAGATTAAATACATAAAATATTTTAGTGATGGATCATCAGCCCAATACAAAAATTATAAAAATTTTATTAATCTCTGCCATCATGAAGAAGACCATGGTGTGAAAGCTGAATGGCATTTTTTTGCCTCTTGCCACGGAAAAGGAGCTTGTGATGGAATAGGCGGCACCATAAAACGCACGGCCACCAAAGCAAGTCTTCAGCGTCCATTCAAAGATGGTATCTTAAATGCATTTGATCTTTATATATTTGCAAAAGAATATGTTAAAGGAATTGAAAGTTTTTTTATAACAAAATCTGAAATTGAAATTGCCAATAATCAGTTAGCAGATAGGTATGCAAAGGCAGATACAATCGTAGGAACAAGGGTTAATCACAGCTTTGTGCCAATAAATAAAGGCCAAATACTGGTTTCCAGGGTATCAGGCTCCTCAACAAATTTTATTGCTACTGTGAGATTTAGTGAAACCGACAAACCACAAACATTTAAAAGTGAACAATATGTTGCATGTGTATACGGTGTTAATTGGTGGATTGGTAAGATTTTAGATTACTGCGAGGAATTCAATGACTATAAAATTATGTTCATGCATCCTCATGGTCCTAGTTCATCATATTCATGGCCAAAATCTTCAGATGTTTGTTGGATTCCATATGAGCATATAATGAAAGTAGTGTCTACCCCAATGACTGCTACAGGAAGAACATATACTGTTGCTCCAGAGGAGCATACAGAAATTCAACTCTTATTCTTAAACTTCAAGACAGATTAAATCCTTGGTAATTTTCAACAACATATTATCAAGTTCCTTTCAACAATATATTATAAAGTTATATCCATGTAAGTATCCTGTTCTTATTTTATGTAAATATGTTTCATATAAGTTTTATCTAAGTCTTACTTTTATACATATTTGATGTTTTTGTTGTACATTTGCATCACACAAGATTTGTGTACTCATTTTGTCAAGATTTGTTCATTTAAATTGAAATTGGCAGTGAACTGAATAACTAATGTCAACTCAATCAACTCATTAATATTAATTTTTATAATCTTTTATTTGAATTGAACTGATTTACAGCTAGTATTTCTGCCATATTTCAAAAAAATATGTTTTATGGCTCTTTTTCCTTCTAAATATTTTCCATTATGTATATTTTTTTGAGAATTATACATATTATTTTATATGAAATAAAAAGTATTGAAATGAAAATTTACTGTTATTTTAATATGTATGTGTTTTTAGTATAATTAACTGCTGATTGGTATTTCTAAATTGAATTATTTATATATTGATGCTCATACATTAATTCATATGCCAGAAAAAAATATTTTAAACCATTATTTGTTAAACCAAAGATACTTACATGTTTTAAGATAGTCACTGTTAGGTAAATGACATTCTATGTGTAAAAAGCTATTTTTCTTTAATGAAAAATTTTACCTCTCCAATTTTTTTTCTGTTTAAAGTATACATATGGAGCAATGTTTTTAGCAAGTTTGAAAAAAATTTATGATGGGCCATTTTTTTTATGGCCCATTACAGTAAGCCAATTTTTGAGGGTGATATTTTCTGTTTAAATGTAATAAACAGTATTAAAATAAAAAGTTACCATTGTTTTAATATCATATATGCATTCTTTATATAAATAGCTTTAAATTGGTACCAGAAATATAAAATTTGAATCATTAGTTGTCAAGTTATAGACATTTATAGACATTGGGATAGCATCCAAGATGGCCGCCATTTGTAAAAATGACCATTTTTTAAAAGGGTATATCTCAGTGAATATTGCACAAATTAGTTTTAAATTTCAGATTTGAGGGTTTCACTACTATGTCTGTCTACAAAAAAAATTTTAAAAAATCCGTGACTATGCTGCAACACCCATTGGTTGAATTCTTGTGGAATGACCCATATTCAAAAGAAAAATGAAGAATAAAAAACGTAGATTTTTAAATCTGAATTGTTTGAATAAAAATAAAAGAACATAATTTTCATTGCCTTTTCATTTTATAGACCAGTTGCAATCATGTAACCGGTAACCTGGAAAAATCCTTGATGACTGATACTGATAGAAAAATAAACATTTAGTTTGCATCTAATAAAATCTTCCATAATCGTATTAATCCAAGGTTAACGCAAACATTAGAAGTGTTTGCAACGATAGAGTTACAAATGTAACACATTTAGTTAAAAAACAAAGTTAATTACGTACCAAACTACTTTTCATTACATTATGTCAAATTGCTATAGACAAAATTATAGATCATTTGCCAACAAAAGCCCATATCTTAAATACAACTGACCAGGGTTGGCATGATTTAAATCAACTGATTTAAATCAAGATTTAAATCTAAATTTAAATCAGCTGATTTTTAAAAAAAAAATCATTTGATTTAAATCAATTTTTTTTTTAATGTTGGAAATTAGTCAGCAGAGAAATAAGAAGTGGGTGTAAATAAGTAGCAGGTGTTTTTCTCGTATTTCCAGGATTGCTATCAGAAAGAATGTGGCAGGTGCAGGTTAAGTCCAGGTGTCCCCCTCCTAATCCTTCTTTTGTAATAAACTTGTTTCAAAGTGGTAGAAAGCAAAGAGTGAATGAAATATTGTGTGTAGCAATTCCCAACTCATTTTACTAGCAGCATATGCAAACTTATAGTTGTGGGGATTTTTTGGAGTTCATTAAAGAAAATTGTTTAAATCTTCTCACCACTGTAGCACATTTTCAAGCAAAAAATGGCCCATTCCAAAAATTACCATTGATTGAGAAAAAGTTTCAGATATTATGACAGATTATGATTGGTGGAAGTCCTTTTGTGTAATGGGAGGTAAAGAGAGAATCAGCGAAATTGAAATTGAATTTATTTACCAAATAACAACAGTCGTGGCTTCATCTGCTGGAGTAGAATAACAATTTTCTTCTTTTGGACTAGTTCATTCAAGACTTCGTAATAAATTAGGAGTGGACAAAGCTTCCAAATTAGTGTTTTTGTTCAAACAATTAAATCCCTGATTTATTTCTATTTGCTTAAAAAATATTGAATTAATTGTGATTTTGGTACTTTTCGGTTAGCCGGGCGCCAGTGTTACATATACATACACATATATATATATATATATATATATACATATATATATACACACACATATATTTACATATATATACATACACACACATATATAGATATATACATATGTAAATATATGTGTATGGATATATAACACTCGCACCCGGCTAACCGAAAAGTACCGTGGTTTTTATCCCTTAATAAATAGCTTGCATTAAATGAATATTTAATTTGTTTTTTAAATTTTACCATTTTCTATTAATTTACTACATATTTAAATTTATTTCTTATTTAGTGTGCACAATTCAATTACAAAACAATAGAATGGCTTTAGATTAAAGCCTAGATGTTTAATTTTTAGTACCAATCAGTAACTAGAATATTAGTATTTTCTTAACTATATAATTATTTCTTATGTTATTTTTATAAATTATAAATATCATTTATTCTTTTTTCGTTATTTATTATAAAAAACTGCTCAATGTATTGTAAAAACATAAAAACACAATAATTAAAAATAGAATTCTAAAAAAATCAAATAAATCTGATTTAAATAAGAAAAATCAGATTTAAATTAAAAAAATCCGATTTTTTTGATTTTTTCAAAAAAATCATGATTTTTTTCCAACCCTGCAACTGACAATGATAAAGCGTTAGTTATTCAAAATGTTTAGTAAAAATCCTTTTCGTGAATACTTGAACGAAGATTTTCTTTTCATTTTTCTAATGAGCATAAAAACACAGAGAGATAAAGAGACTTACTGTTTCCTTTATATTTAAGATTAAATTATTCTTCGATATGCTGCCTAAGTAATCCTGATATTGAAAATAATCGTTTATTTGTCACTAAGATTAATTTATAGGACAGTCTGTCAGATGAAATTGTTTTATAATGATCTAAATTTTGTTTAATCAGAATTGCATTTTTTCTCTTATATAGGCTGATAAATTGACAAACATTTTTCCATGCATTGGTAATAAAAAGTTTTTCAGTAGCTTGCAATTATTACTTTTTTCGTGACATTACAATAACAGAAGATGAAAAATATATAATACTGAATTTTGTTCGTATGCTCTGTAATAAAAAATTATAAATATAATAATAGCTAATTACAAAATCCCTCTAATATTTTGTAATCGGGTTCACCATCCACAGTCTTCAATCATAAATCAATCTTCCAAAAATATAGAAAAATGCTCCAATTGGCGGGTGACCAGATTACGGAAAATAAGCCCAATATCTTTTAAATACCTTCCTAAAAGAATAGAAGATATGCAAAAAAAATTAAAAAGAAATGGCGAATAAAAAAGAACATTGAAAATTTATTTCAGCCTTTTTTTTTTTAACCATTTGGAAAAATGGTTATTGTTCTCTGTCAGGGTAGGAAATCAAAAGTATATCTGAAGGTTTTTATTGGTTTAATCCGCATTTTATCCGTGTTCTGATTGGTCTATACAGTAATCTGTATTTCCCTTTACATTCAACAATGATGGATACTTTCTGTTGCTACTATGACAAAAAAGTAATAAAAACTACAAAAAAAAATTAATAACTCAGAAATAAATTGAGATACAGCTTTCAAACAAATTGCATTTAAAAGTACATTTTTTCTCTATAGGAGGATGTAAAAAGTAATATTGTCGGATGTTTAGAAGTTTAAGAATGAAATTTCATTTAAAATGTGTCGTCAGATTTCTTGGAAATCTGACGATGGAAAAGCCTTTTCCCGAACAGCCAATGAAATGCTTCGATAATCCGTAAGTTTTAGGTGGATAATACGTAGTAATAACACTATTAATGTTTAATTCATGGCGTACGTAATGTATGATCAACTCAGTGCTATTTTTTATGTCTTAAGTTTTAGTCTTTGAAAAAATCATTTTCCAAATGGTCGTTGTAATTTGTTAAATTGCTTTTTTTTTTTTTTTTTTTTTTTTTTGTACAACCCTTGTAGTCTGTAGTTTGCATGTTATAAACAAATTTTTATACGCACCACATTTTAAGCTAAAATTTTGAAGGAAAATATCAGTCTAATAATTGCAGGATTTTTTTTTTTTAATGTCGAGTTTATTTTATAGAAATAATGCATAATTGCGAAAACCTCCTTAAGAATAACTTGATTTCCTAACTTTTGAAGCCATGAATTTTCTGCACAGATGTCATATATATAACCATATTGGCGCGATTTTTTTCTGACGCCAATTCGGAGAAAACATCAACAGCATAAACAACAACATCCGGGTTACCATATCACACAAAATAACGACACTTTGGCGCCAGTTAAGTACCGTTGCATATATGACATTGGCGGCAGAAAAAAATCGCGCCAATATGTTTTTTTTTTTTGTTTGTTTTGTTTTTAATGTGTGAAATTAAATATTTTTTACAATATGTGTATGTGTAACAATCATTTACGTTGAAATTTGAATTCATTTTTATAATATTAACTGCTATTTATACAATTTACATTGGAAAATAAAAATTTACCAACTTTCATACACTTAAAACAAAAATAAAATAAAATAAAATAAACATTATCGCACCGTCTGAAGTCACGCTTATGCCTTTTTGGCTTAAAATCACATTGTTTGGCGACAAAAGTAAAAACAAAAGGCACAGATGTCATATTCGCCCCATATTGGCGCGATTTTTTCTGACGCCAATGTCATATACGCAATGTACACTTAACCGGCGCCAAAGTGTTGTCAATTTGCTTGATATGGTAACCCGGATGTTGTTGTTTATGCTGTTGATGTTTTCGCCAAATCGGCATCGAAAAAATATTGCGCCAATATGGGGCGAATATGACATCTGTGCCAAACAACATTTTAAATAAACAAATATCATTTTAAATAAACCATTTCCTACAACTCATAAGTAGAGCCATTTTTAGAGCTATTTCTGCGAGTTTCTCCGGTAAGACACATAATGGGAGTGAGAAAAAAATCAAAATAATTTTAAAAAATAGTACTGAGATTTTATATAATCAAATTTTTGAGTTGAATTTTTCTGTAGTACTTGATTAGGCACAGATGTCATATATGCACAACGTTGGTACGATTGTTTTCTGACGCCAATTTGGCAAAAACCTTGTCTTTGAATACCAGTTACATATAAAGGGAAATAAAAAAGGGAATAGCAATAAATAAAAAAAGCTTAATTAATAGCTATAGAACAAAGCAATTTGTATAATTTTAAAAAAGAAAATAAAAGTTAATAAACAATTTATTAATAAATAAATAACAATCTACGGGTTACCATAGCAATCAAAACAACGACACTTTGGCACCAGTTACGTACTCCGATGCGTAAATGAGATTGGCGTCAGAAAAAAATCGCACCAACGTGGTGCGTATATGACATCTGTGTCCTTGATTATCCCGTTGACAAACTGTAAGGTTAAATGCCAATAATGGATGATCGTAGATGTCACATTCACTTGACATTAAATACGTTAAACGTGTTTGTTACGTCATCAAGTCTTTTTAATTCGACGTTTTATTTGTAAATTGATTACTGTTTTATTAATTTACATGTTCTTTCATTATTTAACATTACTGCAAAATTTGAAATTTTTATTCTTAAGCTGATATCTAATGGTTACATAATTTTATAGTTATATTCGTCCAGGGCTTAATTTCTAACAAAAAAAGTACAGGAGCCCTAATATTTTGCAGTACCGGTACAACAACCGTACCGTCCCTCTCCCCCCCCCCCCCCCCCCTTCACTCCAATCTGCATATTTACATTTCGTACATTATGCGCAAAAATTAAAGCATTTTTCTCTTCTTTTAGCAAAATAAAAATTTCAAGTATATCTATCAGCATATATTTAGCTGTCAACTATTCCACTTTTTAGTTATCACTCCTTCCGAATAGTAATCTTTGCCTAATTTTAATGTTAATTAATTGCAAAATTCTGCGATTAAATATGTATGGTAAGGATTATGATTCAGAAATAGTGTTTAGAGAAAAAAGGGATAGTTCGCAGCTATGCATTTTTAAGAAAAAATGAATGAAATTTACAGAAATTAATATTTATATGCTGAAGAATGGAACAATGTTTTACAATTTCCTATAAAAGGTGCCCATCTTAAACTATAATCGATTCCTTCTGCATAACAATCTTTTGTGGTGAGTCCCTGAAAATCAGATTAAATTTAAGATTTGACACCGTTATCGGAAAGAATCGACACTTTTATAGAAAAAAGGGAAACACTGCTCGATTGCTTTCTATCAGAATAACAATACATGGCAGTTATATCTACTTACAAACGAAAGTGACTTCGTAAATATGCAGAGCAGAGCCTTAGCCTGGGTACCGTTCATGATACAAAATAAATAGAAAAATCACTAACGTGATTTTTATAGTCGTACGCAATAGAAGAAAATAAACGTCAAATAAACAAAACCTCAAGCTGATGCTCGTTGGCTAAAATAGAAAATATTCTTTTCAGGTTATATCTAAATAAAATTAAAAAAAACCCAGCCAATAAGAAAAAATTCCTACTGTCACAAAAGAGGATCGAACTGAAAGCAAATTCAGTCTCTTGAGTGGTGCCGTATCAACATGTCGCCGACATAAATTTGAAATAGAAAAACACTATTTCTGTTTCCTCTTCATTCTGATCAAAACAGCATTAAAATGATTTGAAATAGAATATAATAAGTAAATTTCATGGACAAAAGTTTTTTTTCTACACATGAATAAATAAGATTTTAATTGTAATACAGGGCGATTCCATGCGGAGAGACACACACGTAACGCAGGCTTTAATTTGCATTTATTCAATTATTTATTATATTTTAATGTTAATTCTGATTTTAGGTGTTATGGTAAATAAGTTATTAACATATTTTTTAGTTTAAATGTGTGTAAGTAAAACTCACAGAAATATATCATTTAATTTCATACACAAAATGTGCTTTTTTTCTGAAGTAGAATCAATTGTTTTTTTGTTTTTGAAAAAGAGTACGAAACAGAGTTTTTCCTTTTGGGTAATGCTCAAAAGTGTGGAAACTTTTTCATTTGTGGATTCGTCCGCCTTCAGGGCTTAATTTGCGCCGGAGCCCACTGGATCTCAGCTCCAGTACTTCTCTGTTTTTAGTAAATATTTAAGTATTGGTCGGAATTCACCGGAGCTCATAAATACAGGGCTCCTGAACCCAGTATAATAGCGCTTTTTTTGTATCATGAACGTTGCCCATTTTAAGGCACATTTACGAAGTCATTTTCATTTGTAAGTAGATTTAATAGCCATGTTTTGTTATTCTGATAGAAAGCAACCGAGAAGTGTTTCCTCTTTTTCTATAAAAGCATCGGATCTTTTTAATTTAATATGTCAAATTTTTAATTTAATCTGATTTTCAGAGACTTACCACAAAAGATTGTAATGTGGAAGGAATCTATTATAGTTTAAGATATGCATGTTTTATGGGAAATTGAAAAACGTTGCTCTATTCTTCCGCATATAAATATTAATTTCTGTAAATTTCTTTCGTTTTTCACAAAAAATGCACAGCTGGTGAACTATTCTTTTTTTGTGTTGCCACTATTTCCGAATCATAATCCTTACCATATTTAATCCCAGAATTCTGCAATTAATTAACATTAAAATTAGGCAAAGATTTCTATTTGGAGTGATTAAGAGCTGATAACTAAAAAGTGGAATATTTTACATCTAAGTATATGCTGATAGATATATGACTTCAAAAATCTGACATTCAGAAATCCGGCATCAAAATCATCTTTTCCCTAACTTTTTCTTTTACTCTTCTAAGTTATGGGAGAAAAAAAATAGCAATTCTTTATGAATTAAAAACTTCAAGATCGAAGGTAAAAATTCAAAAAAAGAATATTTGACTTAAAATTTTCTGGGAGCTGCACTGTTGCTTAGCAACGGGAACAACTTTGGGGGCAACTTTGGCGAATGCACGGCACAATGTATGGCCGGGATGAATTTTCGGCACCGGCAACATCAATGATGAGGAAAATTTTTCAGGCTTTTAAATTTGCCGTGAAAAGCCTGCAATTTATGAGCTGATTGAACACGCAAAATCTGAAAATGCAATAAGTGTCGAAAATAGGGATATAGATGATTCGTTAAGCTTCAATGCATCAACAACGAAAAATTTAACATACAGCAAGATCACTGATGCTGTGCTAATTAGAATTGCCGATACTGCTAGATACAGCTCATAAGACAAGGATGAAAAAGCGGCAGGAAAACAGGTGTCACTAGAAAAATGCATAAATTTGATTAGAGAATTAATATATGTTTTAAAGAAACCAGACTGTATTTCTGACATTCTTCATTTGTATAACAGCAAACAAAAAAAAACTTGTTAAAGAACGGTCAAAAAAATTGAAGCAAACAAAGTTGACATCAATGTTTCCGAAATTACAAGAGAAGAAAAATTTCACTCTTTATTAGATTTTTTTCTGTAGTATAGAAACTATCAAAGTAAGTTTTTTTAATATTTAATCTTCTCTTTTCTCTTACATAATTATCACTTAATAATAAATTAAATTATGGCTAAAGGCACCATTAAGAATATAAAACTGCATTTGATATTCCTAATTACTACTTTTGTCCTTCAAAAATCCGGCATAGTCTCGGTCCAGATGATGCCGGATTTTTGAAGTCATACTGTATTTAAAATTTTTCTTTCTCTGAAGAAAAAAAAAATGCTTTTATTTCTCTAAAGAAAAAAAAATGTTTTAAGTTTTGCAAATAGTGTATGGAATATAAATATGGATATTGGAGTGACGGGTTGGGAGGGGGGGGGAGGGGGCACACTACGGTTGTTAGTACTGCAGAATATTAGGGCTCCGGTACTATTTTTTTTTTGTTAGAAATTAAATCCTGCCGCCTATGAAGATTAGGTAACTAGTTGGGTGTTTCCAAAATAACCTTAAGAGTTATTTTCACTGTATTTATCTACTATATTCTTTGACTAGCTTCGAAATTTATATTTGGAACAAAATGTTAAAATGTTTTGGCCCTGTGCAATTCATCTCTAATTTTAATAGCAGTGTGAGTGTTAGAGACCTGCGCGTTTCAGGATATGCCAAATCCGGACGCGAAACATATTCCACTTGTTATTTAAAAAAAGAAAAAAAAAGAAACAAAGAAATGTTTTATTATTCATTTAAACCATTAATAAAGGAGAAAAGTTATCACGACATGGGAAAAAAAATTAAATACAGTCCCGGTCTGGCCCGAATCAACAGAAAAAAAATATAAGACCCGGACGTGCCCCGAGAAGAATGAAGTTCGAGCACCAACCAACTTTTTTAAAGCTAAAATTTAGCTCGAGCCCATACCGAGTTTTCAGATAAAATTTAAGCCCTGCCCGAGTTTAATGAAAGAAACTTTTACTGAGTTCGGGCTTCGGGACAAGCCTGGTCTCGTGGAGATCTCTTATACAGTAGAGCGCCGATTATCCGGACCGGTCGGGACTGAAGACGATCCGGTTAATGAAAAATCCAGATAATTGGACAACTTTTAAAAACACCTAATGGCAATGTTTTTTAAGTCACTTCCCTTCACACCTTTTCCAGGCTTGGGACTGGCAATTGTGGTAGTGCACATTTTTGCGTATTAAGGCGTATTTAGAAGTTGGTTTTTTTTTTTTTACTTTTTTAAAATTTTATTTTCTACAAAATTGGTCCAAACTTAGACGTAGAAAGTATTACATGTTTATATACATACACTTTACAGTACGTACATTAAAAAAATTGCATTATGATAGGAAAAAGAAATTCTTGATAGACTTCTGCTTCCTAGAGAGCATTTTCTTTTTTCTGCGTGGGACTCTCGTGCGTTAGAAGTGAAACTTCTTAGGTTCTAGAAACAGTTGATTTTATGCATTGCTGTCTTTGCATTTGTTGGCGAGTTTATTATTTCCTGATTAGGAAATCGTTATTTAACAGTTAACTTTCATGAAATCCAGCCAAATTCTCCCTGCCTCGCCTAAAGAAGTTTCACTTACAAAATTTTGTAGAAGGTTGGAAAAAAACGTATGACCCTTGACCGATCCGCTTTTTTGGACAATCCGGTTAATCAGCACTCTACTGTATATATTATAAATTCCCCCCCCCCCCCCCCCTGTCGGGCAAGTTCTGCCGCTGCCCCTGATGACATCTGTGCCTAATATTTTTCTTTTCGTTTTGTTCTGAAAAAAAGAAAGAAGTGAAAGCCATCAATTTTAAATATTTCAGTTTTAAATGGAAGTTTTGTATTTTAAATAAAATGAATGAAAGGATTATATTTTAAATGAAACTAATGAAGGGCGATTCCGTGGAGGGTGTCACACACGTAACACAGGCTTTAATTTGCATTTATTCAATTATTTATTAAATTTTAATGTTAATTCTGATTTTAAGTGGTATGGTAAATAAGCTATTAGCATATTTTTAAATTTAAATGTGTGGCAATAAAACTCACAGAAGTATATCATTTAATTTCATTACTCAAAATGTGCTTTTTTTCTGCTTCAGAAAAAAAGCACATTTTGAGTATGAAATTAAATGATATATTTCTGTGAGTTTTACTTATGCACATTTAAACTAAAAAATATGTTAATAACTTATTTACCATACCACCTAAAATCAGAATTAACATTAAAATATAATAAATAATTGAATAAATGCAAATTAAAGCCTGCGTTACGTGTGTGACTCTCCGCATGGAATCGCCCTGAAATATAAAAAAATGCGATGTGAAAAAATGTTTTGCGATTTATCACCTGTGTCTCGCTAACATAAAAATACCGAGAACTTGATTTCTCTATCAGAAGCTTTCGATTTGGCAAAAGATTGTTCAAGTAAATTAAATTATGAATAAAAGTAACATGATACATTTCTTAGCATACATTAGAGAGGCCAAACTGGTCGCCAAATTAGTTTAAAATAACCTTTTCTGAAATATGAAAAAAATATCTTATGATTAAAATTTGAGTTGCCATCATTAGAAAAAAGCATTTAAAATTAGAAAAAAATTAATATTTCGAAAACTAATTCGAATTTAAAAATTCTAATAGCAGTTTTGAGATCTGCTGATCAATACAGATTTTTGGTGTTAATTTCATCGCAAAGTATTCCATATTTTAGGAGAAATCGCCGTGAAACATGATCAACTGTTTAATCAGTCGTTTCATAGAATCGTTCCATAAATTCGCTACATTTCAATCGTTTCATTAGGATTTTATATATATAGGGTAGATATAAAGAATTTTATTTTATATATTTTTTGAAAAGATGCACACAAAAAACTACCTTATTGAACATTTTTAAGAAAACTTTTATTAAATACACTATTATTGATTTATAACAAATAATCACTGCTAAAATCCAGATATTGTTAAATTAAAAGTTTCTAAAGAAAAAAAAAAAAAAATATATATATATACAGTGGTGTAGTCGTAAAAATAACAGAGGGTATACGTTCTAAGCAGAGGGTATACGCTCAAGGCAAAGCGTATACCCTAGAGTGCATATACTATAGCTTTCTTGAGAAACAGAGGGTATACGGTGTTCCTTAAAACAATCCAGAGGGTATACGGCGTATACCCCAGTATACCCTCCACTACATCCCTGTATATATATAACCTAAACTAACTGAAACATATCTTTCAAAATGAAAACAATAATATAAAAAAATCTTAAAATATTTGTTTTTTCAGTTTAAACATGTGTGTGTCTGTATTTGTTTAATATTTAAACAATTTTAACGCTTTATAATAAAGCAACAAATTAATCTATAAACTTTAAACAGTTTTTTTTTTTTTTTTTTTTCTGGAGAGACAGACACACACATAAAAACCCCCCATAAAATGGTGATAAATTTTAATACATTTTGACAAGTTTTAGTAAATTTTGATATTTTAAAAGTATGAGGCAGAAATCACTCAAAGCAGACATGATTTTCTTGAGTCAATTCAATTCTTGTTTGTCTATTTAACAAAAATATGTTGCACAACAATACTATATTTGATTTCAAAATAGTTTTTGTGTAATTCTTAATACCAATTTCTAAACAAGCAGAGTTTTGATATCAAAATAACACAGGGAAGAAAAGGCTGATTAGAGCTGAACCCTTAAGGGTGAATCCGAAAAAATATTTTTTTACCCTCAACAGCTCAAAATTTTCTGAGACATTTTCAGACTCATTTTTAAAAGTAAAAACATTAAACTTGCTGAGGTGATTTTTGAAGAGATGTATAAGAGGCCGTGTGATTTCATTTTTCGCTCAATTAATTAGAATTTGATTTTTAAACAATTATTTTCTCAGTATGACCATTTTTTTCATCCCACATGTGGGGGTTCATAGTGACCTTCATTTTTCTTGAGACAACAGGCAAACGGTTTAAAGTGGAATAAAATCTCTCAATATGTCTTGAAAAAAGTTTTGATATATAGAGGTTTTTTTGATACACAGAAACAATTTTTCTATGCAATGAACATGGAAATTTGCTAAAAGTTTGATCTATAGAAAATTTCGATATATGGAGGTTCGACTGTAATTTCTACTTTAATCACTTCAACTCAGCAGTCAACATGAGGCATAATGAGTCTAGGTCATGTTTCTATGCATGTAGAATGAAAATTATCATGCCTAGTAGCAATTTCATAGGAATGTAGCAATTTTAACAGATATGTAATTGAACTAAGTACTAAAGCTCTGAAATAATCAGAATCAAAAGGCTGTTGTATAAGTAACAAAATCTTAGACGATTTATTCGGCTATTGAATAGGAAAGTATCATTTTTAATAAATTTCAAAACTTTTATTTGAATACACAGTTTATATTTTTCATATAAAATTGCTGTTTGGTATTGTTAGTAGGCAATCTAAAAAAATATATATATTAAATGTACAACAATCTATTATGCGTTTCTATATATATATAAAAAAAAAAAAACACTTGATTTCTGTACAGCGGGCAGTATGTTTTGCAAGCCTGGAAGCACAGGTTAAATCCTCTGGTAGTAATAATAATAATGAATAACATACAATTTTGATTTGGCGGAAAAGCTGGTTAATTTTCGAATAAAATTTGGCTGAATCTGAGTAATTTTTAACGAGTTATTACACAATCTTCTCTTACCAATGTGGCACGATTACCAGCAGGGACCTGATCAAAACCTATTGTCATCAGAAAATTCTGTCAACAAAAAGCCTTACTCGAAGATCTTCAGAACATATAAAGAATCCTACCAACAAAACTGTCCACATTTTAATCTGTATTTAATCCGTATAAAAGAGGAAAATTCTGAAATAAAAATAAGCCTAAACTAATAGTAATAAAATCGCGACACTACAAAATGGAAAACAAACAATAATCAACAAATTTCTCAAATAAAATACGAAAATATTACATGTGAACAAAACTCACACGAAAAATAAAGATTTCTATTAAAGCAAATTACAATACTTTTTTTTCAAAAAACAAAGCTTGCTAAGTTTTCTTAAATCAAAGTATTAATTAATACAATACATACTCATAAACACAAGATCATATGTTAACCTGTCCTATCTGCGATCTACTAAAATGTAAGCAAACAATAAGCAAAGTTTAAGAAACAGCTGCCTGAAACGAAAATGAAACCAAACATGGGGTAAATTTAAACGTAGAATCATAGCAGAGAAGCATTTTGCTGTTGCTGGACGAATCGGCCGATAAAAAAAAGGTGCTAAAAAATGGCGATTGCAGCGCCATCTAGTAGTTCAAAGAAGGTATAAGGACTGTATGCCACTGAAGAACTAGCAAATGTCGCTGCGAGCGATATTTGCCTTTTTTACTGGAATAGTCGGTCTCCACACTGAATCTTCTAGATGCTGTAATTCAGTCATACTCGATTTTTGCCACATGTAAATAACTATTATCTGATTCAGTTTAAGGGATTTATATATCCATTTTCATTTATTAATAGCTAATTTATCATCACCGCTTAAAATATTTAAAAAAGTCGAGAAGGAGCTTAAGATCAAAATGTCCCGTGGTCCCACTCGGAAATTTTAGAACCCCCCTTACTATAATCAGGTTTTGGGCTTGTTCATGATCAAAAGATCAAATTAATCCTCCTCCCGGAATTTCATATGTACCCCTGGAGCAGCATAAATCCCTAGTGAAAAACATATGAATTCAACAACGGGATCACCTGACAGCCGTGTCATTAAACAAATTGTTTTTCAAGGTATGTTTTTTGTGTGTGTGCGTGTGAGAGATTCTATTCAGAAACGCATAAATAAAGATTCCGATCGCATGGGTCAGCAGGGAATTTTGCAGCTCCTGGGAGGGAGGGGGGTGGTAGAGAACCTACTGAATTTCTCTGGGGGGGAGGGGGTTGAGAGATCATGAAAGTTCCAGATGAAAATGTAATTTTATATAGGGTGAAGGGACAGTTCCACTCCCGCGGAATTTATCGGGTCGATTACAATCCGACCCGAAACTCAAACATTTTCCCCTGGGATAGATTTCTGCAGTTCCGGTGAGGGGAGGGGGAAGAGTCGGGATTTGCTCTGTCAGATTGGGGGAGGCGGACGGGTGTAACCGGGCTACTACTGGAGTTTATCACTAATTATAATTTTATATTGTATTTAAAAGAGTAAAATAACAGAGACTAACCCATTTTCAATGAAAATCCCATTCCTTTTTTTCAGAAAAAGAATAATTTAAATTTGCTACATTTCTCTTAATGATTATTCATAAATGCTTAAATGTCTGCTTTTTTTCCAGCCAATTTACTTTTATTACGATTTCTTTAATATCTGTTGTAATGAAATATTTTTTACAAAAGACTTTTATTTCGTAAATATCTTTTAACTGATGCGTCACCCCCATCCCACCGACTAGACGTGGCATAAGCCTGTCAACTCCTTTCGATGCCCGCCATTTTCTGCTCACATCATTTACCGGTGAGTGAGTTGGATTTTTACCTTTAATAGACAAGAATATATCTTTTTAGTGTTTTGTTTCACAATCAGGTTAGTATTTTTATATACTTGTAACCACAATAATAATAATAATATTTCATTCACAGTTAGAATGTAGTACATTAAATTTACTAAAGAATGTATGTGGAATGGGTGCTTTCGATGTCTTGTGATTTAACGACCTGTTCTTCTATTGATGTCGTTTTTGAAGTATATTTGTGCATTGGAATTCCTTTTATTTGTGTAACTTCTTTTGCTTAGATCTACATTATTTATTTTTTATTGAATTTACGCAACATACGCAATTCAATCTTTTTAAATGTGAACTTCTTCAACTATATCTGTGCATTTTATCTTATGGTCTTAATTTAAAGGTACTACATTGTAAACAGTGCCAGTCATCGCGTAATACGGCTCTTTTTTTTTTTTTTTTTTAATATTTATTTAAATTTATAATGTTTCCACAGATGTTTGTTTTTGTGATATTGAAAAGAAAATATAGGATATTTTATTTGTAAATGTTATACTGTAGAAGCTGGTAATAAATTTAATCATCCCACAATTATTTAAGTTGTTTTAGATATTTTGACTATAAAGTGCTTTCTCCTATTTTGTGAAGTTTACACTTGCTAAGAGGCCTGCATTGTGTGATTTAAATGACCTTTTAAAATTGGTGTCTTATTAAAATATTCACTTATTAAATGGGGTATTTATTAAAGACTTTCAATATCCTTTGGGGGTTTTGAAGCTTAAGTGGCCTATAAAAAATATACAGAG
Organism: Maratus speciosus; assembly: GCA_963932465.1. Classification (NCBI taxonomy): domain Eukaryota; kingdom Metazoa; phylum Arthropoda; class Arachnida; order Araneae; family Salticidae; genus Maratus; species Maratus speciosus. Next base: position 515,405,867 of record OZ010789.1, on the reverse strand, counting down.
TTTCCCCCAGACAGTTTCAGGAGGGTGCTGCACCCTGCCTGCCCTTAGGTTTACAAAATAGCACCCCTCTTGCCCCCCATTTAAAAAAATAGCTCCCTTGTTGCCCCACCTTAAAAAAGTGCCTTTACTCTTTTGTTTATTAAAAAAATTACTTGTATAGTAAAAATTGACTCAATGTTGTCTTTAAAATAGTGTTCTGTCTATTAAATATTAAAAAGTAGTTTTAAAAATCAAAATAATGCCTTTAAAAATTTCAAGAAATGCCCTTAAGAATCCAAAACAGGCCCTCGGAATCCAAAAGTGCCCTTTTCCCACAAACAGCACCCTGCCCTTTTTTAAACCTGGGGGAAACTCTGAATATACATAAGTTTATCCTTGCGAAGTTTATGTTAATTTAAAATTTTTAAACTTAGAAATGCTCGAAATTTCAATGAATTGCAGCTGCTCTATTCACTTTGCCCAAGTGTTTTCAAAATTAACTTTATCGCACTTTAGGTAATGCTGTTATTAGCATACGGGACAGGATGCAAATATCTTAAAAATATTGCATCTCAAAAATTTGGAATTGTGAGGGAATTTTAACTTTGTATCCCTTATCAAGTTACAAAATATCTCAGCAAAAGCAGGTATTAGATTTATATTGAGGCTTTTCTGGAAGGTATTTTTGGATCTGAAGCACAAAATTCTAGACCCAATTACAGATTTAGGAATTTTGGAAACGGATGTTTGTGGTTCGCAGAAAAAAAGTTAAAATTAACCTGTGGGAGCAGGGTTCGTTGATATATATCATGATATAGGGTAGATGTGCCAGTAATGGACACCCTTAAGGAATTTCTTTAAAAAATTTTTTATTAATAGTTAAAATTATTATATTCCAGTTTTTTCAATATTATATTAATCTATCGACAATATTTAACCATTCTTATAGCCTCATTTCCCAATATGAATAGAAATTTAATTTTAAATAACAGAAATATATCAAAACACCAAAAAGCCCAGTAATGGACACCCCCTAAAAAGTAATAAATATAATTGTTTTTATGACTATTTAGAACCAGAATTTAATGAATACATACTAATGAAACAAAATAGTTATTTTCAAATAAATTTAACATTTAGGATACCAGTAATTAATAAAGTATTTGTGATAATCATTTATTGTTTGTATCAATTATTGAAATTATCAGAAGATCAATAGTTTTAATTATTTTAGATGGATAGATTAAAATACTAAATATCAGGCAATTACAGCTATCAAATTATTGTAACAGTGGTGGATTTAAAGGGTAATTAAAAAAAAGTTTTGGAATATTAATGTTTAGTTTTGTGCCACTATTTTTAAATGTTTAGTTTTGTGTCCCTATTTTTAACAATCTTCCAGACTCTACTTGATATATCATTTATAATAATTAATATTACAAATATGAAAGAAATGATATTGTGAGTTGAATATTTTAAATACTAAATAAAAATTTATTTAGTATTTAAATTAATTTCAAAATAAAACTGTAGTACTGATGTTTGAGGCCAATGATCTGCAGATTTACTATAGTTTCATGAATATTACCTGTAACTTTCATTTATAGTATTACATTTTTTTTAAAAATAAGGAAACATTTAAGACAGAAAATAGATTTTTAATAGCTTCTGTAACTTAATTGTTTTTATTTAAACGGAGAGGGATTAAGCCCTATGAACCCCTCTTTGACTGTGCTCTTAAACAATATTTTTTGCTTCCTGGCTGGTTTGATTGCCGGATTATAAAATATGCAAGGTATATGTACTACTTAAAAAAATAATAATAATAAATAAAATAAAATATTGAAATTTCATAAAATAACTTAAAAGCAGCTATTTATAAAAGTTTTGGTGTTATTACATTTTGGTAAGTATAATTTAAAAATTAAATTTGATTATTTAGGTTTGCAGTTAAGCCAAAGTATTTTATGCACTATAAACATTACTAAAATTGTATCTTTAGCAGTGTCTACATGGGATGTCCATTACTGGAAAAAGACTAATTAACCATCCCAGTAATGGACACCCCTCTTAAAATCTTAAAAATAAATGAAATTTTGTAAATGGCCATTGGTATATAAAATTCAAAGTTTTCGATTGCTACTCAAACAAAAACATTCAAATTTTGCAAGAAAATAAATAATATATAAATTGATTAAACGAAGCCAATTCTTAGCCTCTTCATTAAGATTTTCACAGAAAAACAGCGAAACTTTGAAACATTATTTTCTGCTTCCTGATTGGTTTGATTAAAAGTGTCAACAATAACCCAGTTTTATAAAACATACAAGGGGGAATTATAAAAAAAATAATTAAAGCTAAATATTTATTAGTTATTTTTTTATGAACCAAAAACATCAAGGGGTGTCCATTACTGACACATCTACCCTATATCTTGATATATATCCGATATTTATTTTTAAAATATCAAGATTTTTGATATTTTCGATATTTTCAAATTCTTGATATTTATTTTCAAAATATCAAGATGTTTGATATTTTGTATATTTGATATTTATTTTCAAAATATCACCAAGTGAGATAATTTTGATATTTTCCACATTCAAAGCAAGTGTAAATGAAATTTCCACATGTTACTGACTGTATCATTCTATGGATAATTTACTTTTGCCTTTGGCAGTAACTTTTTTAGGAAAAAAAGAAAACAAATCTTTTCCAAGCTTTATGTTTGAAACTTTTATTTTTAAATGTAGAGCTAATAATTATGTTAGACAGTAAATTCAGAACAGCCATTGAAAGATAACTTGTAATTTTGATAATTTTTTATATATAGCCAGAGTTCGTTAATATATGTCAATGAATATATATCCAATATTTATTTTCAAAATATCAAGATTTTTGATGTTTTCGTATTACTTGACATTTATTTTCAATATATCAAGATGTTTCATATTTTCTGCATTTGATATTTATTTTCAAAATATGAATGTGTGCAAGATATATTTGATATTTTCAGTCGTAATTCGCAATATTTCAGTGTAAATGAAATAAATTTTCAACTGTTATTGACTATGAATCTGTAGATAAAGAACTTTTGTTTCTTCTGGATGTGACTTTTTTAGCCAAAAAAGAAAATAAATATATTTTTGAAGCTTTAGATTTGAAGCTTTTATTTTTAAAATGTTGAATTAATAATTATGTGGGACATAATTAATTCAGAACAACCACTGAAAGATGAACTGACTAACTTAAACAAGCAGTTATATACCGTTTCATTAGAAAGGAATCTTTTCTCATGTTTATGTCTAGTTTAAACTATACAACATGTTAGAAAATACGAAATAAGATATTTTATACTTAAATTTGTTAAAATTTTTAAATTAAAAGAACTTTTTTGTATTTAAAATTTCTGATTTTTTTATACTTGATACTGAATCCTATAGTTAGTTTTTTTTTTTTTTTCTTTATAAAGCAAATTGTTACTGTTTTCAATTAGTTCGTCTTTAAGTTTGTTCTAAGTGAAAAAAACAAAACAGAAAATAAAAAGAAAAGTGCATTTTTAGAATATTCTTTAAGTTTTCATGTTAAGTGCAATATATTTTAGTTTCTAATCTATATTATGCTTGAAAACATTTATTATCAGCGGTAAGTTGGCTGCTTTGAAAATATCGGATATATATCAAAATATCAGATATTTTTGAAAATATCATGATATTTACGAACCCTGTGTGGGAGGGTAGAAAAAAAAAAAAAAACAGCGATTTGCCGTTATTCGTGGCAACCATAGCATGCTGTATTGTTTTGGGCAGGTTATAAATTTTTTCGATCTTGTTTTGTACCTGCTTCAATTTTTTCACATCCTGTATATATTTTGACATTGATTCTTTAAATTCAGAATTCTTTTTTTTTATCTGGTACTCATAACTTGCTTTGTCTGCATAATGTAAGTATTATTTCGGTACTTGTTAGTTATCCCTTCAACCAAAATACTGTCACTTAATTGTAAGATTAAATGCCAATAATGGCCAATAAAACCATTAATTCAACGTTTTATTTGTATTTTTATTAATGTTTTACTAATTTATTTGTTCTTTCGTTATTTAAAATAAAAATTATGCCAATTGTATAGTTTGGCGATTTATATAAATTAGTCGAAGGGATAACAAGTACCATTATTTCTTATTAACTGAATTTTATGATCTGATTTTCTATATTTTGATGCCAAATTTGGCAGGATCCCAAAACAGGCGAGACATCCCATTTGGCGACTTTTCTGACAAGCGCCAAACACCCCACATACGGCAACCTAAAATGGGGCAACCTGAAAACTAACGTGATTGGTTCAATTTCCTGAATGCTTCCAGACTGTTTTTTACTAAGTCATCACCCTGAAATCATGGAAAATACAACATTTATAAATGACGTATTAGAAAACACAGAAAAGCTTATTTTTATAAGATTCAAAATAAAACAAACTATTTAAACATAGGCGATTCTATGCAAATAGGCCATTTTCATCATAGTGATGAAGAAAAAATAAATCATGTCAGAGGTTTCTAATTTTTTGTAACAAGACACTAGAAAACAGGGTTGTAAAAAACCCAGGTTTTTTGTTTAAAACCCAGCCCGGGCGGGTTTTATTAAAAAACCCGGGTTAAATGGGCAATTTTCCCCAGATAAATTGGGTTAAAATGCCAAAATGGGGACTATGATTCCACCTTCCTCACAAATAATTTTCAGGGTTGCCACTGTATAGGAAAAACTGAGGGAATTTAGAAATGAGTATTAAACAAGAAATTTTACTAAATTTTGGTACTTTTTAAAATTTATCCGTTGAAATTTTGAAAATTCTCAGAGGAATTACTCGGGGAAAATTTAATTTTTTGCTTAGGAAAGCGCAAGGAATTTGATTGTCAAAATAAGTGGCAATCCTGATCTAAAATACAATCTTTGTGAACGCTTCATAGTCTTATAGATGGGAATGACTTCATAGTCTTAATAAGGATCTCAATATTTTTCTCTGTTCTTAAAATACACACATATATGATCCCTATAACAAACAAATTTTTAAAATTGCAAAGCTATCAATTGTGTGTTATTTAATAAAATATAACTTAAAAAAAACTTGCTCCATTGAAATTAACATAAGATAGTAAATGTTGATAAAAAAAATATCTTACAACAAAAAAATTTTCTTATGTTATATGTATATACAGGGTGTCCACTCTCAACGGTGTCCAATGGCTAATTTCTAAATCGTTAGTCATAGACATATAGTTCGGATTACAAAAAAATGTTTCAAATTGAGGCAAAGAAATATTTTAAAAGCAATTTGGGTCAATAAAAACATTTCTTAAAAAATTACAAAATTTTAAGTTTTTATACCCCCCGCCCCCAGTCCTATAAGTTATATTAGTAAAATTTTCCTATTACACTGACAAATAAGACAAAAAGAGTCCTGTTCATATAAAACTAAAATTGACTGAGTTATGAAACTTTAAAAATGCATGACTTATACCACTTTTCTGCATCTGAACACAAATGAGTTTGGCCATGCTTTGAGAGGTCATATACTAAGTGCTTAAAATTTCAAAGAAACTTTCATGTGTATCTGCGCTTTAAAAAAAAATAGTATGAGTGTTACAATTGAGTTAACTTTTATTAAGTTTCAGATTGGCTAAAATTATTGTATTTTAACATATGTTTTATTTTGTAAGGATTTGAGACTATTTCTTTTAACAAATATTATGTTATTTTATTTAACTTCAACGATCGTATGTATGTTTTCCCAGTTCAAAATTTGTACTCTAAATTTCACTCACTTTCAAATATCCGATCGAGATTAAATTTTACATATATACTGATGTAAATCCGATGAAAATCTAATATGATTTTTGGTGGTTACCATTCATACTTATTTTACAGGATAACGCACAAAATTTCAAATAGATTACCGACAAGAAGTTAAAAAAAATTTTTTTAGATTAGATAACACAAGACTGTTATGGTTGTTTTTTAACTTTTATGTAATTTTTAGCACTGAATTTGAGAATTACCTTAATTTTTTACCATCATCTCAGGATGTTTTGCAAATCATAAATTGTCAAAGTTAAAAAATAACAAAAATCAGATACTATAAAATAGAGGAGATGGCTGAGTTTTTTAACCTTTGATAATTGATTTTTATCTACTTTTTAGCACTGAATCTGAAAATGACCTTCATTTTTAACCATCACGTTATAATTTTTTTGCAAATCGTAAATGTCAAAGTTAAAATATAGCAAAAATCTGGTACTATAAAACAGATGTAAAACTTTTTTTATATAATTTTCCTGACATGATGGTTAAAAATGAAGGTCATTTTCAGATTAATCGGCAAAAAATACATAAAATAATTTAATAAGTATAATACTTTTGAAGCTAACTGAAAAGCTTAAATTTACATTTTAAATTTAAAGCTAAAACGTTTTAAAGTTATAGGGTTCCCAATCTAAAAGTGCAAGTAAATTAGTACAAATATATTTTCTAAGATTCAAAGTTATGAATAAATAAAACAAAATAACCATAAACTGTTAACAAAAATATATCATTTGTTCCTTTCCAGAAATATATTTAAAAAAAACCGGGGTTTTTTACATGGGTTTTTTATAAAAAACCCAACCCAGGCAGCTACCCACTACAACCCTGCTAGAAAAGCTCCTTATTGGGGAAAAAATAGCAGTCAGGCTTAATATTAAGAAATTCTATATAATTTTTAGATTTTTATTAGAATGAGGGGATGATTACAATGTGAGGAAATGACAATTTTGTGAAAAACAATTTCAAATATTTTTAAGAAAGCTTTTGTCCAGAAAGATTAAATCTACATTCTCTGCTATTAAGAGGTTCTAGAGGTTCATTTTTTTTTTAAAAACAGTCACATGTTGTCATAAATATCCTTTTTCATATGCCACTTAAACTTTCCATTGCCTGTAGGTTCAACAGAATTTACTTTGACTGATTTGTCATCAATTCTCCATTTTAATTTCATGCTCCAAAATTATCTAATCCAAATGATCTAAAGGTACTGTTAAATAAAATTTATTAAGTCCCCATTGTTTGTATGTGTATTACCCTTGTTGCCAATCTCATTTGAAATATATTGCCTGAATTTCTTCAAGGAATATACAAAAAAGTTTTTGCTGAAATCTATATGCAATAAGATATAGTTTTGTGCTTAAGATGAGATGACTTTATTTTCTTAATTGCTTCATATTAATAAGCTACATTTCTGCTGTGTACCAGGAATATTTTCAACTGAATGCTAAATTCTTTCACAAGTTATTTTGATGAAATTTCTTCACGAGATTTTTTTTTGTTTCCTTGCTGACTTTTCTTTTACCTTTTGCATAATAAATAATATTTTATACATTGATTTGCCTAAAAATACACATTCATTTTCATCAAAAGCATTAAATTTTCAACAAAAATGTTTTCTACAAGTTTTTAAAAATAATAGAACAATTCTCTATGTAATTCTCAATGTAGGGAATGATAAAACTTACATTATTAGTTTTTAAAATTTGTACTCGTAAATTTAAAAAACAATACATGTACTCAAATTATCGCTTCAGAGAAAACTAAACCACCCATTAATACATTTTTAGAAAATAAATTATTTTTATAAATTTAAATGAGGGAATGATAACATCATCTTAACATTTGCCCAATCTGTCTATTAAATTATTCCTTACACACTGAAGTATTTCTCCAGGATGGCTGAAAATTGTTTTACGGACAGGTAAGACCCATGTGCTGAGCACATATGCAATGCATGCCTGTTTGTGTTCCGGGGAATCCCCGGAATTCCGGGGATTTGATAAAACGTGCCCCGGAAATTCCGGAGTTAGACAGGCATGAGATTCTTCCGCGATTTTCCGCTTTTTGTCGTTTTCCGTTTTTTTCGATTTTTTGCCGTTTGCATTGGTGATTTGTTCCGAAATTTAAAAAAAATCGGTCATCAGTCCGAAAATTCGGGCACAAATTTCGACAAGTGATCGCCGAACAAACAATTTCGTCAATCGTGAATTTTGTCAAATGATCGCCGAAAAAACGCGAATTTCGTCTAAAAATCGTCTAAAAAAACGGTAATATTGTCAAAATTCATTTCGTCAATCGTTCGCAGAAAATAATAGGCAATTTCGAAAACTAACGCGGAAAAAACGCAATTTCGTCAAAGGATCTTGGAAAACCCCTCCAAATTTCGTCATAGAATCGCGAAAAAACAGCTGATTTCGTCAAAGGGTTGCGGCTAAATGGTAACTTTCGTCAAAGGATTGCGGAAAAACGCTGATTTCGTTGAAACATCGCGAAAAAACCCTAATTTTGCCAAGAGATCGCTTAAAAAACACTAATTTCGTCAAAAGATCGCAAAAAAAGTGAATTCTATGTTAAAGAATCGCGTAAAAAACGCGAATTCTGTCAAAGGATCGTGGGGAAAACGCAAATTTCGTCAAAGGATCGCGGAAAAAACGCGAAATCTGTGAAGGGACCGCAAAAAAATGTGAATTTCTTCAAAAGATTTCGGAATAAACACCTATTCTCAAAAAAGATCGCAGAAACAACGGGAATTTTGTGTAAAGATCGCAAAACAAACTGGAATTTCGTCAAAAGATCACGAAAGAAAACTGATTTGCGTCTAAAGATCGTAGAAAAAAACCCCGGGAAATCCGTCAAATCGCGGGAAAAACGCAAATTTTGTCAAAGGATCGCAGAAAAAACGCAAAGTTTGACAAACAATCGCGATTTCTGTCAAAGGATCGCAGAAAAAACGCTAATTTTGTAAAAAGATCGCGGAAAAATACTAATTTTGTAAAAAAAAAAAAAAAAAAAAGTCGCGGAAAAAACGAGAATTTTGTCAAAAAGATCGCTGGAAAAACGGGAATTTCGTCAAAAGATCGCCGCAAAACGCGAATTTTGTAAAAAAGGTTGCCGAAATAACGCAAATTTTGTAAAAAAGATCGCCGAAATAACGCAAATTTCGTAAAAAAGATCACGGAATAAAAGCTAATTTTATAAAAAAGATTGCGGAAAAACGCGAATTTCATCTAAAGATCGCCGAAAAAACGGGAATTTCATCTAAAGATCGCCGAAAAACGTGAATTTTGTCAAATGATCGCCGAAAAAACGCGAATTTCGTCTAAAAATCGTCTAAAAAACGGTAATATTGTCTAAAGATTGTGGAAAAAACGCGAATTTCGTCTAAAAATCGTCTAAAAAAACGGTAATATTGTCTAAAGATTGTGAAAAAAACGGGAATTTCGTCAAAAGGTCGTGGAAGAAACGGGAATTTTGTCAAAAGGTCGCAGGTGCGTGACGCCGTGGAAGTTCGGCCTTTTTTTTTTCAGGGGATTTTATCAAGTGTTACAAACAGCCATGGCAATGTTTCAGTCTACAGTAGTACCACCTATCTCAAATATCCAGAATTATTAATGAGGGAGGGAATGATCGAAAATATGAGTTGCAAACTTTTTTGCCAAATAAAAATTGCATGTGCAGACCAAAAAAAAAAAAAAAATGTAATACAAAGAAATAATACTTTGTGTTCAGGTTCACATTAAAATACAGAAGTCAGAATTTTTTTTTTTTTTAAATAGTTCAGCAAGAAATAGTATTTTATATTTTTGGGTGGTAGTAGTTGCATGTGAGGGAATGATATTTAATAGGTTTAAAAATTTATTTTAAATATGTTTTAATTTAAATAGTTAAATTTCATGAGCTAATATGATAAAACCATGTCTAAACTAAACTACATGTTAAAAAAAAATGCATTAGGTTTTTCTGTTGAAAAAATTTAAATATCCTCCAGTTTCATCATTATGGCCTATTTGCGTAGAATCACCCACATAAGTTTGCTGAAAAATGTGAAATTTTTAAAGTACCCTTTCAAATCAGTAATGATTTAAAGATAAAAATTTTCATTTCTCAACAGTTTTCAGAAAAAATCATGGCGTCATTTAATATTTTAAAGTACGTGCCTATATCAGAGTAAACATTGACCAAATCATTTCTAATTTACGGAAGTTTGAACACTTCACGTTTATAAAAAAAATAATATATATCACTGAATACAGCAGTTCTTGCTCTGTAGCAATCTCAAAATGTACAAAACTCGTTAAAGCGGCAATCAGTAATCGCCATATGAACACTTATGCGTTCATTAACCGAAAAAAAAAAATCACTAGATTCAGCAGTTCTCGCTGTGTAGCAATCTCAAAATACAGCAGTTCTCGCTCTGTAGCAATCTCAAAATGTACAAAACTCCTTAAAGCGGCAATCAGTAATAGTCGTATGAACGCTTGCGCGTTCATTAACTGAAAAAAAAAAAAAAAAATCACTGGATTCAGCAGTTCTCGCTGCGTAGCAATCTCAAAATTCAGCAGTTCTCGCTCTGTAGCAAATCTCAAAATGTACGAAACTCGTAAGGGCAGCATACATGAGAAATATACAATAAGGGCTAAAATATAAAATGCTACAACAAAAAGTGCATAAAATTAACATACCTTTACAGGCATCTCAGTTTTTGAAAACAAACTCTAAAAATTGCCATAATTTTGTAAATTTCCAGTCAAACTTCATTTAACTTTCCAGCAAAAAAAATAAATACTCACAATTTCAAATTAAATTACATAGGTACTTTAACTTTCAAATTTTACAACTAAAAACAGCAAAAAAAAAAAAATAACAAACTTGCCGACATTCTATTTTTACAAATGCGGAGTTGAGTTGTCAAAACACCGCTGAGCTAATTGTGAATAAAAGTTTTCAGGTAGGCGTAACCATCCAATACACAACAAATCAACCAATCCCATTTCAAGATCAGACCACTGTAGGCGTGGAAAGAATTTACGAAACGAACTGGTAACAACAAGAATCCATTTATCGCTTCACCAAATTGAACGATGCCAAGTGTCTCGGCTGTTTTGGGATTCAGCCCCAAATTTATTAAAATTGCAGCTTTGCAATTTTTTTTTCTTCAATTTTTTAATTCTTTTGTATGTTAATTTTCTGAAAATGTCATTAATTGAAATCGATTATAATTACAAAACTACAAACTATCTGGAAATTTTTGTTTTTATTTATCACTTTCAAAACTTTAAAATTGCCATCAAAATCACTATCATTTTCAAAAGTGGCTTTTTGGGTAAAAAAATCACCAAGTTCATTCTGCTGATCGTATCAGGACAGTGATATCAAGCCGCTAAAGAAAATAGCGATTTCATATTTCATGCAGGACTTTAATTAATGCATGACATAAAATATGGCCTTGCTCTTTATTTATCCAAAATGAGGATGAAGATATAAAGATTTTTCACTTAACCTCACAAACTAAAGCCAAAAGAAAATACCAAACGCTAATTTTTGAAGAAAGTTTGGTTTTAGGTGAAGATTTTGAAGTTCTTTGAGCAGAAGAGTTGCATAGACCAACAGGAAATAATGGCTATTTACAGAATTCAAAAGAAACTTCAACAAAGGGAAATGGAAGTTCTCAATCAAAAGATTATGTAAGAAATGTTTAAAAATTGAAACAAAAAACAATTTTGGCTATTAAAATGTTAATGTACAGGTAAAAAGAGATTAAAGTTTTGATTTACTCAAATTGAATTATTACATGCTCTTCTTGGAAATAAAAAAAGGTATATTGAAAAAAATCACTTAATTTTACAAAACTCTAAAAACCGCAAAATTCTAAAATCTGCATAGCCCCTGGTCCCAAGCTGTGCGGATTTTTTAGACCCTATGTATATAAATGTGGCCAAGCAAGGTCTTCTTGACAATGATTTTATATGCATTTATATTAAAAACAATGTCTGGGATTCTGTGTTGGCCAGAGTTGTATAATTAGACGTGCACGCCGTGCGTGGAAAATTTTCCGCAAAATTCGGAACTTTGTGGAAAATTTTTTTGGGGGGAAAAAAGGTGATTTTTTTTTCCTTGTAACTTTTTTTTTTTTTTTAAATACGGAAATGTTAAAGATATTTCCCAGTTTTATGCACGATTTATTTGTTTGCCAGGGGAGATTCTGTTCCGAATTTTCTGAAAATGTAAGGCATTCAGTTCCGAAAATTTAAAAAAATCGGTCATCAACCCAAAATTCAGGCATAAAAAAGTATCATTTAAAAATATTGCGATTTTCAACAAATAATCACCGAAAAAAAAATTTCGTCAATCGTTCGCAGAAAAAAATCACCCCTTTAGTCAAAGCATTGTGGAAAAAACGCGAATTTCATCAAGACTACGGGAAAAAAACGCGAATTTCTTCAAAGGATCCTGGAAAAAAAAAATAATTTCGTCAAAGAATCGCAAAAAAAAAAGCTTAGCAGAAAAAGCCCGAAATTTGTCAAAGCATCACGAAAAAAACGCAAATTTCGTAAAAGAATTAGCGAAAAAAAAAAAATTAGTTTCGTCAAAGGATCGCGAAACAAACAGCAAATTTCGTCAAAATACCGGGAAAAACACGCAAATTTCGTCAAAAGATCGAGAAAAATACACATTTCGTCAAAAGATCGCGAAAAAAACCGTGAATTTTCTGAAAGGATCGCTAGTTTCGTGAAAAAAAAACTAATAAAAGCGGTCAAAAGATAGAAAAAAAACCTGTAAATTTCTTCAAAAGATCACAAGTTTTGTCAAACGATTTCGAAAAACACACAAATTTTCTCCAAAGGTCGCGAAAAATACCTGAATTTCGTCAAAAGGTCGCGAAAAATACCTGAATTTCGTCAAAAGGTCGCGAAAAATACGCAAATTTCGTCAAAAGGTCGCGAAAAATACGCAAATTTCGTCAAAAGGTCGCGAAAAATACGCGAATTTCGTCAAAAGGTCGCGAAGATTTTATTTTATTTTGCGATTTGTTGAATTTAGGTCCCTAAAGGTTCATTTTTATGCGAAATATATGGTCGCTTTTGGTACCTTTTTTGAAAAAAAAATGGTCCCTTTTTACCATTTCTTTCTGCAAAAGTTGAGTGGGAGTCCAATATGTTGTATTCATAGGCTTTTCTTTGATTAGTTAAAATTGCTGCTCTAAAATATTTTTTAAAGCCAAATAAACAGATTTTTTTTCTTCCTGCTGCTAATTTTTCATTATTGCAATCCAGAGCATATTTTAAGGAATTTTCACTGGGCGACAAATGGTTTAGTCTGTTGTCTCAAATAAATGTTCATAAATCAACCCCTACCCCTGATAATAGCAAACCAAATAATAAGAATATCGACTGGCTCACAAAATTTTATATCTTATTAGTTATGTCTATTGTACTTCTCTTGTTGCTGGTTAGTAAACTACAAAATCGTCATTGAAACATGTAAACCGCCTTTATATATCGTTAGGTAAAATTAAAGAGGTTACATTCTCGTTTCATACAAATTTTTAATTGTTATGTTAGTAATGGGCCAAACATAACATTTAACCTACCACACTCGCATACCTAATTAAAACTTTATCTAAGAAAATTATCATTTAAATTTAATTTGAAATATTGCTTATTAGTTTGTACACTTTCCTTTTGTTTATAAACATAATATATCAGACTAATTAGGTTGTTGGAGCCTAGAATAAATTCTGAAATTCAAAAATAATTTTGACTTGAATCATTAAATAGTTGGTGAAATAGTACCTTAACTGTAGTTTTAGACCCAATGTTGAACTAATCAAGAAAACATACTTTCCTCTTGATGGATGAAAATCATGAAATTTAAAAATATAAAATTACTATGTTAAATTTTATAACATGTTTCCAAAATGTAAAATGAATAATAATTGTAGTGGTTAAACATATTTTGACTTTTACAAGTTACTATATTTTGCAAAGACTGGAACTAAACAATGAATCAGATTTTACTCTTTGTTTTCAAAAATCAAACTGTATCAGTAAAATATTTCCAAAATGCTACAATAACAGCTACAATGGTTTAAAATTTTAATACAAAGGACTGTCCAGATTTGTATAATATAGACGCACGCCATGCGCGGAAATTTTTCCGTAAAATTCGGAACTTTGCAGAAATTTTCAGAAAGAAAAACGTAATTTTTGTTCTTGTAACTCTTAAGTATCGAAAAATTAAAAAAATTCCCAAATTTTATGTACAATTTATTTATTGTTTGGCAGTGGTGATTCTGTTCCGAAAATTTAAAAAATTCGGCCATCAGTCTGAAAATTCAGACATAAAAAAATATCACGGAAAAATATTGCGAATTTCAACAAATGGTCGTCGAAAGAAAAACCAATTTCGTCAATCGTTCGCAGAAAAAATCACCAATTTCGTTAAAGCATCGCAAAAAAAAAAGAGAATTTCGTCAAAGGACCGCGAAAAAAACACGAATTTCGTGAAAGGATCGTAAAAAAAGATAATTTCGTCAAAGAATAGCAAAATTTTATATATGATTTATTTATTGCTTGCCAGGGGTGATTCTGTTCTGAAAATGTAAGGCATTTGGTTCCAAAAATGTTTTAAAAAAATCGGCCATCAGTCTTAAAATTCAGACATAAAAAAATATTGCGAATTTCAACAAATGGTCGTTGAAAAAAAAAAAAACCAATTTTGTCAATCGTTCGCAGAAAGTCTCCAATTTCGTCAAAACATCGCGAAAAAAGGCGAATTTCGTCAAAGCATCACAGAAAAAACGCAAATTTCATTAAAGGAATGCAGTAAAAAACAAATTTCATAAAAGCGTAGTGGAAAAAGATCAAATTTTGACCAAAAAATCGCGAAAAAAAAGGATTGTGAAAAAAGAATGCGAATTTCGTCAAAGGGCGGCGGAAAAAGCTCGAATTTCGTCAAAAGATCGCAAATTTTGCCGAAGAATCGCGAAAAAAGCAAATTTCGTCAAATCTCAGAAAAAATGCAAATTTTGTCAAAGGAGTGCAGGAAAACAGCAAACTTCGTAAAAGCATAGCGGGAATTTTGTCAAAAGATCGCGAAAAAAATGCAAATTTCGCAAAGAATCGTGGAAAAAACACGAATTTCCCCAAAGAATTGCGAAAAAAGCGTGAATTTCGTCAAAACGTCGCGGAAAAAGTGCGAATTTCGTTAAAAGATTGCGGGAGAAAAACGGATTTCGTCAAAGGATCGCAGAAAAAACGCAAATTTCGTCAAAGAATCGCGGAAAAAACGAGAATTTCGTCAAAGGGTCGCGGTAAACACTCATCGGTTTCTTTAATGATAATACCTATGAATGGACCTCTCCCTGCAAAATGTGATTCAGTTGTTTCAGAAGCAATGTCACATTATTTCTGTGAACATTGGAGTGACTTGCATTTTGTGCGAAGAGGTCACAATATTAAGGATTAAGCTGCTTTTAAAAGCATGACAAAATAATTGATTCACCCTTCTTACCATGGATTTTTAGGTTTATTATTTTTTAACCAAAATAATTATTCTTTAATTAATATTAATTAATTGTTAATTTAAATGGTAATTATTTTAAAAATACTGTGCCTAATTCATATCGTTAAAATAATAAAACACGTTATTTTATTAAACGTTAAATTAATCTCCAGAAAGTTTTTGACCCAATATTTATGTGCGCAGAAAGTTTCTGGTTTTTACAATTCTGGGACAGTCTTATGCAAATAGTAGAATTAAGCAGGTAGAGAAAACGATTTTGTTCATGTTTAAAATTTTTTAAACTTTATTAATTATTTATAATGTTTGCAAAATCCTATAATAATATATCCGTTAAGTTATTTTACAAGTAACTGGCTTTAGCAAAGCATTTTTTGATAAACTCATGTTCTCATAGGTTTCTTTATCTGGAAGTGTTCTACTTTTTACTTTGCTCTCTGAGAACCTTGCAATAGCAGGTCTTGGATTATAAAAAGTTGTTCCAATTCCATTAAGAGCAATGAACATCCTTGAGTTTAAGGCTTCTCTTTATACTAGTTCCAACTGTTTTTTTGGATTTAAGCGTTGTAAGTATGGACACAATTCCATGTGCCAACAACTTTATTTGCCAACATTGTGAGGTGTCAAAGAAACATATGACAGGACCAATTTGTTTAAAACAGAGTGATGTTGAGACACCTTAAAGTAGAAATAGTCTTGCTGTTGATGAGAAGGACGCAGATTTTCAGCTGCTCACAAAGCCATCACATCATCATTTAAATAGGCGACTTCGTCTTGGTGCAGATGTCATATTCGCCCCATATTGGCGTGATTTTTTTCGGTTGCCAATTTGGCGAAAACATCAGCATAAACAACATAATCCGGGTTACCACATCAAGCAAAATAACGACACTTTGTCGCAAGTTAAGTACCTGTTGCTATATGATATTGGCGACAGAAAAAAATCGAGCCAATATGGGGCGAATATGACATCTGTTCCTTCGTCTTTACCAAAAAAGTTCTCAATATCAAGGTGGGCTGCATTAGCAACTTCTGTTGGTCTTCGTGCATTTAACAAAGCATCTATCCTGTAGGAGATGCTTACTTTATCCTCTTCCAATCTTTGAGAAACAAATTCTTTACAACTCAATATAGTTTCTTTTCTCACTGCAGATCAGCATCTCTTGGTACAAAACTAACGAGTTGTTTTTACATCTGCGAGGATTTTCTTCAATTTACTAATCACTTTCAGATTCCTAAGTGCCTTCATTTATTTCCATCAACTGTTCTTCGTATTCCTCAGGACTTACCCATCTTTGATGAGCGTCAAAGAATTTGTAAAAAAAAATTTTTGACAAATTCTATATCAATTCTTTATCAGACAGTGTAATGAAGGACCTTTGACTGTCTGTCTCAAGTTGAGGAAAATTGTTCCGTACTGCTTTTGTCAAGCTTTTAAAGTGTTTTACGAACTGTACTTAAAAATATGCAGAGAAACAAAAGGCACTTTGATTTTCTGTTCCAGATATTTCTTCAAGCACTTTAACGCGTAGAGCAGAAACTCGATAAAATGTTGCTTGATGATTCCAACTCCGACTCGGTTAAGTCAGACCTGAGCAAAGCATTAAATTCAAAGTTAGTCTTTACCCAAGTACCGTTTCATAAGAACACAGAGACCGCTGTTTTTGCCTGTATTTTCCTTCACCCACTTGCAGTTAAGCCTGTCAACTTATTTTTTGCGATATTCTCAGTGCACAAATTATCAAATACAACCTTGGCAAAATCCACGAGGCCTTCTGCTCCTAGCTTACTGAATTTATATTGTACTACAGGGTGGCTACTAAATACTGATACAAATATTTAGACATTTTATTTTACAAATATAAAATAGAAAAAAATAATTACACTAATATGATGAACATCATACATGAAAGTTTACCTGTAAACAAATTCACTCCAATCGACCGCCATCTTTATCAATTACCAAAGATAATCTCTTATGCCATTGTCCGAGGGCGGCACGAATCATTTTAAGAGGTAATTTGTCCCATTCACGCAATATGGAAGCTTTGAGAGAGTCCAAACTTCTGTGTTGTTTGCTATTTACTTTAGCCTCTAAAATCCCCCAGACACAATAATCTAAAGGATTTAGATCCGGTGAAGAAGGTGGCCAATCTTCGTGCATGATAAAATTCGGACAATTGACCTGGAGCCAAGCTTGTGTTGATTTAGCTCGGTGTGAAGGTGCAGAATCTTGCTGAAATATCCAATTCTTTTTTGGATACAACCTGTCAGCATGTGGCAATAAATGTGCAGCCAATATGTTCTGTTTGTAATATTCTGCATTGATTTTTACCCCTTTATCTATGAATTTCAAAGGCAATTTCCCATTGTTTGACACTGCAGCCCAAACCATAACAGAATTCTTGTTCTGAAAGCGTTTAACAGTTCGGAGAGTTTCAGGTATATCCTCAAACGTTGCTGAATATACGACATCATTTTTAGCATTATAACACTGTTCAGTGCAAAATAGCTTCTCATCAGAAAATATCATTCTGTCAATATTTTTCTTACCGTGCCGCTTCAGCAATTTCTTGCATCTTTGTAATCTTTTTATCTTTTGGGCATCAGTCAAACCTTGAACTTTTCTTTTCCAATAAGGACGAAAACCCAGGTCTTCATTTATAATAACTTGCATAGTTCTGCGACTCACGTTCTCTTCTGCAGCCATTTTATTTGCAGAGCGTTGTGGATTTCTTCGTATCTTTTCACGAATTCTTTTGATGCGCTCTTTTGTGCGAACTGATCGTGGGCGACCAGACCTAGGTCGATCTTTACAGCTATTAGTATCCAATAATCGATTTATAGTTCTATATATAAATAATCTATTAAAACCAAGGCATTTCAATTGCTTAAATATTTGACCTGCGGAAAGCCCGCGATCAAAGAGCTGTTTAATCATCATTCTTTTAGCTTCCATTTTAAAAATAATTCTAAATATTTGATATTTACAAAAATCGTCTGCACTAATAGAAAATTGCCAAACGCTGAAATACAGAAATAAATTATTTTACCAAACGATTAAAATTAATTCTTATTTTTTGAAGTGTATCAGTATTTAGTAGCCACCCTGTAGAAAAACTCATCTTATGTCCTGATCTTTTGAAAAAAATTGTGCTCTAACAAATTTGTTCCATATTTCTCAACAGAACGATCTACTTGGATAGCAAAACAAAAAGCATTTCGTAACTGTGATACGGTGTTTTCTTTTACTGCTATGACATCTGTTGCCATTCTTATCTCCTGAGTCAAAAAGGCAGCTTATGTTATTCACCTGTTTAAAAAAAAGTTGCCGGTACCATACCCTATCGCGTAAAGTAGGCGACACTAGTGTCGCCTACTTTATATGTTATTTTATGCTCTGTTGCAATCTGTACCCAATTGTTGTTTAGAATGCCCAGAGTTAGCAAAATGTGTGGAGAAATTTTATCTGAGTTCTGAGTATCTGAAGATTGTTTCAAATGTGAAAATATTTTCAAGATAGCAATCATTATAATTTTTTAGGAGTTTATTAGCATTAGAATTTCAGTCTGCTTCAAAAACCTAATTTTATTGCTACAAAATTAGATTTTTGCTGCTATAGAAATGGATTTTACTGATCCAAAATCAGATTTTTGCTGCTCCAAATGTATTCAAAATGGTTTTAGTGTGCTTTCATCACTGCATCAGTCTCTTTAATGATGATACCTATGAATAGACCTCTCCCTGTAAATTGTGATTCAGTTGTTTCAGAAGCAATGCCAGAACAGAGTGACTGGCATTTTGTGCGAAGAAGCTACAATATTAAGGATTGGGCTGTTTCTTAATACATTAACAAAATAATTGATAAGAATTCGCCTTTTCTTATCATGGATTTTTAGCTTTATTAATTTTTTTAACTAAAATAAATATTCTTTAATATCAATTAATTTTTAATTTAAATGGTAATTACTTTAAAACTACTGTTTTTAATTAATATCTTCAAAATAATGTAACACATTATTTTATTAAACATTAAATTAATTTGCAGAAAGTTTTTGACCCAATATTTGCGTGCGCAGAAAGTTTTTGGTTTTATACAAGTCTGGTGTTGGCTTACCACAACAAAATCGATCCCACAATTCAAATTGAGAAAAATAAAATTGTGAGAAAGAGTAACATTGTGATAAAAGATAACACAAAATATCAAGTTAATTACCCTTGCTGACCTGAAACTTAATTCTCATACAATGTACCTTAATTCATTAAATTCCTGAAAATATTATTTAAACAATTAACTTATCCCATTAAAATTATTCCCTTATGTAACCCTTGTTCAATTAAACATTAATCCCACTTAAATCATAACTTTTATCTTCTTTTCTGCCGATTACTGTCTGATTATCGCTATTTTTTTCCCCCTGTAAAATTAAATATAAACAAGAGATGAAAGTTAAATGTAAAATAGAACTTAGTATACCATGTTCACATCACAGTAATTAGGAAAGTTGAAAAATATAGCTAACTACTAAAAAGTTATTTGGCATATCTCTATAGTTTGCACTCTTCAAAGACTACCTAAAAATTCATTTGCCAGTGGCGAGTAAAGTGATGCATTTCCCCACACCTGCTTTAAAAACATAAAAATAAACTCTTAAATATTTTTTTAGACCTTACACTACTTTTAACTGTTAACAGAATAATTTAGTCAGAATCTCAATCATATTTAAATAAAAGAGAATGCGTTTATATTATTTGCTGTTTTAAAAATGTCACTTAAGAAATGTAACCATTAATGACGACCTTCATAGGAATTAGTGATGTACAAATGCAAGTTTCTGAGCATTGTCTGGTAAATAATCAGTTTTTTGCTGTTTTGGAAACAGGATGTTTCTAAACAAAATAGGAAAAAATTTCATGGATAATAGGCATCAAAAGAGGCAATTTTTTGTCCGGAAACCATTTCATATTTAAACAACACTGAGCTGGACCTTCCTTTATTAAGAATACAGTTAACTGTACTTATTCTGTATCACTGGCCGAAATTCAGTCACTTCCAATGATATCGCATTTTATACAAACAAAATTAATATGATGCAAATCTCGTAAAATGTCTTCATTTTTGCTAAGTTGTGAGCGAAAATTCAGTTATGGCTTGTAGCGACACACCTTGCATTTTTGATGGAATAAGTGGACTGAGATGTTTCTTGTTCAATATAAGAATATTTGGTACTACTTAGTTATCCCGTCGGCCAAAAAACTATCGCTAAACTATAAGATTAAATGCCAATAATGGTTGATTGTAAATGTCACATTCACTTGGCTTTCAAGTTACATGTGTTTACGCCATCAAGTGATTTTTATTTTGTATTTTTATTAATGTTATACTAATTCATTTGCCCCAAAGCAGAATATGCTTATAGTCCAGTCAAATTAGGAAAGTTTGCTGCAAAAAATGCTACAGAGATAAAAATTCGCACAGTTGTTCATTGATACCTACTAATCACTAGATAAAAAGTCCTGATGGATAGGAAGTGAGCGGGGGGAGGGAGGGGCAAAAATAAATTTTGCCCCCCCACATTTTTTAGTTTTTTTTTAAATATCTCAAAAACTGTGGGTTTTCATGAAAAAATTGCTCTGGCATAAATTAAAGAGCATAAATTCTCTACAAATGACAGGTATACAAATTGGAACCTCGGTTATCCGTCATTCACGGGACCAGAACCTTGTCGGATTTTGTCAAGTCAAATTAGGAAAGTTTGCCATAATAAATGCTACATTGATAAAATTTGGTACAGTTGTTCATTGATAGTTACTAATCCCTAGATAAAAAGGTCCTGATGGATAGGAAGTGAGCGGGGGGAGGGAGGGTCAAAGTCCCCCCCCCCCCACATTTTTTTAGTTTTTTGAAATATCTCAGAAACTGCGGGTTTTCACGAAAAAAATGGTCTGGCATAAATTAAAGAGCATAAATTCTCTACAAATGACAGGTATACAAAGTGGAACCCCGGTTATCCGTCATTCACGGGACCGGAACCTTGACGGATTTTTCACCAAAAAAAATTACTTTCTTTTCAAATTTATTTAATTTCTATTCAAATTTATTAAATATTGTCACAAAAAATAAATAAAATAAAACAAAAAACACTCCAATACTGCATGCGATAATGGCAGGTAATTAGTTAATGAAAGATAAATATTCACCATTAATGAATTGTTTATTAATGTGAAGTATAATAATATATAGAGAATAATATATAGAGAAAACTAAATAGTATATTATAATATATAGTAATAGTAATAGTATAGTATAATATATAGAGAAAACTAAAAGTAGATACATACTAATTTATAATTAAGTAGATATTATATAATTATGAAAGTCTTTACAAGGAGTTTTTTTTATCATTCTGGCTTGTTTTTCTCTCCAATATCATCATCAGCGGAAGTACATGGGTCATTAGGATCCAGTTCTTTCTTGCCCTGTTCATCTGCCCATGACCCTGAAGACAAATATTTATCAATAAGAAAATGTTTAGGTCATGCGAAACTTTGTGAGTGCGACAAAACATAATAGAGAGCAATGAAAACTACTAATTTATCACTAAGCAGATAGTACTTACTAAGTCGTGATGTTCTTTTTTTTTTCTTTGACACATCATCATCAGCTGTAGTGGATGGTGCATTAGAAGGTGTTCTCAGCAGGATTGAATCCATAATCGCCTCCTCATCTTTTTCCTCATCATGTTGATCTACATATTTGGATGTAGCATTCAGACAGTCACCATGACAGATGTTGCAGATGATTGTGCAATTAATGGCTGCTTTTCTGCATCCACACTTAGCTCCACAGCCAGTAGTGCATTTGCAGAAGATGGTATTTAAGACAGCCTCAGGTGCGATCGAATCCTTGGTTGTTATGGGAATAAGACGATTCTGTCTTCGTTCCCAACCCCAGAGTTCGGCTTGTTGTTCCTGGCCAAGCCACAGTTGTACCTGGTGGTATACCCGGAAAGAATGCTGTCTGGCTGCTCCTTCTGTTGGTGGGAGGGATGAAATGTCAGGTTTAACATTTGATACAGATTTTGCGAAGGAGTGGTATCGGAAAGTATTAAGAGATGTAGCTGTGGAGGGTGCTCCATACAATCTCAAAAAAAGTTGGTTTCCTGCTTCTGCAACAGCATCATGGTCGGATTCCCTGTTATTGAAAACATTAGCAATTTTATGTATGTCTTCACATTGCTGAAACAGTTTGAAAAATTTGATTTTTCCTTTTTTGTATGCTGCAGACGTCGTATCACATCCAGTGAATGCATGAAGGGCTAGAATGACGTCTTTCAGTCTCGTTTCTTTAACTAACTGTTGTGAGGAAAAAATCTTTCTTTCAATTTTTCCACGGCTCGGCTTAACGAAAAAAATTTCTCGTTCGAGTGGAGTTAGGGCGATTAGGAGGACAAGAAGATCAACATCCTCACCAACAATTGCCACTATGTCACTGGAAGAAGATTTTTCAATGGCTGTTGTTACGATTAGGGTATCTGCATCACCAGTACTCTGCCGACAAGATATTCCATTATCCTTCAATTTGGATGAAAGCATAGCAATTAATCTTGATTTGTTCTTTTCATTTGAAAGGAAGTTTTCTTGCTTAACAGTAACCTCTGTGTCTTTGTTGAAATTAATATCCACGGACTTCTTCAATGCACATCTTCGGTTTTGTTCTGCTGATTTCGTGCTATTGGTAGTGTCGGAGTAGCCATCAAAAACCACTGTACAGCTTTTACCTTTATAATGTGTGGAGATATATTTGGTGTAGCCTTCACAAATTGAATTAAAAGTGGAACCTCTTGACCACGGAACTTTGTGAAGGAGGAAACCACCATCCACAACAATATCACACTTTTGAAAATCAATAGTCTCTTGCAATGGTTTCAAGAAATCGTAGAGGACTGCTTTCTTCGTCTTACGCATGCCTCCTTCGTCAAAAAGGGCTAGCGGAAAAGGAGCCAACTCAAATTTTAAATATTTTTTCAAATCTTCATCATGTTGTTTAGCTATGGAGATCCGTTGAAATATTACCAAAGGGTTGACTGGAACTATATCATCATGAATTTTAATAGAACAGTTCATGATGGCCAGATGGAGTGCCCGGT
The DNA here is from genome assembly GCA_963932465.1 of Maratus speciosus. NCBI lineage: Eukaryota > Metazoa > Arthropoda > Arachnida > Araneae > Salticidae > Maratus > Maratus speciosus. The sequence continues at coordinate 515,382,357 of OZ010789.1, read as the reverse complement.
CCTTACGTGACAACTTTACATCGGAAAAACATTTCCCAACCACTTTCGCCATTGCCTGTTTTCCTATATTTATAGCGTCATAGCAGTTAATAGTTGCATCCCCTACCACCCCATTAGCTATAGACATGATGTCTGCTGTCATTGGGAATGGTGGATGATTTTCAAACCACGAAGAGAGTTTCTCAACATCTGCGACATCTCTAGCTTGGGTGGATTTTCGAAAATCTACGTGTTGCTCACTACCGGCAAACAAAACACCACTAAATTCTTCGAGAGATACGCAAATGCCATGAGTTGCTGTCACTCCCAATACAAACTTGCTCAAAACGCTGTCTGTTATGCCCCTGCCTCTCGTCAGGCCACCTGTGCTTTTCATACTGCGTATTAATGTTTGCTCAATGCACATGTCTGACCAAACACCAGTCCAAAACGAATCTGTCCTCCTTATTGTAAAGTAGCCATCCTCTGTAAATGTTTTGAACTCTTCTTCTGTCATCATACTCGGTAGTTTCAACATATCCTGTAGATATAAGTGACATGATTTGGCATAAGAGAAATGGCCACAGGCGTGGAAAAACGGCATCATTTGCTGAACACATTTGAGATGGCCATTCCAATTGCCTGATCGTTCAGCTGAAATGTATTCTTTCATCAACGTGACCATGTTGAAGTATTGTATCCAAAGGGCTGCAGTACGGCCATTTCCCTTGAACTCCATCAGCTTATTACCCAGTTTAATAGCAACAGCTTGTAGATTAGTGTTTTGATTTATTGAGTCTAGAGAAGGAGGATCAAATGCAAATACTCCCATGACTTCATTGATAGCTTGCAGCTCTTCATCACTACTCTCAACTTCCTGCAATACTATTTTCGCTAAAGCTGTTTGGACTAACAAATGAGCTCGGACTGCTCTAGAGTACGCATGTCCCTGCAACATCTTCTCAACTGAAAGTGGAGCGTATATTGTCTCCAACAGCTCTTTTAAACCACTTCCGTTCATGATGAAACCGATACATCCTAAATATGACATCAGAAGGTGAAAGCCACCAAGTCTCACGACACATTTTGACAACATGGAATCTGTTGGAGATGCTGCAACTATTTCTCTACATTTTAGATAGAGTGGCTGGTCAAACGTTATGAACAACAATCTCTGATCAATTTTGACACATACATCTGCTGCATACTGTAATGATGTATAAACAGTGTCATAATTAGATGGTGGTGCATTGATGAAAGGAAGCGGAATTACTTTTGTCTTTTCATAATTTTCATGTTTTGTTATTGATTGCATAAATCCTTTCCATTCAGGGACTCCAGGAAGATTCATCCACTTTGCATACATCCACAAAGTGTCACAGATGTTGGGCAGGGGTATATCCTCTGCTAATTCTCCCAGATTCTCCATTTTCACATTTTTAAAAGCTGTACCTGTGAATTCAAACGGCTTCAATGGAATAACCCCCAACTGCCCAACAGCCTCAGCAGTAGGCATTTTAGTTACTTTCATGATTGGCGATCCACTTTCAATATGTGCTGGTGTTACGCACTTTATGCCAACCATGGAGTGAAATGTGTTGAGTCCATCCAGCGTGGAAATATTAAAATCAGCGTTATCGTAAACAAACTGACAAAACATTCCTCGTAAATCTGGTTGACCATGTTGAATGGCAGACATTTCAAGCAGTCGGGACTCATAATAGGATGAGCAAAACCCCAAATTCGAAATGAGATCGACTAAGTTTTTGTGTCCATACTTTCTGTACAAGAGCACACCAAGGCCGGTCAATATTGGGGAAACAAAAGACACTGGACGTACTGCTGATATAATGGCATGGCCTATTGTAATGCATTTTCTTTCTCGAGCAACATCGTTCTGCTGGCTTTTCTTCTTCATGAGCACATGCTCCAGAAAACAGCTGAGAGATTTAGGAATATCACTCTTGGCATCCTTGAAAAAGTCATTACTTGGAGGATAGCTCGTAGAATCATATACTTTTGACTGGATATCCTCTCTAATTATTGCTGCTGCAGTTTGCACAATTCTTAGTCGTTCATCAGCACAATCTTTTTTTTTGTTTTCGTACCATGCATCTGATAGCACTTTCATTCCTGTGTCAATAAAACAAACGGAAGGAATCTTTCTTGGATTTTTAGTTATGATGATACTCTCTCCATATCTCTGTTTTAGTTTAGCTTTCACTGTCCGTTCATCTGGGACACGCCCAGTTACTACGGAAAGCAAATCAGACAAGGCATGTTGGCAATCATCATTATTTTCAAGAAATGAGCAAATTTCTTCCATGGCTTCAACAATATAATCTGTTTCTGGCCGTCCGCGTTTACCTCCTCTTGACATGAGATAAAATTTCTGTAAACAATCATGATGGTAAATTCCATCAGCAGCAATTAAATCAACTACATTACTAAGGCGAATTTTAACTTCTTCTCCCCACTGATCATTTCTCATTTCTGCGGCTTCAAGGACTCTTTGTGTCATGGTGGGACCGTTTGTTTTTAAGACTCGCACCTCATAAAATATTCTTCGCAAAGGAATTGGTTTCTTTTTTTCTTTTTCTTTGAACTGTTCATCAATTAAATCAGTACAAAGGAAGCATCTGTTTTTGAAATCAAACTTGGGTACTGATGACCGCAGAGTAGCCGGTTTTCGACTGATTGATGGTGTAGGCTCATTTCTGAGCGTTTTTAATGCTGCATTAATGCTATCAGGTCTGGTGTAATTTTTACGGCATGCAGTGTGTACTTTCAGAAACGTAATATTCTCCAACTGCTGAAATTTTTGGTCCTGTCTTTCAATACTTGCTTTTTTTAAACTTTCGATCCCTTTTTCACCCACTCGTACAACATCATCACTTGACTCATAAACATCTGTATCACAAATGAAACACTTATCCATTGACATGATGTGCGCAAAAGTTGTTAAATACTATAAACTCGATGTTAACTACTATAAATGAGAACTACTATGAACACACATCCACGTCCCTTACTGGGTTATAGAAACTAACTGAATGAACGAAAGGGTACCAGATACAAAAACAAAGGGTGTGGAATTGGAATCCCCGACCCCTCGGAAACGCCACCTGCAATACAAAAATCACGTGCTATTGTTTACGTAAGTTTCTCTTCCCACTGATCGTAAACATTGGCTCCCGCGAGATTATTTACCACGCGTCAGTCGATTTAGCATGTTTGTAAGTACTCAGAAGTTAAGTTGTTTTCTGCTTTCTTTTTTAGTAACAATATTTAAGAAATTTCGCTAGACATTGAGTAAATAAATTTGAAAAGAAAATGATTTTTTTGCGGAAAATCGGTCAAGGCTCCGGTCCTGTGACTGACGGATAACCGAAGTTCCACTGCGTATACATGTTATTTGTAGAGAATTTTATGCTCTTTTATTTATGCTGGAGTAATTTTTTTTAAAGAAAACGCACAGTTTCTGAGATATTTTCAAAAAAACTAAAAAAAAAGGGGGGGGGGGACTTATTTTTGCCCCCCCCGCTCACTTCCTATTCATCAGGACTTTTTACCTAGTCATTACAAAAGTACCCAATTTTTATCTCTGTAGCATTTATTATGGCAAACTGCCCCAAAACGGGCTTTTTTGATTGCACTAAAGGCTCCGGTCCCGTGACTGACGGATAACCGAGGTTCCACTGCGTATACTTATCATTTGTAGAGAATTTTATGCTCCTTAATTTATGCTAGAGTATTTTTTAAAGAAAACCCATAATTTCTGAGATATTTTCAAAAAACTAAAAAAGGGGGGGGACTTATTTTTGCCCCCCCCCCCCGCTCACTTCCTATTCATCAGGACTTTTTACCTAGTCATTAGTAGGTATTAATGAGCAACTGTACCAAATTTTTTCTCTGTAGCATTTATTATGGCAAACTGCCCCAAAGCGGGCTTATTTGATTGGACTAAAGGCTCCGTTCCCGTGACTGACGGATAACCGAGGTTCCACTGCGTATACATATTATTTGTAGAGAATTTTATGCTCTTTAATTTATACTGGAGTAATTTTTTAAAGAAAACCCATAGTTTCTGAGATATTTTCAAAAAACCTAAAAAAAGAGGGGGAGGGGATTTATTTTTGCCCCTCCCTCCCCCCGCTCACTTCCTATCTATCAGGACTTTTTTCCTAGTCATTAGTAGGTATCAATGAGCAACTGTGCCAATTTTTATCTCTGTAGCATTTTTTGCAGCAAACTGCCCCAAAACGGGCTCATTTGATTGGACTATTAAAAGTGCGACGTACGTCGCAGAACAATGAGATGTGCTGCAGAACATTTCAAGACAAATGTTATTATTATTATTATTATTATTTTTTTTTTTTTTTTTTTTTTTTTTTTTTTTTTGTGTAAAAAAAAAAATGCATATTGATGTGAAAGCAAAAAGAATTCGGGGGGGGGGGGGGGTATTACTTTCGTTGTGTTCGAATCTATTTAGGAAGAAATAAGAATGTCGCACGGTCATCAATCTTTCTCCCTCCTTCCTACTTCATCACCTACTTTCTGAATAACTAGCGATTTCTTTCCGAACGGGAGTTTTCTTCCGCGCATGGTCAAAGAACGAAGCTGGGAAAGTTTTTCACTAAAGCTTAAAATCTGGGAATCGCGAAAAAAAGTGAATTTCGCCCAAGGGCTACGTAAAAAATGCGAATTTCGTCAAAACATCGTGGAAAAAACGAAAATTTCGTGAAATGATCGCGGAGAAAACGCAACTTTCGACAAAGAATCGCGAAAAAGAATCACAAAATTCTTCAAAGTATCCCGGAAAACGCAAATTTCGTGAAAAGATCGCGGATAAAACGCAAAATTCGTGAAAAGATCGCGGATAAAACGCAATTTTCGACAAAGAATCGTGGAAAAGAATCACAAAATTCTTCAAAGTATCGCGGAAAAACGCAAAACTCGTGAAAAGATCGCGGAAAAATGCAATTTCCGACAAAGAATCGCGAAAAGGAATCACAAAATTCTTCAAAGTATCGCGGAAAACGCAAAATTCGTGAAAAGATCGCAGAAAAATGCAAAATTCGTGAAAAGATGGCGGAAAAATGCAAAATTCGTGAAAAGATGACGGAGAAAACGCAACTTTCGTGGCAAAATCACGAAAAAAAACACAAATTTCGTCAAAAGATCGCGGAAAAACACAAATTTCGAGATAAGATCGCGAAAAAAAAACGCAAATTTCGACAACGAATCGCGAAAAAAAAAATCACAAAATTCTTCAAAGTATCGCGGCAAAACGCAAATTTCGAGAAAAGATCGCGTATAAAACGCAAAATTCAAGAAAAGATCGCGGAAAAATGCAAATTTCGACAAAGAATCGCGAAAAGAATCACCAAATTCTTCAAAGTATCGCGGAAAAACGCAAATTTCGTGAAAAGATCGCGGATAAAACGCAAAATTCGTGAAAAGATCGCGGTAAAAACGCAAAATTCATGAAAAGATCGCGGAAAAAACACAAAATTCGTAAAAAGATCGCTGTAAAAACGCAAAATTCATGAAACGATCGCGGGAAAAACACAAATATCGCGGAAAAAACGCAAATTTCGTCAAAAGATCGCGGAGAAAACGCAACTTTCGTGACAAAATCGCGGAAAAACACAAATTTCGAAAAAAGATCGCGGAAAAAAACGCAAATTTCGTAAAAAAAATCGCAGAGAAAACGCAACTTTCGTAAAAAGATCGTGTGAAAAGCGCACATTTCGTGAAAAGATCGCGGAAAAAACGCAACTTTAGTCAAAAGATCATGAAAAAAAACGCAAATTTCACGAAAAGATCGTGTAAAAAACGCAAATTTCACGAAAAGATTGAGGAAAAAACGCAAATTTCGTCAAACAATCGTTTAAAAATGCAAATTTCGTCAAAAAATCTTGAAAAAAAATGCAAATATTTTCAGAGAATGGCGAATAAAACCCCACAAATTTCGTTAAAAAATTACAAAAGAAACGCAATTTTGTGAAAAGATCGCGGAAAAAACTCGGATTTCGTCAGAAGATCGTGAAAAAACGCAGATTTTGCTAAAAGGTCACGAAAAAAACGTGAATTTCATCAAAAGATCGCGAAATTCATTAAATGGTCGCAGAAAAATGCATATTAGTTAGTGCCGAGGGGGGGGGGTCCCCCTCTGAAAATTTCCTGTGAATTTATTTCATTGCAATTAATAGTAAAAATAAAATTTTGCAGTTGAGTGTAATCATATTGAATGGTGAGTAATATATATTAGTAAATTACAATGTTGATAGTTAGAAAAAACACAATTTTGTATGGAGTGTACATAACTTTGTTACTGGCCAGTGGTTAAAAAAACTGGCCAGTGAAACAAATCTGTGTACTGGGTTGGCCAGTGGGTAAAAATGTTAATTTTGACCTATACTGGTTAGAGAAGATATTCCTGTATCCTGGGACCCTATGCACAGACTAGAGTTGGTTCAGGTACATTCAGATAGTAAAATTGTGGAAGATTCCTTAGCACTTATCTATACTTGCATGAAAGAATTCATGTGGGGGAAATGATTTGAAAGTCTAAATGAATGTGCAGATGAACTGCAAATGTTTCTTTGGAAGCCTAAAATTTTTAAAACTTTGAAATTTGTTTCTCATGCTTTTAATGTTTTTCAAACATTCCTAAATGACTTCAAGGCATTAGTCACAGCCTCTGAAAAAACAGAAAATGCAAGTCTGAGGGACAAACTTTTATCAAAAAGAAATATCTTCAGTATAATAGCTGATATAATTTCGGTACTTGCTACCATGTTAAAATGTATTCAGGTAACAGATCTTCTTCCTTGGAAGTAAATGTCTACTACTGACAATTCCAGTATATCGTATTTTATCAGTGACATCAAAGATATGGTGCAATATATGGATACACTGCATCAATACAGTGTCTATTTTGGACAAAGCAACAAAATATTTATTCAATTTTGAATATCTGATTTTTCCATGTTCAGATGTGACAAACAAAATCTTGGATCTTTCCAATCTTTTAGAAATTCTGAATGTACTCCCTTCTGTTCCTCCCTCCAAAGAGGAAAGGAAGGAGCTGTATTTTGAATACACTGTATTTCTTGATTGGGTTTATGAAACTGTCAAAGAGTGCCAGGAGAGTGAAACATATTTTCAAAATAAGACCATGTTAAAAAATGCTGTGAATACTTTAAAATCAGAGATCCCGAAATTAACCAGTTTTCTAACTAAAATTTTGCCTATTTCAGTATCTGAAGCTATATGCAAATCATGGGGGTCTACAATCGATAAAAAATTTTCTAAAAGGCCCAATACAGCTGATGGGAACGAAACGACCATTGGTACAACAGACAAACGTATGTTTATTTATACGAATGGACCTCCATCTGGACATAAATCTGTTAGGAAACTTGTAAAAGCTGGCCTTATAACTATGTATGGGCCAAATTTCCAAAGACACTTTCTTCATGAAAGTAATGTCTAAATATCTCACTTCCAAAGTCAGTAACTTCTGTGTCAATGCCATGGTTCTAGAAATAAATTTTGCCTCCAGAATATGTTTCTTTTGTTTGACAGTGTTTTACGAAACACATCTTTAGCATTTTTATAAAAGATGAAATTACATTCTTACATACGTATATAAACATTCCCCCCCCCTTTTTTCCCCCATTGCGCTTGCAGAACATTTTTGATCATCTGAAATTCCGTTGCAGAACATTGCAAAGTATTCTGCTTTGGGGTTCATTTGTTACTTCGTTGTTTAAAATAAAAATTATGTCAATTCGTATAATTTGGCAAAATTGTTTGACGGGATAACCAAGTGGTACCAAATATTTTAATTTGTTTGAGTTCCCCGAAGAAAGCATGGAATTTAAATTTTGTTAGTTTTAAACAGGGTGTCAATGATTTAAATCATGATTTTAATCAAGTGATTTTTTTTAAAAAATCATTGATTAAAATCAAAAATTTTCTAAATGTTTAAAATAACATAAAGTATTCAAATCTAAGATTAACATAATTTGGAAAGTTTCTACAGGTATTGTGATTTATGAATACACAAAACAAAGCTTTAAATAATAGTTTCTAAGCATAATTCCTGAGTATTGTGAAAAATTTAAGTACAGTAAATCTGTAAAAAGCATGGTTTTTATCTAACAAACATAAAAAGCATTTAATTTAAAAATGATATTTAAATCTAATATAACTTACAATGTCATAATTTCCTTTTAATAATCAAGTTATTCATTCTTTTATATACAATAAACATAGCAATAGAGTGTCAATGATTTTAATCAACTGATTTAAATCAGATGATAAAATCACATATTTTCTGATTTTTTAAAATAGTGTGAAAAAGCATTATAATCAGTAATAAAAATTATCACTAAATCACTTGTAAAAAATGTAATATTTGTTATTGTTAATTATAACAATATTAAACTGTGTAAAAAGAAGTATTATACATTTAAAAAAATCTAACTAAATGTTAAATAACTTCAAAACATTATAATATTTAGTAGCTATTCAAATATTTTGATGTTGTGGGGAAACAATCTGATTTAAATTTCAAAATACAATTTTTGTAATCTATTTATAAATTATGTGCGAGTTTGCTGTATACATTGCTACAATTTTTGATCAATTTGATATACATATGCTTTAGAACCTGTGTAAAATTATTGGCCGCTTTATGAATTTATCAAACGATTATTTATCACCTTTTTTTCAACCACTTTTTCAAAAATGTAGATTGTGTTCTTAATTAAACAGTTAATTGAATAATCACAAAATTTAATATGTATCATCAATTTAAAATTAAATGCAATTTATCAATAACTTTAAAATATAAGCAGTATTTAATATTGGTTTATATAATTATTACAAAATATTAGTGCACATAATGTTATGTTACTAAAGAAATTTTTAATTTGCAGTTTTTTTTTAATTTCTATAATTACATAATTAAAATTTTATTAATTAAATAAAAAAAACATAGATTATGTTAGTAATTGGAGGGTTATTCATTTTTGAAATGCTTAATTCTTGGTAGATGTTTAATATTTTAACACAGGGAAAAAAATTAAAAAAAATCAGATTTAAATAAAAAAAAATCAGATTTTTTTTATTTAAAAAAAAAAAAATCATAATTTTTTTACACCCTGGTTTTAAACCATCCTCTTAAATAGCTCAAAATATAGATTTTTTTTTTTTTTTTTTAGGGCAAAGTTTACTTATAAAAAAGACTTGTTTATCAAAATGGAACTAGCTGTACTAAATATTATGTAAATTTTTTTCAAATTTAACATTCCTAATAGCATTAAACTGTGAAACACAAAAGTATTTGGCCAGCCGAATATTCGGTAATTCAGTTTATCTGAGATCGAATATTCGGTATTCGGCCGAAGTCACTATTTGGTGCATCTCTGGATGTAACTAAAACAAAAGTTTTCAAAACCTAGAAATATTTAAGACAGCAAAAATTTAAACTATGAAGCTAGAAAGCACTATCACAATCATTACATGTTGGTATTAAAACATTTCAAACATATTAAGCAATAAAATGGTAATGCTATAGAATAGACCATGGTTGATGCTGGAGCTTTAAGGGATATTAAAAATTCACAGAACAGTAAAAATAAATGAACTCTTCAAATGATGGTTATATACATAACCATATGTGTCATTCTAAAAAATTGTGTACATTTGATGTTTCAATTTTTTTTTTTTTTTTTTTTTTCAAAATCATGTAATCTAAATAAATTTGATGTCAAATGTCAGTAAATGGATTGAATTTATCTGTATTCTAAAAATTTTCTCAACTTAATATTAATGCACGATTTTTATGGCTTTTTGATTGGTACTGGGAGATTTTGTCCACTCTGTTACATACAGGGTTGTAAAAAACCCGGGTTTTTTAGAAAAAGCCCAGCCCGGGCGGGTTTTATTAAAAAACCCGGGTTAAATGGGCAATTTTCCCCGGGTAAATTAAAATGCCAAAATGTGGATGATGATTCCCCCTTCCTCACAAATAATAACGTTCACAGTTGCCACTGTATATGGAAAACTAGAAAATCTGACGGAATTTAAAAATGAGTATTAAAAACAAGAACTTTTACTAAACTTTGGTTCTCTACAAAATTTATCAGTTTAAATTTTGAAATTTCTCAGAGGAATTACTCTGGGAAAATTTAATTTTTTGCTCAGGAAAGCACAAGGAATTTGATCGCTGAAATAAATGGAAATCCTGATCTCAAATACAATCTTTGTGAACACTTCATAGTCTAATAGATGGGAATGACTTCATAATAATGATGTCACTATTTTTTCTGTTCTTAAAATACATATATAGATATGATCCCTTTAATTTAAATAACAAACAAATTTTAAATTGCACAGCTATCAATTGTGTGTTTTCCAATTGTTTCCAATCTAAAAGTGCAAGTAAATTAGTACAAATATATTTTCTAAGATTCAAAGAAGTGAATAAATAAAACAAAATAACGATAAACTGTTAACAAATACATCATCTGTTCTTTTCCAGAAATATATTTTAAAAAACCCTGGCTTTTTACCTGGGTTTTTTATAAAAAACCCAGCCCGGGCGGGCAGCTGGGCGGGTACCCGGGCAGCTACCCACTACAACCCTGGTTACATAACTAAATAATGTATTAACTTATGTAAATTAACTTAAATTTTGCAAACTTTTTTGTGCAACATAGTCAAATAAACATTTATTTCATATAAACATATAATAAAAATTTTTGGTAAAATGTTAATTTACTTTATATTGTTATTTCTCATATTCTTTAACCCAAAATTTTAAAATAATGTACGTAAAAAGTAGATTTTTACATCAATCAAAACTATTTAAAAGCAGAATCATAATATTCTGGATACACATTTCATAGTACTAAATGAACTAAAATTTCAATTGAAAATCTTTTGCTTTTTTTTCTTTGAAATCGAAAAAAAAACCCTTTTGTAACAGAGTGGACACAATTGTAAAACAGATTAAATCTATAACAGTTATTCAAGAAAAATAAACAGCATTTTATTTTTGTAAATTTTCTATTTAATTGTTTACAAAATAAAATTAAGATTTTTGAAATACATCTTTGGCATATGAGAATTCCTAATACAAGCTACCACCTTTCAATTTAAACTTTGGTTCTGATAAGATTTTCGAAATCTGATTAAAATGAATGTAAAATTTACTCATCAACTGCTTTAATTAATTTTATTGCTCTAAAAGTCATCCCTTTAATTTCCCCATCTTCAATATCATCATGAATCACAACAGCATACCTATAGGTTAAATTTCTTCTTCCACCAGTGGTGCCTTTTCCATGGTTTGCTTAAATGAAATTCCATGTTCTCCACATGAAATATTTCAATACATATTTATCAAATAAATAAAATTTCTTTCCTTGTTTGTACCAAGTGCAGGGTCCACCAGAGATAAAGTGAACTATTTAAACAATATATTAATTTTTTATTGTTTTTATAACAAGTTCTAAATGAGTGAAAATATGTGCAGGCCCATGCTCCATATTTGAAGATATCGTACAGAATGAAATTGGATTCTCTTGTTCTGCTACATGCCACATAATTATATTACTTATAAAATAATTGAGAGTATAATTGACCAAAATTTATATTTCCAAACTATGTCTTAGTTCAACTACCTATTCTATCGCAATACTCTACACTTTGTTAGACACATGCAGCATAATAGAGTGAACAACTAAATCTTAAGAAACAAACCTAATCTGAAGAAATAGTTCTTAAATTCTTATTCACTAAGTGATTTTAAGTAAAAATAATATTTTTAGTAATTACTATTAGTATAACATAGTGGACATTGACTAATACAAATTAGCTATACATTAAAAAAAGTGAAAATAAATTTTGCACTTAATTTATGCTTAATTTTACAACTTTAAACAATTTAGATGCTATATTGTGTAGAAATATTTACAAAACTATATTTCAGTTCAAATATCTATTTTATTGCAATACTGTCCACTCTGTTACACATGCAGGGTAACAGAGTGGACATGAAAGCCTTATAAAAGCCCTACTAAAGTTAAACAAATAGTAATAAATAAGAAACTAATCTAATCTGAAAAAATAATTCTTAAATTACAATCCAGTAAGTGATTTTAAGTAAAAATAAGTGGACATCACCAATACAAATTAACTATCAAAGAAACAGAATGTGACCAAACTTGCCTATTGTTAGTTAAATCCAAAATAACTGATTAAGTATGAAAATTGTTCCACTCAGTCATCTAAAAAATGTGGCCAAATCTAATCTAACTTTAAATTTTAATTTTTAAGTGGCTGTAACAAAGTGGACATAGCTAAACACAGAAAATGTTGCGACATTAACAGGGCTTGAAATTCAATTTTTCATAGGAGGGGAGTCTCCCTACCAACATTTATAAATGGAGGGGAGTTGAGCTATTTGGGAGGGAGAAAATATATGAAATCCACTGTTATTTTACGTGCTTTTTAAAGATTTGCAATAATTATTTTGTCATGTCTGTATTAATACAGGCACGACAAAATACCATTGAAGCAATTTAAATCACAACTCAAAATAATGATGCAAAATATTTTTTTATTTAAAAAAGTAAGAAAGCAAGGGTGATTCTGAGTAAAAAAAAAAAATAAAAAAAAATTCTGAAACTGAGAGCAAATTTTCTGAAAGGTTACAACAGATTAGATGAAGGGGGGGGGGGGGGGGGGATCACTCCCAGCACTAGCGATGAGTTTTTTCGTGCCTCTTTGACGAAATTTCCGTTTTTTTTTTTTTTTTTTTGCGATTTTTTGACGAAATTTGTTATTTTGCGATTTTTTGACGAAATTTGTTATTTTGCGATTTTTTGACGAAATTTGTTATTTTGCGATCTTTTGACGAAATTTGTCGTTTTTCCGCGATCTTTTGACGAAATTTGTCGTTTTACCGCGATCTTTTGACGAAATTTGCTGCCTTTTTCCGCGATCTTTTGGCGAAATTTGCCGCTTTTTCTGCGATCTTTTGACGACAATTGCCATTTTTCCGCGATCCTTTGACGAAATTAGTTTTTTGCGTGATTCTGTGACGAAATTAGCGAGGTTTTTTTCGTGATCCCTGGACGAAATTCGCGATTCTTTGATGAAATGTGTTTTTTTCGCGATCCTTTGACAAAATGCTCATTTTTTTTTTCGCGATACTTTGTCGAAGTTCGCATTTTCCCGCAATCTTGATGGCAGAATAAATTTTGTTCTCCTTGCTTCGTCTCTTATCGCTTACCTTAAAGTACCGGTCTTTTGTTTACTTTTTATATATATTTTCTTTATTACAGTTTCATTAATAGTTAACATTTATTCATCTTTATTTACTTAAATATATTACTTACTTATCTCTTCTGTAATGGTCCTTAATTGGAAATCCTTTTGATTTGTTTTCTATGCGGTGTTTACTTTGTGAACATCATTGAATTTTTGCCGTTCGCCATGCTGTGAATTAGCCACGTCGTGCATAGAACGTTTCATGATCGATAAGACGTATCGATATCACTTTCACTTTGTCGCCAGATGGCAGCACAGAATCTTTTAGAATCGAATAAATCGATTCATCGTTTCTGGTTTTTGCATATCCATAATGATATCGGCTGCTCATTGGTTGCTGTGGTTCTTCTTGGGATCACGTGCTTTTTCTTTGATCGTATATAGCCTTGGCGTGTTGTGATATCGTGGCCCCTTTCGTTTTGCTTCTCCCATGAGGGGAAGTATTTTCAAGAATCTTGAACGTTCGCGGGACGGCGTTCATGTAGTTTATTATTTTGAAAGTATTGAATGAGTTTTATTTTTTAATGTGGTTTTAATCAAGCTTTAATCAACTGTGATATTTTTATTAATGTTAATTAATGTGCAATTAAACATCTGTTCCTGCTGTTATGAATTTCATCAGCCTTGCTCTCGCCTGTGAATATTATCAGCTGTAATCTCGATCTGTGATATTTTTAAATAAACTGTGTGTACTAAAGTTCAATCATGCCTCAGCGATTTTATTTATACAGTTAGAGGAATGTCTTTCATATTTCACTGACGTTTCGATGCACTCTTCAGCTCACTCTTGCCAGCTAGACTTTCACGGCATTGTTCTGCTCTTTTAATAGTTTCCCTTTCTTTAATGGCATATCAGCACAAGTTATATGCCCTAAATTATTAAATCTTTTGACGAATTGCGCCGCGATCCTTTGACAAAATTCATGTTTTTTGCGCTTCTTTGATGAGATTCGCGTTATTTTTTTCACGATTCTTGAATGAAATTCGTGGTTTTTTTCTCAGCGGCCGTTTGACTAAACACTAAATTCGTGTTTATTCCGTGATCCTTTGACGAAATTAACTTTTTTCCGCGATCCTTTGCCGAACCTCGCATTTTTTCCGCGTTCCTTTGCCGAAATTTATGATTTTTTTGCTATCCTTTGATGTAATTTGAGTTTTTTGCGATCCCTTGATGAATTTCAAGTTTTTTTCCTGCAATCTGACGAAATTCACGTTTTTCCGTGATTTGGCAAAATTTGTTTTATTCGCAATCCTTTGCGACAAAATTAGCGATTTTTTACTCGAACGATTGACAAAATTGATTTTTTCGGCGATCATTTGTTGAAATTAGTGATATTTTCCTGTTGAACTGATGACCGATTTTTCACAGTTTTCGGAACCTAATGCCTTAAATTTTCTTAAAATTCGTAATAGAATCACCCCTGAATTCGCCAATCGGTCGCAGATACTTGTCAATCAACGATCTTTCGCGATAGGGGGGGGGGGGAAAGAAGCAAAATGTGTCAATTAGTCGCGCGAAAATATCGGGAAATTTGCACAGCGTTCGCGGGAGTTAATCGTAATTTCAAAATGCAAAATTTTCAGGAAAATGGTGAAATTTTTTGGACGGGAGTCTCCCGCCCATGATATTATTTTGGGCGGGATTTCAAAATTTTGGGCGCGAATCCCGTCATCCCACCCTGTAATTCAAGCCCTGATTAATAAACAAGGGTCAAGTGGGGTGGAATGGGTATAAAAACATTTTTTTTGGAAATGATTATGGAATCATTCCTAATTGGAAAGGAATTTATAGAAAGCAATGATTCAGTGTTTACATTGCATGTATAGACATCACATTTCCATTGTAATTGTTTTTCAAAAGATTATTTATTAATGTTAAAAAAAAGTTTTTCTGATGACTGTTTTTATACCCATTCCACCCCGTGGGGTGAAATGGGTAACAAAGTTTAAAAGGCATTCAAAGCAACAAATAACCCAAATTTCAGTGTATTATACATTTCCTTACATCAAATTATTTATTGACAATTATACTGGCCAATTTTTTTCTCTTTAAAAACGTAATGTCCCTGATTATTAAGTGTTGCTTGGTTAAGCTTTCTGAAAGTTGTTTACTGTCGATTTCTACCTTGTCATCTTTGTTAGGAAAGGTATAGAAGTTTCCTATTGATGATTTATGCAGGAATTTTACAATGTAAGAGGATCTGATGTTTCATCTCTTGGGCATTAAAATATTTTTTAGATTTTTTTTTTTTCCTAAGTATTTTTTTCCTAAGCCTAATCATATACCCATTTCACCCCACTTTACATTTTTAATTATAACTTTTAAAAAATAAAGAATTTTTCTTACATGTTTGTTTCAGTCAATAAAGGACACTGCTATGTACGAACTATGCAGTAAAAAAAATTATTTCTGTTATAAAATAAAAAAAATACAATAAAGTTAATGTAGCACTAAGTGACATTGACATTCACCATGTGCCTTTCAAAACTGATTCTAAATGGGCTAAATGTTGCCAATATTTTTTTTTCTAAACTTAAAATAGAAGTTGAATGGTTAATAAATTATATACATGATTTACAAATATTTTTTTTACATAGTATGATTTTAATTCAGACACAAAACAGTATTACCCATTCCACCCCACCTGACCCAATATTTTTTCTTATTTAAATTATTACTTTTTAAACAAACTTTGATGTTAAAGTTATTTCTATGTAACTGATGTAATATATTTGATGTTTTATATTAGTATGGTTTTAAACAATTTCTTTAAAAATGTTTTTATCTCTTATTGAATTGAAGCTGGGACATTAAGATTTTTCTTTTCTGTTTCAAATAAAAATTATTTAAAAAATTCCCAATTGTTCTACATCAAAACAATTAATACCAGACTATAAGGAATTAAATGAAGAATAAATAAAAAAATATAATTGTTAGCAGCTATGAGCTTTCGTTAAAAAAATAACAAAGTATCGGACATCATTTGTACCATTTTCGTTGGAATGACCCATATAAGTTAGTAACATTTTCACTGATATTAAAATTTTGCATATGAATTTTCATTTTTATTTAGTAGTATTTAATTATCTTACAGATTATATTTTCGGAGTTAATGTTTTCATGTGGGAGATGGAATGTTTTGAAGAAGATGACAAAAATATGAAGGAAAAAATGCCACTATTATGAAAAAATAAAATTTCAAAAAATTAAGTAGGCCCTTTGGGGAAGAAACCAGTTACTCCCCCCCCCACACACACACACACACGCGCAGAGAGAGAGAGAAGAAAAAAATCCAGTTTATTTCTGTGCATTCTCATCTCTGAGGGAAAAAAAAAAAAAATCCAGTTTATTTCTGTGCATTCCCATCTCTATTTTTTAATTTATTTATTCTTTAAAGTTATGCAATGAAATGTTTTTACTTTTTCTTTTAGTAAGCCAGACATCTGACCACAACATGGGAAACATATTTGCTAATTTATTCAAAGGCCTGTTTGGCAAGAAGGAGATGAGAATATTGATGGTTGGTCTTGATGCAGCTGGTAAAACAACAATATTGTATAAATTGAAGTTGGGTGAAATAGTTACTACAATTCCTACAATAGGTAAGCTTCAGTAAAGTTTTTTGCATTAAAATTCTAATTTCTAGGCAACAAGAAAAAAAGCAGGCTGTATTTACATAGCTGCCTACATACTGCCTACATAGCTACCTACTTACAATAAGATTGTACGTCTTAAGTACATCTATTTATATAAAATCAGTCTTTTTCGTCCCTCACAATTCCGCTAGGACTGCCTCATTGTTATGAGTAATTGATGAAAATTACTAATGCAGGGTTACCACAGTAGTGCCAAATGTTGACCAACTTGGCGAAATATTGCCAAATCTGGCAACAAAAATAAGTTGTCATATGGAGCCAACATGGCGATAGCTAGCTAATTTGGCGAAATTCCCTTTTAAAACCATTTATATTTCATAATCGAAGTCACCGCAATTTAAACTCTGTGCTTTTAAGGGGTTTTTTTTCAAAATCTATGGGTGAGAATTTAAAGTGTCATATATGAAAATGTACGTCTTTACATTTTCATCCCGATATTACTAATAACATAACAGCCAATAGACGGCGCTGTTCTGTCTGAGCTCCTAACTGACCAATTTCGATATGCTTTAGGTACTTTTCCAGTATACAGGCCTTGGCGAGATAGAGAAAATAAAATTTGGCAACATATTTTCTAGCAACTTATCAACTGTTTCATATACAGAAGTAATTTTTCAATATTTATACAAATTATTTAATATAAAGAAGCCATTTAACTATTTTTGTACACAAACTGAAATAAATTGTATATAAAAAACAGCAATAATTTAGATATAAATAAAATGTTTATAGATTATATAAATAAACATAAAAGTTCATTAATTTTGTTGTCATAGCTGTTTATATCATTTGGCAAAAAAATCTCACTTCTGAGACCCAAATTATCATAAACTTTTAAAAAGTATGCCAAGGCTCCTATACTGGAAAAATACCGCACTTTATATAGTCGGATATAAAAGTGCAATTCTCGGTACTTTTCCATTTTAGGGACCTTGGCGAAGAAGGAAAATTGACAACATATTTTCTGACAACCTATTCGCTGCTTCATTTCATATGCACACGCATTTTTTTTTTTTTTTTTATACTAGGGGGCTCGGCCCCCTACGAACTACGCTCGCCAACCCCCGTTCAGACACTGCAGTCTCTAAAAGCATGCTAATTTGATCGGCTTTAAAAAGATTTTGGAAGATTGAATTATAATTTAAAAAACAAAAGCGATCTCCTTATAAACGGGTTTCTATTCATTTCTCTTTGATTGGGGAATTTTATGGGAAAAATCAGCTGCTGTTAAAAGATACAATGGCATTTCAAAATCATCTAATATAAAATGAATTAAGTAAACAGTCCTTGTCTCCCGGTATTTTTTAACAAAGCGAAAAGAAAGTCCTTTTAAATAAGACATTTTAAATACATCGTTTTTAATCTGACGTAATTTTCACCAAACTTTTCTTTCTCTTTTTAATATTCACATGAAAATGCTTTTATTAGAAATGAAATATTATTTGCGCTGTCAAAAAAAAAAAAAAATAGTTGAAAAATTCATTTCAAAATATCAAGTAAATGTCTCGTGCTATTTTTAAATTTATACTGTTTTGCAATATTATTTTGTGTTCATTTTATGTAATAACTGTAATGTGACGTAAATGTGATGTAATTTCTCCTATTTAAGACTTCTAACGCATGTTAATAAATTTATTTTACAATATCCTTTCTCTGTTAAAATTCATGTGTAATTATAGATGAAGTAATTTTCAATAAGTTCCTGCTTTTTATAAGTAATTATTTAATTCTAATTTGAAAGTTTTTTTCTATTTACGTGTAATAGAAAACGTAAATAGTTATTTACACGTGTAATAGTCACGTGTAAATAAATTTTTAATTTGAAGCAAACATTGTTTCCGTTGTTTATAAAGTTGGCAACAGGTTAAATTAGGACAATTTTCTGAAATAAGAAAAAAATATCTCTCGAAATGCTGAAAATTTGAATTTAAAATAGAAATGAAACCTCGAAAAATGAGTCAAATTAAAAAAATAAATTAATTCTGCACACCGGGAAATTATAACGTATAAAATGATCTAAAAATTATTAAATTCCGATGTATAGTTTTTGCTCCTATAAAACTTTTTTAGTAGAACGATTTTGTCCAACTTTAGCATTAAATATCTCTTAAAATAATTCTTCGATTTGAGAACTGTCTGCATCAGCGTGTTTATCAAACATTTTTGTATAATACTATCAATTTTCATATTTTTGTATGCATTATTTTTCTTAATATTAACGAAGAAAGACCTCCGGTCACAAAATATTCAAAACCGGCGGCGGTGACAGCGGTAGTTACTTTTTTTTAGAATAGAGAGATTTATACAATTTATTTAGCATAAAGAAGCCATGTATATAATTTTATAATATAGACATGACCTGTAATCTGCAAAAAGCCTCAAATCCGTACAACACTTGGAACCAAGCTGTACGGATTAGTGGTCTTCTACTGTGTTAGTTTTTCATAAATGAGTTTTGTTTTTAATACCTGTTATTTTCATCTATCACTGCGGAACAAGCAAGAAAAACTCATATTCTTGCACATGTGTTGTATATATTTTATTATCTCATATTCTGTCATTTTTGACGGGCTATCTTTCTAGTTTAATAGTAAAAAGTGTTTATGAAATAAAGACATTTTTCATGAGGGGTCCGTCTCTACCTCCATCAAGTCTTTTTCTCTCTAATTTTATATTTGCAGTATTCTTTAATTGTATTATTTCTTAATTGAATGAATAGAAATGAATCAAAATTGGAAAAGGCAAAGCCGAAACAGTATAAACTTTTCATAGAATCATACTCGAAGGAAATTTTGTGTATAGTTGAATCTCATGAACACTTTGTACTAGTGATGCAACGGATATCTGGCGAACATCCGGTATCCGGCCAACATGCCGGATATTATAATTATGCGGCCGAGCATCCGGCTTGAAATAAATGTTTCCGGTGATGGAAAACATGGTTTTAATAAATGAATAACTAATATTATTTAAAAAATGTGTTCTTAAAAATTAAATTTAGTTTAAAAATAACATTTATTTCAAACATCTTTTGCTTCGATAGCATTTTTTAACAGCTATCAAGGGTCGATCCAGGCAAAATTTGGGGCCTATTTAGGGCTCTTTCACAGAAAGCAGCTATTTTTAAAAATTTTTATTACATTCTGGTAAATGCAACTTAAAAATTAAATTTGATTAAATATGAAAGAACTTCATGATACAACTAAACATTCAAATAACTTGTGAATGTTACATTTTTATTGCATTTTTTTATGTTTCTAATGGAAGTAGGAGTGATATGAAAGAACATCATTATGTTACATGTAAACACTATAGGTGCAGATTGACGGTCGTCAGTTGCCACGTGGTGACTAAATTTTTGTCTTTGGCGACTAACTTTCAGCATCTAAGTCACCATGCTTCTTACAGGGATGTCCCCTTTTCGCCGAATGATTTTCATATTATTTTTTTGTCAATTTTTTGTCTCTTCCATAACCCTGCGATATTTACCGCTTTTCTTTTTTTTCTTATTGTCCATATTTAAAAAATATAATTGAACATTTCTGCAGAATCGTAAATTTGTTTTCTAAAAGAACTGTTGTCTGCGGGATCGGGGAAAAAAATGACATTTGATGTGTGCCGCAAATTAATTCAACAATAGTGGTATAACACAGTTCGCTTGCAATACAGAAAAATTCGAGCCGAGAAAAGAATGCGTTTGAGCCACAATTATTAAATTTGTAGCTCTGGGATTGTTTGTCCTTACAGGTAGACACTAGATATTGGCATTTGAATCTTCTACGAATTAGCAG
Source organism: Maratus speciosus (assembly GCA_963932465.1). Taxonomy (NCBI): domain Eukaryota; kingdom Metazoa; phylum Arthropoda; class Arachnida; order Araneae; family Salticidae; genus Maratus; species Maratus speciosus. Next base: position 515,361,577 of record OZ010789.1, on the reverse strand, counting down.
AATTCCACGAATTATTATTTATTTAGCAGATTTCTGCAAAATCAATTCGTCAATCGGTCATGAAAAGAAATCTGGAATTTCCTCGATCCGTCATGAACTTTGTAAAACTTGTCCTGGAAATATCCAGCAAATTTTGTCAATCACTAGCCGAATAAAAATCATGAATTTCATCTTCCGTTTGCAAAATAAAACTGCAAATTTCCTCAATATGTCGTGAAATAAACCATGATTTTCGTCAACCGGTCAATAGAACAAAACACTATTTTTGTCAGTCAGTCGATGGAAAAAAACACTATTTTTGTCAGTCAGTCGATGGAAAAAAACACTATTTTTGTCAGTCAGTCGATGGAAAAAAACACTATTTTTGTCAGTCAGTCGATGGAAAAAAACACTATTTTTGTCAGTCAGTCGATGGAAAAAAACACTATTTTTGTCAGTCAGTCGATGGAAAAAAACACTATTTTTGTCAGTCAGTCGATGGAAAAAAACACTATTTTTGTCAGTCAGTCGATGGAAAAAAACACTATTTTTGTCAGTCAGTCGATGGAAAAAAACACTATTTTTGTCAGTCAGTCGATGGAAAAAAACACTATTTTTGTCAGTCAGTCGATGGAAAAAAACACTATTTTTGTCAGTCAGTCGATGAAAAAAAACACTATTTTTGTCAGTCAGTCGATGGAAAAAAACACTATTTTTGTCAGTCAGTCGATGGAAAAAAACACTATTTTTGTCAGTCAGTCGATGGAAAAAAACACTATTTTTGTCAGTCAGTCGATGGAAAAAAACACTATTTTTGTCAGTCAGTCGATGGAAAAAAAACACTATTTTTGTCAGTCAGTCGATGGAAAAAAACACTATTTTTGTCACTCAGTCGATGGAAAAAAACACTATTTTTGTCAGTCAGTCGATGGAAAAAAACACTATTTTTGTCAGTCAGTCGATGGAAAAAAACACTATTTTTGTCTGTCAGTCGATGGAAAAAACACTATTTTTGTCTGTCAGTCGATGGAAAAAACACTATTTTTGTCTGTCAGTCGATGGAAAAAAAACTTTTTGTCTGTCAGTCGATGGAAAAAAAACTTTTTGTCTGTCAGTCGATGGGAAAAAACACTGTTTTTGTCGGTCTGTCGATGGGAAAAATAAGTGGCAAATTCCATCATTCCGTCCCGAAAAAACCAGCATATATCAACAATCGGAAGAATTTAATTTCATCAACCGGTCGGGGGAAAAAACTAGAATATTGCCCATTTTTTCCGCGATCATTTGACAAAAGTTTTGGGAGGGTTTTTTTTTTTAAAGATTCTTTGATAATATTCACATTTTTCTGCAATCTTTTCACGAAATTCGCTTTTGTTTCAAAATTAGCGTTTTTTCCATGGTCCTTTGATAAAATAAGTGGGTTTTTTTTTTTTTTTTTCGTGATCATTTGACAAAATTTGTGGGGTTTTTTGCAATCCTTTGACGAAATTCGCGTTTTTTTTTTTTTTTTTTTTTTTTTTTTCTTGATTCTTTGGCAAAATTGGCAATGTTTTCTACGAGCGATTGACGAAATTGATTTTTTCAGGGACCATTTGTCGAAATTGGCAATATTTTAGTATGTCTGAATTTTCATAACCTAATGCCTGAAATTTTTGGAAGATTCAGATAGCCCCTTATAATCATCCCTGTAAATAGCCTATGATAAGATTTTTTTAAAGATAATTTTTCTTGTGTGTTCTTCAAAAACAAGTGTTTGAATTGTATTTTGATTTTTATAGTGCAAAATAATAATCGCACATTCTCAATTTTTTATATGTATTCTTGTAAGACAGAATGAAAATAAGAAATATTGTTTTCCTAATATTTTCCACTGCCGCGATTGCTTAGTTTTAAACTGTATCTTGCCCAACTTTACATTTTGAACTGTACATAGTTTAAAATGTATATTACACTTAATGTATACCCAATTAATAGAATTTTGTGATTAAACTAAATGTACATGTTTGACATATTTAGTCTGTTTTGTTGTGCATGTGTATACATTAAACAAATTATTTTACACTTTGAATTCCTAAGTTTATTCCCATATAAACGTTATTGCTTTTATGCAATTTTTCACAATGTGGCGACTGAATTTTTTGGGTTTAGGAACCACTGGCTCCTTAAAAATTTTGGGAATCTGCACCTATAGTAAGCACATTGTTAAAATAAATCAAAAATTATATGGTTTGCAAAATTTACATGGTGACAGGTATGTATTTAACATAAAGACATTAAAAATGGTAACCTTCAAGTAAATGGTATATAATTTTCTTTGTTATATACATGCCTTTTTTTTTAATAACATTTCAAAGTAACTAAAAGTTGTTTTTAACCTTTTAAGGTCATGGGGTGATTCTGTTCCAAAATTTTAAGCCATTCGGTTCTGAAAATTAAAAAAATTGGTCATCTGTCTGAAAATTCGGACATAAAAACATTGCATTTTTTGACATGGTCACTGCAAAAAATCAATTTATCCCCAAAAAATGCAAATTTTGTCAAAAGGGTTTTGTCGCAGAAAAGCATGAATTTCGTCAAATTTTGTTAAAGAATCACGATTTAGTCAAAAAAATTACGGAAAAAATGCAAGTTTCTCCAAAATTGCAGAAAAAAAATTCGTCAAAAAATCATGGGGTAAAAATTCAAATTTCGTCAAAAGATCGCGAAAAAACGCGAATTTTGTTAAATAATCACAGAAAAAATGCACGGTTAGTCAGGTGGGTAACTCCCCCCTTCTCTGCTGTAACCTTACAGAAAAAAAAAATCTACTCAGAATCACCCCTGTTTTAAGGTATCAAATTTTTTTTTTTTTCTTAGTAGACAAGTGGTGTAATTTGAATGAGCATATTAAGAGGTACAGTCGTGGGGGGGGGAATAAACACCCCTTACTAAGTTACTAAATCTGCAAAAAAAAATCATAGAAGAAAGTTACTGGTGCCACACGTTTGGTAATAAGATCTACTTTTAAATGATGTATATAAAATTTGCTTAGGGGGCAATTTACATATTAACCCATTTATGCCTAGCATCCCATTTTTGGGACGTTTCAAATTTTAATGCATTTGTATAATTTTCTTCTTCTTTATAACATGAAAATTGCATGAAATCATTATTTATAAATGTCTTTATCTATAACCGAGAGATGACAGCACAAGGTGGATATTTATTTGCTTAAATTAAGGCTTTTTTCGGTGTTTACGGATTTTTAATTTTTCAAGAGGGCGAAATGTAAAAAGTTTGTTTTTTTTCTATCATGGACCCAAAATCGCAAGTTATAATCTTAGCTTATGGACTTTTTTGAAATACGTATTTTTTTAAATTGCAAAATTAAATGTTCGAGCCTACTTTTTATGCATTTTTGTAATGTACAAAATATAGGGTTCTAGGCACAAATGGGCACATATTTTTGTTAGAAATTTAGGAGACAGTTATTTATGCAATCTCCTTTCGAAGATATTTATGAAATAAATTATTAAGTCTGCAATACGATTAATTTTTATTTTATTATTAATAATAGTTATAACGTTATTAGTCTCTGCAAAGAAATATTTTTTTTGCAGTTCATTAAAATACTAATTATAGTACATAATATACAATTTAAAAACATTTTAAATATAAATATAGGCAAAATATATAATTATGCATATTATTCTACTAGAAATACTCATATTTAATTCTTTTGCATTTTATCAAATAAATACAAAAAAATTCAAGCTTAATTTTTTTTAGTATTTTTCCAGTTCATTTTGCAACATTTTAAAGTGATTTTACCAAAAAATTTGAGAAAACAAAAATTCAGGCACAAATGGGTTAAAACGAACCATAACTTTGTTTTCAATAGTAGTACACAATTCTGACCGCATAAATGAACTCTACACTCTACAATAGCCTAAAAACAAATATTTATGCAATTCGTACTAGGGATGCACCGAATATTCGGTATCTATTCCATATTTGGCCATGTTACCGAATATTCGGTGTGGTGTTATGTGTCACTTAAGAAAATTAACCATTAATGAGGATTTTTATAGGAACTAGTGATGTACAAATGTAAGTTTCTGAACATTATCTAGTAAATAATCTGTTTCTTGCTTTTTCACAAAAAAGGGTGTTTTTAAACAAAATAGAAAATCTTTCAGGTTTGATAATAGACATCAAGACAGACAACTTTTGTATGGGTAACCATAAGCACAATCCACTTATTCAGTCATATATACAGCGTATCTTATCTCATTCGAAAGCAAACTTGGATTTTCGTTTGTTACTTTAACTATAATAAAGATATCATAACTATGTTTTAAACAGACTTGCTTTGATTTATGTGAAATAGGATGTTATGATAAGCACTCGAAATAGTCACAATTCATATTTAAAGAATTATGAGTTAGACATTCCTGTATTGAGAATGCAGTTGACAGTATATACTGTGTCAATGGCCAAAATTCAGTAAGTTTAATTGATATCATCACATTTAATACAAGCAAAATTAATATAAATCTTGCTAAAATATTTTCATTACTGATAAGTTGTGAACGAAAATTTAGTTTTGGTTTGTAGTTACACACTCGGTGTTTTTGATTGAATGTATTGTAATTTTAATGGAATAAATGGATTGAGAGGCTGTTTCTTGTTCAAAAAATGTTTGACTTGACCATAATATCTCTGATGAAAGATTGTTGCACTGATCAAGGCTGCATTTAAAAATCTTCCTTGCTTAAATCAAAGCTAGTAGAAAAGTTATTCTTGCTGAGTTGCCACCATTTGAAATTCGAATAGTTTGTATTATTTATTCATTTTTACTTTAGTCTCTGGACAATTAAATAGTATATGACTCTGTAATGTTTTTCTTCTAATTTTTTCTTGATTTTCACTTGTTTTAGAATTTAAGAATTTTATTGATTTGTTTTAATTCACAGAAGCCATGAAATTAAATTATTAAAGTTTTATAACTACCCTCTTCTTAAATAACTCAAAGCAGAATTTTTTCAGTATAAGGTTTACTTGTAAAAAGCTCTTGTTTATCAAAATGCAAGTTTCTGTATTAAACATTACGTAAAATTGTTTTAAAATTTGACATTTTAATGCCTTTAAACTTTGAAATTTGATTAGCCGAATATTTGTTATTTGGTCTAATAGTTACTATTTGGTTGGCCGAGTATTTGGTATTCGGCCTAACATTTACTATTTGGTTCCCCTATAAGCCGAATATTCGGTATTCGGCCAAAATCACTATTCGGTGCATCCCTAATTCTTACGATAAGTTTCAGAGAAATTATTTTAAAACAAGCTTATTTTAGGGGCTGTACCAAAATTGAAGTTCTGTACTCTATTGTTAACTGAGAGAGCCAGCCCCCTTTCTTGATCAGGGCATTTTAAGCGGCTCTCAATCAGTCATTGAAGACTGCTAGGTTACAGGATAGCATAAGAAATTTCAAAATATCTTGTCACTTCTATCATACAGCCCCTTAAACCATCATTTTGCCATTTTTTTTTAAGCATAATTTGAAAGCTACTTGGAAGAAAAATGTGAAATTTTGGATTTCCATAAACCAGGAATTAATTTAAATCCATCAAAAAAATTGTGGGTTGCAATTCGTAATTTTTTTGAATATTAATTTCATAATTCATATCATAAAATTATAAAAAATTGCAAATTCAACGTATTTATGTGTGTGTATAGTATTATTGCTACACAAAAAATTAACTCATTAGGAGTATAATTTCAGGAGATATTAATGAAAATGTAATTTAACATTAGAAGCACTAAATTTTGAATGTTTATAATTCAAAAACTTATCATTCAAATGACTTGAAATTTGGTATCTAGGCATAGTTTGAACCAAAGATTTGAAATATCTTGTTAAAATTAGGTATTGCCATTGAAAAAAATTAAGTTTGGGTTCATTTTAATATGTAGATGGCCCCTAAGCAAATTTTATATGCATTTAAAAGTAGACTATTTCCAATCGTTCGGTACCAGTAACTTTCTTCTACAATAATTTGTTGAATTAGTAGGGGACGGGTAGTAGTATCTTACAAATTTAAAAAGGCAGTTAGTAGAGGACGAGTAGTAGTATTTTACATACAAATTTAAAAAGGCAGTTAATGCCATGCTGCTTTAAATCAAATTAACAAATATTGCTTCTAAATATTATTAAAAACATAAGCTTATCTCTAAACCCTTAATATTTTTAGTACAGTTCGTCCAAATATTTGGTTTAGTTCAGTCACAAAGTCTTAGTTTTGGCAAAAATACTGTGAAGTATTTGGCCACATGCGAGCCGGGACTATCTCTATGCCTAAAATCTTGTTTTTTCCTGCAGGAATTTTCAACATCATTCATCGATTTCAGCTGTTTTGGCTTAAATGAGAGCCTATTCATTTATTGCTATGGACGTCACTGTTTTTAACAACTTCAATACATATGACTAAGTTTTGAAAACTCTTTCCAAGTGCTCAACTCCTTTGGGACGAGTGTCTTTTTTACTGAATTTAATCTTTACTCACTGGATTTTTAAAACAAGAATTTTTGCCTAATTGAATCGGGAAAATGCTCAGATTAAATAAGACAAAATTTACAATACAATTTTACTGGCGAGAATAATTACCGATTCTAAGTGACTTATGCGGCACGAATACCGGTCGCTCGTCCCCAAGGGGTTAAAATCTGCAGACTTTAATAGTGACAGAAAATTTTTAATTTAAGTACCACAGAAATGTTTTGAAAGCGCTTTAACCCTATGTATTTGTAAACAAAGCTAGTCATGCCTGTAGAAAGTAAAACATGGACTGCAACCTCTATCTGTTGATAAAAAATGATACTTTACTCTATCTGCAAACCAGAATGATCGTTCGATTTGAGTTTTTATAACATACTACTCAGAAGCAAAGATTTAAATGAACTAGATAGTGCCCGTCAAGATTTGACGGTAAATAACTTGAATGTTTCATTAGGAAATTTCCTGAATTTTTAATTAGTTGCTTTTAAATTACTGAATGGCGAATTTCTATATTACATAAGATTCCTATTTCTTTACGCCAATAGATGGTGCTGTCAGTCTAGCCTACTCAATGAAGGGAAAGAATTTTAAGTTTATAATTTACAACCAATTATGCTTGCTTTTTATCAGAAATTACCTAAAAATACCGGATAGAGAATTTATATTTACTTACTACAGCCTCATTTTTTATTTTTATTTATCTCATCCTCTAAAAACCTAAATTTGAAACTTGGTGCAGCTAACGATTTATAATATATTTTTTATTACTTTAATTTTATTTTATATTTTTTAAATATTAAACCTGGATATCAAAGTAATTTCTATATTCTTGATAATGGTCAGAAAATACAACGAAAATTGTAGATCTGCTCGATTTATTTAATTTATAATTACATGCAAAATATTTTAGCTTAAATATTTTAAATATAAAATCATTATTTTTCAAAATATTGAGTGTTAAATTTTATTTAATTATAAAGCATTCACACAATACTAAAAAATAAGATAAAAATCCTATAACTTCTCTTCCTAAAAAAATGTCATTATTGAAATGAATTATCGACAAAAATATTACACATTTTGCCAGGCGTGGATTCGACCCTGCGTCCTCTACAAAAATTCTGAGCTTTAAACTGCTATGTAAACCCGCTACGCCATCAGGAACTTGTTTCTTTTCCTTCTAAATTGAAGAGGTCCGAAAAATAGTTGACGCATGCGCAGTCATCTTGAATTTGAGTTCTGATCTAACAGAAATAGTTTCGCGTTTTAATATTTATGATACCTTATTTTTTTCAAAGAAGTAGCTACAACTTAACAGGCTAGTTTCCCAATCTTCCTGTGTCACTATTGGCAATTCATAAGACTTTTAGCCCTAAATCACTGTGTTTATCTTTTGTATGTAATATCACCAAAACAATATGACACCCTCGATTGAAACCTATCTAGCTTTTAATATCGACGCAATAAATTTTTAAATTGTTAATAATGCTGAAAGAGCCAAATAATATTAATTTTGTGAAAGAAAGAAAAGTTTGTTTACAGTTAGATCGAACAGCAGACGATCTTAAGACAACGTCTACCTGCGTGTGATAGTTCAACTGAACAAGGATCTTTGCGCATGTGCAGCGCGTCACTCCTAAGACAGGCTTGTACTTATATACTGTGCATGCACAACAGTAGAATTTTAATTTAAAATTACGGCTACTTAACAAAATATTTGATCAAACGAATGTACGCTAACAAATCTGTGGCCAAATATCTTTCATTTAAAAAAAGATTGGTTTAATTTGATGCAGTAGTTTCTTCACACGGACTGTCGAAAAAAACGCGTAGCGTTTTAAATATATAGATGTCTAAGCCGCACGATCGTGCGGGTTGGGTCTTAAAGGGTTAAGGGAGGTGCATAATAAAAGTACCGAATATAATAGCTGGGATCATTTACAAGTCATTATAAAAGATAAAAAAAACTTTGAACACCTTCCATATAATCTGTTCTGTGTTATTGATGAATTGCATCTTATTTCTTATAAAAATTAGTTTTGGTCAGATCAGAGGCACAGAAAGCCAACTTGGAGATAGTTTCCAAACAGGGGCACATATATGTGTGTTAGTTAGAAATGTTTCCTTGTATGTATAATTAATCAATTATGTATATATTACTTTAAATTTATTTTTAATACTGTTTCGTTTTCGGTCAAAACTAAGAAGATAACTTCGGTCAAACACTAATTTTTAGATACTTAAGTGTTAATATTAATCTTGTTTAGAGTTGATTAAATGTATTTTTATATGAAAATATTTGAATTTGGAGACTTTTTAACACTAAAAAAGGTAATAAAATTTTTTGTATTGTTAAATATATTATCAAAAAAGTAAGATGAATGCATACGTTATAACTTTGAAAGAGAATTTGACAGTTGAAAAATATTTAATATGCCAATTATAAGGATATCAAATATCACAATTTGTGTACAATTTATCCAAAAATTGTCAAATTATAGAAGTATGGAATGCTTCTGAAAACTTTTTGAATCTGTTTTCATCAAAATTAGCTGAAACATAAAGTCACATAAATTGTAAAACAACTTTTGTGAACATCAGATTTACATTTCGGTAGATTTTCACTTTTCTTAAAGTTACATTTTAATTTCCAACCCCTCTTTTTCCCATGCTTACTAAATTCAAAATCTTTAAATTTTCTGCCTTAGTATTCTGTACAACAATCATTCAGTTGTCAGAAGAAATTTGTTTTCCAAATTTTGTTCCATTCTTAGCAAGTAGCAATGCAGTTAAAGATCTTTTTTTTCCTTCCTCCTACCCCATTTGTTTCTTTGTAAGAACAATAATCTAGTTCTTCCAGTGGATTTTATTTTATGAGGATGAATCCTTAATTTTCAGAACTGCCTACAACAGCTATGAATTTCTTGGAATCTTATATTTAGCTTTAAAAGGTTTTTCATTTTTTTTCATCCCATTAAAATTAGAATTTTTCTAAAATTCAAAAAACCGTATATGTAGAAAGTAACCTTCATGCCAATAAAATGGATCTTTACAACAGAAATCATTTTTAGCATGTGGTTACTGGTTAAGAACCAAGAATTGTTACACTTTACAAAATGAAATAAAAAATAATTATAAAAACAGTAGCAATAAAGTTTAATCGCTAATTTGATTTATAACTACAAAAAAGTTAATAGATTTCAATATGCGATCCCTTGGTGACTTTTAGTACGTCTAAGCGGTACTTGATTTCATTCCATGTATTTGACAGCATATGAGTAATCATAGAATGAATAGTAGTTGTGATTTGCCACTTGAGTTCCTCTGAATCAGTACAAGTAGTCTTATGACCAGGCGTTTTTTAATCTAGGTGCCAGTCGGCAGTCTCTCACCACTAAATTTTATTAGTTTTCTTTGCCTAAATTTTATTAGCATTCTTAGAGAAAATTAGATGAAAAATAATGAATAAAATTTAATGGTGCAAGACTGCTCATTGGTGCGTAGATTTTTACATCCCCGTATAGACGGTATCTTTGGCGACCACACATGAAAAAATTCAATCGGGTTATAAATCTGCCGATCAAGGAGGCCACGAAGGTCTGTGCCCAATCCATCTGGGAAATTTTGGTTGGAGCAATTGTGCGCAGATGTTATCCAATGCAGAGGTATGCCTGTTTAAAAATCACATTACAGGAACTTTGGATCAGGAGTGTAGCGAAGATTTTCAACTTATCTAAGGAAATGTCACCATTTATGGTATGCAAAATAAAGTGCCAATAACTTTAGTTTTAGATAGTGCTCCCCAGACATTAACTTTTGCAGAATCATGTTCCAGTTCAACAGAAACGATATGTTTCACTGCCCAATATCTGACAGTTGTGGCGATTCACAACACTTGATACATGAAAACTTCATTCATCACTAAAGATACTATTAATGAACTTTTCATTGCCATCTGTTCGATGGAGCATATCCACAGCAAAATTGTATCGCAGTGTGCGATCGTTTTGTATGGAGTTTTTACAGTGTTTGAATTTTGTAAGCATGAAACTTCAATCTCTTGTGCAAGATATCATGAACTGTCAATTTCGGAGGTTGCAATTCTCTGCTTGCTTTACGAACAGATTTCCTGGGACTTTGGCAGAAACTTTCATGGACTAGATCAACCGTCACATTGCTTATGCTAGGCCTACAAGCTCTACGATGATGCTCCACACTGGCCATGGCCAGTTTCTTTTAAATTGTTCCATCCATCTCTTAATGGAATTTGTTGATTGGGGGTTGACATCCATGCTCTAAACGATAACGTCTTTTCATTGTAATCACATATTTAAATTCTGAGAGCCTAGCCATAATATGCACATTGCCTTCTACTGTACAGTCAATGTTACAAATGTTTTCTTCCATATCTTCTGCCAAAGACTTTGTGGCCCATCTAGTGCCATCTGTGAGATATTGTTAGTATAAAGTTATGCAGAACAAAAATTTAGACATTTTCTTAGTAAGACTTAATTCAAATACATTGTTGCTATTTATCGTTTAATTTTGTAAAGTGTCTAACAATTCTTGGACACCAACCCTGTATTTTAATATTGTGTAGTGACAGAAAAACTAAAGTTAATTTTAAGTTAACAAAGCAGTTTAAAATATGAGATTAAATAAGTTAACTTGCTAATATATTATGTTACTGCTCTATAAATTTAGTTTAATTTTTAAACTAAAGTTATTAAAATTAAGTAAATATTTACTGTTAATAGAATGTTTATGGCTGAATAATTTCTATCTTCACTATTCAAATACAGTTTTGAATTCCAGGAGTGGGATTCCCTCCCGGAGCAATGAGATTTTTCAGAAGATTTTATGGTTTTATGCTTTCAATGGTCAAGAAGGGCAATTTCTCCCCTTCCCCCTGGAGCCCCATAAATCCTTCCCAGAAAAGTGTCTGAATTCAACAATGTTCAAATAGATACTGTATTTTTTTATTTTATTTTTTAATGTATTTAATTATTTGTTTTGGCTAATATCTTACTTTTCTTTTAGGTTTTAATGTTGAAACAGTGGAGTACAAGAACATAAGTTTTACTGTATGGGATGTTGGTGGTCAAGACAAAATAAGACCTCTATGGCGACATTATTTCCAAAATACTCAAGGTAATGACAAAAAGTATTAGATTTTATAAATTTTATTAACTTGCTGTACAGACATATTTTAAAAATTGTAAGCAGGGCTTGAATTTCAGGGCGGGATTCGCGCCCAAAATTTTAAAATCTCGCCCAAAATAATATCGTGGGCGGGAGACTCCCGTCCAAAAAATTTCACCATTTTCCTGAAAATTTTGCATTTTGAAATTGCGATTAACTCCCGTGAACGCCTTGCAAATTTCCCGATATTTTCGCGTGACTAAATGACACATTTTACGTTTTTATTGGGGGGTTTATTTTACCGGGAAAGATCGGTGAAACTCGCGAATTTTCGATGCGACCGATAGACAAATTTCATTATTTTTTTTCTCGAAATCAGTTGACAAGTGTCCGCGACTGATTGGCGAATTCGGGGGGTGATTCTGTTACAAATTTTCCAAAAATTTAAGGCATTAGGTTCCGAAAACTGTGAAAAATCGGTCATGAGTTGAACAGAAAAATATCGCGAATTTCGAAATGATCGCCAAAAAAATCAATTTTGTCAATCGTTCGAGGAAAAAATCACCAATTTCGTCGCAAAGGATTGTGAATAAAACACAAATTTTGTCAAAGGATCGCGAAAAAATGTGAATTTTGTCAGATTGAGGGGAAAAAACTTGAAATTCATCAAAGGATCGCAAAATACATCAAAGGATAGCAAAAAAATAATAAATTTCAGCAAAGGAAAGTGGAAAAAAGAGAATTTGGCAAAGGATCGCGAAAAAACTAATTTCGTCAAAGGAGCGTGGGAAAAAGCTAATTTCGTCAAAGGATCGCGGAATAAACACGAATTTAGTGTTTAGTCAAACGGCCGCTGAGAAAAACCGCGAATTTCATCAAAGAATCGCAAAAAAAAGACTAATTTTGTCAAAGGATCGCGAAAAAACACTCAATTCGTCAAAAGATTGCGGGAAAATGCGAATTTCGACAAAGTATCGCGAAAAAAGACCTGTGAATTTCGTCATCACGCAAAAAACTCTAATTTCGTCAAAAGATAGCGAAAAAAGTCATTGTTTGTTTGTTCAAAAAAAAAAAAAAAAAAAACTGTCACCAATCCAAAAATTCGGTCAAAAAAAATTAATTTTGTCAATTGTTTGCAGGAAAATCACGAATTTGGTCAAAGGATCGTGGGAAAAACACAAATTTCGTCAAAGAATAGCAGAAAAACGCAAATTTTTGTCATAAAATCGCGAAAACCCTGCTAATATTTGTCTAAATATCGCGAAACCCCCCGCTATTTTGTCTAAATATCACAAAAAAACCCACATTTTGTCAAAAAATCACGAAAAACCACACATTGTCAAAAAATCACGAAAAAATCACACATTGTCAAAAAACCACACATTTTGTCAAAAAATCACAAAAAAACCACACATTTTGTCAAAAAATCACGAAAAAAACACATTTTGACAAAAAAACCACACATTTTGTCAAAAAATCACAAAAAACCACACATTTTGTCAAAAAACCACACATTTTGTCAAAAAATCACAAAAAACCACACATTTTGTCAAAAAATCACAAAAAACCACACATTTTGTCAAAAAATCACAAAAAAACCACACATTTTGTCAAAAAATCACAAAAAAAACCACACATTTTGTCAAAAAATCACAAAAAACCACACATTTTGTCAAAAAATCACAAAAAAACCACACATTTTGTCAAAAAATCACAAAAAAACCACACATTTTGTCAAAAAATCACCAAAAAAACCACACATTTTGTCAAAAAATCACAAAAAAACCACACATTTTGTCAAAAAATCACAAAAAAACACATTTTGTCAAAAAATCACAAAAAAACACATTTTGTCAAAAAATCACAAAACCACACATTTTGTCAAAAAATCACAAAAAAACACACATTTTGTCAAAAAATCACAAAAAAACCACACATTTTGTCAAAAAATCACAAAAAACCACACATTTTGTCAAAAAATCACAAAAAAACCACACATTTTGTCAAAAAATCACAAAAAAACCACACATTTTGTCAAAAAATCACAAAAAAACCACACATTTTGTCAAAAAATCACAAAAAACCACACATTTTGTCAAAAAATCACAAAAAAACCACACATTTTGTCAAAAAATCACAAAAAAAACACATTTTGTCAAAGAATCACAAAAAACCACACATTTTCTCAAAGAATCACAAAAAAACCACACATTTTGTCAAAGAATCACAAAAAACCACACATTTTCTCAAAGAATCACAAAAAAAACCACACATTTTGTCAAAGAATCACAAAAAAAACCACACATTTTGTCAAAGAATCACAAAAAAACCACACATTTTGTCAAAGAATCACAAAAAAACCACACATTTTGTCAAAAAATCACAAAAAAAACACATTTTGTCAAAGAATCACAAAAAACCACACATTTTCTCAAAGAATCACAAAAAAACCACACATTTTGTCAAAGAATCACAAAAAACCACACATTTTCTCAAAGAATCACAAAAAAAACCACACATTTTGTCAAAGAATCACAAAAAAAACCACACATTTTGTCAAAGAATCACAAAAAAACCACACATTTTGTCAAAGAATCACAAAAAAAACCACACATTTTGTCAAAGAATCACAAAAAAACCACACATTTTGTCAAAGAATCACAAAAAAAACCACACATTTTGTCAAAGAATCACAAAAAAAACCACACATTTTGTCAAAGAATCACAAAAAAAACCACACATTTTGTCAAAGAATCACAAAAAAAACCACACATTTTCTCAAAGAATCACAAAAAAACCACATTTTGTCAAAAAACCACAAAATTTTGTCAAAAAATCACAAAAAACCACACATTTTGTCAAAAAATCACAAAAAACCACACATTTTGTCAAAAAATCCAAAAAAACCACATTTTGTCAAAAAATCACAGAAAACCACACATTTTGTCAAAATCACGATAAAAACAAATCACGAGTTTCAATATTATGTGCTTGAGTTAGGAGTTCAGCTGCACTACAAAAAACAAGTCAAAAGCCATTTTTTATTTTAAAAAAAATAAAATAGTCTACATCGGTGCGAAATCAAAACAACTGTCTACAACAGAGAAAAAAAAAAGTAAGGAAGATGCACATCTTTCTCTTATCATGTAATTTTATTTACTTCTACATTAGTTTTTTTTTTTTTTTTTTTAATTTATTTAATGTGTATTTTCTATAATATACACATCAAATAAGTATATCAGAGTTCATATCTGTATGTCTAAGGTGTATATTAAAGAAAATACACACATCAAATAAGTATACCCCTATGCCTATCTTATAGCTTTTATAACCATTATATCAAAATCGCTCAAATTTCTTATCTTCACCAGCACAATGTTAAAATATTAATCAAAATATATTCTATCAATAATTTGACAGAAAATAGTTAAATGTACAAATTGATATAACACCTTTTTGTATTTTGAGAACATTCCAATTCAATATGTTTATAATTAGACAATCAGTAAATCAGCTTAATGACAACATTGTTTCTTATTATTTGAATGAACTTTTGTTTTTCTGGTAATCCTTATCCTTAATAATACCCTGAATAGTTTAATATTTTCATAGGTTATTTTTTGGTATTGACTAGTGATAAAATAATAAATAAGTGATGGGTTAGTGAATTTGTGAGTGGAAAGAAGTCATTAAATTTTTTTGTGTAATTAGATTTTAGAATAAAAATACAACTAAATTAAATTATTGAGAATTTAATTTCAGTTAAGTTTATTAAAAAGGCTAATATATGCAAAAATACATATTAAAAAGTTTCAAGTATTCGGATGCCGAAGCTTCGGTATTCGGCAAAATTGCTGCTTCGGTCAATCCCTACTCAGAATCACCCCTGCGGCCAATTTCACTGCTACAGAGTTTTTCTCCATATGCTTAATGAGCATTGATCATGCGCCATCTGAAGCAGAAGGCCGTCATTTTTCCACACCTCCCACAGCAGGAAAAAGAAGGTAATGTTACCTGTTCTCTTTCTGTCTGTGAAGAGCCGAGAATTTGCAGCTTTCGAGTTTTGTTTTCGGAACATTAGCTTTCAAGTTTTGTTTTTGAGAATGGTTTCTATGCGTGAAACTACATGAAGATCTGAGAGAAATGTATGAGAAATAAAAATAAAATCTTTTATTATTCTTAATGTAGTAAAAACTATATTAGATTTTTTTTTTTTTAATAATTAGATAATTAAGTTTTTTAGAAAACTCCTTTTAAAAATAATTATTATAAGGTTACTAAAAAGTAACCTCACGATAATTATCTTTTAAAAAAGCTTTTCTTTAACTGTTTGCATTTTCTTCTTTGTTTTGTACATTTAATGAAATAATTTAATCCCTGTAAATATTTCCTGTCATAACTTAGAAGCAGTGTTGAATTCAGGGGGTGGCCCAGGGGGCATCCCCTTCAAGATTTGAAATTTTGTGTTTTCAATGGTCAAAAAGTACAATTTCCCCCCCCCCTCCCCTCTGGAGCTACAGAAATCCTGGTAAATTTACTCTTCAGACATTTTGACTATTTAAACCCTTAGAATTTCTGAACTGCTGTGTAGAAGAGCTATTAAATCAAAGGTCAACTTTATCCTATGATCATCTCAAAATTAGGTAAATGAAGTTGATTGAGATGTTGTTCCCGAGTGAATTTTTCTAAGATTTTAAAAGGGAAAGGAAGTTTACATAAGGTTCTTTTTGAAATAGAATATTTTATTCCATTTATACTACTTTTTGGGTAGTTTCAGTGATGTATTTGTGGAGCAACAATAACTTTGATGTGCATATATTTAGCATGGAGAAATTTTTTTTCCCCTTAAAAAAGAGAGAGAGAAAATCTTAAGCAACCAAACCACCCAGAATATATGTTTTAAAAAAAATAATCACTGCACTTCACATAAATTCATCAGATCTTTTGATTTATACTTTTAGTACCTTCTATTCTCTTTTTTGATTCAATGAACCTATATAATTTTTGTTAGTTTATTTATTAAGTAACTTCTAAGTTACAAAAATAAAATAACAATCGTATGTACAATTATATTTCATTTTATTGTATAAAATATATTTAAATTACAAAAATTTGCTACCGTTGTATTGATGGAAAAAAATTTCCACCTTTTTTTTTCCATTTCCCGCTTTCATGCCTGATATATATAATGTAATATATGCATAATATACTTATGGCTAATAATAGGTAAATTTGGCTAATATGTTGGCTAATAGTCTTAATTTCTTAGCGCGGTACCTGAAAATTATACCTCCCATTCCCCATCTGAAACTAGTTTTGCAAATTTAATGTGTGTGCGTGAAAACGATATAGTCAATAAAATCAACCCAAAAAAACTACCTTTACTACACTACACAGTAACCCATTTTCATCAAAATCAGTTGCTTTGTCAATGCACTTAGCCTCATAATCTTATTTTCTATTATATGGTGCACGGCAAGAGGTTCGTTTGGGAAAAACTACCATTGTAGTGGAATTATTTAAGTCATACTCCAAAATGTTAAGGTAATTTTAGGTATATATAAGGCTATATATGCAAGTTCCAGTATTGGTTTCTTAAGTAACCCATTTCCAACCTGACCTGGACAACGTTAGGTGGACCTACTAATCTATATTTTTAAAAGGCCAGGCTGTTTTTTTTAATCATCAGCCCTGAGCTTTCTACTGAACCGATTTTGATAATTATTTTTTTAAATGAAAGCTTGTTCATGTGTAGATGTGCCCGTTCTAGCTATTTTTTATTTTCATTTTTATATTTAATTTTAAAAGCTTTTTATGATATTTCTTCAAAATGGTGGCGATCACGTTGCTTTTCTCTCTTTATAATATAAATTTATTTTTATTTATCACATTCCACCGATCAGAAGCATGATTTCATCAGTGAATGTGTCATCGTATTTAAAAGAAAAAATTTAATGGTTTTCATAAAATTTAACCATAATAAAATGATTACGTGTAATTATGTGCTAATCACGGAAGAACACTATCTATATATTTAAGACCAGGCTGTTTTTCTTAGTCATCCGCCCTGAGCTTTTTACGGATCCAATTTTGCTAATTATTTTATTTAATGAAAACTGTTAATTTGTAGATGTGCACACACTAGCTGTTTTTTAAAGTATTTCCATTTTTCGGTTTTAATTTTAAGTCAGACACGTGGACATTTTAAACGTATTTTTTTATTTGCAAGTTAAATTTCGGTAAAAATATTATGTATTTATTTCAATACATGCTAATTAAGCATAAAAATATGTGGGAAAAGTTTGTTCCGCTGAAAGTGACTATATGCCTTAGTGAAACCTTAGCTTGAAATGTATTTTTACCTTGACAAAAGTAAAGAGAGAGATTGATCTGATGATGTCAAAATGACGTAATTTTCACTGATTTTTAATTATAAAGATTATAATAATTGGAGACTTTATTGATAGCTTCATTTTGATTACATGTTCTCTTGCTTTAAAAAAATTTAATTATAGGTAAGATGTATTAATTTTTTAATGCAGAAATCAGTTAAGGTAAAGAATTTCAGGAAAATTAAGATTAATAAAAACTGGTTTTACAGTAAACAAAAAAGACTTGATGTAAGGTTTATATTCTATAGGAATAATTTTTGTAGGTTTATTATAAATTCATTTAACAGTTCCTTATTATCGGCAAAGTCCTGTTTCTTTCACTGTTGTCGTCAAAAAATAGTGTACTTTGAATGCCAGCCAAAACCCAATTATATTTTTAGAAATGTATGACGATGGTGACAACGAATGGCGCTTTCACTTTTATTGCTCTTCCATTACTTCTATATACTGTACAATTTCAATTTTTATATGATCAAACAGGAATAAAATGAACTTTCGAATGAAATTAATTTGAAAACTGACAACCAATTTAGCGACATTTTAAATTATTTTCAAGCATGAATTATTTTTCAAATCTATTTCAACCAACTTAAAAGTAACATAAGCTGAAATATATAAGTGCCATTGCTAGAAAGATTTATGGTACAGCTTGGAATTTCAATAATCTGATCTATAATTTCAGTATTTATTTATTCTACTACTTTGAGTTCATGAAAATTCTGCCAGTTTTTATTTGCAGATATATGTGTTTAAAACTAACTGAAGCTTCTAGAAATTATTTCTATGCTCGATTCAACCATCATAGCTGATATTTTTGAGTCAATTGGGAAAATGTTGACTGAAAGTTCATTTAAAAAGTAATTTTATATTGCAAATAATGGTGCTCCTGCCACGATTAGTTTTTATAAATTGAATTTTTTTCTAATTTCGTAATTGCTTCTAAGATCAGGTTAATAAATACACTTAAAAATATTATTTTGATTAAATTGTTAAATGCAGTGTGTTTAAACATCTTTTCATACTCATCTAAATGCATTTTTATCTATTTTCAGCAGTGCATTTTTGTATGACACTCTTATTATATTAATTTTTACAGAATAATAAAGTAACAAGTACTAAAATTGATATCTTAATATTTCTTTCAAAATTTTCTGGTGCCTGTTTCCACTTTTCTCATAAGTAGCTTTGAATTTTTTTGTAATGTGACCCACGGCTTTGCATAAAATATTTAATTTTGTCCCGTGTGATAAACGAGTTTCACATGTCTGTTTTACATGGAATGCTACTTGATTTGTAACATTTCTTAGGGAAATCTTTAATATTCTTAATTGTCTAGGTTTGATCTTCGTAGTAGACAGTAATGACAGAGAACGTATAGGAGAAGCTAGAGAAGAATTAATGAGAATGTTAGCTGAAGATGAGTTAAGAGATGCAGTGCTGCTGATTTTTGCTAACAAACAAGTATGTATTTTTATTTAAAATAATTGAAAATTGATTACAAACTTTGTCCTTAACTTTCTGTAAAAATTTATATGGATTTTTGTATAATGTAAAGTGTTATGTTGTGTATTTCTTAGCTCTTTTTACCTCTAATAATTTTCAAGTATTTAAGTATTGCGCGGCAGCGCAATACTTATTTATTTCCAGTGTCACTTCTCAATGTTAATTTAACATAGAAAAGCCTATGGAGATCATAACTTTTTCATTTTTTCTTCCCACCTTTTTGTCTCTGATGCCACTCATTTTTAATTCTATGCTAATTCTAATATTATAAATTCAAAGCATAAAAACATTTGCCAGGCGTCAGGATCAAAACGGATCATAAAATGCCTTTGCATATAGGTGGATTACAATCTAGAGAGTAACATGGGCTAATTTTTATTTACATTATTCAAATATTTTTCTTAATTCCAAATTTCGTTTTTTTCATTGAGAATCAACGGACATTTTCTAATAAAATTTAACATTTTTCCTTCATTGTTGTAAATAATTCAAAAGCCGTAATAATAATTTGCCTATTTTTAGTTGAATGATTTTCACGTGAAACATGAAATTAAAAAAACTGAAATAGTTTTTTTTTTTTGTTCAAGAATTAAAAAGAAGATGAATATGACGTCATAGTGAAAAAAAATGACATTTTCAAGCAGATTTTTTAAGTTCCGATTGTAATTTCTTGACCAAACTACAACAACCTGCATTACAAATTGTGATGCAATATCGCACAAATCAAAGCCTGATGATGATACGCCCCATTAATTTTGAAATGTGTTTGTCTGAATGCAGTAGTTATTAAAAAACTTGACATATTAAACAAAAACCTGACTTGCAGAACAAATTAAAAAAACAAAATTTATTTCCTGAATTGTTTAAGCCCGAGAAGGGTCAGATATTTAGATATTTCATTCAATTCGTTCTACATTTAATGTTAAATTTTTGTAACAAATAAGTTAAACCAATTGAACATTAAAAAATAAAAATGAAATTCATACAATATAATGCTTTAAACACCTATATACTTAGATTCCGTTCAAATGAAATCAAAATAAATCTTAGACTTTTTCCGTTTTTAAGTTGTAAATATTTGTACTGCAGATTTTGCATTATGTACAAGATTTATTTCGATTTCATTTGAACGGAATCTAAGTATATAGGTGTTTAAAGCATTATATTGTATGAATTTCATTCTTATTTTTTAATGTTCAATTGGTTTAACTTATTTGTTACAAAAATTTAACATTAAATGCAGAATGAATTGAATGAAATATCTTAATATCTGGCCCTTCTCGGGCTTAAACAATTTAGGAAATTTTGTTTTTTTAATTTGTTCTGCAAATTAGGTTTTTGTTTAATTCATTTATTTTTCCATGTAGAATGTATGGAATTTCTGTATGTAATTCTTAAAGCTAGTGTGCAGAATGCTGGCAATTTATAGCTCTGTAATCATTAATTTCTTTCTCACAATATCAGATGAAAGTTTTCTTTTGTGTCGGAGAAATGATTGGGTAACACTAATTACAAAGTTAGTGTAAAATCTGCGAGGGATTATTGAAAATTATAATTCTTATTAAAAGTTTACAGTGGTTGACATTTGAGTTAGTATTTTTATTTTTTAACTTTGTAAATTTACAGTTATTAACTATCAAATTTTTAGTTTTTGTAATTGTTTTCTCCAATCAAATTTTTAATAAGGAACAGGAAGGTCGTAAAGTGACTCTTTATATACACTGTAACCATTTAGTCAGAAAACTCACTGTAAAATCGCAAATGTAAGCCTCCTTTTTTTCAAAAGCAAAAACAGTTAGGTTTAGCCTAATGTCACACAAGCATTAATTTTGAAGCTTGTGGTTTGTGTCAAAAACTGTGCCTGTAATAGAGCGTCGCATGTGCTGTAGTTTCGACATTCCTGTCCATTCTTCCAAATAATGTTTTTACTGGCTCAGTCCAGCCTGAGCAAAAAAGACTGGAATTCTGCATTGGATCGAGTAATCCAATTTTATACCAGAGCCCTCCTGCAGTTCAGGGTTGATTTTATTTGCTTTGGGTTGGGATTTCGTTCTAGTGTGTTGGGTTTTGAGACTATTTTTCCATAATTGTATTAAAATATGAATTATTTTTCTTCCGTTTCTGATTCGCGTTGAACTGTCAGGTTCAATTCGGGTTTCTTGTTGAATTTTTTTTTTTTTTTTTTTTTTTGCTTCGTGTAGGCGCGTACAGGGTATCCTGACCTTATTTCTACAGAAATGTTGATTTTTCTTAACTAAGATTACCTTACAATTAACAGGCATGAAAGAGTTCCTCCTAAAGGAGGAATTCCACCTTTTTAAAAGCAAATTTGGACATTCTCTGGATTGACGCAAAAACATTAGAAGCATATGGGAATGGGGGGGGGAGAGGGTCTAAAAAGACATTTTGTCTACTCAAATCCTTAGTTTGTTTCTAAATTGCTGCTCTATCAAATCAAAGGCGAACTTCTATTATAAAGCATCTGAAAGTCATGTAAATTAAATTCTTTAACTAGGGAAAGGAATTTTCCATAATGTTCTTTGTGGAATAGAATATTTTATTCTATTTATAAAACACTTCTGGATAATATCGGTGATGCATTTTTGGAAATGTATTTCTGGAGTAAAGATCAATTTGGCCTGCATATATTTAGCATATATATATATATATATATATATATTTTTTTTTTTTTTTTTAAGTAAAGTCTTAAATAGTCAAATCATTCAAAATAATACATTTATTTTGAAAAATTAATCTCTGTACTTTCACATAAGTTCATCAGATACATTTGGATGGATTTATACTTTTAGCAAACTGTTTCCAAAGGTGCCTATTCAAGTCACTTTAGATTTATCTGAAACTCTCCCATAAATCTGCAATATTATAATATACCGGATGTCCCAAAAAGGACTGACTGATTTTAAAATTCAATAACTTCCAAATGGTGACAGATATTTAAAAAATTCTTGCAGGAGGGTTATGCATAAAGTCAAAAGTTTTTTTTAGTGATTTTCGATTTTAGTTCGAATTACAAACAATAGATGGCGCTGTAAGCAATAGTGGCTAAATACAGACTCGATTTTTGGTCCTTTCTGTTGTTCCATGCAGAAAAGAGAGATGGAAATGTATTATCTGGGCCACGAAGTACCAAAAATCGAGCCTGAATTTAGCCTCTATTGATCGCAGCGCCATTTATTGTTTGTAATTCGAATTAAAATCGAAAATCACTGTAAAAAAACTTTTGACTTTATGCATAACCCTCCTGCAAGAATTTTTTTAATATCTGTCACCGTTTGGAAGTTATTGAATTTTAAAATCAGTCAGTCCTTTTTGGGACACCCGGTAGGTCAAGCTGTTGTGGGTAATATAGTAAATAATCTGTTTGTGGTATTTGATATATTCTGTGTAACATAAATTCTTTTTCCTAGCATACAGTTTATTTGTATAAAATACCAAACAAAGTATGTTCAACAGCATGAGCATCTGACCGCCCCCCCCCCAAAAAAAAAATGATGCTGGCATGACTACTGAAGTGATTTTCATTTTTGATAAATGTGATCCATATGCTTAATACTTTGTGTTTTCTCTTCAGGATCTCCCTAATGCCATGAATGCTGCTGAAATAACAGATAAACTTGGCCTCCATTCCTTAAGAAACCGTAACTGGTATATCCAAGCTACATGCGCAACCAGTGGAGATGGTTTATATGAAGGCTTAGACTGGCTTTCAAACCAACTTAAAAATCAGAAGTAACAGTGGATTATTTCAAGAACAATTTCACATTGTGGACTTAAAGGACCTGAACATGGGAAGCCTTTTTTCCAAGGAAGATTTTGTAGGCAAGAAGTGAAGTGTTATGAGCCATTTACCCTTATTGATAAGCTTTCAACAATTTTCCAGTTAAAGGCTTATTGATTTGGGTTGCTTTCTTTGAAGTGTATTTCAAAACAAGAAGCTTTTTGGAAATGGCAATGTTTGTAAATAAATGAGGATTATTAAACTTTTTTTAGCTTCATGTTTAGGGCCCAACTGATCATCCATTTAACATTGTAACTATTGTCTTATATTACACTGTATTTGTTTAGCTTTTAAGATGATTTATTGCATAAACAAGTTTGCTCATTTTGTCTGTGCTTGGTGAATGTGACAGGTTAATGAATGAGCTGGTACTCGTTTCATCAGGATATAGATAGTTCACTTGATTAAAAAAAAAAAAAAATGTTTCTTGTAATTTTCCTTCCAATAAAATTATTAAATACATTATAAGTGCTTTGAATTTGCTTTGTTTTTATATACAAGTAGTAGGCTTTTAATTAAGTAGTAGCTTTCAGCCAACCTAAAATTTTCATATTACAAATTTACTAATGTAAAATTTTGTTTTATTAGTTGCATAGACTTAAACTAAAGTTTTCCTTGTCATACAATAATTGAGTTTTTTTTTTATTTCTTTTGACTAGTTCTACTGCCTAGTAAAGGGAATCTTGCAGATTTAGGTGAATTATAGATTAGCCATGATAAAAGGTATGAGACCAAAAGAGTTTTGTCCTTTCAGAGGAAAAAAAATAGCTAACTTTATACAAACTAAATTCTGCTCTTTTTTTCTCTTGTCATCTTCATCGAAGAGTGAATTGAATTGGTCTTGATGCTAGTCTTTTCTTCATCCCACTTTCATTAATTTTTAAAGCTATAATGTAGGTTTATCGCATATAAAGTACATAATGAATTTTTATCATATAAAAATTAAACATATACTTTTAATACAAAAAACTTTAATTTTTCCTGATTATTGATATGCTTTTAAGTGACTTACTTTGTGCTTTGTTAATGATTTATTTGAAATTTATAAAACAATATTTGTGTGAAATAGTACGTAATTAGCTTTCATGTACACATTTTTAAAAATGCCAAACTTTGTTATTAGCAATTTTAAAGAATTTTCAACTTAAATTTTTTTCTTATATGTATAAAAAGACACAATTAAGAAGGGTGGTATTTTAAAGAAAAAACCCTACATATTTCAAATGTTTCCTGAAATTTTTAAATCTGTGGAATATTGTAAAAATAACTCGTTTAAAAAATCCTTTAAAGTTCTCTAACATTTGATACTGAAATATAAATTTCATATTACTTCATTACTTATAGTACATTTAAATGCAAAACAGAAAGGAATATATTGTTAAAGTTTTGACTTCTTTTTAAGAGATACTAAAAAATTAGTTCTCTGATGAATTAATAGGTGGCTTGAGGAGAGGAGGATGAACATGAAGCATCAAAATCATCTTGCATCCAAAAGTTTATACTTATTGGTCTAGAAGTACAAATAACCTCTCATTTCTCCCCCCCCCCCCCCCCCCCCAACCCCTGGGAGCTTCCCAGGAGAAATTATCTGCATTCAAAACTGTATTAGATGATTATAAACCATAATTTAAGTTTAGTCAGTTAATAGTTCGTTACCAATCGCATGTTCTTTCTTCATCAGTCTTTTATACATACGAGTAGTAAATCCTTAACTGAATTGGTCATTGGAGGTTAAAATCTGAATATTTTAGTTAGCATACATTTAATTATATTTGAAAAACTAATCCGTTACCATTTTTTAATACTGAAAATATTATAACATGCCTATTAAAACATGGCAGAATTTGAAACTTGTCTTTTTACTGACGAAACCCTATTCGCCTCACTCTTCTGTCTGCCCGTTCTCAGAAACTGAAATTTTGCGTACTTATAGCTTCACATCAAACGACAAATCATAAAATTGTGTAAAGGTCGTAATTAACAGATGTTATTAATTAAAACTCCACAATTACAAGATCGGAAAGGGCATTCATAATTCAACAAAAGCATGGATATTTTATCAAATTATAAAAACGATCTTTTCGATGGATTAAAAACAGGTGCCATTTTAACGGCAGATAAGGACTGGCGATTTCTTTAAGGCACAATTACTTTTTTCTACGCATCCCAAACATTCGAAATTAGTACCACAAGACAAGCAAAGAAAATCAGCTTTCAGAAATTCTAAAAATTATCTTGATCGTACCATAAAAACTCAAATTGTTAAAAATCGAAAAAAATCTTTTATTTTCCTTCATTTGTGAAGGCGACAGATGTTTGATGACATTGAATTTTCGGCGGTAAACAAGATAATATAAAACAGGTCTTGTGGTCAGAAACGAACGCAGAACTTTTATACAGGACCAAAATTTTTTTAAATATTGATTTTTAAGCTACGATTTTTATGCCGTCTGATGTAAAATTTCATTCTCTTTAAGAATGTCTTTATTTTTTAATTTCGACAATTGGAAGCAAAGGTAATTAATTCCAGAATTGCATTTTTTGCACAGCAGGCCACGCGACAGGGAAAGAATAATACATATTTTTATACTAGGGTTTGATAATGGAAGTACAAAAATTTTTAACTATTGATTTTACAAATTTGGTTCTTTTGCATCTGAGTGTTATTTCATATGATGATTCATAAAATCTGAATGTAAAAAAATCTGACCACAACTTTCCAATTTATAAAAAAAAAACAGATTTTTAAACTTTTATGTAAAAGAGATGCTTTTCCGCACAATTGACGGAATTTGTTAAAATTAGTAAAACTAAATAACCAATCATTTTAAAGCATTGTTCAGAACGGTGTCACATTAAAAAATATATAGCATAAATTTTACTTATTCAATATAAAAATTTCATAAGCGTTGATACCATTTTTTTTTTCGAATAGTAATTTCAGCAAATATCTTAAATTCTTGCTTAAAACCATTTTTAAACTGTAGCGTTCTCTACCATTTTGCATGCGGTTTTTTGACAGCGTGACGAGATATTACTTATTCAATATGAAAAATTTCATAAGCGTTGATACTTTATACCACTATTTTAGAATAGTAATTTATCAAATATCTTAAATTGGTGTTTAAGACTCCCAACCTCCTTGAGTAATGTATCTATGGATAAGTTGTAGAAAGGAGTTTCGTTCAGATACTTTTAAAGAATAGTGCGCTCCCTGGTGGTGAAATGTAGAACTAACAGACCGCGATTTTATTTAAATTATGAAATCTAACAAGGCGATCTGTTTGAAACTTTAAGATAGTTCATAACAGATAATAAAAAATTTTAAATAATAGCACGAGAAATTTTGGTAGGGGGGAGGAGAAGCATTAAATGTATATTTTTTAAATCTTAGCATTTTTTACCGTTTTTTGCGTTTTTTTGACGAAGTCCTGAGATAAATGCTACTTGTTCAATAAAAAAAAAATTATAGGTGTTGATACCGGTATTTTAGAATAGTAATTTCAGCAAATATCTTAAATTGGTGTTTGACTAATGTATCTATGGATAACTTGTAGAAAGGAATTTCGTTCAGATACAATTTTGTTAAGAATAGTGCGTTCCTTGGTGGTGGAATGTCGAATTAAAAGACCACGATTTTATTTAAATTAGGAATTCTAACACGGTGATCTCTTAAACTTCAAGATAGTTTATAATATATAATAAGTTTTCAAAAGAATGGCGCAAGAAATTTCATGGGGGGGGGGGGGCATAATTTTTTTTTAACCTTAGTGTTTTTTACCTTTTTATGTGTGGTTTTTAAGGATTTAATAATTATAAATTATATCAATTTGGCTTTATTAATTAAAGAATAAAGTGTTTGAAAGGAATATTAAATGAAACCCTCTGCGCGATCTGTGATCACACTTACCCACTTGTTTCAATATCTAAAGCAAAAAAGTTGATATGCCTATTTGTCATCTTACTACTTCAGATTCATAAATTTCAATTCTTTACATCATTCATTTCAATTTTGTATAATTTAATTTTCAATTTGACAAAAAAAATCTGAATCTTGAAGCTTGTTTTTATTTCTGTAACAAAAAAATGATTAAAACTAATGTGATGGAAAATGAAAAGGATGTTTATTTACATGACAGATTCTTACACCTGTATATACAGCAACAGTCTATAAATACTTACATTTATTTTACTGTGCAGCTGACTTTTTTTTTCCCCTCAGTAGAAGATAAAATAAGCACCATCATATCAGTGTGTATAAATATTAACTCAAATCTTGGTTAAAAAGCAAGTGTAGTAATTGTTTCTAAAGAAGGAGACTGTTTTCTTCCATTCATTGCGATATTCTTGCAGCAAAAGCAGTTGCTAGAACAGAATTGCTTGAAAGTTCTTTTTTTGCAGGCAAAGATGAAAAAGAAATATACTCCATGCAAGCAATTTAGCATGCCAGCGACAGCATACAAGTAATATATTCCTGTTACTAACGGGATGAATTCAGTTATCCAAACAAGCCCCATGATAAGTACTAGTTTAATGCATAATCGAAACCTGCAATGAAAGAAAATATTTATTTTAATTATGAAGTCTCACCCAAAACAAATATAAATAAAAAAAATTTTTTAATATTAACCCCTTAATTGCCGTGCCCGCTACATTCACGTGCAAATTGCACTTGAAATGAAAACAGTGGCAAATAAGAGGTTAAGGGAGGAACAGAGGGTAGATTGTTAGAGGGCTGTAGAACACATTTGATGCCATGTCTTTCAAGTGTTCTTTTGCTAAAGAAAGTTTCCCAGTATGCTAAACAAAGGTATGAGCGGTGATTTACAGGACTTGATGCAACATTAGACTCTGTAGTTATATGATTAAGATCCGTAAAAAATTTGATAGTTTGAGTTTAAAGACTCAATTTCTTTTTTGTGTGTATAAAGAAGTGTTTCTCAATCTTTTTAATACAACATAGTTGAAAAGTGTTTGACTTTAATTGTCTATTCGAACACTAACTCTTGTAAATATACTCACTTGTATTGGCTTGTAATTTTTGTTATTGACGTTTACTATAGTTCAATTGCTGTTGAAAATATGTTTAGCAGTTGTACTTCGTTTACAGGAACAGTCAAAAGTTGTTTCATTGTGCTCAATGGGAAAAAATAGTTTCAAAAGCATTTTAATGTTGCACAATTTCAAACATAATGAAATTGCTATACATTTGTGAAATACGCAAGATCATGCATCCTGTAGAATGAGGTGCAAAGCATTTATTCCTTTACAAGTCCACACAAAAGAATTCGGTTACATAATGGTCTACGGGAGAAAACTATTTGCAGTCTGTTTTATGTTGCACTATTTCCACTATAATGAAATTGATACATATTACAAAGATTTACTACAGGATACTTGCTGTAGAATATGATGTGCATTTATCATCTGCTTACAAAGACACAAGATTTTGGATACGCGGGGATGCAAGTTGTAATTTTTTCTGACTAATAATGATAAAGTGACCAAAATGTTGTGAGCTTACGAAAGCTGGCTCAGTCATTTTGACTAAAAGTGTGCTTTTATCTTTTCAGATTTGTTGATATTTTCACTGAAAAGTTGCTTGTATACTTTAATCAAAGTAATCTTGAGCTCTATCAACGTTTGTATTGATGTCTGTATCTGGCCAACAAAAGAGAGAAACTTCAATAACAGTATCCCTTTTGGTTGTCAAATGATCAAGGTAGTCTGAAAAGCAGCTGAGAATGGAGTATTGCTCCCTGTCTCTTTTGCTGAGTGTGATAATTATGCTATGAAAACTGGGTATGAAATAGAGATGAGATATGCTCCCTTCATTTCCGAAACAGACAAGTCTGTGGGCTTAGGCTCAAAGTGAAAATTTTTATTCAATTGTTATCGATGATATTGATATAGACGGCTTGCACATGTTCAGAAGAATCTGTCATCGTCCAGTCCAAATATAAGGCGAATGTGTGCTCTCCATTTGACTTTATAGACTTATTAGCACTATAATAAAAATATATATATATATCTATAACAGAAAGACGTGCTTTTCACAACAAACGTGGAGTTCTGGCATTCTGTGTGGGCTGCAGGTGCAATAGTATCGGTCATTGCTAATAGCAATATGACGTCAATGCTAGCCGTTTATAAGCAGAAATATTTTGATTCTGAAGCCTTTTTAGTGTCTAAAAACTAAACTAAACCTGTGGCACTGCAATCAATTAATGATCCTGGTGTACAGTGTCCAGCCCCAGCCATGTTTTCTTAAATATAGTCCCTGAACTTCTATACAGCTTATGTCCCCGTCAGATGATAGGCCTAACACCAGAACCCTCGGTGTTTAGTTCCCCAGCAGGCTTAGTACTCATTTTATCAATCCTGATGAAATGAATGATTTAGTGAACCTTGCCCAATCCGCAGTCAAACTGTTTACCGGTAGTGAAATGCACCAACCACTATGCTACTAGGTTTCACTTTTTACAGTCATTATTAGTAAAATAAAGAAGCTGTGGGATATCAAATCCTCACTCTCTCTTTGAAATCTTTGCAAGAATTACTAGGAAACAGAACTCTGTCATAGTTTTACAAAATTGTAAAAGAATAAGAATTGTGATTTTTTTTTTCGGATTTCTGCCAGTGGTTGGGTGTAAATGAAAAAAACCAAAAATCTACTTTAATCAGATTTTCAGGGATATGGAAATCGCAAAACATTATTACGAGAGAGTATTTAGGATTAATACACTGTAAAAAAAAAAAAAACTGTAGATTTGCCAGAACAAACTCTATCACAGTGAATGTGCTGTATCTTTCTTTGGTTTCGTGACTATATTAACATGGAAAATACAGTAGTTTACTGTATTTTCCATGTTAATATAGTCAGGAAACCAAAGAAAGATACAGCACATTCACTGTGATCGAGTTTGTGTGCGAGATGAGCAGTACTTTGTACTGTAAAAATGTCTTTTTACAATGTACTTAGTTGTATCAAAGAAGATATTTTCAAATAGAAAATTAATCTTGAAACAATTTTTAAAATGTTACTAAAATTTTTCTACTGACTCGGAAAAAAAGGCAACTTATCTCTGCTATGCACTAGCAGTGATGGAACAGCTGCGCCAAATCGATAATGCTGCGCCAAAACGATCATTTTTCAACAAAATTGCGCCCAACTGCGCCAATTCAATAATAATTCTTGAGCCAAATCGATCATTTTCCACCCGAATTTCGCCAAAAGATTGCGAATTTGGTCAAAAGATCGCGAAAAACACGCGATGTTTCTCAAATGATCACGGAAAAAAAGTTAATTTTAACAAAAAGCCGCTAATTTCGTCAAAAAACGAACAAAACGCGGTCAAAAGATCCCGAAAAAAACGTGATTTCGTTAAAAGAACGCGAATAAAACGCAAATTTTGTCGAAAGATCGGGAAAAACACACAAATTTTGTCGAAAGATCGGAAAAAACACACAAATTTTGTCGAAAGATCGGGAAAAACACACAAATTTTGTCGAAAGATCGGGAAAAACACGCAAATTTCGCCAAAAACACGCGAATTTCGTGAAAGGATCGCGAGAAAAACGTGAATTTTGTCTAAAGATCGCTAATTTCGTCAAAAAAACAAACAAAACACGGTCAACAGATCGTGAAAAAATGCTAATTTAAAAAATAAAGAAAAAACCGCAAATTTCATCAAAAGGCCTCAAATTTTGACAAAAGATCGTGAAAAACACGAAATTTTCGTCAATGGATCGCGAAAAAAACGTGAATTTTGTCAAAAGAGCGCTAACTTCATCAAAACACGGTCAAAAGATCGCGAAAAAATGCTACTTTCGTTAAAAGGTCGCAAAAAACACGCCAATTTCGTCAAAAGATCGCGAAAAACAAGCGAATTTTGTCAAAGGATCGTGAGAAAAAACGTGAATTTTGTCAAACGATCGCCAATTTTGTCAAAAAACGAACAAAACGGGGTCAAAAGATCGTGAAAAAACGCTTTTTCGTTAAAATAACGCGGAAAAAATCCTGCAAATTTCATCAAAAGATCGCGAAAAACACGTGAATTTTGCCAAAGGATAGCTAACTTTGTCAAAAAGCGAACAAAACACTGTCAAAAGATCGTGAAAAAACGCTACTTTCGTTAAAATAACGCAAATTTCATCAAAAGGTCGCAAAAAACAAGCGAATTTTGTCAAAGGATCGCGAAAAAAACGTGAATTTTGTCAGAGGATCGCTAATTTCGTCAAAAAACGAACAAAACGGGGTCAAAAGATTGTGAAAAAATGAGACTTTCATTAAAAGATCGCAGGAAAAACCACAAATTTCCTCAAAAGGTCGCAAAAAACCGCAAATTTCATCAAGATTTCGAAAAACTCGCTGATTTCAACAAATGGTCCGAAAAAATGCGAATTTCATCAAAGGATTGCGAATTTTGTGAAAGAGTTGTGGGAAAAACGCGACTTTCGTCAAAGAATCTCAGAAAAAACGCGACTTTCGTCAAAGAATTGCAGAAAAAACGCGACTTTCGTCAACGAATACCAAAATGATGTTTTGATGCTCCAGAATGAGCCTTTTTGCTGCTCTAAAATAGTTATTTTCTGCTCCAAAATGGCTTTTTCTGCTCCAAAATGAAGTCCGTGTTGTTCCATCACTGCACTAGAGATAAGGCCCGAAACGCACTCAAGCTCGATTTTTATATTAGCCTTCAGGCTCAAAGGGGAAATTTTATTTATTCGCTAATTGAAAAAAAAAAAAACTTGCTACTTGAGGGAAACAAGAATGTATTTTAAATTTCTTAACCACTTCACCGAGGAAAGAGTGCTTTTATCCCGACTTACCTCGGGCGAACGGTGAAGGGGTTGAAATGTTTTTAAAAGCCTTTAAAAATCAGTTTGAAATATTGAAACAATTTTAAAACGTAATTAACTTTTTTTTTTTTACTGCATACTTTCAGTATCGGTTACAGAGTCTGATGACACAAACATTTTCGGCTTCTGATTTCAAATAGTCGCACTTGAGCTCAAAAAAATGAAAAATGACCCTGAACTAGTCTGTCATATCACTATGCACTCATATCAACCATTTTCAATACACTGTTGGATGTAGGTCTCACCAATCTTTTTTTCCAATGTTTCCTGTGTAGTGCTTTAGTCGTCATATTAACACTGGCCGCTTTTCTGATTTCATCACTCCGTCTTACTTGAGGTCGTCGTCTTAATCGTTTTAAATCTCTGGAATAACACTGTAGGATGTTTGTGCTATATGTTTTTTTGCTTGATAATTATGAAAATTACTGTTGCTAATAATGAACATGCATCCTTTCAAATTATTTTGCTTAAGGAAAGTATTTTTAAATAAAAATATCCATATGTCGTGTATTATTAGTCTCTTTTTGTAGCATTTTAATCACATTTTAGTCACTTTTCCTGGTCTTTTTGTCACTTTTGTGGAAGCATTATTACAATTGCATGCCTGAACAGTAGGGCTCGGCGATACATCGATAAAATCGATATAAATTATAAATCGCGATGACGATATCAAAAAATCCTATACAACGGTGCATCACGATTCTCGTAATCGTGATGTAAACCGCGATTATCGTAATCGTGATGTAAATTGCGATTATCATAATCGTGATGCAAACCGCGATTATCATACTTTTTCATTAAACTGCAATCGGCGCTTTTTCAACTTCGAGTACTCAAAATTCTACCATTCTAAACCGCAGGTTATTACGATGACCATGATACTAATGGAGTATTTTATCCCTGCCTAAACCATGATGATTCCTGCCTAAACCATGATGACATTAAATACCGAATAATCGGTTTCGATCATCATGATACGTCTCACCCTAAACCACTCCTCAAGATTCTCCCAGCTTCAACCGTGATATTAACCGAACCCTCAGTTTTCGATAAGCATGATACTATCATGGTATTACGCTGTGATTTCTCTCAGCGTAAACGGTTTTTCAAAAGGGGAAAAGGTGATAGTTTCGGTGTTCAGGTTCGGATGACGGGCGATAAATATGATACAGCTGGTTTTTCTCATGTAGTTGCCGACAGCAAATGATATTGTTTGTTTTGTTTTATCTTCAATCTGGTTCAGCGGTTTTGAATGAATATTTGTTCGTTGTTAATGAACAATATGTGAATCAGGGAGATAAATAAATGAAATATTACATTTTATTTGCAACAGTGGATTTAATTGGACAAATGAAATAATACTTCCATAGCAATATATATTAATGTTTATTCCAGGGGTTTTTTTTATGCAGATATTTTTACTTCTCTGAAGGTCGTTTTTTTTTTTTCTCCTGGTAGTTTCTTTTAAAAATTGACATATGTGAGTATTTGGTATTTACTGCCTCTGTCGTTTGTTTGTGGGGAGTGGGGGAGAATATTTAGATGTCAATATTTATTTAATGTCACTAGAATTCAAAATAACAAACAGGGCAGAAAAATTAAGCAGTTAAAGTTTGTGTACTGACAATTAGGGATGCAACCGATATCCGGCTGATTTTTCAATATCCGAAATACCGTCGGATATCCGAATCACAATCACCGGATATCCGGCACAGTGCAGCAAAGCGAATATATAAGGATAACAGAAATCGTTTGACCCCAAACAATGCCGAACAATTTTGTTTATAATGAAAAATATGAAAGTAAGTTCACTATTCATGACTAAAAGGTAATTCTCAAAAGTTTAAAGAATTACCAGCTTTCCTAACATCGATATTTGAACTCTTTATAATAAATTTAAGAATTTACGTTTACTTCGTTTAGAAAATTGTACCTTTACTTTCAGAGTGTAAAACAAAATTTGAAGTTTATTAAAGTATGACTTTAATTTTCTTTGTTTCTTTTAAGTTTAACAATTACACAGGCAACTAAACAAACAATTAAACAGGATTTTTAGAAGAAAGTATTGTAATAGAATTTTTTTCGATTTCTGGTTTTCGACGGATTTAGATGTCTTAGGGGTCAGATATCCCAAAACATGTTTATACAAAATGTCTGTCTGTCCGTATGTCGCCACCGTACCATCGAAAAGTGAATGAAGTTATGCATAGAATTGAACCATTTTTTCGTGAATGTTTTTGGCTATAGCCAGGCCCTTTAATATGGAAACATTCCACTAGAAGGGGGGGGGGGGGCGCACGGTAATCGCGATTTTTGTGCCATTTACATTATTGTACCATCGAAAGAAAAGTGTATGAAGTTATCCATATAATTGAACAAAATTTTTTGTATTTGTTTTTGGCTATGTCCAGCAGGTTCTCCTTAAATAAGAAATATTCCACTAGGATGGGGATATTTTCAATAATAGCGATTTTTGCCATCGTAATGAAGTTATGCATAGAATTGAACCCTTTTTTTTGCGAATGTGTTTGGCTATAGCCAGGCGGCCCTCCTTCAATATGGAAACATTCCACTGGAAGGGGGGGGGGGGGGGGGGGGTAATAGCGATTTTTGTGCCACTTACATTTTTGTACCATCGAAAAGTGTATGAAGTTATGTATAGAATTGAATTTTTCGGGGGTATGTTTTTGGCTATGGCCAGCAGGTCCTTCTTCAATTTGAAAATATTCTTCTGGAAGAAGGCGCTATAATACGGATTTTTGTATTATTTTTATTATTTTACCATTGAAAAGTGTATGAAGTTAAGTATAGAATTGAACCAATTTTGTGGTGTATATTTTTGACTATGGCCAGCAGTTCCTCCTTGAATTTGGAAATATTTTGCCAGAAGGTGGCACTGTAACAGAGATTTTGGTAAAATTTTCTCAATTTTTTTTTTTTTTTTTTTTTTTTTTTTTTTGTACTGTATATTGGCGGCTCATGAAGCGAAGGGAACTTCGCAGCATCCTGCTAAGCTGGCTATTCACAAACAGCTGATGTACAACAGAATAACGAAAAATTTTTTGATTTTAATAAATATGATCGAGATTAGCTTATTCTTATTCTGATTAATTGACTGAAGCAGAAATTTTAGACCAAAATCAAAGTTGGTATAATATTGAACTAATAATATTGAAGTATTAATATTTGGAACTACTACTTGAAATATTAAGATGTATGGGATAAAAGAAAGTTTTGTGATTGGCAAATCCAACTAGTTGTTTTTGTAACTTCATTATAAATATTTAAAATTAAAAGTAATTTTCTTTTTACTTTTAAATATAAAAATAATTTAACTTAAAATAAAACTAAACGTGACTTAGAGCAAAAACAATATTAAATAATTCAAACAGAAAAAGGGCATCAACTAAACCTATGTTTGGAGAAAATAACTCTTTAATCATGGGTATATTAGTAGGTATTTTATGTTTAAATTATAAAAAGAAAGTATGTAGTATTTCTTTGTGAAAATACTTTACAATTATACACATATTAATTGGTTAAAATTTGTTGTACAAATTATCAGCATTTCATTGTACAAATTAATTATTAGCAATTATCGATATAGGCAATCCTATATTCAAATCCAGTAGCAATTATCAGCATTTCATTGTACAAATAAACAGAATACTTTAATGTTTAAATTACATTTTTTATGCAATATTATTAATATACATTACAGGGCTTGAATTTTGAAGCGGGATGGCAGGATTTGTGCCCTATTTATTATGCCCTATTGTGAGGGGCGGCTCCTGTTTCCAAAAAATCATTTTCCGAAAATGTTTCTTTGTAAAACGACGAGCAAGTCTCAGCACCGACTGACAAATTTCGTGATATTTTCTACTATCGATGGACAGCTTTCACAGTTTCTTCTTACGACAGATTGACAAAATTCATAGTTGTTTTTCTGCATCTGACTGAAAAATTTTGCGCTTTTTCTCCACGACCGACTGACAAATTTCACAATTTTTTCTAGAGACCGATCGATGAATTTCATAATATTTTTTTTTTTCGAGATCAATTGATAAATATAGCAATTTTATTCTGTGACCGATTGGCAAATTTCCCTGTTTGTTCTTGCGACATACTGATGAAAGTAACGATTGTTTTTCTGCATCCGATTGAAAATTTTTGCGTTTTTTCTCTGTGACCGGCTGAGGAATTTCACGATATTTGCTCATGATAGATCGATTGACGAATTTTGTGATATTTTCCCGCTGCCGATTTCCCCTGCACTTCAGTTTTCTTCTTGCAACCGGTCGACAAATTTTTTTATTTATTTTCACCATGATTGACGAAATCGGCGATGTTTTTTTTTATGACCGATTTATGTATTTTGTGCTGTTTTTCCCCTATGCCCAAAATAGCAAATAACTAAAAGGGCAGTAATGGCCACCGGAGACGGAGCCCTACCAAATTGGCCAATAGTCAGCACTCAACAAAATGAGATTAAATTTGTGGTGCACATGAAGAAAAAAAATCCCTGCCGGCTCGGGCCTACAGGCGGAGGTAGATTTCGAAGTCAAATACTAAATTCACCAACAAAAATTAAATCAAGATTAGAGATAAACCCAGTTCCTTCACTAATAATGAGCTCTAGGGAACTAAACATTTGGAGAAAATTCTAATATACACGAATACACACTCGCATGTATATGGAATAGGTTTAAAAATGGCTAAAGCAAATTCAGATAACCTCAAAGTTTTAAAATATGTTAATATTTCCATAGTCGGGTTTTTATCATGTTTTAATACGTTTCTTCAAACTCACATGGCGTTACATATTCGCCTGCTGAGGTCCATTATATTTCTAATATGACGCAATATTTTGTTTTGTTTTTTTAATTCGTCAAACTATTTATTTCATTTTGAGTTTTCATGCTGAAATCTTGCACTTGAAAACTTATGACGTAATATTCAATTTGTTTTCAATTCGTCAAACTGTTTATTTAATTCAATTTTTCACGTGAAATTCTTGCAATAGAGAAGCAATTGTTGTGGTGAGAATTTTATTGCTTTTTTTTTTAATTGTTGGCAATCGCTATAACGAAAAATATTTATTTTTTCCTGCCATTGTTGTGTAAGAGCTGGTTTTATCAGAATCATGTTAAGACGGTATTCAAAATTTTGAACCCTTCCCATTTCCATTCCCTTGGGCCGATTTTGCCCCTTTTCAATCCCCGCCGAGATATTAGCCATCTCAAAGTTGTTGACGAGTTTGAAGACGATCCTTACATAATTGCAACTTTTATCGTGCGGACAAAATTTAGTACATACATACATACATATATATAAACTTTTTAGGTGGGGGTGGTTTTGGGTTCCTGGGGTCATATAATGAAAAGTTATGAAGGAATTTTTCAAAAGTCGCACCATGGTAACGACTGCAATAGGTAGTATTTCTTACGAAATCTACCTAAAAATTTGGTTGAACTTAAAAAAAAAACATGTTTAGAAATAACAAACTAGTTTATTCTTGCAATTCACAGATTAGGACATGACTTTTTGAAATCAACCTTTTATCGTGTAATAGAAAAAATCAATGAATATTTCCTTTTCAAACTTTGGATATGGATTTAAAATTCCAATGCATAGAACATAGTTCAATTAACAAAAATACCAGGGACTACAGTTTTGACTATAATTCCATTAAGGATATAATAAAACAAGTTTGTTCAGAAGTGACATATAATCACCGTAGGATATTGACAATAGAATCACCGATATGCATTATTCATGCATTTTTAACTTACTGTTAAAAATTAATGCACATCAGATTTTGCAAAGTTTTCTAAAATCTTTTAACAAAGCATAACCATGCGTTTCAGATAATTTCTAAAGTTATAAAAGTTGGTCTGTGCTGTTTGTCAAAAGTGTAACTTGTGAAAGAGGCTAAATCACGCAAAATGGAATAAAATCTAAATTAAGAAATTCATTTAGGAACCCAATTGTTAATTGGCCATAACATTAGGTGAAAGTTGAAAGATAGACATGGTATATACAGGGTGTCCCAAAACGACTGCATAAACTCTGCACAGCTAGATTCCTCGTTGGGAGTACATAAAAACTGCCCAAAGAAGCGTCCCTGTACGATCCATAGTTTACGAGAAAAATACGAAAAACAAAGTATGACGTCATTGCCTGTGCAAGGAAAAACACTTTATTGGACATATGAACAACAGTATTTGCATATCTTTCCAGACGATAATGTTTAAACACACAATTGTGCGCAATTTAAAGTCAGGTACATGTTGCAGTAGTCACGAACGGGATACATGGCCACCATACGAAGACTACCGGTAGCTGCAAGATGCAAACTTTTAAAAATATGAGATCAACATCGACTTAACGTCATTCCATGGCGCGCGCGAATGCATGACACGATATGCACGGCAAACGTTTTAAAAATTATCGTCTGGAAAGATATGCAAATACTGTTGTTGATATGTCCAATAAAGTGTTTTTTTCTTGCACCGGCAGTGACGTCATACTTTGTTTTTCGTATTTTTCTCGTAAACTATGGATCGTACAGGAACGCTTCTTTGGGAAGTTTTTATGTCCTCCCAACGAGGAATCTAGCTATGCGGAGTTTATGCGGTCGTTTTGGGACACCCTGTATATAAAACTTGATTCTGTTCCTTTGTTTTAATAAAAATAAACATTTTGGATAATTATCTTGAGTTGTTAATTTAAATTATTTTAATGGTATTTTGTCATGTCTGTATAAATGTAATTCTTTAAGTGGCACATAAAAAATAACGGGGTTTAAAGATTTTTTTTTTTTCCTTTCTAACAGTTCAACTCCCCTGCATTTTTAAATGTTGGGTGGGAAACTCCCCTCCTGGGGAAAACTTGAATTTCAAGCCCTGATATTCAAAGAGATATAGTTTTTGTAAATTATATTTCAATACATTTAAAATGTTTTAATGATGTGTGAAACATGCTTGTAATTTATTGTTCTGAGATGGCGTTATATAAGGAAATAATTCACCATATAACTAAAAACATATCTAGTGCCGGATATCCGAATCCGGCAGACAAAGGAGCTTCGGATATCCGATATCCGGCAAAATCAATATCCGGTGCATCCCTACTGACAATCAAAAGAGGAAAGACGTAAATTGTTCGGTGTGTGTGGGGGGGGGGAGGGAGGTTAGTTTTTTTTCTTCATTTAGCGGACATTGGTCGAAAGCAGGAGATCCTCATCCAAGTTCCCCGATAGAACAAGCATAAGAGATAGTCTTAAAGGTTAAGAAAAAAAAATATTTTTTAATTCAGAATTTTTAAGTTTAAACTCTTAGGGCTGTTCTCAAAAAAATATTATTTCACGCAAAAATTTCTAGCACATTCACGGATTTTTTAAATGTAATAGCAAGAAATAAGTTGAAAGTGACAGTAACTCATTAAAATCCTTATCCGCTATTGCATAAAGTTATTTAACCCTTTGCACTCCCTTGTCACCACTGTGGCGACACCATCTTTCTTTTCAAAATTTGTTTTTGGCATCTGTAATAAAGGATAATAAAATTTCCTTACTTAATCTTAGCATTTTTGAAATTGTGTACTTGAAGGAAACTTCTTTTATAAAAGTGGTGCCGACCGAATAAAATTTGTGTAAGAGACGCCGAAGTCCAAAAAGTTAATTATTGCGGTTCATGTACACAGCATACATGGATGATGGAAAAACGAAATTAAGGGGAAGGTAAATTTTGAAACACATTTGATTATGATTCGCAGATCACGCAGAGTTTTATTTTTCTTTAAAAAAAATGGAGAATATAAAAATGAAATAAAATAAACTAAGAGCTTTTGTCGGGTACGCCGACGCATAGTAAGACAATTTTAAGCATAACAGCACAACAGCAATATAAATATTATTTAAAAATTATAAAATATAAACAATTCAAAAATTGACTTTAACCAAACTATTATTTTTCTCTCTCTGTTAACGATTTTTTTTTTTTTTTTTTTTTTTTTTTTTTTTAGTTCTTTTACTTTCTACTATCTTTACAAGAAGAAAGTATTGGATTCATGAAAATTTTGTCATCCGGGTTTCGACCAATTTATATGTTTAGAAAGTCTTGAACACGATTTGACTATTTTTAAAAAGCTTTGTCTGTCTCTTTGTAACACAAATTTTGTAGGCGCTCTATCTCAAGAACTAATGCACGACATTTAACAAAATTTTAGATTATTTTATATCTCGTTATAAATTAGTGTAAATTACTTGACAGGTAGGTGCATTTTTTACAATATCCGCAATAACTTTATCTCAAAAACTAATGCACGGATTTTTGTCAGATTTCAAATTCAGTTATACCTTGTAAATTGGTGCTGATTAGTTCTTGGTGTAAATGGCCCAACAGGCGGAACTATTATGCTGAGTTTTCACGATTTTCGTAATAGCTCTGTCTGAAGAACTAATGCGCTGATATTTATCAAACTTCAGATTCAGTTAGACTTAGACGTAGACATAAATTTTACTGATTAGTGTTTGGTGTTTATAGCCCATAAGTGGCGCTGTTATGCTGTATTTTTCAAAATTTCCGCTATAGCTTTTTCTCAAGAATTATCGCACGTATTTTCATAACATTTCAAATTCAGACAGACGTTGACATAACTTGTTGCTGATTAAGTGTTAGTGTTAATCGTCCAATAGGTGGCGCCGCTTTGCTGCATTTCCCACAATTTTAGCGATATCTGTATCTCAAAAACTAATGCACGAATTTTAATCAAACGCCTTATTCTGTTACGGTTTCACATAAGTAGATCCTTCTTAGGCTAGGGTGTATACTGTCCAACAGGTATTGCTTTTATGATTTTTAGATTAGGAATTTTGGATACAGACATCTAAGAAGGTTGGTGCTAAAATTCAATGATTTGTTTGAAAGATGCGATGCTTATATTTCCTTTTAACTGCATACAATTTAGTGCACCTATATCTTTAGAATATTCATGATGGGCATAGATTGTTATTTAATTTTGCCTCTGTGATAGCGAATTTTGAAGTAATAACACGTAGAAATAGAAGAAATTTTTGCCATTAACACATCCTACTAGTTTCTTTTAGCATTTATTTATTTAGATTTGCTTATTTATACATAGTTTTTTATTAATCTATTTGAGAATGATATATATATATTTTTTAAATTTTAATCCTTAATAAAATATATAATGTATATTGAAGTTATACATATATTATAAATGTACATATATTTTTTTGTTCATATGTCGCAATATCGATATATCGGAATATCGTGATATAAAGCTGCCGATTTATCACGATATTTCATTTTAGACATCGCCCAGCCCTACTGAACAGTATTGTATCCGAAATACTGTCTTAACGACAGTTGCTGAAAGTACCTTTTCCGTTTTGGGGTTTTTGGCATGCGTTTTTAAGTTTAACTAATTTTACTTGCCCTTTACTACGTATGATGGGTAAGTCTTGTAATCGTTTTAAAAATCGAAAAAAAAAATTTGACGGATTTACACGTTTCAGACACTGAAGATTCCGAAAAAAATTTTGCCGTCCGTCTGTGTGTGTGTCTGTAAACGCTGTATCTCCCGAACAAATTGAGATATAGACTTGAAAATCGGTGTGTACTTAGGAAGCAACAATGGAAAGAAGCCTATTGAATATCAGTAACCTCGATTATCCGGAACTATTTTTTTCGGACTCTCGAAATATTCGTTCTGATAAAAGAAAGATGTACAAAAATTTTCGAAATTGTTTATTTGAAGGAGTGAATATAAAAGACAATAATAATAATAAAAAAAACAATTTTGCATCCTGAATGAACTCAATCGGGTAATTAGTTGTCGAGATATTTGTAGTTCTATATTTCACACTCTTCGATTT
Source organism: Maratus speciosus (assembly GCA_963932465.1). NCBI lineage: Eukaryota > Metazoa > Arthropoda > Arachnida > Araneae > Salticidae > Maratus > Maratus speciosus. The sequence goes on along the minus strand of OZ010789.1, from coordinate 515,319,460 downwards.
TTCATGACCCTGTATTTCATTCAAATTTCAATTCAAAGATATATTTTAATTGGAAATGAGATGCTTAATCCGACGCAGTAAACTGTTAATATTATTATAATTTTTCGAGTTATAGGGATGTTTCTTTTACGCAATTCGATTCTACATGATTATCCCGCCAACCAAAAAACTATCGCCAAACTATAAGATTAGATGCCAATAATGGCTTATCGTAAATGTCACTCGTTTAATGCATCTCCATACCTATAAGGGGTTTACCATAAGCGAAATTTGACTTTCCATAAGACTTTTAGCATTATTGCGAAATCCTGCAATTTCATTGGCTATCGCTTCACCGATAGCCAATGAAATTGAACGGAACTTCTTTCTCTGAAAGGACAAGTATAAGAGTAAAATACTGTGTAAAACCAGCACATGGTATTTTGGTATCTCAAAGCGAAAGCGTATGAATGATCTAGCCCAGTGGTCAAGACGAGGGCTGGTTAAGATTTTGCATTTGTAATCCTAAAGTTGCGTGTTGTGTCCTTTCGCTGGCGTTTTCACTTTTTTTAGAGTTTTGTTTTGATTTTTATTAAGTCAGTTAGTTAAAATCAGTCGATCTTTATTACCAGTTCTTTTAAAATCAAATTAGATTTTCAAAAATAAATTAAATAATTAAATTAAAAAAATCATTTAATCTATTTTTAATAATTAAAGTAAAAATTTATTAAAATGCAATAATAAATTTCCTAGGCTTACATTAAAAGTATTTTCATGTTAGATTTTTATAAAGTTCTGATCATTTTAAATTTATCTGTTATTTAGATTACTATTTTTTTTTTTTTTCTTGTAAATGTTATACAGATAACTGAATTAAATTTTTAAATTCATATGACTTATAGGGTATTTTTTTAATAAATAAATTTCTTTAATAATTAAAGAGTAATAATAATATTTTCTTAAGTCAGTTAGTTAAAATCAGTTGATCTTTATTACCAGTTCCGTTGTATTTTTTTTTAATAAATTTAAATAATTAAATTAAAAAATTCATTTAACCTATTTTTTAATAATTAAAATAAAAATTTATTAAAATGCAATAATGAATCTCCTAGGCTTACATTAAAAGTATTTTCATGTTCGATTTTTATAAAGTTCTGATCATTTTAAATTTATCTGTTATTTAGATTACTATTTTTTTTTTTTTTTTTTTTTTTTTTTTTTTGTAAATGTTATACAGATAATTGAATTAAATTTTAAAATTTATATGACTTATAGGGTATTTTTGTAATAAATAAATTTGTTTAATAATTAAAGAGTAATAATAATTTTTTCTTAAGGCTGTTCTTAACTGCTCTGCTCAACAAGCGCAAAACGTTTTGACACATTTACAAATTCATTTTTTAACGGAAAGGTATAAAATTGGAAAGCCCGGCCATGGCAGCGATTTGGAATTGAACTATTTTTTCCATTTTTTGATCAATCTATTACCTATTGAGTTATAAGCGTTTTGATCAAGCAACAAACATGTTTTTCGCCCGCTCTTCAGTGCTCTTTCTTCTTTCGCGCGGAAATTCGGTTCAAAACGCCCACTTTGACACTATTTTCTGAAAGATCTATTGCGTTTGCAAAAAAAAAAAATGGAAAAAAACAGCTCAATTACATAGTTTCTGAACAACAACACAAGCTAGTTTCATGCATTTTCGAACAAAAATAAATTAAAACTTATGTCAGAAAGTTGCCCTTTTGGATTTGAGAACACCCTTAAGTCAGTTAGTTAAAATCAGTTGATCTTTATCACCCGTTCCTTTGAAAAAAAAAATTGTCAATTAGATTTTTTTAAATAAATTTAAATAATTAAATTAAAAAAATTCATTTAATCTAATTTTAATAATAATGTAATAATAATATATTCTTACCTTACATTAAAAATATTTTTTGTTGGAACTCTAGTAAGTTATATATATATATATATATAATTAGCAGAAGTAATTTATTAAAGTGTTCATTTCTGAAAATTAAGTATTATCTTTCATATACAAAAATATTTATCAATTTATCAGCTGCTTTCTAATTCTTTTATTGTATAATCAATACTACTAAATTCTTATTATATATAAACTGTATGTTTAAAATGAATATTTATTAAAATTTAATTTTAATATCTTCTAAACTTTTATGAAAAGTACTTTTATGCTAGAACTCCAGTAACATATAAATAGTAACTAACAGAATTAAATTATTCATCTTTAAAAATTAATTATTTATCCTTTCTATATAAATTACATTAATAATATATATTTCAATGATAATTTAACCATTGAAGACAGTAAATTACTATGCTTTAAATAATTGAATGTATGATAAAAATGCAACGATTTTTATGGATGTCTGAAAATAATCCACATTCTATATTTGTGCTTTTTAAGTAATGGGATTTTAAGTATTTTTTAACCTTCTATATACTTCCACTTGTTTTTTTATTTCCTGTTCATTTTATAAATATCTTATATATAATTCATTAAAAAATAATTTTTATATTATTTTTAATAATTATTTATATTAATTATTACTGAATTTATTTTGTTTTATAGCATATAGCTATATGCTATATATTATCAATGTTCTAGCATTATTTAAACTCTTAGTTTAGTTTAAATAAGTTAGCTAATAGAATATATTGTATGCTTTTAAATTTTATTAACAATAGTTTTAAATACATTGTGTGATTTATATTAGGTTTATAATTCTCTATATATAAGGATTTGTTTGGTTTTGCTGTTTAAACAGTTATTTACATTCAAAAGCTTACAAATTTTTATCTTGCGATAGATGTTTAATATAATTAATAATAGATGGCAGCACCAAATTTGTCTCTTTCAGATTGCTCTAATTTTTAATTTTTCTAGCTCCATTTCAGTTATAATTTATACACCAGGGGGTATTTTTAGCTAAATTTTGACGATTTTGTTAAACTGTTATCTATTAATTTAATAGTGCATTTTAAATAATGTAATTAATATCTATTTATTTTATATTAGATTAAATTTGTTTTACAAGGTATTTCAAATTTTATTTCAAAATGTATTAACTGCATCCTTTGGTATCATTTACTGTGATTTCTTAACTGTTTTATTCACCTTAATCTTTTTGATATACTGGTAGACATGTGCACATGGATTTTTGTAAAATACTGAAATATTAATCGGTATGGTGTTTATTATTTATATTTTATATCCTATAAATATTTAAATACGTTTTATTGATTCTTCCATTTCATATTATTTGTTTCTATTCTGCTTTCATTTTTAATCAATTCACTTGATTTTAGTGGTTGTTCGGGCACAGGGGAAAATTAATTTTAGCTTTAGCTTATTTTTCCCACAGAAAACAACCATTTTGCTTATATCATTGAATTCTGTGCCCTTGACGTAATTCAATGTATAAGCTTTTCAATTTTTGTCGGTGTCCACTTTTTTCTTTTTTCTTCCATAATAATTCTTATAATATTTTTTTTTTTTAATACTTACAGCTTTAATTCATAATAATTGACGGTGGTAGGTTATGTTTAATTAATGGTAATATATTAGCATTCAAATTACTATGATGCATTTGCGCAAGTAATTATGAATGTATGCTTTTTACGATATTTTAAATATCTTTTCATTTTGAATGTCAACAATTCATTTTGATGTATTTTTTCCTTAAGGTATCTTATACATATTTTTATATATTCCCAGGTCGCTAAATTATTTAGCAATCTTTTAAATATTATAAGCTTAGATCATTGCTGCAATTAGCGCACAATCTATGTGTATTATCAATATGATTTCTACCATGTAGTTATCTGATACCTATTTTAGGATTCCATTAATTTTTTCATTCCTATCATTGCAACGATTTATTTAATGTTTTTTAATTTTCTAGTTATGATTTTATCTGAATTTTCTTGTAGTTAGTGTATGATATTGTCCTATATATTTTCTATTTGTGCTATAGCTTTACATAATTCTGTAGAGATAATCATTTTATATATACATTAAATATGGTAGCAATAATTATTTCTATTCATAGATTTAATGTTAATTTGCTTTAGTTTAAATTCATATTACTTTGATCTGAGTAGTTAGTTGGGTAAGCGTTTTGGTTGTCTTTGCATGGTTATAGTTGTTCTAGGATTTGGATGTTATGCGGATCTTTTTAGACTTATTTGTTATAAAATAGTCTAGTGGTTTCTTGCTATTATTAATCTACGTTATTTGGGTTATCATAATTTGGTTTTGGATAATTTGAAGATTGTTTCTGCGTTCTGCTTCTATGATTGTAAATATTGTATATATTTTTTCATACTCAAGTTTTATTATTTAATCAAGGCTAATTTAATTAAATTATTAATTTTTATTATTAAAATTTCTTATTTTTATGGCAATTATTGCATTTTCCATACATAATTTTTATATGGCAGCTCTTAGTAAACATCTCGATACTGGCAAGATACACTTAGCATCTATGCAGTGTAGTGCCCGGTACAGGAATAATAATTGGGTTGTTCCTGGATCGTCATCCAGCGACCATTTATACTCTCCCCCTCGTCCTTTATTTTTTCGTAAGTGCTATGATTCTCGGTGCAAGACATGTCCATACGCTGCTCAGACACAAATTGTCTCAGATCCTAATTATTCAAGTTTTTGTAAAGCATTTAATGTTATTTATAGTATAAAATGCAACTTATGTAATATGAAATATATTGGTGAAATATCAGGTCCAATTCATAAACGAATCAATCATCATCGATCAGACTCTAATAACAACAAAGCAAAAAATATACAATCTACAGCTGAAATTCAACATTTTCATAAACATCTATTTAAAAATACGACAATTGAAATCCTTCAAATTCTAAAAAATAAATCAGAACGTCTTTATATGGAATCATCATATATGAAATATTATAACACAATTTATCCTTATGGACTTAACAGTGAAGTATTTAACAGACCTGTCAAAGTCTTCACATCTATAAATAACAATATTGATTATTCTCCAATTTATCCTACTCTTAATCACAATTTAAATGCTAAAACAACACGTAATAAACGCGGAAAGGGTTCATCATCAGTTGTAGTTTCCAAAAAATCTATCACAAAACAAATTAATGATCTTCAACGAAATTACTTAGAGAATTATAACTGGTTGTTAATTCGTAAAAACATCTTTGCTATTAAAAAGAAACAGCTGGTACAACATTTAAATGTCTTTCTAAGTAAATCTTTCTCTAAACATTTCTCTGACATTTACTTTGACTTTATTATGAGTAGGGTTAATCTTTTAAATATTAATATACAAAAAAAACACAAAATTCAGAACATGAATACTCAAATGATAATTACTTTTTCAAATCACATTTTTAATAAAATTAATATCAATTCTATAATTAATGATAAAAATTGTTTTTTTCCTATCAATAATCTTCATATATCAAAAACCTTTAAATATCCGAATACAATTGGGAAAAATTTTTTTAACTACAATACATTTTCAAAAAATACATCTGCTGCAAGTACTTTTCCGTGTAACTGCAAAGACCCCACTCTAAAAAAATACATAAACAATGATCATGGACATATAATCACTGGAAATCTTGATATTGTTCATGATTTTAAATTGAAACAACTAATGGGTTATGGTACTAAATATAGACTTCCATCTAAATTTAATGTTAAATCTATTATCAAACAGTTTACATATGATATTGATATTTTTATTTATAAAATTTCTATCTCTTATAATAAGCCTATTGAATATTTTAATCAATGGAAGATATTAGTAATTGAAAAATTAACTATGGCTTTAAAAAATAATATTGCTGATTTGGTTTCTATTAATACACAGCATTATTTCCAACAAATTACTAAATTACAAAAAAACTTCGTTATTACATATGTAGACAAATCTCCTAACAATTATGCTATTATATGTAAATCATATTATCACCAACTTCTTACAAATTCTATTTCTTCTAATAAGTCTTTTCAAAAAACTAATGAAAATGTAATTCTAAATAATCGTAAAATTCGAAGTTATTATAAACTTTTAAATATTTTATCTACTAATTTTAATTATCCATATTTAGTTCTTATTCCCAAATTTCATAAAACTCCTATTAAATTTAGGACTGTTACTATTGGTTGTAATACATATAATAATAAAGCCAATGCACTTCTCTTAAAAATTCTTAATCAAATATATGAACTTACTACAAACAATGATAATACACATTGTATAAAAAATAGCTATCAACTTGTTAATATTTTAAAAAATCTTCATTCTGTTTGTAATATAACGACATATGACTTCAAAGATCTTTTTAATAATATAGACCTATTAGATTTACATAAAATTATAAATGCATTATTTAAAAAGTATTATAAAAAACTGGAATTACCATCTAATATAGATATTGCATATTTTAAATCTTTAACTAACTTCATTATCTATAATAATTATATATTGCAAGATAATACTTTATATTTACAGCATGTCGGTATGCCACAAGGCGGTTGTACTTCCAGTTTACTCTCAGACTTATACTTATCTCATTATGAACGTAATTTTACTAATAATAATCTACATTTATATCGTTATATTGATGACATCATTTTAATTGATACTGATCAATCTGCAATTACTCGATTTCCAGTTGATTATCCCACTAATTTGGAATTAACGGAAAACCTTTTATCTAACAATGCAATTAACTTCTTAGATCTTAAAATTACAATAAAAGACAATAAAACAATCACAGATTTATATGACAAACGTAAAGAATTTAAATTCACAGTTAATACATTTACAAATTTTAAATCTTGTCTACATCATTCTGTATTTCGTAATATAATACTTAATCATTTATATAGAATAAAATGTTTATGTTCTTCTCCTCTAATTAACAATAATATTAAAAAACTAATTTATGATGCATTAAATCATGGTTTTCCAAAAAAATTCATATATTCATTAATATACAATTAGTACTTTTCTTACATGATCTATAAACACAAATTAACACATGCGTAAACAAAATTACAAAAAAATTATAAAATAAAAAAATATCTATAAAAAATTAAAAATTGTAAAATAATAATAATAATAAAATATTATAGGTTGGTTGGGTGGGCAGATGTTAGAGTACGGAGGAGGGTGGTGTTGTCTGGATAATACGCAATGGTTAATTATTTATATATATAAAAAAAGGCAAAAAAAAAAGCGGGGCTCTTGTATTATTACTATATTTTTGTTATGTATTTTATGTGGATGTTGATTTGATATTTTATATGTAAATTGGAGATTTTCATTAATATTATAATTAGCTTAATTATTCATTAATCTAATTTACAATTATTTGTTATTAAATTTTAATTTACTAAGGACAATATCATATTAATTACTAATAGTATGCCACTCTTATAGTGAATAATATACATATAAGTAGTTTTAATATAAATATAGTTATACTGTATGCATTAAAATTGGGTAATTATTTTTATTATTATTCCTCTATTCTTTTTAATATTTATTATCGGTTTAATGTTTTTGAATGTCCCACATTCATACTTTATGGATTTTTATGGATGTCTGAAAATAATCCACATTCTATATTTGTGCTTTTTAAGTAATGGGATTTTAAGTATTTTTTAACCTTCTATATACTTCCACTTGTTTTTTTTATTTCCTGTTCATTTTATAAATATCTTATATATAATTCATTAAAAAATAATTGTTATATTATTTTTAATAATTATTTATATTAATTATTACTGAATTTATTTTGTTTTATAGCATATAGATATATGCTATATATTATCAATGTCCTAACATTATTTAAACTCTTAGTTTAGTTTAAATAATTTAGCTAATAGAACATATTGTATGCTTTTAAATTTTATTAACAATAGTTTTAAATACATTGTGTGATTTATATTAGGTTTATAATTCTCTATATATAAGGATTTGTTTGGTTTTGCTGTTTAAACAGTTATTTACATTCAAAAGCTTACAAATTTTTATCTTGCGATAGATGTTTAATATAATTAATAATAGATGGCAGCACCAAATTTGTCTCTTTCAGATTGCTCTAATTTTTAATTTTTCTAGCTCCATTTCAGTTATAATTTATACACCAGGGGGTATTTTTAGCTAAATTTTGACGATTTTGTTAAACTGTTATCTATTAATTTAATAGTGCATTTTAAATAATGTAATTAATATCTATTTATTTTATATTAGATTAAATTTGTTTTACAAGGTATTTCAAATTTTATTTCAAAATGTATTAACTGCATCCTTTGATATCATTTACTGTGATTTCTTAACTGTTTTATTCACCTTAATCTTTTTGATATACTGGTAGACATGTGCACATGGATTTTTGTAAAATACTGAAATATTAATCGGTATGGTGTTTATTATTTTTTTTTTATATCCTATAAATATTTAAATACGTTTTATTGATTCTTCCATTTCATATTATTTGTTTCTATTCTGCTTTCATTTTTAATCAATTCACTTGATTTTAGTGGTTGTTTGGGCACAGGGGAAAATTAATTTTAGCTTTAGCTTATTTTTCCCACAGAAAACAACCATTTTGCTTATATCATTGAATTCTGTGCCCTTGATAACGTAATTCAATGTATAAGCTTTTCAATTTTTGTCGGTGTCCACTTTTTTCTTTTTTCTTCCATAATAATTCTTATAATATTTTTTTTTTTAATACTTACAGCTTTAATTCATAATAATTGACGGTGGTAGGTTATGTTTAATTAATGGTAATATATATATATATATATATATCTGTGATTTAATAATTATTCGCAAAAAATTATATTATATATATATATAATATATATAATAATATATATATATATATATATATATATATATATATATATATGTTGCTATAAAAATGTAATATATATCAAACATGAACAATGAAAAATATTTTGCTATTAGTTGCAACATAGATATTTAAAATAACGATTATTATTATTATTATTATTATGGTGATTTTTGTTTTTATCTTTATTTATTAATTTATTATCAGTAGCTTTACCATTTTTATTCGAAATATAATATTGTGATTAAATTTTACTACATAATACCACTTCGGAGCTAATGTTATATAATTAAAATAAAATATCTACTTAAATGCAATAATAGTATGTTTTAAACTGACATAGAAAAATATTTTTATATATCTAGATAGAACTTTAATTACTTATTTTTAGTTAAGCTGCTAGAACTTTAATACTGATTGCAAACAACTGAGTAAAAAAAAAAAAAAAAAAGTTCTAAGCAGCTTATTATAACAATCACATTATTTTATCATAATTTAACTAAGTCAATGAGGTTTTAGAATTGTTGATAATTTTCTTATAGAAAATTAAAGCAAATTTAATAATTAATTATATATTATGTTATTAACCTTATATCAATTGATTTTGTGTTCAGTTTGAGAAATATATGCGCTTTTTTTTAATGCATCAAGTTATTGTTATCATCAAGGAATACAATTTATGAAATAAGTAGCAGCGCTGTTACTTGTAAAATGGATTTTTTCCTTTCAGGAAAAGAAGTTCGGTTCACCGATAGCCAATGAAATTGCCGGATTTCGCACTAATGCTAAAAGTCTTATGGAAAGTCAAATTTCGCTTACCATAAGGGGAGGTCCCATGCTGTCGCCAACTTCGCGATATATCGCCAAAAGTGAAGCCAAATTGGCGGTATCTCTAATATTTCGCCAAATTCCCATAGACTTCCATTGTAAACCTATAGTGTTTACTTGCTTACAGAAAATCAACAAATTGAGATATTTTAATGCAACAAATTGAGATATTTTAATGTAACAAAAAGTAATATTAGCTTAAGGGATTAATTATATTTAAGGGAGTCAAATTAAATTATGAATAAAATAACATGATACAATGTTATGTAATGTTATGCATGTAATGATACATGCATCACATGTTTTATTTTCATATTTTATATTATGTATATCCATGATGGGTAAGTATTACGGTGGCCCCCAACGACTAGTTTTATTATGTGGTGTGTGTAAATGCTTTAGATTATATGCAGGGCCACACAAAATAATTCGTAAGCGTTTGAGTGTTTTGCAAATGTGGTTCTTGTGTTATGTATTTTCAAGATGAACTATATTTAGCATACTAAGATATATTTAAAACAATATACAGAGCTACACGAAGAATTGGACACAGGAAACATAGGGATGATAATTTCTGGAAATGTGATTTCAGAATTCTTGAGTGTGTTGGAGCGTTAGTTAAATTTTAGCTTAATATATGGTGTGTATGTGGTGTTTTCGTCTTTTCAAGTATAATTCCATAGCTATATCACATTTTTTAAAACGGAGTACTAAAAATTATCTACTAAAAGGTGTCTCAATAAATAGCAAATAAACCAAAGAGCTTTCTCACTGTATCCCCCCACGCACACACACACCTTCTTTGGAGCATGCATGCATGACATTTGCAGTACTTAAGAACTGATTAGCGTTTTTCATTTTCTCATAAATGGGATACATTTGGAATAGCAACTCCTTGGTGACTTTTCCGAGATTGCGACGGCCTGAAAATCGGTTTAAACCGTCAAATTTGACAGTATTTTCTGAATTATTTTTTATTATAAAGTGTGGCTGATAGGAAGCTTTTTGTGTATTCGAGATTCAGAGTCACCCAATTAGATAAATCTAATTGAGTTACTCTGAATCATGAATATATGTGATGTATTTTAAATGTAAATAAAGCTCATTTCTAATCAAAAAGTTACACAACCATAGAACCTTTTTCGTCAATATTTGTATTACTATGGAAATAAAATAACACATCACAATGCTGTAGCGAGCTGAATAACAAGTCTATAACATAACAAGCATTTACGTATTTTTTTTAAAAAAAAAGGAGTTCAAGGCTTTGTAGTTCATACTGAGAAGATGTCTCAATCTATGCATTACCTGGATTCGCAGATTTTCAACTGATAATTATAAGTCTAAGGCTTTTATTAATGTTTTTTTTTTTTTTTTTTTTTTTTTTTTTTAACTGATTAATAATACACTTTTAATCACCACGTTTTATATAAGAAAACGCGTGTAAACCGAATCTGTTTATAACGGAAATTTGGTCGAAACGAAATGGCTATTTCGTGGTCTCTGCTAAATAACACTCTTTCTAAGGTGAAAATCTGTCTAAAACAAAACCGTAGCAGGTTTCATTACATTTTGCTAAACTTTCATAATTAAACTTCTAGAGATTTCGGAGGGGGCTGGAGCCCTTATCAGCCCATCTTCTGAATACGCCATTCTAAGCTACACTTAGTCTATTACGAAATTATAAGAGCACTTAAAACCTTGCTTAACGAAGGTAACATTAATGCGGTTTTAAAGAAGGTGTAGAAAAGTAATCGTCAGATGGAATTGCGACGCTATGAATTTCTACTTTCACTCCCAGAATGCGCTCTGTTTAGAAATTAACGAAAGGTTGTGTAATGTAGGAGACTATGGTATACTTTAACAATGAACACAGTTGATAAATGAAGAGGCCATCGGATGGTTTTTCTTCATTTAATATGACATTCACAAAACACAAATTATAATCGCGGTAACAATTTCTACTTTTTTAACTACATCACTCGTCGAGTCACCTTCACAACCAAAAAAAACACTCTGCGCGCTCACTCCAGCTTCTCGCTTCGGAGTTCGAAAAAACAGAACAATCTTCTATCCTCAGATGACTACCGCCATCTATCGGTGGAAAATGTTAGTTTTCTGTAATGAATTAGTTCTTTACAGACTCCTCCCCACCTGGAGAAAACTTTTCACTGTCGACGGGGAAAAGTTTCTTTGTGAATTATTGCTTTCAAGCACCAGTTCCAAACAAAATTTAGTACCGTGAACCACAACTGACTTATTCCCACCATGAAAACATAAATATATAAAATACAAATAAAATTTATAAATATTCAAACATTATACTCAAGATACAAATGAAAAACAATTTACACATATTCAAAACAATAAATTCAAATTTAACTGTTATACAAATTATCATATTTACATATTAGTATTCTAATCAAACTTAGGCTTTTAGGGCTCGACTCAAACTATCAGCATTCTGATGATGTTTTCCCTTTTTATGAACAATTTCATAATTAAAGGACTGTAAAAGTAAGGCCCATCTTAAAAGTCTAGGATTAGTTCCGCTGTTTTTACCTAACCATACTAAGGGCTTGTGGTCCGTCTGGATCTGAAATTTTTGATGTCCATCCAAATAGCATCGTAGTTTTCGCACTGCAAACACAATAGCAGCACATTCTTTTTCGGTGGTACTAAAGTTTCGTTCTCTGTCTGTAAACTTTTTGCTCAGATATAGTATAGGATGTTCTTCATTATTTTCATTCAGCTGGGATAACACTATACCAATTCCCAAATTTGAAGCATCACACTGAACAATGAAAGGTTTCGAAAAGTCAGGATTTTCAGAGAGTTTACCTTTCAGTTCATCAAATGCCTTTTGACAGTCGTCATTCCAGTTTACTATTGAATTGCGAACTTTTCCTTTTAATAAATTAGTGAGAGACGTTGCAATTACAGAAAAATTAGGAATATAATTCCGATAATATCCGGCTAAACCTAAGAAGGATCGGATTTGAGTTTTAGTAGTAGGAATTGGAAACTCTTTTATGGCTTGAACCTTCAGTTCTCCTGGAGTTCTAGGACCCTGACCCACTAAGTGTCCAAGATATTTTACATAAGCTTGGGCGAATTGACATTTAGATGGTTTAATATGCAGGTTTGCTTCACTCAGTCTTTTGAAAAGGTCTTCCAGGTGCTTTAGATGATCTTCCCAAGTTTGAGAAAAGACAGCAACATCATCCAAATAAGGCACCGCATATCTTCACAGTTTCTGAGTAATCCAGCCATAAGTCGGCTAAATTCATACGGAGCATTTTTTAAACCAAAGGGGAGGCGTAAAGGTCTGTACGTTCCAAAATTTGTCACAAAAGTTGCATACCTTTGAGCACGTTTCGTTAACGGAATTTGCCAATAACTTCTGGTCAGATCTAAAACTGAAATATATTTAGCTGAAGACACCTTTTCTATTAACTGGTCAATGTTGGGCAAAGGATAAAATTTTGTGCGAGTCACTTTATTTAAACGGCGATAATCTATGCAAGGTCTCGCTTCTCTGCCTGGAACTTCAACTAAAATTAACGGAGAGGCAAAGTCAGATTCACCTGGCTCAATAACTTCCAGTTTCGGCATTTTCTCGACTTCGGCCTTAAGGATTTCCGTTTGTCTAGGCGACATTTTATAAGGCCGGGCACAGATTGGTTTTTCTGATTCCAGCTCAATATCATGTTCAGCTTGATTCGTGCACCCTGGTTCAGTCGAAAAAGAGTCAGCATATTTTCCAATAAGTTGTCCTAATTCTTCTCGTTGACTTTCATTTAATCTGTTGTTTTTTTGTATGTCTTGCAATACTTCTAACAACGCATTGTCATTATTTTCCTCATCATTATTTTCCTCATTTTTGTCATTATTTTCCTCAATTTCGTCATTATTTTCCTCAATTTCATCATTAGAGGTTGTTTTTATAGTCAGTAAATTTATACTTTCAATTTTTCTTTGATGGTAGGGCTTTAACATATTTACGTGATACACTTGGGACTTCTTTCTCTCTGGATCGTATATAACATAGTTAGTTTCTGATAATCTCTTCATTACTTCTCCAGGTCCTATCCAACTAACTGACAGTTTATTTGGTTTGGACGGGGCCACAATTAAAACTTTATCTCCCCCTTTAAACTCTTGTTTTCTGGCTTTTATATCATACCAATATTTTTGGTTTTGTTTCTCTTTTTCCATATTTTCTGCAGCGAGCTCTTGGCATTTCTTCATTCTGTTCATTAAGTCAAATACATAGGATATCACACTATCTTCTTCTATCTCTTGCTCAGTCAATTTTTCATAGAGTAGCATCATTGGAGTTCTTAAGTTCTGGCCATGGACTAATTCTGCTGGACTGAACCCAGTGCTATTGTGAGTTACAGTTCTTAATGCAAAAAGGGCAGGAGGCAGTACTTTCTCCCAATCAGCTCCAGATTCTAAACAAAGTACTCTGAGTATCCGTTTCAAAGTCCTGTGCATTCTTTCAACTGGATTACTTTGTGGATGATAAACCGAACTTCGCACAACTCTAACTCCAAATTTCTCTGAGAATTCCGTTGTAAGTACACTCATAAATGACTTTCCTTGGTCAGTTTGTAGTATACGAGGAAATCCAAGTCTACTGAAAATTTGCAATAAAGCATCAATAATCGTCGTAGAATACAAATTAGGTGTAGGAACCGCGTCAGGATATTTCGAAGCTAAACATATTACAGTTATTATGTATTTGTTCCCTAGTGTACTGACAGGTAAAGGTCCACAAGCATCAACATTTAGCTTTGTAAATATTTCTGAAATAACTGGAACAATCTGTAAAGGTGCTTTCTTTTTGTCTTGAGGCTTTCCAACTCGTTGACAGTAGTCGCAAGTTCTTACATAATCTTCGATATCTTTAAAGCAATTTGGCCAATAAAAAGTCTTAAACAAAGCATCTTTAGTTTTAGCTACCCCCAAATGAGTTGCAACAGTTTCATGACAAAATTTTTTTAACTGCTCACGAAACCTTTCCGGGACAACTAATAATTTTCTTTCAGTACCATTCCTATCTTTTCTTTTATAACTAGTATGTTGTGGTCATCACAAAACTTTCTTCTATATAAATCACGTCAATTAAATCCTTTAAATAGTACAAGAAATAACAACGATTTAGCACCAATTCATATCAAAGTATATCTGAATTTGAAGTTGGATGAAAATTCGTGCATTAGTTCTTGAGATAGAGCTATAGCGGAAATTCTGAAAAAATGTAGCATAGCAGCGCCACCTGTTGAGCGATTTACACTAAAAGTAAACAGCACTAAACTATACTAAGGTATACCTGAATCTGAAGTTTGTTGAAAATCCAAGCATTAGTTCCTGAGAAAAAGCTATTGCGGAAATCGCAAAAAATACAGCATAGCAGCGCCACCTGTGGAGCGATTTACACCAAAAATTAAACAGCACTAATTTATACGTCAATTCATGTCAAGGACTAACTAAATCTGAAGTTTGATGAAAATCCGTGCAATAGTTCTTGAGATACAGCTCTTGTGGAAATCGTGAAAAATGCAGCACAGCAGCGCCACCTATTGGGCGATTTACACTAAAAATTAAACAGCACTAATTTATATCAGGGACTAACTGAATCTGAAGTTTGATGAAAATTCGTGCATTTTTTCTTGAGTTAGAGCTATTGCGATAATCATGAACAATGCAGCATACCAGCGCCACCTGTTGGACGATTTTCACAAAAAAGTAATCAGCACCAAACTATATCTTGGACTAACTGAATCTGAAGTTTTATCAAAATCCGTGCAGTAGTTCTTGAGATATAGCTATTGCAGAAATCGTGAAAAATGCCGCATAGCAGCGCCACCTGTTGGGCGATTTTCACCAAAAACTAATCAGGTCCAGTTTATATCAAGGTCTAACTAAATATGAAGTTTTGTGAAATTCCGTGCATTATTTCTTGAGATAGAGCGCCCACAAAATTTTTGTCACATACAGACTCACAGACAGAGTGACAGACAGACATTTTCTAAAAACCATCAAATCGTGTTCTGGGCATTCTAAAACGTATAAATCCGTTGAAAACCGGAAGTCGAAATTTTTCACGAATCCAATACTTTCTTCTTGTAAAGATAGAAGAAAGTAAAAAAGCATATTTTTCTCCAAAATAAATTTGCTATCTTTGCTATTTTTCTTTTTAGCTTCTTCGATAAGAGGTTTTAGCTCTTTGCTCTTCTTTTGTTCTTCAGAAAATGTCTTAGGAGAAGTTTTTATAAGCTCTTGTACTGAGACAGTTTGACATACTGGCAAAATTGAGTCTTCTTGGTTTTCTAACTTCTCTTCTTCTGATTTATCTTTATCTTTTTTCGCTTCCATTTTTTTGTTTTCTCTTTCTATACTATTGCTATGAATCTTTTCTACAGTTTCATCAGAAATTTCGTGCATTTCAGGCTCTTCATGAGAAACCTTCTCTGCTTCCAGAATTTTCTTCTGAGCTCTGGTTTGAACAGCATTAATCATATGCTCTTTCACTGCCTTTTCTTCTTTACAATGTTCAAATAAAGCGGCTGTTTTATTTCCTAACAAATATCTTCCTAAATCTACAGAGTCTCTAGAGACAGCAGCTTTAGTTATCACATGTCCCATTTCACAGTCTAATTCAATCTCTGCAAGAGGTAAACAGAATAGACCATCGTGTAAGGGGACCCGAACCCACACTTTTTCGTTCAGATACATATGCGGTTTGACATACCTTTGTGCCATTAAATCTATTGTCGCACCCGTATCCCTTAAAATTTCCATTTGTACGCCGTTTACTTTCCCCACACTAAGATAAGGCGTTATTGACGAATCTTGCCCAACTCCAACCTTAACATGAGAAATTATTTCTGGGGATTTCTTAAGTTTATCGCATTGAGGACGAAGATGAGTGCTTGATCCACATTCGTAACAACATAACGTTCTCCTCTTATCAAATTCTCTTTCTCTATGATTCCCAGTTAATGATTCTGATTTAATTGGCAATTTAGGTTTATTATCCTTACTTTCTTTCTTGTAATCAAAGTTATTCGAATTTTTAAACTGGGGTCGAAAATTAGACGTGGTCTTTTTCGAAAATTCTTTCTTTTTAAAACTTTCTTTGATACTTTCATAATCATCCAATTTCTTAGCCAAATCTAAAGGAGTCACGAAATTTAACCAATTGTCTAGAAAATGTTCTTTTGTTTCCGCGGGCACTCGAAACTTTAACTGTTCTGTAATAATTAAATCTTTAAGTTGATCAAACTTTTCAACACCTAATTCTGTAATCCAGGCTGTAAAATAACTAGTGAGTTCCTGCGCATAATTCCTCCAAGATTTGTCTGGCGTTTTATGATGCCGATAAAAACATTGCTTCAGTTTCTCACTATTCAACTTATATCTTTCTAATATAAGATTTTTAACAAAATCGTAGTTAATCGCATCTTCAGGCGATTCCCTAGCTAACATGTTTGTAACCTCTGTGGGCAAAACAGCTAACAAGTATGCAACCCATTCACTCTTCGAAACTTTAGCCATCTCTGCTCTTCTCTCAAAATTAATTAAAAAGAGACCCATCTCATCAGATTTTTCGTCGAATTTCGGAACAATTTGTGCCAACTGTATTTTTGGTCCGACATCAACCTTTCTTCCTGATCCATCGTTCTGTTCAGAAGTTCTTTGCAATTGCTCCAATTTTTTTAATTCTAGTTCATGTTCATGAGCTTCCTTAGCCATACGTTCTTCCCTTTCTTCTTGTCGAATTCTTTCTTCTTTTTCTTTTTCTTTCTCTCTCTCTTCTCTCGTTTTCCTATCTTCTATTACTCGGTCTAACATGAGTCTAACCTCTTCTTCCTTGTAAACTTCGCTTTCTACAATAATTTTCTTAATTTCTGGAATCTTTTTCGAAAGATCAACTTCCAATTCCAATTCATCACAAATTTCCAACAAGTCTGCTCTTCTAGCTTTTGCTAAATAGGCCATCTTAATTTTAGATAAACCGAAACAAAATCAGAATGCTTAATTTCTAATTAATAGAACTCAGAAGTCTCCTACTTAAACTAGCAACAAAACTTTTAAGCCGATATAATAAATTTTAATTAATAAAGCAATTCTAAAATCCACCTCTATCAAATTCTTAGTAAATTAAACACTGTGCAACTTTTTAAACAAATTAAATAAGTAAATATGTAATTGTGTCAAAAATACAATTAAGATGATAAAAGAATTTTTTTCAACATTCAGAACTGTATTTTATTCAATAAACACACTTATTTCAAAAACAATAATTAAATTACGCAATTAAAATTAAACCAATCAAACTAAGTAAATACGAGAATTTTTCTTAATTCTCAACCCTTTTTATGCAAGCATAACAAATTACTCGCAAAAAAAATATTTAAAATAACCCACTTAACATTTTCATTTCTTTACATGAAAAGAGTAAATTACAAAATATTCAACTCAATTTCTTTTTCCAAATGAAAATACTTTTATCTTTTACTCGATACTTATCAAGTTTTTATTTTTTTACATAAACTCAACAAACAAAACAGAATTATTTATTTTTCCGTTTTAAACTCAATAACTTTTTTCTTTAAAAATTAACAAAACAAAGATCAAATCCACATTCATTTTTCGATCAGAAATCAAAGACGAAAATATCATCTATTCTATTTTTAGAATAACTAAATAACAAATAAAGAAAAAAAAAACAGAATTCATCTGCTTTCCAACAATTTTTCTTTCGAACTTTGTAATTTTGGCATTGATCCAAATAACAAAATGTTAATTAAGATTGGAATTTTTTTTTTCAAAATCTCGTTCCTTTAAAGAATGAAATGATACCATTTAATATTAAATCATTTTGATTCAAAAGAATTATCACCATCATAAGTATCCCCCAAAATATATAAATAAACTTTATTTATTATTATTTCAACTTTAAGAACAGATCTTAATATTTCTAAGATAAAATGCCTAAGAACACAATATTTTATAAAGAGAACAGCTTAATGAAATAATTTTCAATATTATTCAATTTTTTTATTTGATATGATGGGAATAAGTTCAGTATATATCAGTACTTGAAATATGCCCAATTAACCCGCGCTTTTTCTAAAGCTTGAAATTAATTTACGCAAGCAAATAAATCCAGTTAATCTAGATTAAAAGAAATTTAATCGATAACAGATGATTCAAGGTACTAATAAATACAAAAAAAATATGGAACTGGCTTACTTGCTAGTTGCATCTTTACTTAAGAACACTGGTCATTTCACCATGGAATCGTACCAAGCTGCCACCATCTTTACTCGTCTGTAATGTAGGAGACTATGGTATACTTTAACAATGAACACAGTTGATAAATGAAGAGGCCATCGGATGGTTTTTCTTGATTTAATATGACATTCACAAAACACAAATTTACGAACACAAAATATAATCGCGGTAACAATTTCTACTTTTTTAACTACATCACTCGTAGAGTCACCTTCACAACCAAAAAAACACTCTGCGCGCTCACTCCAGCTTCTCGCTTCGGAGTTCGAAAAAACAGAACAATCTTCTATCCTCAGATGACTACCGCCATCTATCGGTGGAAAATGTTAGTTTTCTGTAATGAATTAGTTCTTTACAGACTCCTCCCCACCTGGAGAAAACTTTTCACTGTCGACGGGGAAAAGTTTCTTTGTGAATTGTTGCTTTCAAGCACCAGTTCCAAACAAAATTTAGTACCGTGAACCACAACTGACTTATTCCCACCATGAAAACATAAATATATAAAATACAAATAAAATTTATAAATATTCAAACATTATACTCAAGATACAAATGAAAAACAATTTACACATATTCAAAACAATAAATTCAAATTTAACTGTTATACAAATTATCATATTTACATATTAGTATTCTAATCAAACTTAGGCTTTTAGGGCTCGACTCAAACTATCAGCATTCTGATGATGTTTTCCCTTTTTATGAACAATTTCATAATTAAAGGACTGTAAAAGTAAGGCCCATCTTAAAAGTCTAGGATTAGTTCCGCTGTTTTTACCTAACCATACTAAGGGCTTGTGGTCCGTCTGGATCTGAAATTTTTGATGTCCATCCAAATAGCATCGTAGTTTTCGCACTGCAAACACAATAGCAGCACATTCTTTTTCGGTGGTACTAAAGTTTCGTTCTCTGTCTGTAAACTTTTTGCTCAGATATAGTATAGGATGTTCTTCATTATTTTCATTCAGCTGGGATAACACTATACCAATTCCCAAATTTGAAGCATCACACTGAACAATGAAAGGTTTCGAAAAGTCAGGATTTTCAGAGAGTTTACCTTTCAGTTCATCAAATGCCTTTTGACAGTCGTCATTCCAGTTTACTATTGAATTGCGAACTTTTCCTTTTAATAAATTAGTGAGAGACGTTGCAATTACAGAAAAATTAGGAATATAATTCCGATAATATCCGGCTAAACCTAAGAAGGATCGGATTTGAGTTTTAGTAGTAGGAATTGGAAACTCTTTTATGGCTTGAACCTTCAGTTCTCCTGGAGTTCTAGGACCCTGACCCACTAAGTGTCCAAGATATTTTACATAAGCTTGGGCGAATTGACATTTAGATGGTTTAATATGCAGGTTTGCTTCACTCAGTCTTTTGAAAAGGTCTTCCAGGTGCTTTAGATGATCTTCCCAAGTTTGAGAAAAGACAGCAACATCATCCAAATAAGGCACCGCATATCTTCACAGTTTCTGAGTAATCCAGCCATAAGTCGGCTAAATTCATACGGAGCATTTTTTAAACCAAAGGGGAGGCGTAAAGGTCTGTACGTCCCAAAATTTGTCACAAAAGTTGCATACCTTTGAGCACGTTTCGTTAACGGAATTTGCCAATAACTTCTGGTCAGATCTAAAACTGAAATATATTTAGCTGAAGACACCTTTTCTATTAACTGGTCAATGTTGGGCAAAGGATAAAATTTTGTGCGAGTCACTTTATTTAAACGGCGATAATCTATGCAAGGTCTCGCTTCTCTGCCTGGAACTTCAACTAAAATTAACGGAGAGGCAAAGTCAGATTCACCTGGCTCAATAACTTCCAGTTTCGGCATTTTCTCGACTTCGGCCTTAAGGATTTCCGTTTGTCTAGGCGACATTTTATAAGGCCGGGCACAGATTGGTTTTTCTGATTCCAGCTCAATATCATGTTCAGCTTGATTCGTGCACCCTGGTTCAGTCGAAAAAGAGTCAGCATATTTTCCAATAAGTTGTCCTAATTCTTCTCGTTGACTTTCATTTAATCTGTTGTTTTTTTGTATGTCTTGCAATACTTCTAACAACGCATTGTCATTATTTTCCTCATCATTATTTTCCTCATTTTTGTCATTATTTTCCTCAATTTCGTCATTATTTTCCTCAATTTCATCATTAGAGGTTGTTTTTATAGTCAGTAAATTTATACTTTCAATTTTTCTTTGATGGTAGGGCTTTAACATATTTACGTGATACACTTGGGACTTCTTTCTCTCTGGATCGTATATAACATAGTTAGTTTCTGATAATCTCTTCATTACTTCTCCAGGTCCTATCCAACTAACTGACAGTTTATTTGGTTTGGACGGGGCCACAATTAAAACTTTATCTCCCTCTTTAAACTCTTGTTTTCTGGCTTTTATATCATACCAATATTTTTGGTTTTGTTTCTCTTTTTCCATATTTTCTGCAGCGAGCTCTTGGCATTTCTTCATTCTGTTCATTAAGTCAAATACATAGGATATCACACTATCTTCTTCTATCTCTTGCTCAGTCAATTTTTCATAGAGTAGCATCATTGGAGTTCTTAAGTTCTGGCCATGGACTAATTCTGCTGGACTGAACCCAGTGCTATTGTGAGTTACAGTTCTTAATGCAAAAAGGGCAGGAGGCAGTACTTTCTCCCAATCAGCTCCAGATTCTAAACAAAGTACTCTGAGTATCCGTTTCAAAGTCCTGTGCATTCTTTCAACTGGATTACTTTGTGGATGATAAACCGAACTTCGCACAACTCTAACTCCAAATTTCTCTGAGAATTCCGTTGTAAGTACACTCATAAATGACTTTCCTTGGTCAGTTTGTAGTATACGAGGAAATCCAAGTCTACTGAAAATTTGCAATAAAGCATCAATAATCGTCGTAGAATACAAATTAGGTGTAGGAACCGCGTCAGGATATTTCGAAGCTAAACATATTACAGTTATTATGTATTTGTTCCCTAGTGTACTGACAGGTAAAGGTCCACAAGCATCAACATTTAGCTTTGTAAATATTTCTGAAATAACTGGAACAATCTGTAAAGGTGCTTTCTTTTTGTCTTGAGGCTTTCCAACTCGTTGACAGTAGTCGCAAGTTCTTACATAATCTTCGATATCTTTAAAGCAATTTGGCCAATAAAAAGTCTTAAACAAAGCATCTTTAGTTTTAGCTACCCCCAAATGAGTTGCAACAGTTTCATGACAAAAATTTTTTAACTGCTCACGAAACCTTTCCGGGACAACTAATAATTTTCTTTCAGTACCATTCCTATCTTTTCTTTTATAACTAGTATGTTGTGGTCATCACAAAACTTTCTTCTATATAAATCACGTCAATTAAATCCTTTAAATAGTACAAGAAATAACAACGATTTAGCACCAATTCATATCAAAGTATATCTGAATTTGAAGTTGGATGAAAATTCGTGCATTAGTTCTTGAGATAGAGCTATAGCGGAAATTCTGAAAAAATGTAGCATAGCAGCGCCACCTGTTGAGCGATTTACACTAAAAGTAAACAGCACTAAACTATACTAAGGTATACCTGAATCTGAAGTTTGTTGAAAATCCAAGCATTAGTTCCTGAGAAAAAGCTATTGCGGAAATCGCAAAAAATACAGCATAGCAGCGCCACCTGTGGAGCGATTTACACCAAAAATTAAACAGCACTAATTTATACGTCAATTCATGTCAAGGACTAACTAAATCTGAAGTTTGATGAAAATCCGTGCAATAGTTCTTGAGATACAGCTCTTGTGGAAATCGTGAAAAATGCAGCACAGCAGCGCCACCTATTGGGCGATTTACACTAAAAATTAAACAGCACTAATTTATATCAGGGACTAACTGAATCTGAAGTTTGATGAAAATTCGTGCATTTTTTCTTGAGTTAGAGCTATTGCGATAATCATGAACAATGCAGCATACCAGCGCCACCTGTTGGACGATTTTCACAAAAAAGTAATCAGCACCAAACTATATCTTGGACTAACTGAATCTGAAGTTTTATCAAAATCCGTGCAGTAGTTCTTGAGATATAGCTATTGCAGAAATCGTGAAAAATGCCGCATAGCAGCGCCACCTGTTGGGCGATTTTCACCAAAAACTAATCAGGTCCAGTTTATATCAAGGTCTAACTAAATATGAAGTTTTGTGAAATTCCGTGCATTATTTCTTGAGATAGAGCGCCCACAAAATTTTTGTCACATACAGACTCACAGACAGAGTGACAGACAGACATTTTCTAAAAACCATCAAATCGTGTTCTGGGCATTCTAAAACGTATAAATCCGTTGAAAACCGGAAGTCGAAATTTTTCACGAATCCAATACTTTCTTCTTGTAAAGATAGAAGAAAGTAAAAAAGCATATTTTTCTCCAAAATAAATTTGCTATCTTTGCTATTTTTCTTTTTAGCTTCTTCGATAAGAGGTTTTAGCTCTTTGCTCTTCTTTTGTTCTTCAGAAAATGTCTTAGGAGAAGTTTTTATAAGCTCTTGTACTGAGACAGTTTGACATACTGGCAAAATTGAGTCTTCTTGGTTTTCTAACTTCTCTTCTTCTGATTTATCTTTATCTTTTTTCGCTTCCATTTTTTTGTTTTCTCTTTCTATACTATTGCTATGAATCTTTTCTACAGTTTCATCAGAAATTTCGTGCATTTCAGGCTCTTCATGAGAAACCTTCTCTGCTTCCAGAATTTTCTTCTGAGCTCTGGTTTGAACAGCATTAATCATATGCTCTTTCACTGCCTTTTCTTCTTTACAATGTTCAAATAAAGCGGCTGTTTTATTTCCTAACAAATATCTTCCTAAATCTACAGAGTCTCTAGAGACAGCAGCTTTAGTTATCACATGTCCCATTTCACAGTCTAATTCAATCTCTGCAAGAGGTAAACAGAATAGACCATCGTGTAAGGGGACCCGAACCCACACTTTTTCGTTCAGATACATATGCGGTTTGACATACCTTTGTGCCATTAAATCTATTGTCGCACCCGTATCCCTTAAAATTTCCATTTGTACGCCGTTTACTTTCCCCACACTAAGATAAGGCGTTATTGACGAATCTTGCCCAACTCCAACCTTAACATGAGAAATTATTTCTGGGGATTTCTTAAGTTTATCGCATTGAGGACGAAGATGAGTGCTTGATCCACATTCGTAACAACATAACGTTCTCCTCTTATCAAATTCTCTTTCTCTATGATTCCCAGTTAATGATTCTGATTTAATTGGCAATTTAGGCTTATTATCCTTACTTTCTTTCTTGTAATCAAAGTTATTCGAATTTTTAAACTGGGGTCGAAAATTAGACGTGGTCTTTTTCGAAAATTCTTTCTTTTTAAAACTTTCTTTGATACTTTCATAATCATCCAATTTCTTAGCCAAATCTAAAGGAGTCACAAAATTTAACCAATTGTCTAGAAAATGTTCTTTTGTTTCCGCGGGCACTCGAAACTTTAACTGTTCTGTAATAATTAAATCTTTAAGTTGATCAAACTTTTCAACACCTAATTCTGTAATCCAGGCTGTAAAATAACTAGTGAGTTCCTGCGCATAATTCCTCCAAGATTTGTCTGGCGTTTTATGATGCCAATAAAAACATTGCTTCAGTTTCTCACTATTCAACTTATATCTTTCTAATATAAGATTTTTAACAAAATCGTAGTTAATCGCATCTTCAGGCGATTCCCTAGCTAACATGTTTGTAACCTCTGTGGGCAAAACAGCTAACAAGTATGCAACCCATTCACTCTTCGAAACTTTAGCCATCTCTGCTCTTCTCTCAAAATTAATTAAAAAGAGACCCATCTCATCAGATTTTTCGTCGAATTTCGGAACAATTTGTGCCAACTGTATTTTTGGTCCGACATCAACCTTTCTTCCTGATCCATCGTTCTGTTCAGAAGTTCTTTGCAATTGCTCCAATTTTTTTAATTCTAGTTCATGTTCATGAGCTTCCTTAGCCATACGTTCTTCCCTTTCTTCTTGTCGAATTCTTTCTTCTTTTTCTTTCTCTCTCTCTTCTCTCGTTTTCCTATCTTCTATTACTCGGTCTAACATGAGTCTAACCTCTTCTTCCTTGTAAACTTCGCTTTCTACAATAATTTTCTTAATTTCTGGAATCTTTTTCGAAAGATCAACTTCCAATTCCAATTCATCACAAATTTCCAACAAGTCTGCTCTTCTAGCTTTTGCTAAATAGGCCATCTTAATTTTAGATAAACCGAAACAAAATCAGAATGCTTAATTTCTAATTAATAGAACTCAGAAGTCTCCTACTTAAACTAGCAACAAAACTTTTAAGCCGATATAATAAATTTTAATTAATAAAGCAATTCTAAAATCCACCTCTATCAAATTCTTAGTAAATTAAACACTGTGCAACTTTTTAAACAAATTAAATAAGTAAATATGTAATTGTGTCAAAAATACAATTAAGATGATAAAAGAATTTTTTTCAACATTCAGAACTGTATTTTATTCAATAAACACACTTATTTCAAAAACAATAATTAAATTACGCAATTAAAATTAAACCAATCAAACTAAGTAAATACGAGAATTTTTCTTAATTCTCAACCCTTTTTATGCAAGCATAACAAATTACTCGCAAAAAAAATATTTAAAATAACCCACTTAACATTTTCATTTCTTTACATGAAAAGAGTAAATTACAAAATATTCAACTCAATTTCTTTTTCCAAATGAAAATACTTTTATCTTTTACTCGATACTTATCAAGTTTTTATTTTTTTACATAAACTCAACAAACAAAACAGAATTATTTATTTTTCCGTTTTAAACTCAATAACTTTTTTCTTTAAAAATTAACAAAACAAAGATCAAATCCACATTCATTTTTCGATCAGAAATCAAAGACGAAAATATCATCTATTCTATTTTTAGAATAACTAAATAACAAATAAAGAAAAAAAAAACAGAATTCATCTGCTTTCCAACAATTTTTCTTTCGAACTTTGTAATTTTGGCATTGATCCAAATAACAAAATGTTAATTAAGATTGGAATTTTTTTTTTCAAAATCTCGTTCCTTTAAAGAATGAAATGATACCATTTAATATTAAATCATTTTGATTCAAAAGAATTATCACCATCATAAGTATCCCCCAAAATATATAAATAAACTTTATTTATTATTATTTCAACTTTAAGAACAGATCTTAATATTTCTAAGATAAAATGCCTAAGAACACAATATTTTATAAAGAGAACAGCTTAATGAAATAATTTTCAATATTATTCAATTTTTTTATTTGATATGATGGGAATAAGTTCAGTATATATCAGTACTTGAAATATGCCCAATTAACCCGCGCTTTTTCTAAAGCTTGAAATTAATTTACGCAAGCAAATAAATCCAGTTAATCTAGATTAAAAGAAATTTAATCGATAACAGATGATTCAAGGTACTAATAAATACAAAAAAAATATGGAACTGGCTTACTTGCTAGTTGCATCTTTACTTAAGAACACTGGTCATTTCACCATGGAATCGTACCAAGCTGCCACCATCTTTACTCGTCTGTAATGTAGGAGACTATGGTATACTTTAACAATGAACACAGTTGATAAATGAAGAGGCCATCGGATGGTTTTTCTTGATTTAATATGACATTCACAAAACACAAATTTACGAACACAAAATATAATCGCGGTAACAATTTCTACTTTTTTAACTACATCACTCGTAGAGTCACCTTCACAACCAAAAAAAACACTCTGCGCGCTCACTCCAGCTTCTCGCTTCGGAGTTCGAAAAAAAGAACAATCTTCTATCCTCAGATGACTACCGCCATCTATCGATGGAAAATGTTAGTTTTCTGTAATGAATTAGTTCTTTACAGTTGCCTTTCGGGATGTTTTGTTTTGAGAAGATATGACATTTTATCACAAAAATCGAATATTTAAATCAAAGGACTGGCGATATTACAAAATTGGAATTTTCACATACGAATGCATTTGCAATTTACCTGAATTAAAAATAACTGTGAAGCAGGGTCGGACTGGGCAAGGGTAAAGGGCGCAGACCTTGGATTTTTTGAGGGCGCAAAAACGAATTCACGTCAATTTTACTGGCTTGACAACGTTTAACAGATTCACACAGCACAACACAAAGTATGAAAATGGCGTAATATTATATATTTGAGTCTAGATAGAAGACTTCGCTATATTCCCCATGCATGTTTAAAAATCCATCAAATTTACGCAATGTTACGCAATTTCTAAAACGAATCGTGTAATATCTAAAAGTTCCAGCAAGTTGAACACAGATTAGCTTAAAGTAGATGCAGGGACCGATTTATAAATTTGGGGGCCCTGGGCACAGATGCTTACAGGGGCCGCCTTGCACCGATACTTACAGGAGGATTGAAAAAAAAAATTAGGAGACAAAAAAAAAGCACTTTTTTATGATTTTTTTTTGTAAGAAAACGATCTTTTTGAAATTTTAAGTTTATTGTACATATCTTAAGGTATACACAAGAATTTTTCACCGTACAACCACATTTTTTGACACGGTGGGCAAGATTAAAAAAAAAAAAAGCTACTCAATGCATCATTTATTAACAAATAAGAACAAATTTTTTTAACAATTTTTTTTTTTTTTTTTTTTTTTTTTTTTTTTAATATATAAATTTATGGGTTCCTTTAATTTAACTAGAAGTTTGCGAAAAAAAATTATTTTTGTGTTTCAGGTAATTCTACAAGGCGCTATCATGCCCACTGTCAGACGAAATTTTCCAAAGCAGTTGAACATACTTGTTTATAACTTAGAGTAGAAGCAACAAAATCCTTCTATATACTATAAAAAAAGTTTTGATTTGGAAATGGACCAATGAAAACCTGCGTAGATATTCCCGGCAGATCGGCATCCAATTTGAATGCTTAAGCATGGCCTTTCTTCGTTAATATTAAAAAAAACTGTTGAATACAAAAAAAGTCTTTCCGGCCAGTGCCGGGAGGAAGAGGTAGCTTTCATATTCCTTATTTTAAAAAAGCCAACTTATATTATTCAAACACACGAAGCTCAATTTAGTGGAAACCGAATATAGGAGATTCAATACTAATTTTTATCAATACTAAATCATTATGAATGAGAATTTCGCGAAATTAGTCAGCTTTATCCAAGCTGCTTTTATTTAAAGTAACTTATATTTGGCTGCCAAATTCGGCGATTTCTTAAAGTGCCTGCCATTTTAAGACAACATGGTGGATGAGGCTGACCAGTGAACTTGGTCGAGACCTTAGTAATTGCTGTGCACATGCTCACTCACATCGGAATAGATTGATATATACGAGTGCTTTCGCAGGCAAAAAATCAGATTTTTCAAAATGTCACCCACATTAGATATTGAAATTGCTATATCTGAGCCATTTTTAGGTGCGTTCGTAATTATATAAATACGTAGCACCTATAGTCGTCGTTCAGTCCGTCCGTCTGTCTGTCCGTCCGTCCGTCTGTCCGTCCGCCTGTCTGTCCGTCCGTCCGCATAAAATAGAGCAAAAACTACCCAACCGAATGGTCTGAAATTTTAAATATATGATTGTTGTAAAATTTTGTCGAGCCATTTCAAATTTTATGAAAATCGGATGTATAGTTAAATTACAGGGACAGTCAAAAGTTTTTCTTTACATTACGGCCAATGGGAAAAATTATTGCACGTGCATTTTAATGATGTTAAAGCTTTTCG
This sequence comes from Maratus speciosus, assembly GCA_963932465.1. Lineage (NCBI taxonomy): Eukaryota > Metazoa > Arthropoda > Arachnida > Araneae > Salticidae > Maratus > Maratus speciosus. The sequence continues at coordinate 515,290,732 of OZ010789.1, read as the reverse complement.
AATGGTCTCAAATTTTAAACATATAATTATTGCGACATTTTGTCGAGCCATTTCAAATTTTATGAAAATCGGATGTATAGTTTAATTACAGGGACAGTCAAAAGTTTTTCTTTACATTAAAGCCAATGGGAAAAATTATTGCAAGTGCATTTTAATGATGTTACAGCTTTCCGAATGGGCTGAAATTTTAAATATATAATTACTGCAAAATTTTGTCGAGCCATTTCAAATTTCATGAAAATCGGATGTATAGCTTAATTACAGGGACAGTCAAAAAGTTTTCCGTTACATTAAGGGGAATGGGAAAAAATTATTGCAAGTGCATTTTAATGATGTTACAGACTGCACTTATGAATTGCAAATAAATACACATTCAGTACAATATGGGGTGCAAAAAATAATTATAAAACTAGTTATAGTACGAACGCACCTCATTTGCCACGTTTGACGATCAATTTCCAACTTGTTTAAGATAATTAAATTATCTTAAAAAATTATTGCAAGTGCATTTTAATGATGTTACAGCTTTCCGAATGGGCTGAAATTTTAAATATATAATTACTGCAAAATTTTGTCGAGCCATTTCAAATTTCATGAAAATCGGATGTATAGCTTAATTACAGGGACAGTCAAAAAGTTTTCCGTTACATTAAGGGGAATGGGAAAAAATTATTGCAAGTGCATTTTAATGATGTTACAGACTGCACTTATGAATTGCAAATAAATACACATTCAGTACAATATGGGGTGCAAAAAATAATTATAAAACTAGTTATAGTACGAACGCACCTCATTTGCCACGTTTGACGAGCAATTTCCAACTTGTTTAAGATAAAGACAAACAAAAAATGCTCCTGAATCCTTATATCAAGGTCAAATACTTAAGAAAGAAACCTTTTTCAATTTCTAATTTTTTTGCACCTCACTTTAAATATGTATATATATTTTTAATTTAATGGCCGCCATTTTGAAACAAGATGGCTCATGAATCTGGCCAGCGAACTTGGTTGAGGTATTGATGTATACTATCCACATGCCTTCTTACATCGAAATAGATGAATACATGTGTTATCGCGTGACAAATACAAGATCGTTTCAAAATGTTAGCCATGCTAGAAATTTAAAGTGCTATAATTCAAATTCAATCATTTTTTAAGATATAAACAAAAGAACCAATTTTCAGAAACAAAAACTGCTCCGGAATCTTTGTATCAAGGCCAAACACATAAAAAAAATCTTTTTCATTTTCCAATTTTTTAATACCTCGTTTTAAATTTTAAATTTAATTTTTTTTTTTAAATGGCAACCCTTTTGAAACAAGATAGCGAATGAAGCTGGCCAACGAACTCGGTCGAGACATTAGTATGTACTATGTACAGACCAAGTTACATCCAAATCGGTTCATAAATACGCCTGTTATCGCATGACAAAAATCAGGTCGTTTTAAAATGTCAGCCACAATAGAAATTCAAAATGCTATTACTCAGCCATTTTTTTAGATATAGACGAAACAAAAACTGTTCCGGAATCTTTGTATTAAGGTAAAACACATACGAAAAATATCTTTTTCATTTTCCAATTTTTTGGTATCTCATATTAATTTTTTTATTTTTAAAATTTTTTTAAATGGCCGCCATTTTGAAACAAGATGGCGGATGAAGCTGGCCAACGAACTCGGTCGAGATATTTGTATGTACTATGTACACACCAAGGTACATCCAAATCGGTTCATAAATACGCCTGTTATTACGTGACAAAAATCAGGACGTTTCAAAATGTCAGCCACGCTAGAAATTCAAAATGCTATAACTCAGCCATTTCTTAAGATATAGACGAAACAAAAACTGCTCTCGAAGCTTTTTATCAAGGTCAAACACATAAGAAGAAAATATTTTTTCAATTTTCAATTTTTTGGTACCACATTTCAAATTTAATTTTTTCTTAAAAATTTAAATGGCCGCCATTTTTAAACAAGATGGCGGATGAAGCTGGCCAACGAACCCGATCGAGACATTGGTATGTACTATGTATAAACTAAGTTACATCCAAATCGGTTTATAAATACGCCTTTTATCGCGTGACAAAATTCAGGACGTTTCAAAATGTCAGCCACGCTAGAAATTCAAAACGCTATAACTCAGCCATTTTTTAAGATATAGACGAAACAAAAACTGCTCCGGAATTTTTGTATAAAGGTCAAATACATAAGAAAAAAATATTTTTCCATTTTTAATTTTTTGGTACCACATTTAAAATTTTAAATTTTTAAAAAAATTTTAAATGGCCGCCATTTTGAAACAAAACGACGGATGAAGCTGGCAAACGAACTCGGTCGAGACATTTGTATGTACTATGTACACACCGAATTACATCGAAATCGGTTCATAATTACGAGAGTTACAGTGTGACATAGGTCAGATATATATATATATAGATATAGATATAGATAGATAGATTGATAGATATCAATTTTGAACGGAGGGTGGTTTCGGGGTCTGGGGGTCATGATCGATGAAAATATACCAAAATTTTTTGAAATCTCTTTCCTCCGAACGGCTGCAATAGGTAGCTTTTTGTAATGAAAGCTACCTAAAAGAAAACAATTTATTTCCTACGCTGTTTAAGCCCAAGAAGGGACAGATATTAAGATGTTTCATTCAGTTAGCTCTACGTTTAATGTTACATTTTTGTAACAAATAAGTTAAACCAATTGAAGATTAAAAAATAAAAATAAAATTCAAAAAATATGATACTTTAATCACCCTAAAAACTTGGGTTCCGTCAAATGAAAGCGAAATAAATCTTAGACTTTTTCCATTTATTAGTTGTAAATATTTGTATCGCAGATTTTGTATTATGTTTATGATGATTGTACATAAAATCATAAGGCACGTCTAAAATACAAACCTTTAAAAAAAGTTTAAGATTTATTTCGCTTTCATTTGAGGGAACCCCAGTTTTTAGAGTGATTAAAGTATCAAATTTTTCGAATTTTATTTTTATTTTTTATTGTTCAATTGGTTTAACTTATTTGTTACAAAAATGTAACATTAAACGTAGAGCTAACTGAATGAAACATCTTAATATCTGCCCCTTCTCGGGCTTAAACAGCGTAGGAAATAAATTGTTTTCTTTTTTAATTTGTTCTGCAAATTATGTTTTTGTTTAATTTTATATATGAACTCGTGGATGTGTTTTTTTTCTTTTATTTATTTATTATTATTATTTTTTTTAATGTTATGTCTGTTAATTTTATATATAACATGCTTTAATATATATATATATATATTTATATAAAAGCTGATCTGTATGTCTTACTGATAGTAAAGTTGTTTTAAAATATAGAGTAATGTCTGGTAATTGGTATATAAATGTTTTTGAATAGAGAAAAAAAAACCTGTAATAATGTTTTGGTCTGTTCAGTGTATCTCTTTAATAAATTAATAAGAAAATCAATCGGATAACTTTTGTGAAAGATATAAATTAATGTTTTCCAAATGGGTTTAACTTTAGCATCCACAAATTTAAACTCTTCTAACTCTATCAAGATTTAAGATAATGTGTATAAACAAGGGTCCTTTTCCTGGCTCTCTCGATCCAAGAAACTCAAATAAGGTGTCAAAAGCGGATGTTATTGTTTGAAAATTCAATGCTGGTACGATTTTCAAAACGTAAACGACTTCGGAAACATTTTTTATACACAACAATACTTAGTAGACATTTCCAGTCGATTGGTTCCCATAGATTTCTTGATGATTATTTGTACCGGAATTAGTAAGGGGTAACCACTTTTATTCCAGCTTATCATCATTGACGCACTGAAAATTGGTAGAAAAACTAACAAGGTTTTTTGCAGTAGGCGCCAAATAGAGTTTCTGCGGTGCTGCTAAGGGCTTCACCTTTTTTTTTAAGTATGTTTCTTTAAAGTTATCAGCCAGTTAAAAATGAGATAAAATCAATTTCTGTTACTATCTGAAAATAATTACTTTTGCGAATCATGTATTTTGTAGAAAGGCATTTTGTATCCTTAAAAAATGACTATGTTATCCATAAAATGCTCAATTGATATTTCACTATTAAAATTCGCAGAAAAAAATCACAAATTTGAAAAAAATATCACGACGTCGAAACATCGCGGAAATAGATAATTTCGTCAATCGGCGGCTGAAAACAAAACAAGAATTTTGCAATCGGTTGCGCAAGAAAATCGCGAATTTCGTCAAAAGATCGCTGGAAAAAAAAATCGCGATTTTTGTTAAAAGATCAGAATTTCGTCAGTAAGTCTCTGAAAATAATAATCACGAATTTGGTTAAACGATCGTGAAAATTATAGCTACTTTTATCAATCGGATACGGAAAAAGTTTGCGAATTTCGTCAACTAGTTATTTAAAAAATCGGGAATTTCATCAAACGATCGCGGGGGAAAAATCGCGGAAATAGGAAATTTTGCTAGTCAGTCACTGAAAATAATCATGAATTTCGTCAAAGATTTGCGGAAAAACGCAAACTTCTAAAAATCGCGAAAAAAAACTCAGAATTTTGTCAAAAGATCGCGAAAACCCCCGAAAATTTCGTCAAAAGATCGCGAAAAAATCCTCTAATTTCGTCAAAGGATCGCGAAATAAACGCCATTTCATCAAAGGATCTAGAAAAAACGCTGATTTTGTCAAATAATTGCGGGTAAACGCAAATTTCTTCAAAGAATCGCGAAAACACCGGCAAATTTCGTCAAAAGATCGCGAAAAAACCCCGAAAATTTCGTCAAAGACCCGCGGGAAACATTCGTAGTTAGTGTCAGGGTTGGATTCCACACACCCTCCCCCCTCTGCTGTAACCTTTCAGAAAATTTGTTTTGAATTTCAGAATTTTTTTTTCTATCCAGAATCACCACTGGATCGATCAAAACAATTAGTGAAATTCGTCAAACGATCGTGAAAAATGTCGTGAATTTAGTCAAATGATCGTTAAAAAAACGTCGCGAATTTAGTTAAACTAAACAATCATGGGAAAAAATCACTAATTTCGCTAAATGATCGCGAAGAACATCGCGAATTTCGTCTATTGGCTGCAGTTAAAAATAGCGATTTTAGTCAAATGACGCGGAATTACGGAATTTCATTAATTAAAAAAAATCACAAATTTCAGCAATCTGTAGCGGAAAAAAAATAATAAAATAAATTGCAAAGTTCATCAAACTGTCGAGCAAAATAAAACTATTTTCATCAAATGATCATTGGAAAAATTACATTTTTTAAATTTGTTCCAAAAACAAAAATGATAAAATTACATCAAATAGGCTTGGAAATTCAGCAGATCACTGATCTCTGTTATCGGTCACAAGAAATTACTTAATTTAAAATATGGCTCTTATACCATTTAAATAAAGCAAATGATTTGATAAGACTCCAGCAATAAACCTCCGCCTTAAAGAATTGGCATGCTACTGTTTATCATATTGAAAGGTTGGCAGACTTGAATAACCTCGAATAAAAAAATAATTGTGCTAAGTTTTTTCTTCAATATTGAATAGATAATGATGCGTTTTGTGCACATAAATGGGTGCTTATTTTTCCCTAAAAATGTGCTTATAAAGTGCTTACACGTGCTTATTTTTAAACTAAAATGTTGCTACTCACCCTATTTCTGTAATTCAGAGACATGACCCTGTGATTGTATTCATCCAATTTGCAGAATCCTGTGGCAACCGTTTTTTTATTTATTAAAAAAAAAAAACTATCATAATTTCTGAGTAGTAATCATCACTTTATTTAACAATAGATTTTTCCATGATTAAATTAAACAATTTTTTTTTTTTTTTTTTTTTTTTAAATTCAAAACGCATACTAGGATTTCCTAATAGTTCTTGAACTACGGAGAGTCTGTCACTAAATAAAGCGAAGATTACTAACCAAAAATTACGGTGCAGATTTTGAAAATGAAAAAACGCTAGCTGCGCGATTCCACAGCTTGGAGGATTCTAATCCAGAAGTGTCAAGTTTGTATTCCTCAAAAAGAAAGATCATGTTTTCCAATCAATAAAAAATTCCCACAAAAGTTTTCTGTTTTCTAATATTTATCTGTTTCTTTTCTCAAATTGTTTTCAAAACCCACGGTTTCAATTATAACATTCAGATGATGCATTCAGAGCCGGCTTTAAAGGGGGAGCGAAGGACAAGGTAGTGATGGGCGATTCTCGAAAATTCGACAATCGAGAAAAATCGTCATCGTAAAAAATAACAATCGATACAGCCATCGATTAATTCCTAGATGTACAATCGAGATGTTTTACAATCGATTATAACGAGAGAAGCTAAAAACAATTGTTGGAAAATTTAGCTATTATTCTGGCCGAAACTTTCATAGTAGTGATAGGGTTTGCTCGATAATTCTGCTATCGCAATTATTTTCTCCTGATTTAGGCTTAAGGGGTTACTTCAGTCAAGTGAAAAGACCTGCTCGCTAATGCTAATCTTATGGAAGAAATTTATAAAGATATCTCATTTGAATTTCAGTATTTTAAAATGATTTTCTTTTCATTGGAATAAATTCCCCTTTCTTCTTTATGAAACTGCCATGTCCAAATCGCGTAACTATGGCGCATTTGATGAATCAAATAACCTTTCTACTTTTTAGATAACTCCAAAAAGTTTGATACAGTTTAAAGTTCCCCTAAATGTCAAATACTGTGGAATTTCTCCATTGATCGAAAACAAAAGTTTCTTTCGAAAAACGTAAGGATAGTAAGATAAAGATACCTGCCAAGAAAGAACCTGCCTAACACGGAAACTGTTTTCCAGTACCTAGCGATTCCAACATGACTCTTTAAGTCTGTATCGAAATCCAAAGTAGCTACTTTATGACACATTTAAAAACTCATTTTTTATTTTAGGCGCATTAGCTAGAATCGATTAGCATTTCCCTGTTTTCGATAAAGGAAAAAGGTTTGATATAAATTAAAGTTCCCTAAATGTCTAAAGTGTATCAAATGCTGTGGAATTTCTCCGTTTATCGAAAACAAGACATCTTTATCGAAAAACGTAAGGATAACCAGACATATATAACTGCTGAGAGGGAACCTGCCTAACACGGAAATTGTTTTCCAGTGCCTAGCGATTCCAACATGATTCTTCAAGTCTGTATCGAAATCCAAAGTAGCTAGTTTCTATGACACATTTACTAGCTCATTTTTTATTTTAGGCGCATTAGCTAGAATCGATTAGCATTTTCTTCTTTTCGATAAAGGCAGAAGGTTTGATACAAGTTAAAGTTCCTTAAATGTCTAAAATGTGTCTAATGCTGTTGAATTTGTCGATTTATCGAAAACAAAGGAGTGTTATCATAAAATAGAAAAGTAAACAGACAAATATATCCGCTAATAGGGAATTCTATAACTAAAATAAAACTTCAATGGACTTCATTTTTGGTATTTTGGATAATTTTAATTTTCCAATCCTTACCAACGTGGTATTAGATGATCGGTCTGGAAAAGGTAGAAGAAACGCCCCCCGCCCTTCCCCCCAAAAAGGGGCATTAGGCCCCAAATTGACAGTAGGGCAGACCAAAGATGAAAGTTAACTTCATGTAAGAGAGGACTAAGGGAAGTTGAGAATGATAAAAAAAACTAAACCATTGAATAAGAAAAAAATTGAAGAAAAAGAAAAATGGTAAAAGAACAAGTGAAGCGTGTGATTAGAGCCAGACAAATGAAGAGGGGCCCGATGGGCCACAGCTGGTCCAGAATGAGTGCCCAGGTAGTCAGAATGGGTCAAGAACTTGGAGAATAGTATCTACAATGAAGAAAAACAATGAGACAAAACATTATGAAAAACAGATGAAAAATACCAATAGCCTGAGGCTAAAAGTAAAATGTTTCACTGGGCGGCGTCCCCTGATGGTAGTAAAAATAAAATTCATACGAGAAGATAGGGGAGAGTGAAAAGACTTTATTTTGTGAATTTTATAATTTTTGGACAAACAGTATACTAAAGTTTTGAAGAAACAAAACTTTAAAGCGCCCTCTTGAGGCGAAGAAGGGAGTTAAAATTAAGAAACATATGTCCATATTTTTTATTCGATTTTAGACATAATTTGATGTTAGTTTTATAATTTTCCTATGAGTGCAAGATACCGTACCAGAGTACGAAAAATACCGTCGCTAAGTATATTCCTTTAGAGTATTTTAAGCCCAGGGGCCTAAAATTAACGGTGGATTGACAAAAGAAAGGTAGATTTAGAAAGGTTATGAGATTACCCTTATTTTAATATAATACATGAGTGGGGGAAAATAATTTTGAAAAATCCTCTTTCCTGAGGCGACACTTAAAATCTTGAAAACACATAATTTGCAGTGCAGTTTTGTTTTAACAGTAGCATTCTAATATTAAGAGATATGGGACAGCTATGAGGGCTAAAATAAGAGAAACATTGAAAATCAAGACAAACTGGTGCCGCCAAATTCACTAGAAAACTTCTATATCAACAACTGAAACCCGAACTGATAACTTAAACCACTATGCCTCCTAACCCATATCGGTTAATAACAAAAGCGAATGGAAAAGAACATGTACTCCTTTGGGAAATCATGACTTACACCAGAAGCGCGGTAAGTTTGACTCTTCTGAAAGCTTCCTTTCTCTCGTCCTCTCTCTGGCATTTCGAGATATATTTTCTGCTGCTGCGAACTGCTCGTTTATCTCGAGGAGATGGCAAACTCGAGGGCAAGCCTCTCGCTTACTTCGAGATATCTCATTGATTGTAACTCATTGCTTCCCATTGCCATTCTCGTTTCTCGCTCTCGGTCTCTGTTCAACATTTCATATGACATTGTCGAGATTGAGAAATCAGTTTTCGTCCTTCCTCGAAATGTTACTCTCGATGATTGTCATTTCACGCTCGGCCAAGAAGGGCCGAGATGAGATATCGAGGGGCGAGCTGGACAGAGCTGACAGGCATGACAATGAGCTGTGAAATGAAGCTTTAATTTTCAATGTTTTTCTTATTTTAGCCCTACCAAGCTGTCACATACCCGGAACCCTCCGATAAATATTATTTATTAAATATAAAAATTTCAAAGAGGAAGGTGGGTCGGGTGAATTCAGAGGACGTGAGAGTGGGCGGGGAGCAATTAAAAAAATTTACCGAACTCTTCCTGTGACATATTATCGAAAAGTCCTTTGACAACTCTTTCATATTATGAACCTTTCTTCCCCTGAAGGTGAAATTCCGGGGGTGGGGAGGGGGCGAACAAATTTTTAAAACCGTAGCCGATTTCTATAATAAATTTAAATATAATTTTAGATGTGGTTTTTTTGTGCAGTCTTCCGGTAAATATTATTTATTGAACATAAAAATTTTAAAGTGGGGGGCTGCGTAAATTCCGGGGCGAAAGAGTGGACCCAAGGGGGGGGGGAGGGGGATCAATTTTCAAACTTTTTTTCGACCCGTGATGTGATATGTTATCGGAAAGCTCTCGAATGACTCTTTCATATTATGAGACTTTCTTCCTCCCCTTCCCAATTTGGCCCCCCACCGCGGGGGGTAGTTTTTTCCGTTTTTATCATTTTAGATCGGATTTTTTTATGGAGCCCTCCGATAAATATTATTTATAATATATGAAATTTCAGGACACTTTTCTAAATTTAGTCAAGACCCCTCATGTGACATATCTTTGGAAAGGTTTGTGACTACTTATTGATGTTATGCACTTCTGGTGGCCGTCCCCCCACTTTGCCCCCCCCCCCGGGGGACACTTTTCCAAATATAGCCAAGACCCCTCATGTGAGATATCGTTGGAAAGGTCAGTGACTACTTATTGATGTTATGCACCTCCGGTGACAGTCCCTCACTTTGCCCCCCCGGGGGGCATTTTTCCAAATTTAGCAAAGACCCTTCATGTGAGATATCGTTGGAAAGGTCTGTGACTACTCATTGATGTTATGCACATATGGTGTCCGTCCCCCCACTTTGCCCCCCCCCGGGGGGCACTTTTCCCAAATTTAGCCAAGACCCCTCATGGGAGATATCGTTGGAAAGGTCCGTGACTACTTATTGATGTTATGCACCTCCGGTGACAGCCTCCCCACTTTGCCCCCCCCAGGAGTACACTTTTTCAAATTTAGCCAAGACCCCTCATGTGAGATATCGTTGGAAAGGTCTGTAATTACTTATTGATGTTATGCACCTACGGTGTTCGTCCCCCCCCATTTCCCCCCAGGGGGGCACTTTTCAAAATTTAGCCAAGACTTCTCATGTGAGATATTGTTGGAAAGGTCTGTGACTACTTATTGATGTTATGCTCCTCCGGTGACAGTCCCCCCCACTTTGCCCCCACCACGGGGACACTTTTTCAAATTTAGCCAAGATCCCTCATGTGAGATATTGTTGGAAAGGTCTGTGACGACTTATTGATGTTATGTTCCTCCGGTGTCCGTCCCCCCCACTTTGCCACCCTGGGAGACACTTTTCCAAAAATATAGCCAAGACCCCACAAGTGAGATATCGTTGGAAAGGTTTGTGACTACTTATTGATGTTATGCTCCTCCGGTGTCCGTCCCCCCACTTTGCCCCCCCGGGAGACACTTTTTTCAAACTTAGCCAAGACCCCACATGTGAGATATTATTGGTAAGGTCTGTGACTACTTATTGATGTTCTGCACTTCCGGTGACCGCCCCCACTTTTCCCCCACGGGGGACACTTTTCTAAATTTAGCCGAGACCCCTCATGTGACATTGTTGGAAAGGCCCATGACCACTTACTCATGTTATCCATCTCCCGCACCCCTCCCCCCTCTTTGCCCCCACGGGAAGGGCATTTTTATAAATTCAGATCCAGACCACTCATGTGGCATATGGTTCGAAAGGCCTAAAGACCTGTGACAATTTATTCATATTATGCAGCTACTGTGCCCCTCCGCTCACTTTGACCCCTCCCCCAAGACATCTGGTCCGAGGTTCGTTCGTTTCGAGATTATATTTTTTTACAAAATTTTGTAGTGCGTGCACACCACGCCTGCTATACGGTGTCATATATAGCGGGTAACCTGTTCGTGATTTCATATTACAAGATTACGTATAACTTAGGGGCCCCGATTAAAGGAGGAGCCCACTAGCGGGCGAAGTCACCTACTCTTTATTAACGCCGACTCATTCCAGTTCACCCGCAGACGATTCTTGATAAATGTATGACGTATATAATATATGATGTATAAAAGCAATTGGCAAACTGGAGTCATCGAGAAAAAATTTACACAATCGAAAAGTATCGAGATGTCCATACAATCGAGAAAATCGAGAAAAACATCTCGTTATCGCCCATCACTAGGACAAGGTACTAAAAGCTAGAGGAATGAAAATCCAAAAGATATCATTCAAAGAAGCTATGAAAAAAAAATCTAGCCATGGCTACTAAAGCTTTCCCTGGGTGCATGTTATCTCTGTCAATCGCATGCAAAAATGCCCACTTTGGTTTCCGATCCTGAAATTGTTTCGATGTATATTTTTAATTTCTTTGTTATAATAATAAATACAGTATGACTTCAAAAATCCGGCCCCAAAGTCATTTTTTCCTACTTTTTTTTTTTTTACATAGAAAGAAAAATAGCAATTGTTTACAAATTAAAAAATTCGAGTTCGAAAATAAAAGTGCAAAAAATAAAAACTAAGAAGAATGCGTATTTTCTTCATATGTCAGACCCGATTAGTTCCTTGAGCAGAAAGTCCAAGAAAACTCGGAGCGGGGAATATATTGCCATAATAGAGCCGCCAATAACATTAGTAGTAGCCCAGGGAACGAAATCGAGGTAGCGACAAAAAAAAAAAAGTATCACTGGAAAATGCATACATTTGACAGGAGAGTTAATATCCCCTTTAGATAAACAAGACTGTATTTCCAATATAGGTTTTCTTTACTTGCATAATATACAAGAAAAACTTGTTAAAGAACGGTAAAAAAATTGAAGCAAATAGCATTAACGATTACAGGAGAAGGAAATGACTTTACTGTTTATTAGATTTTTATCTAAATTTTTATTGCACCATGGAAAATATCAATTAAAGTAAGATTTTTTTTAAAGGTTTATTTTTCTATTTTTTTTTTCACATAATTATCACTTGGTTATGATTAAATTTTCAATAAAGGCACCATTAGGAATATTGGAAGTACTTTTGATATACCTTCAGAAATCCGGAATTTTAAAAAATCCGGCTTACTCTTGGTCCCGACGATGCCGGATATTTGAAGTTATACTGTATCTCTCTTGTCTAGTGATGGGTGATTACTCCCTAAACGAATTCTCGAAATTTAGTACACTATTCAGGATGCATGTGTACAACGAGGGAGGGGAAAAACTGGAGCGGCTTATAGGCACTTAGGGGCGCGAAGTATTTCGTGGACGAGGGTGCACCGGCTGGCGGGCCCGTCCGAACCTGCGTCGGACTTTTAAGTTTTTCGGAATTTATTGTAGCGACTTTCTCATCCTAATGACCAATAGGGAAAAAGTCCGATGTATGTAATTAATCAAGAGCATTAATTTTACATGATGTAGAACGCTCAGACTAATATGCCAATAAAACAACCCTTTTCAACTTTTTCTATCAATAGTTATTTGAGATTTTTTGTGGATTTAGATTAAAGATATTTTATTATCAAAACGAGAAAAAAAATTCTAGTTTCTCCTTTAATTTAGCAATTCTTTCTCCATTTATGGTTGAAAAATATGGCTAAAACATGTTATTGTGTCTGTACCTGTCCTGAAAACAATGGACTTCCTGTGCCCAGAATCATTGCAACAGGTAGTTGAAAAATGTTTAGTGCGTATAAAACTGCTATTTTTAACACTTTCCAACAAAGTTGAAAAGTGTTTGACTTCGGTTTGTGTGCCCGTCAGACCGTCTGTCCGTGCTCTAATTCCCGTAAATATACTCGGATTGCTCTGAAATTTTTGGATGTTATTGATGTTTACCGTAGCACGTTCCCTATTTACCTGAAGTTTGTAGCATGTTTAGTTCATTTACAGGGACAGTCAAAAGTTTTCCGTTACAGGACGGCCTATGGGAAAAAATCGTTTAAAATGATTTTTAACCGTGTTACACCCTTTCAAACTTAATAAAACTGATATGCATTTATGAAGTACACTAAAATATACATTCTATACAATATGCGGTGCAAAAAATAGTTATTATTCATTTACAGGGCCATACAAAAGAATTCCGTTACTTAATGATATAGGGTGGAGGGCGATTGTTGGTGGCGTATTTTAATTATGTTAAATTATTTCATGTATAATGAAATTGATATACGTCGCTGAGATTTAATATAACTTATTTCATGTATAATACGAAGTGCATAGCATTTACAGCAGTGGTTTCCAACCTTTTATTGGCCACGCCCACCAAACTATCTGTAAAGTCACTATGCCCCCCCCCCCCCTAATCTGTAAATCATGTAGCATTATTTTAAAAGTGACTATTGACACGGTGGAAGAGCAATAGAGCCTTAACAATAACTATACATTTCACATTTTTTAACTTATCAAAGAAGTGAAACTTCTTCCACAATTTGTGTTTTTAACATAACTTTATAATTGCAATGAGATTATGCATTTTTGCCTATATGCCAAAATGAGTTTTGTTCTACTTTTCCAACTTAACTCAATGTTAATGTAAAATGTTATGCGGTCTGATTTTTTATTTTGGCCAAATATCTTAAATAGACACTTACATTTGACGTTAAAATTGATAGATTTATACATTTTATAATGCAATCTTGTAACTTTGTGAAAGCTTTGGACACTGACTTTTCTTTCTATGGATAACCCAGTACACAAGATGTATTTCAATATTATCATCTTTATCAAATTAAGTAGCCATTATTCCGCATAACACATTCTCTCTGTTTTCCCTTTCCCAATACCGCTAATTGTCTTCGCAAATATAAGTAGAAAACTCATTCAATAAATAATTGAAAGCATTACGGAAAATTTATAAATTTACCGCCAGAACAATTAAGCTTTAATATTTTAAAAGCTATATCAAAATATTTTAGATTATTATTCGCATAATTATTCTGGTGTAATGTCTATTTTAAAATTTCGTTAGGGAACATTTTAAAAATTCGATAAAAAACTGATTTCTTAAATTTTTCTTGTATTCCATTTATTTTTAATCTACAACACTACTTTTCCCCAAAAAGACAAATGAAACTGATAGTAAATGAGTGAGTAAGAAATTTGGAATTGCCCCCCCCCCCTAGAAGGTCAAATTGCCCCCCGGTGGGGCGTACGCCCCACGTTGGGAACCACTGATTTACAGGGACACAGAAAAGATTTCAGATACTATATTGTATATGAAGTACTGTACAGTAGCGATGATTGCTGGAAATGCATTTTTAATTATGTTTCACTATATTTATGCATAGTATATGGTGTGTATAAATGCTATAATTCATATACAGGGCTACACAAAAGAATTCGTAATGGTTACTGGGTATGAGTGCAAATTGCTTAAAGATGGTTTTTAAATGAGCTATGCATTTTTACTCTGAACTGCATTTGGTTTACTAAGAAATGTTTGTAGAATATATATAAAATGAGATACAGGGTCACGCAAAGAATTGGATACATGACCATCTATAAATGATAATTTCTGGAAATGTGATTTCAGTAGTTTTAAGAGTGTTTTAGTTTGAATTAAATTTCAGCTAAATAGTGGCGTGTAATAAAGGTACTAGATTAACTACAGCGTTGTACAAAAGTATTCAAGTATGTTTCCATCCATTAGTATAAATTGCTGAAAGAGAAATTTCAACCTGTTATGCGTTTTCTTGCTAAACTGAATTTCCCAATTATATATTTTACATATCAACCTACAGATCAAATACAGGGTTGTTCAAAAGAATTGGAATACATATTTGGCTATGAATGGTAACTACTGAAATCATTTTTTCAAATGTTTTATGCGTTTTCTAAAATGTTTTCTTAGTTATCTTCTGTACCTTATTACCCTAAATAACGAAGTTTTGTTAAAGCATTCAAGAAGTGTTGGAAAGTGTTTCATAATTTATGCTCAAAGCATGATTTTTCTTTCTTGTTTATATTTTAAAAGGAGTTCGATAACGAGTGCTTTTAAACTTATTAAAGAAACATTTGTGAAACAGCCGTATGGATCAATATCTGAAAATTGGACAATTTGCGTCCACTGCCAATAATATTTCACTAGCGGGCATGACCGAGCTAAACTCGGTCAAAATTAGTTCAATTCGATATTTCATTCTCACTGTATAATTCTTGCTGTTTAGATAAAATTGGCATGATCCTAAGCCATAGTGACCCACTAACCGAAATTTTTCGAATACACGACCTAACCAATGCTCCTCTCGAACCTGAAAACGAAAGAATACAAAATTTAGTCAAAATCGCTAAAGTCACTTCATAGATAAAATTAGCTTGACCCACGGTAACCCAAAACGGACTTAATAATCTAAATTTATCGAACATCTGACCTATCCCAATGGTCTTCTCGTGCTAGGAAACTGTGTAATAAGAAATTTTGTCAAAATCGTTTGAGCCATTTTCTAGATAAATTTAGCTAAACCTTGACACATAGTGACCCAAAATGACTCGTTAATCGAATTTTCTTGAGCATGCGACCTTGACCAATGGTCCTCTCGAAACCGAAAATATAACATATATATAAAACGATAGAAAACAAAATTTAATCAAAATCATTAAAGCTGTTTTCCAGATAAAATTAACTTGACCCACAGTGACCCAAAAATGACCCATTAATCGAATTTCCTCGAACATGTGACCTAACCCAATGATCTTCTCGTGCCCGGAAACAGTATAATACAAAATTTTGTCAAAGTCGTTCGAGTCTTTTTTGTAATATACTATAAGCTTGGCCCACAGTGACCCAAAATGACCCATCGAATTTTCCCGAACATGTGACTTAGCTCAATGGTACCCTCATTCTCAAAAACGATATAATACAAAATTTTGACAAAATCGTTTGAGTCGTGTTTTTAGATACAAATAGCTTGGCCCACAGTGGCCGAAAAATGACCCGCTAATCGACTTTTCTCGAACTTGTGACTTAGCCCAATGGTCATCTCATGCCCGGAAACGGTATATTACAGAATTTTGTCAAAATATTTTGGGTCTTTTTTCAGATTCAATTACTTGACCCTGACCCATTGTGACCCAAAATAACCCACTAATCAATTTTTCTTGAACATGCGACCAAGCCCAATGGTATTTTCGTGCCCGAAAACGATAAAATACAAAATTTCGTCAAAATCGTTGGAGTAATTTTGTAGATTAACTTTGCTTGACCCCCAGTGACCCAAAAATTACCCACTAATCGAATTTTCTCTAATATGTTACTTAGCCCATTGGTCTCCTCGTAATCCAAAACGACAGAATACAAAATTTAGTCAAAATCGTTAGAGCCATTTTTTAGATAAATTTGGCTTGACCCATAGGGACTCAAAAATGACCCACTAATCGAAATTTCTCGAACATGTGACTTAACCCAGTGGTTTTCTCGTGCCGAAAAACGGTTGGATATAAAATTTAATCAAAATAGATTGAATCATTTTTTAGATATAATTAGCTTGACCTTGACACATTTAACCCAAAATGACCCACCAATCGATTTTTCTCGTACATGTGACTTAGTCCAATGGTCATCTCATGCCCGAAAACGGTATATTACAAAATTTTGTCGAAATGTTTTAAGCCTTTTTTTTTTATTCAATTAGCTTGACCCTGACCTATTGTGACCCAAAATGACCCACTAATTGATTTTTTTTTTAACATGCGATCAAGCCCAATGGTATTCTCGTGCCCGAAAATGATATAATACAAGATTTCTTCAAAATCGTTAGAGCCATTTTCTAGATAAACTTTGCTTGACCCACAGTGAGCCAAAAATGACCCACTAATCGAATTTTCTCTAATATGTGAGTTATTCTATTGGTTTTCTCGTAATCGAAAACGATAAAATATAAAATTTAGTCAAAATCGTTAGAGTCGTTTTCTAGATAAAACTGGCTTGACCCATAGCGACCCAAAAACGACCAACTAATCGAAATTTCTTGAACATGTGACCTAGACCAATAGTTTTCTCGTGCCGAAAAACGGTTGGATATAAAATTTTGTCAAAATCTATTGAGCCATTTTTTAGATATAATTTGGTTGATCTTGACGCATTATGACCCCAAATGACCCACTAATCAAATTTTCTCGAACACGTGACCTTGCCCAATGGTATTCTCGTGCCCGGAAAGGATAAAATAGAAAATTTCGTCAAAATCGTTAGAGCCGTTTTCTAGATAACCTTTGCTTGACCCACAGTGACCCAAAAAGGACCCACTAATCGAATTTTCTCTAATATGTGACTTAGCCCATTGGTCTTCTCGTAATCCAAAACGACAGAATACAAAATTTAGTCAAAATCGTTAGAGCCGTTTTTTAGATAAAATTGGCTTGACCCATAGTGGCCCAAAAATGACCCACTAATCGAAATTTCTCAAACATGTGACCTAGCCCAATAGGTTTCTCGTGCCGAAAAACGTTTGGATATAAAATTTAGTCAAAATCGATTGAGACGTTTTTTAGATATAATTAGCTTGACCTTGACCCATTATGACTCAAAATGATCCACTAATAGAATTTTCTCGAACACGTGACCTAGCCCAATAGTCTTATCGTGCCCGAAAATGGTAACATACAAAATTTCGTCAAAATCGTTTGTGCCGTTTTTAAGATAAAATTTACATAAACACACAATTTTTGCTCGCATTATAGTATAAGATTAATTACGCTAAAACTGAAAAATGTACTATATTGTAACATTTTTTATAACAATTACCAATGATAAATGGACATTTAATGATCCATAAATAATTAATTTTAAGTTTTAAACAAACAAACGAGATCATCATTTCAGTCCCTGTACCCAGGTACAAATATCCAATATTAAATGTATGCTGTAAAAATTTCTATAAATATTATTATTATTATTGCTATTATTACATATTTATTATATACAGTATGGGGAAATTTAATTCTCCTTTATTAGTAAACAATGTATAGTAAAATATTGTAGTAAATATATTTGTCCCTGAGGTGGACCATCATGTCAGTCCCTCTAAACATACATTTAGTTTAACAGATAGATGACGCTGACAGAATTATTTCCATTGCAATAGCAATTAAAGTTAACAGCCACCATGGATGAAGGTAACTTGTTCTTGTCTTTGTTTCATATTTAGGAATAATATTGCGTTTTTGTTCTGAATAGGGATGAGTACTTTTTTATAGCATCCTTCATGTCCCCATATTTAACTTTTCATTTATAAAAAAAAAACATTCTGCAACTTTATTTATGTAACATATAACTATCACATGGCACAGTTAATAATTTACATGTGTGCAAAATGATTCAACAAAATGGCTGTGCAGCTGTTAAGACAAAAACATCACCTCAGTCCCAATTATTAGACACTGATTATGATGTTAACAGACACTTTCTTCCATTAAAGTTTATCCTACTCATAAAATATACGAAATATACATCCTTGATCTTAAAACACTACAGCATTTAAATGACAAAACATGTATCATAGCATATAATTGTATGTGGCAGTTGGTACATTAATTTTAAAAAATAAAAATTTTGGAATGAAATTTTCCGATTTTCAGATATTGACCCATATGGATAGCTAGCAAAATTCTTACCCTCTTTAACAGCTATTTTTTATTCGTTGGACTCATTCACATTTGCAAATTTTTAATCATGAATAACTAGAAAAGGTATAAAACAATTTCTTTTTTAAAATTTTAGATTTTCTGATATAATGTATATTTTATAAAACTTTTGGGACAATAACCGTATTTTTAAATTGTTATGTAAGGAAGAATAAGAAAGACAAAATTGCCCATCTTAAGCGCTTGGAAATGAAAACGCATTACAACTGTTTTAGATTGGAGACACTTTACCGTTGCCCAAGGGAGGAGTGATTGCTCCATCGCCCCTCCCTTGGATCCGGCATTGATGGGAAGGTGTCAGTCTGTCTCTCTGTATTCTGATTTAACTGATGTTAATATGTAAATAAAAAAGTAAGATGTAAATAGTTTCTTCCAGGGGCACTCATCAGAGGCGGCAAGGGAGACTTAGCCTCCCTTAGTAAAATGTTTTAAAATAAACAAAAACTTAAATGAAATATGTCTAATGCACATGAAATTTAAAATCAACAAAATAAGCAATTTTTAAATAATCAAAAACTGGAATAAAATATGAAATTTAAAAGCATTGTATGAAACTGTGTATTGCATAATTTAAAAAAATCTATGAAGTATTAATTACAATGTTCATTTAGAAATTTTTTACTTCATGAAGAGGGGGGGGGGGGATTCATATCATAATGTAGCTAATTTATAACACATATGTTTTTATGGTTAAAAAATATTTATATACGTAAAGAGAAATATTAGCTTCAATAATAATTACCTTTTCTTGTGCCTGTTCGCAGCCAGTATATTTGTTGCATTCCTCACTTTCACTATAGTCCTGGCTGTCATCACAAAAAATATGCAGTTGGCGAAAAGAGTTATTCCGACAGGTATATTAAAATATATGAGATATGCCACCTGTCCTGTAAGCCAACACTTTTGGAGGCCGAAATGTGGCTTATATTCGAAAGGAACAAAATTAGCATGATCTAAAAACACTGTCGGTATAACACAAATGAAAGTCATGCCCCATGCATACAGCGAATAGACCCAGTACGAAGTTCTTTCAGATTCTAGTTTCACAGATGCTATTGTCTTCATGATGTCATAAGACATAACATTTGTCCAGAAAAATATTGCTAAAAATGTCGTTTGCACCATTATGCCTATAGCTTCGCAGGCGACTCTGGAAATACTGTCTCTTAACAGTAGATCTATTATCAAAAGTATGTATGTGATTATCAAACAACAGGAAATAGATATTATGTTTTTCCCTGGTAAAGTACGATGTTCTTCTATAACTATGTAGATTATAATCAAAGCTAATGAACAGATGATAGAAAGTCCAAGTTCAGCTGCTAATAAAGGGTAGTAGTTTTTCAAAACACTCCCCGGTGACGTATCATTAAGTTCAGAAATATTTGTAAGATTGTTTTGGAAGAAGGAAGAAATTGAACCATTCTCCATGATTTTTACCCGTGACCAAATGGTCTGGATATCCAATCTGTACTTACTTTGTGCATAACATAATAAAAGATGAAAATCACCTAGAATGAAAAGAAAAATAATAAGTATATTTCAGTGCAGATAATACTTTCAGAGTTTTAGAACAAACAATGGCAAGTTTGCGATGCATTTCATGTGTATTAACACATTATAACCGGGACACGTAAAAATCACATGATACGTTTTAATATATTGGTAATAGAAATCATTACTTGAACTGGAATTTTTTTTTACCGAAGAAAACAGGATGTGCATCCTAAGTACATTTGTGAGCTGATTTCGATTAAAAGTAATATTTGTATAAATAGAATTCGAGTATGGTTTTGAAAAACTTCCACTCCAGCCATACTGCTTTATGCCAATGTGTTGCAATGGCGGCTTACAATGTATTAAGAACCTTATAGACTAAGTCAGATTCTAATCAAGTTCCGGTGAAAGAATGTTTATTTCAAAAATATTCGTGAACTTGCATATAACTCGAAATTGTTCTAGCAAAGATATGAAAACCCGTCACACCCTCTTTCTAAATATTAATTATTTTCACCCGTTAACAGCACTCGCATGGAGTTTCCGGTATTGCAAGCAATTAAAAGAGTAAAACATTTGCTTTACTTCGCTTTGACTTTTTTCAAAGGCACATAGAAATACTTCTAGAGCAGTGATTTTTACCCGGTGTGCCGTGAAATTATTCAAATTCCATTAAGGTTTCACGAATTAAAAGAAATTATTATTTTTAAACTGAACCTTCTTTTTTACCCTTTCCGAAATACTTGATAGTTGAACTACTCGTCTGTGCGCTTAGATTACCACGAAATTTATATACGTTATTCACTATAGCCTGTACTTTATGGAAAATTATAAGTACAGTATTTGTTGTTCGTTTACAACAATTGTTTAAAGATTTTTTATATACCATGGTCTATGGGCGGTAATTTTAAAAAAGTTCATTTTAATGACTTTATAATAGGGAACGTCCACTCTCCACTGTTACTCTTGTGACCATTCGAGCGGTTTTTTACAAATACTTACAATTATTTTATTGTAAAATATAATTAAGATAAAAAGTGATATAACACGTGAAATACTACTGTGTTCCACTCATTTAATATATAGCTAATTTGAAATAAAAAGCATTTTTCTTGTCTATATAGGGTGTTTCTAAACTCATTGGTACATACGCTAGGGGGTGATAGAGCACATCAAGACGAGTAATAGTGAATAGGAAACCAAGGGTCCCAAACGTCTTCCGAAGGAGATAAGCGCCTTTAAAGTTTAGGCACCAAAATTTCAAATGATTATAAAAAACGGAAAAATTGGTCGATTCGTTTGCGGTTTTCACTAAAACTATTCTTTATGTCAGTATTTTCTTGAAAATAAATTTTAAAGATACAGTTAAAAAAATGCCGATAGAGGGCGCTTTAGACTTTGGAGTAACCAACAACTATTTTTTACCGTTATTTTTTGTATCTCATTACATGCTTTCAAAAGCTTAGACTTAAACTTAAATTTTGATCTCAAAATCTGAATCGTTGGGAGTGGTCAAGTAGCGCAAACTGAACTGTGTTCAGGAGTTAAAATTTCAAACGATTATAAAAAACGGAAAAATTGGTCGATTCGTTTGCGGTTTTCACTAAAACTATTCTTTATGTCAGTATTGTTTTGAAAATAAATTTTAACGATACAGTTAAAAAAATACCGATAGAGGGCGCTTTAGACTTTGGAGTAACGAAAAACTATTTTTTACGTTATTTTTTGTATCTCATTACATACTTTCAAAAGCTTAGAATTAAACTTAAATTTTGAGCTCAAAATCTGAATCGCTGGGAGTGGTTAAGTAGCGCAAACCGAACTGTGTTCAGGAGGGGTGTTCAAATTTCAACTCATGAACACAGTTCAGTTTGCGCTACTTAACCACTCCCACCGATTTAGATTTTGAGCTCAAAATTTAAGTCTAAGCTTTTGAAAGCATGTAATGAGATACAAAAAATAACGGTAAAAAATAGTTTTTCGTTACTCCAAAGTCTAAAGCGCCCTCTATCGGCATTTTTTTAACTGTATCTTTAAAATTGATTTTCAAGAAAATACTAACATAAAGAATAGTTTTAGTGAAAACAGCAAACGAATCGACCAGTTTTTCCGTTTTTTTATAATCATTTGAAATTTTAACTACTGAAAACAGTTCAGTTTGCGCTACTTAACCACTCCCAACGATTCAGATTTTGAGCTCAAAATTTAAGTATAAGTCTAAACTTTTGAAAGCATGTAATGAGATACAAAAAATAACGGTAAAAAATAGTTGTTGGTTACTCCAAAGTCTAAAGCGCCCTCTATCGGCATTTTTTTAACTGTATCTTTAAAATTTATTTTCAAGAAAATACTGACATAAAGAATAGTTTTAGTGAAAACCGCAAACGAATCGACCAATTTTTCCGTTTTTTATAATCATTTGAAATTTTGGTGCCTAAACTTTAAAGGCGCCTATCTCCTTCGGAAGACGTTTGGGACCCTTGGTTTCCTATTCACTATTACTCGTCTTGATGTGTTCTATCACCCCCTAGCGTATGTACCATGAGTTTAGAAACACCCTGTATAATAAATCAAAGTTTGTTACTCTTGTGACCAGAGTGTCACAAGAGTAACAAAATTTTGATTTACTATATAACCAAAAAAAAAAAATTTTTGTTGCCAATTAGATATATATTATGAAAGTGGAACACAGTAATATTTAATTGGTTATATCAATTATTATTTTAAATATATTTTATAATGAAATAATTGCAAGTATTTATGAAAAATTGCTTTAATTGTCACAAGAGTAACGAATGGACGTCCCCAATATTTAAATTGTAATGAAATTCATACACATTATTGAGATGCACAAAATATGTTTCCTATGAAATATGATTTTCATAATATTTTTTTTTTCCAGGGGCGCACAAAATAATTTATATACATACAGTCGGCTGAAATACGCTTTCACGATGTTTTTTTATTTTCACTAAAATGAAACTGATAAAAGACATTAATATTTACTATCAGATAGTCTCTATGGAAAGTAATATTTGAAATATTGACAATTCTTTGAAAGGGTCATACTAAAAGAATTCTTATACAATATTTTCTAATGAAAGTAACTGTTATTTTCCGGCTGATGAAGTATAGTGTGGGGGTGTGAATGAAATATATCATTCTTATACATGGTCTTACAAAAGTACTCAAATACATTATGATCTATGGGCATTTGTGGACCTATGAAATATTTTTTAAATATAGCATTTATTGTTTGTGTACAGGGGCGCACAAAATAATTTATTACAGTTGGTTGATATAAGCCTTAACGATGTCTTTTTTTCCCACTAAAATGAAAGTGATATATGGCATTAAAATTCACTATAAGATGTTTTCTATGGAAAATAATATTTGGAATATTGATAATTCTTTGAAAGGGTCACACAAAAAGAATTCTTAAACATTATTTTCTATGGGAAGTAATTGATATGGAAGTGCGTTTAAAATTGCGTTATACATTTGGATTAAGTATAGTGTGGGGTGTGAGTTAAATATCATTCTTATACATGGCTTTACAAAAGTATTCAAATACGTTATGATCGAAGGACCTTTATTTCTAGATAGGCTTTTTAGTGAATTTATACATTTTTTAACTGAATGAAATTTGAATTTTTGTACAAAATTCGAAAACAATTCACAAACGTGCTGTTAATCCTGTAAAAGTACTTTTACATGCATATGGTGAATAACAAGTCTAATGTATTGGTGAATATTAATGTCAATTTTTAGCAAAAAAAAAAAAAAAAAAAAAAAAAAGCGTGTATTTTTAGGTATTTAGAAATCTAAAGCGTCAAACATTAATTTCCAGAAAACAAACCTCTATGGCCAATAGGAGCCGAAATACTGAGAATGCTCCTGGTAATCTGTGATGAAGCAAATGACAATTGAGTAAAACGGCAAACTATTGCCTAGATTATTAAACATTTCATTTTTCAGCGACTCCTTACGTTTACATTTTTTCAGAAACAGAATGCGAAGAGACCGTGTCTGAATAGGCTGGTTAATAGGGCGTCCATTGTACAAGCAATGTACTGAAACTGGCATCTTCTAATTTATCCTAATTTATACTTGGGTTGGCACATGATAATCAAACGTCACAGATACAGTTTCCTGCAGTTGAAAGGTGGAAGAAATTAGCATCATTATTGGGTGTAACACCTAAAAGCATTTTCTATTACCGTAAAGATCGCTATATGTATACATAGCCTTTCCTAAGAATTCCGGTAATGAAAGGCTGAGAAAAATGATTTTGCACATACTTTATGCTTTATTTAATTTTTTAATTAATTTTATACTCCGCTTCTGAATATTGCTGATAACGAAGGAAGGAAGATATGTCAATGAAAACAATACTTCACCTGTGTTGTTTCCGATCCTATTATCATTCAACGTAGAGTGTGCATCGAAAGCATACATCTTTTAAGATATATACACACACACATATATCGTTTTACGATATGGCAGCAAGATAGAAAGGAAAGCCATTTTTACATTAAAAATATCATTTATTTACGTATATGTTACGGCCAAAACCAGAAATTGGCCAACAACGCTTTAAACTGACTGACCAATTCCCGAACTGGCCAGATGCGATCGGCCAGTTCGCGAAGTGGCCAGCTCACGAAATGGGTATATAGAAACCAATTTTTACTTTTTATCCCGTTCTAACATAATTGAAAGTGTTTATGAATTCAATTTCTCTGGTCGTCTGCCTGTCCGTGCTCTAACTCGAGTATAAAGACTCGGATTGACTTGTAATTGTTATATTATTTAGGTTTATAAATTAATTTCAGTATTGAAAGTGAAGTATGTATTATTTTTGGTTAATTTACAGAGACACACAAAAGTATTTCCTTACAATATCATCAATGAGAAAAGTTTTTCCGGTGTATTTTAATGTTGTTACATTATCTCAATTATAATAAAATTGGTATGCATCATTAAAATGTACAACAAACTGTTATCTAAAGTGTATGAAATAAGTAGCAATTATAGTTTATTTACAGAGACACTCAAAAGTATTTCGTTACATTGTAGTGAATGGTGAAAGATAATTTTTAGTGCACTTAAATGATGTCACTCTATTTCAAACATAATAAAATTCACATGCCTCACACATGTGGGGAGCAATATGATTTTTTGTAGAGTATTGATTAAGTAGTCATTATAATTCGTTTATAGGGACGCCCAAAAAAATTCCGATAAAGAATTATGTAATATGTGAAAAAATCGTTTATAGGGCATTTTAATGACGTTACACTACTTCAAACATAATGGACTGTTATAGATTACTAATATGCTCTACAACATGTTTTCTATAGATTATTTATTAGGTAGAATTTGTCCTTTATTCACAGAGTCATTCAAATAATTTGGTTATTGGATTGGCTATGAGCCATTATTGCTTGATGTGCGTTTTCAGATGTGATAGGCTTTTAAAATTTAATTTATTTGTAGTGTATTACCAGGTTTGTAGATCATATGCAGGGCTGCATGAAAGCTAAAAGAAACACATTACCGGCTATGGATACCCATTGCTGAACACTTCGTATATTGGCCAAGGCTCCCCGGCCGCTTTTTCAAGAAGGCTCACGTTTTGAGCACTTTATCGCCAGAGTAAGGGTTGGCGCGGGGATGAATTCAACGCTACGCACCCTTTTTTGTTCGTGACGTCGTCGTACGCGTAGCGAACGGCAACCTCATTCCTTTGCTGAGAGGAAGAGATGTGCTTTTTTTCATTTGTTTTTTCCGCAAATGTAAAAAGCTAGACGAAATGTTATTTCGCCGTGGTTTGCAATTAGAACCTTGCTTAAAACAAAAATCTTTTTCGGATTAAAATAACTTTTAATTGCACAAATATATACAATTCAAACATAAGTTATTTTTTTCAGTTCTATAATATTCATTTACTTCATTAATTCGCTATATGTTCGAAGAAATAGAGAACGCATTTTAAAAAACAGACGTAAAAATTTTCTTTAATAAATATAATTGTATTGATCATGTTTTTATGACACAATTGAACATAGTTTTATTAGTATTATTACTGAATTAATTTAGTTTTTTTTTATTATTAAGCGGCATAATTGTGTGACGTGTTGATTGCATTAATAAAACATATTTTCACTGAAATAATTCATTAAAAATTAATTTTTTTAATTTAATTGCGATTAGAAGTTAATAGGAAGTTGAAACTACAATCAATTCGATTATAACTAGATTGAATGATAAAAAATAAATTATTTAGCCGTATCCTGCAATTAAATCTATGAGCTAAAATAATTGCAAGTTGATGCATGCAATTAAATCAATTACTATTACATTTTAATATTGTTAAAATTTTATCATTATTTGAGTTTATGAAAAAGACATTGGTCTGTCCCTAGTGCACAAAATTAAAAATCTTTAAAATTCTTCAGTTTTTTATTTAAAAATTTTTGCCATATTTTTAAATATTATTTCGCCTTAGTTGTTTTATTTATTATTTAAAAATAATAATTCGTCATATTTGAATAAATCATGTAAATTCTTCTCTCGAATGAAATCCCCCCCCCCCCCACACACACACTTTATATTTCGTCATTCTGCACACATAGGGCTCTATTTATTAAGTTGAAGTGGCAATAAAATAATGCTCAATCGTCTGAGGCAACCTCCCATTTCGAATTTTCTCCCCCCCCCCCATCCTCTCCTCCATCACACTACTTTTTGCCCATTTAAAATTCATTGTTGCCTTGCAGAAAAGATTAGTTAAAATTGTGTCTGAAATGTTAACTATTCCTTCGCTTATCCATAACAGTGCATAAAGTTTACTGCTTTGCTCTATCTGTTGATTTTTAAGTGACAAATAAGTAATTTACCATAAAAAAAAAAGATAAGGAAACAAATAGAATGAAAGATTTAAAAAATAATAATAAGGATTAACTTTTTGTGCACACGCTTTCATTTTTTTTTTAATTCTTTACAGTTTTTTAAATTTTCTGTCCTATTTATTACTTTGAAGTAACTATAAGTAAAAAACCAATTATTCAAATTCTGCCCCCCCACCCCCGAAAAAAAAGAAAAGCTTGTTTTTGTCCCCCCCCCCTCAAAAAAAAGTTAAATATTCCAAGTTTTTAATTTTTTGGTTTGTTTTTTCTATTTGTTAATTGATAAATTTAACTATTTAAATCTATAGCCCCTCACTATCATATACAGTTAAAAAATTTCTCTAATGGTTTTATTTGTTACTTTAAAGCAACAAAAGATAGTCATTCAATCTTCCGTCTACCCCATCTCCCCTTAAGAATTTCATCTCACATTAAAAAGGCAATTTCTAAACATCCTGTTTGGGGGTGTGAAAGGCTTTTTTTTTTTCCCTTTCTTGGTTTGGCCTATTTTCACTCGACTTTGGGGGTTGTTTCTGCAGAATGATTTGGTATTAAATTAATTATATAAGTTCATCGCAGAAAATATAGTAATTTTCTGCCACAGGTATTTTTTAAAATCTGTGTTTATATACATCAAAATGCACTGAAACTGCAATAATTCATGATCCCCATAAATCCATCTTTATATGTAATCAAATATCTAAATATATGAAGGTAATGAGTTTTTGTTTAAGAGGTATGGATTTAATAATGCTCAATTGAATGAAAATTTAGATTTTTGAGGGGATCAAATAATCAAAATTTTAGTCTATATCATCAAAAGTAATAAAGGCCTTCGATAAAACAGAGTATAAGAATTCGTAATACAATTTCTTTCGAAGAAGATTTCTTTTCATCTAGAACACACATAACTGAAAACATTTCTTTAATTTAGGTAGGACTGTTATTCTAAAATGTGCTAGTTCGTCTTCCGCCATTTCGGTTCAAAACAAAACACAAGACGACGATTGGCGTTAGAACTGGCTGAACGCTCTCGCTTTCGCCAACCCGCCAAGGCTGGTGCTGAAAACGTGAGCCTTCTTGAAAAAGCTTCCCGGCCAGTTTGCGAATTGGCCGGCCAAAACCCGAAATACGCTGTTCATTTCATGTATTTCGGGTTTTGGCAAGGAATCTCGGCCAGTTCGCGAATTGCCCGGCCAATTCGCGTATTGGCCAAGCTCCGGTTTTTGAACCGTAATATATATATAAAAAAAGAAAAATAATTTTTTTAAACATATATTTAATACTTAACTGCTGTTAGCGGTCTCACAGACCGCTTCTTTTTTTATATAATTTTAGCCTGCCCACTCTTACACTGGCGCAGGTATTAGTGTCTCTAAACCCTAGGGTCATTGAGGAATATTTTCGCTTAAAAATATACAATCATTCAACACTGATTTTAGATATATTTAAGGTTATTATCCCGCCGGCCGAGTCAGCTAGTTATTTACAAACAAAAACGTTGTGAATTGAATCTAGAAATTCTTATTTAATAAGCTTAAGATTGGTTGTTATTAAATGATGATTATTTCCCTATTTCTAGTGTCTGAAATGTTCTACATCGCGATTTTTATCATTGTGATTTAATTAGGGCTTAGCTGTCTAGGTACTTCTCAACAAGGACCTTTTTCAAGGACAGGACAGATCCCAATTTTGGAGATTTCACCCATTTTGACGAAACTGTATCTTCACAACTTTCAATTGATTCCCCGGGCATACTCTGCTATTCCTAAACTACATTTTAATATAAAAATTCCCCAAGTATTTAATGCTCCACACATTTATTAGTGTTATGGCATTTTTCGAAATAAAATAATTCTACAAGCTATGAATTTTTATAAAACTAAGGGGTTCCGCCCCCTAAGAGCTACGCTCGCCAACCCCCGTTCAGGCATCTCATAAAACCATGCTAATTTGATCGGCTTTTAAAAGATTACGGAACATTGAATTGTAATTCTAAAAAACCAATGGCGATCTCCCTGCAAATGAGTTTCCATTCATTTCCCTTTACAGAGGAATTTTAAGGTCTAATCAGCTGCTGATAAGGCATCTAATGACTGTTTTCGTGTTTGTTTAAATAAGATCAGTCAAACATTTTAAAATCAGGTAATATAAAATGAACTAAGTCAACAGTCTTTTTCTCCAGGTATTTTTTAACAACTCTATCAGAATTTTTTTTTTTTTTTTTTTTTTAAGACATTTTAAATGTATCGCTTTAAGTCTGACGTAATTTTCACCAAAGTTTTATTTGTCTTTTTAATATTCACATGAAAATATTTTTAATGTTAGAAAAGAAATACTATTATTTGCGCTGCCTTAGAATTTGCTACAATAGTTAAAAAGATCATCTCGAAATATGATATAAATGTCTCGTGTAAATATAGTATTTTTAAATTTAAACTGTTTGACAATGTTATTTGGCCATTTTAAATAGGGCGTTATTTTCTCGATTGCTTTTAGCAGGCTAATGTCAGACGAACGTCTATTTTAAATGAATTGATTGTTTTAAAGTTTTCTTTCTGTTTCAATATTAACATATAAATACAATTTTTATTAATATTTTCGTGCTTTTAACACGTAATCATTTAATTCTAATTTGATTTTTTTTCTGTTTGTGATAGTAAAATAAATTTTTAATTGAAAGGAAATATTATTCTTTGCGTAGTTTTTATAATTGGCAACAATTTAAAATAATAATAATTAATTTAAAATAACCTTTTGTAAAATGTGAAAAAGCTTGCAGTGCCTTAGAAAAAATTTTTAAATTCTTGTGTATAGTCTTTGCTCCTATAAAACTTTTTAATGGAACGATTTTGATCAAGTTTAACGTTAAATAGCTCTTAAAATAATTCTTCGATTTAAAAATTGTCTGCTTCAGCGTGTTTATCAAACATTTCTTTATAATACTACCAATTTTCATATTTTTGTCTGCGGCAGTTTTCTTAATATTTGCGAAGAGAGACCTCCGGTCACAAAAAATTAACAGCGTTAGTTACCTTTTTTAGAATAGAGAGAAAACACTCCTAAAATTTACAAGAATTATTACAGAAACGTACAGAAACCATCTCATATGAGTATATGGTGATCTTCAGTTATCATCTTTGATGAAAAGTTATTTTTGTTACATATATTTAATTTTCTATAACATGTCTTTTTTTGGATATAATAATGTTATATGACATTTTTTGTATTATTAAAATTAACTTTTTAGTTGAAAATTCAAATGAAATAGCACTTTAAAATTAATTAAAATGTTTGACTAGATTGATGTTCTCTATTTTGCCATTCCAAATAAAAAATGTCGATAGATATTTTTTTAGAATTGCAAACACTTAAATAGATTTTCACCAAATTTAGCAGTATACCCCTTCCCCGTCACTATAAAAAATCCTTGATCCGCGCTTGCATAATCTTCGTGAGAGTCAGTTAAAAATGTGGACAAACTTTTCGGGTTAAACGGAAAGAAATAAGGAATTAAAATTCTGTTGTCACCACATTCTACAAACATATCTCAATTGAGATAAACCTCGGACTTTCGGTACTTAAGGAATGAAAAGTCAGATAAAATGTCGTTGCTTCGACGGTTTCGTAGTATTTATTTTAAGAATGAAAATGCGCATTAAAATAATAATATATTTTACAACGCGAAAACATGTACGTGAGTCACGCTGACGTCATACCGATGATAGCAACCACCTGAAAAATTAATTTAGTTTTATCGAAATTTTTGACTTTTATTTAACTCAACTTGGTTTTTGTATGTAAAGATGGAATTTTTAATCGATTTTTAACTCTCTTGTAAATGTAAATAAGTGCGAGTAGTAAATCAAAATTACGTCCATTTCTAATCATATCATAATATTAAAATATTTATTTGCTTAAAAGACGTTATAAAAACACATTAAAAGTAAATTAAAAACTCTTTATTTACATGTTTCAACTCATTTTCTGAGTCGTCGTCAGAATGTATAATAGAAAATTACAAATGCATAATGAAAAATGGAAAAAAATCATCGAAAATAAACAAGTAATCATGTAACATGCCCTATATTTTCGCGATTGATCGTATTCCCTCTAGGTCGCGATGCCGTAATTTATCCAACCATTTTACCCATAAATTCGGGATATGAAAAGATAATGTATCGTTACAAACTCCAGAACCTCTTAAATAAATTTCAATGGACTCTCTTGTGAATAATAGTAAATAAAAATTAGACCTGTAGATGATTTTATTCTCGTTAAAAAGTATGTTAATGTTCCCTATTTAAAGGGGGGGGGGGGGGGAGCTAAAAAGGGCCTGCCAAAGCAAAAATTCTTTTCTGCAGAATGACACGATCGATAACAGTTAAACTATCCATTTACACTTGTCTTGACTGAAAATATCAAAAATATCATATGCAATATTTTGAAAATTAGAGCGAAATATATGAAAATATCAAACTTCATGATATTTTAAATATCAGATGATGATATATATCAAGATATATATCCATTCATATGATCATTAAACCCTGCTCTCTCACATGCTGAATTTAAAAAACAAATATGTTCATTGTTCATAGGAATGTTTCCGACGACAATAAAACATTTTGTTAATTTTAGAACTTAATTATAAATTAATACATAAATTGTAAGGTATCTTTCCGCCAGCCCGCCACAGTTGATCGATCGCTTACTATTCCTGGAGGTTAAAGTTGTATATGAGACTTAATAACAGTGGATTTAATTATGTGTCGAAACACGCTCGACAAAAATAGGCCAAATGACTGTGAAATTGTAACGATTCAACTTTAAACACTAAAAAAGGAGAAAATAAATTAAAAAATAAAAGATTAGCGCGGAATAATAATAAAAAAATACTCTTAATAATACTTTTAATAAAAATACCCTTATGAATTAATAGCTTCATATTGATTAAATTATGATTATACGTTGAAAAATCGATTTAGAAATTCTAAAAAGATAGTTTAAATAATGTTTGTTTTCCGTTCCTGTTACCCATATCTTAAAAAAGCAAAACTTTCAATTAATAAACTTTTAAACAAAAAAAAACCAAAATTTAAATTAAAAAAAAAACGACTTCAGTAACTTGATGGTTTTCCGTACCACAATCCTAGAAACAAAACCTATATGAACTAGTATGTTGTGGCCATCACAAAACTTTCTTCTATATAAATCACGTCAATTAAATCATTTAAATAGTAAAAGAAATTATATCAATTTATTCATATAAAAGTATACCTGAATTTGAAGTTTGATGAAAATTCGTGCATTAGTTATTGAGATAGAGCTGTAGGGGAAATTCTAAAAAATGCAGCATAGCAGCGCCATCTGTGGAGCGATTTGCACCAAAACACAAACACCACTAATTCATATTAAGGTATACCGGAATCTGAAGTTTGATGAAAATCAGTGTATTAGTTCTGGAGCTAGAGCTACTGTGGAAATCACAAAAAATGCAGCACAGCAGCGCCACCTGTTGAGCGATTTATACCAAAAGGAACAAAATATCAATTCATGTCAAGGACTAACTGAATCTGAAGTTTGATAAAAATCCGTGCATTAGTTCTGGACATTGAGCTATTGTGGAAATCGAGAAAAATGCTGCATAGCAGCGCCACCTGTTGAGCGATTTACAGCAAAACATAAACAGCAGTAATTCATATCCAGGTATACCTGAATCTGAAGTTTGTTGAAAACCCAAGCATTAGTTCTTGAGATAGAGCTACTGCGGAAATCACAAAAATGCAGCATAGCAGCGCCACTTGTTGAGCGATTTACAGCAAAACATAAACAGCAGTAATTCATATCCAGGTATACCTGAATCTGAAGTTTGTTGAAAACCCAAGCATTAGTTCTTGAGATAGAGCTACTGCGGAAATCACAAAAAATGCAGCATAGCAGCGCCACCTGTTGACGATTTACACCAAAAGGTGCAAAACGTCAACTCATGTCAAGCACTAACAGAATCTGAAGTTTGATGAAAATCCGTGCATTATTTCTTGAGATAGAGCTATTACGAAAATCGTGTAAATGCTGCAAAATGCAGCATAGCAGCGCCATCTGTTGGGCGATTTGCACCAAAACATTACCAGCACTAATTCATATCAAGGATTAATTGAATCTGAAGTTTTATGAAAATCCGTGCATTAGTTCTTGAGATAGAGCTAGTGTAGAAATCGCGAAAAATGCAGCATAGCAGCGCCACCTGTTGGGCGATTTACACCAAAAACTAATCAGCACCAATTTATATTAGGGACTATTTGAATATAAATTTTTATTAAATTTCGTGCATTAGTTCTTGAGGTAGAGCGCCCACAAAATTTGTGTCACATACACACAGACAGACAGACAGACAGACAGACAGACTCACAGAGTCACAGACAGACATTTTGTAAAAACATGTTTTTTGGAATCTCTGACCTCTAAAACGTGTAAATCCGTCGAAAACCAGTAGTCGAAAATTTTTACGAATCCAATACTTTCTTCTTGTAAAGATAGATGAAAGTAAAAAGGAGGAAAATCGACGGGTAGTGACTTTCTTGGATTTTTTTTTTTTTTTTTTTTTCTAAAAAAGTAATGAACCAACTTTTGATGAAATTTAAAGGGAATAACCATTCGACAGTATCCTCTTTCAATTTCAAAAGAAATCACATTAATCGGTCGCATAGTTGCGGAGTAATCGGTGAACGTACATACATAAAAAAAAAGATGTTTTTGTAGTTCTGTTGTACATCGGCTGCTCGGACACTTCGAATCCAGCTAACCCAGCGATTCGTACAACAGAATGAGGGAAATATTGTTTTTATGGGATTTTGTTGAATTTTGAAAAAAGTACGGAACCAATTTTGATGAAATTTAAATGGGACAAATTCGAGAGTTTCCTCTTTCAATAAACAACAACAATAACAAAAAAAAAATCACATGAATCGGTCGCGCAGTTTCGGAGTAATCGGTAAACAAAAAAAAAAAAAAAAAAAAAAAAACCACGGATCGAATTGATAACTTCCTCATTTTTTGAAGTCGGTTAATAACTAGTCGGATGTGACAATCTCAAAACTTTTTTCTGTCTCCTACATGTTAATACTTCAAAATTCGCTAGCAGAGTGCCAAAATTAAGTGGCAAACTATGCACATCATGAAGATTCTAAAGGTTCTTTGAATTGTGTGCATTTAAAAAAGAGATATAAGCATCGCATTTTTCAAAGAAATCATTGAATTTCGGCAGCCACCCTCTTAGATGTCTGCAACCGAAATTCCCAATCCAAAGAGCATAAAAGCGACGCCTGCTAGGCAGTTACTCCAAAGTCTAATAAGGATCTATGTATGCGAAAGTTTAACAGAATATGAAGTTTGATTAAATTCCGTGCATTAGTTTTTAAGATATAGCTATCGTGAAAAATGCAGCGCAGCAGCGCCACCTGTTGTATGATTTGCATGAAAACTTAATCAGCACCAATTTATGTCAAGATCTAACAGAATATGAAGTTTGATATAATTCTGTGCATTAGTTCTGGAGATATGACTAACCGTTAAAATCGTGTAACTCCTGAAAAACGTAGCATAGCAGTGCCACCTGTCACGCGATTTGCAGCAAAACTTAATCAGAGACAACTTATGTCAACGAGCAACTGATCTGAAGTTTGATGAATATCCGCGCATTAGCTCTTGAAATATAGCTATTGAGGAAATCGTAAAAAATGCAGTGCCACCTGTTGGGCGATTTATACCAAAAACTAATCAGCACCAATCAAGGGGTATAACTGAATCTAAAGTTTTTTTAAATTCCGTGCATTAGTACTTCAGATAGAGCGCCCACAAAATTTTTGTCACATACAGACATCAGACACTTTCTAAAAACAGTCAAATCGTGTTCAGGATCTTCTAAAAAGTACAGATCCGTCGAAGTTTTTCACGAATCCAATACTTTCTTCTTGTAAAGATAGAATAAAATAAAAATGATTTTCACCTATAGACTTTTGTTTTGTACAGCAGACAGTCTATGGATGGAGCATTTAAAGACCGGGTTGGATCACTTTGTTATAAGTTTTTTTTTTTATATTTTTAATCGTCATTTGCATCGCGACCAGGAAAAAGCATATAAATCAGCATTTTATGAATTGAAGTGAAAGGTTTTAGTTTTGAAGAAGTAGAAAAAAGGTAGAAGGTTTTAGTTTTGATTTTCACTTAACCAGGGTGCTATTCTTTGACAGCGATAACTTTTAGTACGAACTGATATCTGATTCCCATATATCACTTAAAAATATTTCAATGCATGAAAAAGTTCAGTCGGTCAAAAAAAGAGAGAACACCCAATCGCCAAATTGTCCTTGAGAAAAAAAAGAAAAAATCCCCGCCGTCTCGGCCTACAGGCGCAAGTAAATTTCGAAGTTAAGTGCTAATTTCAACAACAAAAACTAACTCATGATTGAAGATATACCCACTTTAACAATTCTATCTGGCCGCTTTAGACCAGTTTTTATTTCATTTTTATATAAGAGATGGTTTTATCAGAATCATGTTAAGGCGGTATTAAAAAAAATACTTTTCCATGCTGAACAACTCGAAATTTTTTGGCATATTTTCAGATTCATTTTTAAAAGAAAAAAAATGAAACTTTCTGACGTGATTTTTAAAGAGATTTATAAGCGACCTGTGTTTTAATTTTTCGTTCACTTAATTAAAACTTAATTTATAAACAATTATTTTCTTAGTAGGACAATTTTTTTTTCGAATCCAACACAATCGCTTCGGGAAATTCGGTTCAAAATGACCACTTTGACTTCATTTTTTGAAATATATTTTGCCTCTATCAAAAAATCGATCACTACTGTACATTATATAGTTTCTGAATTAGAGAATCTACAAAATTGGATGCGTTTTAGAGATGAATTTAAAGAATGTTTTAATGAATTTAAAAAGGAGTCAGAAAGTAAGCAGTTTGGATTTGAATGCACCCTTAATAGGCGATTTTTTTCTTCAACCGCTATGTGTTTTTAATTTGTTTTTGCTGTAAGAATTGGTCCTATCAAACACTTGTCACTATAAATGTTGTAGATAATATTAAGAAGATTTATAATAAATTTAATTGGATTTGATATCTTGAGAATTGACGAAGTTCTGAATTTTTTTCTCCCTAAAACCCTATTTTTTGCCCCCCTTGAGCCCATTTTTAATTTTATCAAAAATCTGTGATACATAAATTTTTGGCACTATTTTTAGCAGTAATAAAAACTTTAAACTGATTTGATATATACAAAAATTAAGACGTTGTGGGTTTTTTTTTGTTTTCATAAAACCCCTTCCTTTTTCTATCCCCTTGGTCCGATTTTACCCATTAACGAACTTGACCGAGATTTTATGTCCCGTGATTTTATGTATCAGTTTGGAAGAGATTTGTGCAGAATTACGGAAATTATCGTGTCAATAAAAATGTGATATATATATATATATATAGATGTATAAAGTTTTTTACTGAGGGTGGTTTTGGGTTTTAGGGGTCATGATCGGTGTAGATCTGCAAAAAGTTTTCATGTTAAATTAATTTTAATAATTTCAAAATAGATTGCAATGCGGTCAGTTTTTAAAGCATAACTCAAGAACTACTTGGCGAATGAGTTGTGATTTTAGATTCGCATATTTGAAGCTCCTGGAAAACGATTTCTGTTTAAAAGATTCATAGGTTACAATTTATATTTTTTTCGAAAATTTATTGCGAATAATTTTTTTTTCTTTTTTTGACGTTTCGAATAATGATGTATCCGCGTACAAATATATCTTTTGTGTACTGAACAAAGAGAAATATATATTAAAGATTCAATATTAGTACATTATTATCAAAATATTTTTATATGAATAATTTGGGAAGGATTCTTTTTAGGATACGACAGGAGGAAACAGAGATTTTTACATTAAAAATATCAATGAATTATGTATTAAAAATGAAATTTTGAAATTTATTTAAAAATACATGTTTAAATGAATAAAATTAGCCAATTTATTTTTCTATTCTGATTTCTATAAACGTGTAACATGTTACTATGACAGAATGCAACATGTTCCCATCTCACAAATTTGCCGAGCACAAAGCGGTTGTAGGCCAGTTGGACACGCGAAGAGCAAAGTCGGCCAACCCCTTAAATGGCTAAGTAACATGAATTCCAATAATTACACTGGATAACAGTGGTTTTGTCCTAGAACTAAAATTAGTTGATTCTAGATCAGTTTTTGGCGCTGATTCCGAATATGCTTTCCGTTTATCTCTAGGTGGTCCAGGTTTTGAGTAATTTGCATATTTAAATTTATGCAAATTTAAGCTTTTTTGTGCCAATTTTGTATGCCAATTTTAGATACAATATATGTCACATCTAATTACGTTTTCTAGATAATGAATACTTGACTATTTGCTTCAGATAAATGTTACGATTTGCATATTCTTAACATTTATTTATCAGTTATTAAGCCTAATTTGCATATTTTTCAATGGTGTAATGTTTACATCACTATCAACTTTAAAATACACTGCTCAAAACAATTAAAGGATATTGCAGTTTTAGGTGGATTTTGTATCTGGTAAACTGTTTAGCTGATTGATACATGGCCGACAGACATAGTAGGTTATATGAGAATAAATTACACATGTTTGGCAGAAAAAATGCATTTTATTGCGCATTTGTGTACTAAAGGAAAAAAACACAATTTGTGCATATGAGAAAAAAAAGGATAAGAAAAGGTGTTTTCTTCAAAGAAAATCATTTTCAGTAGGGGGTATGGTTTCCACGGGCGGCCAGCAACGTTGAACACCTTTGAGGCATGGACTCAATGAGGCTATTAATGACGAGTTGGGGTATTCTGCCCCACTCTTCCAGAAGAGCTCTTTCCAGTTCTTGGAGAGTTTGTGGGGGTTGTTGGCGGCCAGAAACTCGTCTTCCTAGAGCGTCCTAAACGTGCTCGATTGGATTCATGTCTGGAGAACACGCTGGCCATTCCATTCGAACAATTCCTTCCTCGAAAAGGAAATCCTCCACCAGGTTTGCACGATGTGGCCTGCAGTTATCGTCCATTAAAATGAAGTTATCTCCGATTGCTGCAGCGTAAGGGACTACAATAGGTCTGAGGATCTCATCCCTATATCGGCGACCAGTCAGAGCTCCATCTCGAATGATGTAGAGGTCAGTGCGCCCGTCAATGGAGATGCCACCATACAGCAACACTCCTCCACCGCCAAATCTGACACTTTCGTACACGAACACAGGATTATTCCTACTGCCACGGTCCCTCCAGATGAAAATACGCCTATTATCCGGATGCTCAGAAAAACGGGAATCGTCAGAAAACAGAATATTGCTCCATTCATTTCTCCTCCAGTTGACATGCTCGGTTGCCCACTCCCTGCGGTCGCGACGATGCCTTGATGTTAATCTAACACATACCATCGGTCGGTGAGCATACAGACCTACAGCATGGAGCCGGTTTCGGACAGTCTGAGTTGAAATCGTGGTGCCTGTAGCCAAGCGAAGGTGTTGTTGGAGAAGCGTAGCGTTCATGGTTCGGCGTCTCCGAGCTGTTAACGCTAAATACCGATCTTCATTGGGCGTTGTTGCCTGTCTACGACCTTGCCCTGGTTTTCGGCCTGCACATCCACTCTCCAAAAAACGGTTCCAGATCCTGGAAATGACACTTTGTGACACTCCAATGGCTTGCGCTACTTCGGCTTGCGTTTGGCCCCCTTCTAACCTACCAACAATTCTCAAAGCTTCTGAATCTGTCAAATGACTTCGCTGAGACATCGTACTCATCGAAACAAAGCAATCACTGAATGCCGATCATCCTTGTCTTCATTCTCTTTTATCCAGTTGAAAGTCAAATTTCATTCGCTGCCGCTGAAGCGACGTTTTTGACGTCGAACTCAAAATTTGCATACTCCACAGTTTGAAAACCAGAAAAATTTGCATTTGTGATTCTCTTCTTCTATTTTCGGCAAAAAAAATTTCGTTTATATCTTTATTTTATATAAAACTTCAAATATCCTTTAATTGTTTTGAGCAGTGTAGTTGCCACAGAATTGACGTAATGTTTTTCTAGACTAGATTTTTATGCTGATTTCAAATCTGCAGTCTGTTTTCTTATGTCATGTCTAGTTTTTGAGTAAGATGAATTTCTACTTTTGCACGGCATTAACACAGGTTTGATATAAGAGGCTTTTTAGGGGTGTGTGACAAGAAGGTGAACAGGGTCAGATTCATATCAGAGACATAAACAAAAATTTATATAATCGAAAAAAAAATAAGTAGTAGAATCTAACCTAACTAGTTGATGTTTATCATACAAAGTATCATAAAAAGCTATTTCTGGCCTTTTTTGAACAAAAACTAAAATTTCATTTTTTTTCAAAATCTAGACGTGATAGAAAAAAACAGATACAAGATTTGAAATCAGCTCAAAAAACTGGTTTAGAAACATATTAGCATACTCGTGCGGCAGAAATATTTGAACGTCAAGAAACATTATTAGAAAAACATGAAAAATATGCAAATTAGGTACAATATTTCACAGTCACATGTCAGTATAATCTCAGAAACAACGTTTTTGTGCAGTAAATTAGGTGTTAATCATAACATAAAACAAAAAACCCTGTCTGATATTGCTTTATACCTTAAATTTGCAAATAATTGTATAAAATTTACTAAATTTGCATAAATTGAAATATGCAAATATCTCCCAAACTTAGCGTGCTGGAGTAAATCTAAAACTAGATTCGGAATCAGCACAAAAAAACCGCACAAAAAACAACTAATTTCTATTTTAGGACAGAGCAAAAGTTCAAATTTGTTGACGAGTATTATGTGATATTGTATAACCTCTTGTATGGGTATATAATTTACATATTATAACACAATATAATGCATATACAATAATATTATGTATTAATAATACATAAAGGAATATATTTTTTAAAATGATATTAAAAAAAAAATGTTATAAGCTAAGTAAATATATAAATGGATAAACTAACCTAAAAATAGCTCCACTGTTTTATCTGAGAGATGATGAGCCTATCTGAAGAATGAAATTTGTCAAATGATTATACAATCTTTTCTCATTATGCACTGTAACTACTAAAGAATGAATATTTATTAGTCGATTTGTTGGGAAATCCGCTGTTGCCACCAGATTCGTGAAATGAAAAGAATACTTAACGATAATAAATGTTATTTACTGACTTTTCAAAAGCTGCGACAGGATTTTCCACAATTTTTTGAGCACTCAAATACAACGCCTTCTTCTCTTTTTTCTATTCTTTGGCTACTTGAATAGAATAACCGTTATCCTACACACGTTCATCTTTTTCTATGTTTTCGCAGAAAATAAAATGTTATTAAATAGTTATTTCGAATGCGTCCGCTAGTTCCTTATATATGAGATCGTTTACCTCTGATGCGATGAAAAAAAGGGAAGGGTAAATTTTAGTACATATTTACATATTTAGTTTTTCAAGTAAAACACTACATAATGAAAGAGTTTTGTCCGTGAACTGGAAAGATAAAAGTGCAAAGAACCTTGTTTTTATTATATTTATCGTGCTTGTATGGAATTTCTTACCATAACTACCCATGTTTCCTATAACGTTTTTGATCAGGTTTGAGATGTTTCTAATCACTTTCAGCGCACACACAAGAGGGAGGAAACGATTCCATACTACCTTCATTTATGATTAAAAAGTTTCTTATTATGAAATTGTAAAATTCTGCAATTAAAGAAGGGAAATTTTCTATTCGAAAATAGGGTAGCCTGAACTAGAGGTCTGCATGGGCCGACATTTCCATGCCCGGGCCCGGTCCGACTCATAGAAAAAAAAATTCGGCCTAGCCCGTACAAAAAAACATTGGCCCTGCCCGGCCCGGTCAAAAATTTAAAAGTTCGGCCTGAGCCCGGCCAGTAGAAAAAGATTTATTGGCCCGGCCCGTCCCGTCCCGGTATAACAGCTAAAAGTTCGGCACGAGCCCGGCCCGGCCAGATAAAAAATTAAAAGTTCGGCCCGAGCCCGGCCCGGCCCGAGTGAATTTCTACAAAACATTGATTTTTACGTCGATTTGGTTAAAAATTTGTCTCCTACCAGGAGTTCAGCCCAAAAATATTTATCTTAACTTTTTTATTTCATGTTTATAATCTTCATTTTTATAGAAGTGCCGCAGGGTGCGATATTTATTTTTTTAATGAATCTCTATTTCTTGTATGTAAATGTTTCAGTTATCATTGATATTGTTAATCCATATTCTGCATGCATTGGAGTGTTAAAAATGTGAAAAATGATAACAGTAAAATCTAAGACGGAATTGTATAAATAAGAAAAAAAAAATGCGTTTTCGACAAGTTCCCATTTTAGCAAGTGTAAATGTATTATATATTTTTTTCTTAAGTATTAGTATATTAATTTTGAATGGATCAACACATTTTTCAGTTTAAAACAAGATTCCGTCATAGGCAGGTTCTTTTTCAAACGTTTTACTATATTTTAATTTAACTATATTTTAAGAGGCGTAGAAATCTATTCTTTAAAAAGAATGAATTGTAATGTTTAATTGTAGAATAATAGCGATTTAAAAATGTACGCATTTTTTGAAAAATTTTTTGGGCCAAGCCTAATTTTACTGACCTTTGAACGGACCAGGCCACGCCGAGACAATGATTTTCATACGGGCTGGGTCAAAACTAGGACTGAAAGTTTGGGCCTTGAAAGCTAGGAATGAAACCAGTACCGGCTCCGCACAGAAAAAATAAGTTCGTCCCGTCCCGTCCCGAACCTTCAGGTAAAAAGTAAGGCCCGAGCCCGGCCCGTAAAGAGTAGTGACTAGACCCGGCCCGAGCCTTCAGAAAAAAGTGTGGCCCGGACCCGACCCGGCCCGAGTGCCGTGAATGGAAATAGGCCCGTGCAGATCTCTAGCCTGAACCTCCCCTTCTCTTGTGTGCGCGATTAATCATTATACGTGGACTATAGTTCTACCCTGTTCGTACGGTCACGCGGATTTTTAAGGGAAAGACAATATAAGGATACTACTATGATTTAAAAAAAAAAAAACCTGATTAACAAATTAACTACTTTTTTTTTTCATTCATATATTGTAAAAATGCTGAAATATGAATAACTTTTTATGTGAGCATAATTTTTAGTACTTTCAGATTAAAAAAAAAAAAAAAAAAAAAAAGATTACTTAATAGGAATCAATTTTACAAACTTTGCTGTGAACATCTATCTATAAGTTGCTTGTTTATGAGAAGAAATACAAGGCAAGGACAAAATTACAGTTTCTTTGTATCATATTAATATATACCTTTTGGATTTTAAGTAAAATCTCCAGTAAAAGGTATCTACCACAGGACATGTGAGCTTTGCGGAAATTCGGCATTTGTCTAAAACAGAATAAAAGAATCATAAACACCCTCCTCCTCCTGAAATACGAAAAATTGCATAGAACAGCATAGTTGGCTATTTGTAAATATCTATAAGACTGTTGGTCAGTGAGGTCTCAAATCCTCCTCTCCGGTGTTAAATATATGGGCGTGGCATGCATTCATATTTTTAAAATATCGCCTCGGGAAATTAATATTTTTAACATTTTTTCCCCATGTACTCTTCTTAACCCTTTATCTACTGACAGTACTTATAAGTACCATTAAAATAACTTGTTATAAAATTCATTTAATACAACGATTAGTTGTAATATCGTTTAGAATGGGTTATAGATATATTACTTTATCTTGTCCCAAAAGCATTATTGATTACACGAAACAAAAATATTTTTAAAAGGATGATTTCTTTTTCC
Source organism: Maratus speciosus (assembly GCA_963932465.1). NCBI lineage: Eukaryota > Metazoa > Arthropoda > Arachnida > Araneae > Salticidae > Maratus > Maratus speciosus. The sequence continues at coordinate 515,247,693 of OZ010789.1, read as the reverse complement.
TTTGCATCTTTTCAGCTTTCTCGGCGCTGGGGGTGGGGGGGGGGCTTAATTCGGAAATATATCTATTGTAAGAACGTTATATTTGTACATTTCCCAAATCTACAAAATACTAAGAAAAATATTTAAAATAAAAGATTTGAGTGGGGTTATAAATATTGCACAAAATACCTATAAATTCACATTTAATCAATCCTTCAATCCCTCTAAAATACTTCTAAAATTTATTAAATGATTATGTAAATCTTCTAATGTAGTTTAAAAAATTCACGAAAAATGCTTTAGAAAATAAAATTTTCATGAATTCATAATTCAGTACATAAAGGGTTAAAGGATATCTCTTTCTTTTTTAGTTTTCAAAATATTTCTAATATATATATAGATACTAAATTTTATTTGAAATGTTAAAATCTCACTCGCAGATCACAAGCTTCGCTAAGATTTTAACACATAAAATATTAAATTACGCTTATCCTTCTATATATAAAAAAAAGTTTTGATTTGGAAATGGACCAATGAACATCTGCGTAGATATTCCGGGTAGAACTCATCCAATTTAAATACTTAAGCCATGGCCTCCTTATCGAAATAACAGGCCTCGCAATCGCTAAGTTTCCTTTGTCCGCTGTACACGCAGTTTTCCGTGACTAGTGCCACCTAACATGAGAAACATAAATATTTTTTAATTTGTTTTCCATTTGTCTTTTACCATTTTCTTTACGATGTGCTTTGTAGTTTGCAAATGATAGTTGTTAATCTTAAAATTTTCATATGTTCAAGACATTTTATTTAAAAAATGAACTTATTTTACTGTTAAACAAAAAATGTTTACTGCTGTATTCAGTTATGTAAATAAATGATGATAATAATAATAATAATAATCAGGAAAGAAAATTATTTTACCATGAATTTCTCAGTGATATTAATTATTGAAATAAATGGATAGCATCTAGATCCGGAAAATGTAAAATATTTCATTTTCTCTTTTATATTTTCAAATATGTGATTTATTTTATTTCTGCTATTTCTTTTCTTTTTACAATTAATTTCACCTTACAGTATTAATTTAACATCGCTCCTTCAATTTGTTTCAATGCACAGTCTCATTTATTTATTTATTGGCCTATCATTTGTTTTATTTTTGAAGGTATGGGGGATCATTTCAGTTTAACATACTTTAGATGAAAGCTTCACTGTTTTTTCATATAAAGTTTGTATGTATTAATCTATGGAAAGTTTCATAATTGACTTTACAGCCAATTGGCATATCCTGGCGGGCATAGTTTGGTGCGTAATTAATTTCCTTGTTTTAACTCACATATGTTATGTAAGTTTTACTAAAATGTATCAAAGTATTTTAGGGAAGTTAAAACACGCATAGATACACAAAAAAGCAGACTGAAGTCATAAACACTTAAAAAATTGGAAAAATAAAGTTTAATAATCACTTAAATTTATACATGTCCCTCAACTTTCCGCAAATACCGTATTCTTGTCATGCTACGATTTTGGTGTTTTAAAATCTTAATTTGAGTATTCTTCCTTAATCAGACCTAGAGCCAATTGGCGTAAGTGTAGTTTGGCGCAAAATTAATTTTATTTTTAAACCGTATACTTGATACCACATTATTCCAGCATCGCGTTTTTGCAGTCAACTTTGACTGTGGAACAGATCACAGAACATTAGCTAATACTACATTATATAATAATAAATCGGTATTTTTCAAGTATAGGGGCCTTGGCGAGAGAAGAAAATTTGGCAACGTAATTTCTGGAAGCATATTCACTGTTTCACATAAAGAAGCAATATTTTCCAATATTTGTACAATTTATTTAATATAAAAAAGGCATTTATCTATTTTATATACAAATATAAACAAATCGTATATAAAAAACAATAATAATATCTAGAAACTAAATTTATAAATATAAATTCGGCACAGATGTCATATTGGCGCGATTTTTTTCTGGCGCCAATGTCATATACGCACCGGATACTTAACTGACACCAAAGTGTCGTTATTTTGCTTGATATGGTTATCCGGATATAGATGATATGGTAACGAGGTTTTCGCAAAATTGGCGTCGGAAAAAAATCGCGCCATATGACGCCATATCGCGGCGTATATGACATCTGTGCCGTAAATTCTTATAAAACAAGCTGACAGTTCATACGTTTTGTTTTCATAACTGTTTATATCAATCGGCAACAAATCGCTCTTTCCGAAGCCCAAATTGTGCCAAGATTAAAAAAAAAATAACCCGCAAAGCCCTATATACTGAAAATGGTACTTGTTAGTTATCCCGTCGACCAAATTACTGTCGCCAAATTGTAAGATTAAATGCCAATAATGGTTTGCCATAAATTAATTAATTTTAAGATTAAATGCCAATAATGGCCAATAAAACCAATATTTCGACGTTTTATTTGTATTTTTATTAATGTTATACTAATTTATTTGTTTTTTCGTTATTTAAAATAAAAAATTGTGTCAATTTGTAGAACTTGGCGAGTAGTTTGGCGATTTATATAATTTGGCGAAATTGGTCGACGGGATAACTAACAAGTACCCTGAAAATATATCAATAAATCTTATATTTAAATTTTCATTTTTAATATGTTTCATTTTTTAAAGCCAGAACATAATTGTGCGAAATATTTTTTTTACGCCTTTATTTTACTGGAATTCGAAAAATATTTTATACAATTTTGCCAATAACACATTTTTAATTTTTTACTATGCATTTGTTTATGGAGTATTACCAGGAGTATACACCAGGTGGCGTAACTTGCGGGACAAAGTCAGCTAATAAGTTGGCAATTATCGGGGACATTTTCACCCATAGATTTTCTCCGGATTGTCAAGTCTGTTTTATGATAAGGGAGTCTTGCCTTAAGCGTGGCCATAGCCTACTATGATATATAACGGCCCGCGCATTTCGCCGAAAAAGTGAAGTCGGATCCAACTTCAAACCCTGAACCAAAACTTCACAACGCACTCTTTGTTTACATTTATACCCTGCCCAGATAGAAGCTTGTTTCTCATCATCGAGGTTTCAGAATCATTGATCGTATTTTCATGTAATAAATTAAATATTTATATTCTTCAATTTCCTTCGATTTAAAAAGCTATTTTACACAAATTGTAGCATTTTAGTGTTACACATACTTTTAAGATTAGCTAAATTATTTATTATTTACCTTGATCGTTTGGTTCATTCATGAAAAATGCCGGTTCTGTTATTATTTTTTGAATGCCCCGTATTTATATAAAAATAGCGGAACAGATATCATATTCGCCCCATATTGGCGCGATTTTTTTCGGTTGCTAATTTGGCGAAAACATCAACAGCATAAACAACATAATCCGGGTTACCACATCAAGCAAAATAACGACACTTTGGCGCAAGTTAAGTACTGTTGCCTATATGATATTGGCGACAGAAAAAAATCGCGCCAATATGGGGCGAATATGACATCTGTACCAAAATGGCTTGGTTTCATATACACGTTTTAAAATTAAAATTTGATTTTTATCAAACTACAGTTCTCATAACTGACTTGAAGCAGCTATTTTTGATTAATTTACTGTTACCGGTAAAATATTTGTTCTTAATATTGCCCGAACCAATAAGAAGAAGAAAAAAAAAATAAAAAAGCCGATCTTCCTTAAACATTAAATGTTCTTATTTTTAATCAAAGAAAGAAATGGTGATCACGGATTTAAATATCGTTGCAATATTCTATGTTATCCAAGCAATTTTGATTAAATCATGTAAGGGTATTTGTTACTTAATAAATTACATTTATTAATTATTACAAGGAATTTTATGAGTATTTTAATTTTAATATATTAAAAAAAATTCCATCAGTTTTATTGTTTCAGCAGTGAAAGTAGTAAATAAATGGTACTTAGTTATCCCGTCGACCAAAAATCTATCGTCAAACTATAAGATTAAATGCCAAAATGCTTGATCGTGAATGTCACATTCACTTGACTGTAAGCAAGTTACACGTGTTTATGTCATCAAGTGATTTTTATTTCGACGTTTTATTTGTATATTTATTAATGTTATACTAATTTATTTGTTCTTTCGTTATGTAAAATAAAAATTATGTCAATTTGTATAATTTGGCGAGTGTTTTAGCGATTTATATAATTTGGCGAAATTGGTCGACGGGATAACTACGTGGTACCAAATAAATTTGTGACAGTGACGTTTTAGACTAAGCATGTGTTTTTTTATTTATATATCTTTATGTGTGTTAGATTAACAGTTTTAAAGAGAAACACATTATATTAGTCACTTAAATAAATAGAACTTTACATTTACATTGATATGGACAGTTTATAATAACCCTTAACAGCTGTATTAGAATTAGCTGTCATTTCTAAGCTTGATTGCATTGTCAGCAGAATTGTAAACGTAACCATGGCGACATGACGTAATTTTGGTGTTTGTTTACATATCTACCCTTCCCAGGTTGTTTCAGTTACGGTCAGAGTCAAATTTCAATCTTGGGCAGGGTATCAGAGTCTTCTGGCGAGCGACTTCATACATTAAACGCAAATCAGTCTGCCTGTAGTAGAATCTAAGTATGCCTTGAGCATGGCCTTTCTTCGTTAATATTAAAAAAACTGTCGTATACAAAAATATGGAAATCGGTGGTATTATAAAGAAATATTTGATAAACACGCTGATGCAGACAGTTTTCAAATCGAAGAATTACTTTCAGAGATATTTAATGCTAAAGTTGGACAAAATCGTTCCATTAAAAAAGTTTTATTGGAGCAAAAACTATTAAACAAAAACCTAATTTGCAGATCAAATTAAAAAAAAAACAAAATTTATTTCCTAAATTGTTTAAGCCCGAGAAGAGGGAGATATTAAGATATTTCATTCAATTCGTTCTACATTTAATGTTAAATTTTTGTAACCAATAAGTTAAAACAATTGAACATTAAAAAATAAAAATGAAATTCATACAATATAATACTTTAAACACCTATATACTTAGATTCCGTTCAAATGAAATCGAAATAAATCTTAGACTTTTTTTTAAGTTTTGTATTCTCAATGTATCTTATCATATTATGTACAATCGTCATAAACATAATGCAAAATCTGCAGTACAAATATTTACAACTTAAAAATGGAAAAATTCTAAGATTTATTTCGATTTCATTTGAACGGAATCTAAGTATATAGGTGTTTTAAGTATTATATTGTATGAATTTCATTTTTATTTTTTAATGTTCAATTGGTTTAACTTATTGGTTACAAAAAATTAACATTAAATGTAGAACGAAATTTTTTTTTTTTAATTTGATCTGCAAATTAGGTTTTTGTTTAATATGTCAAGTTTTTTAATAACTACTGCATTCAAACGAACACATTTCAAAATTAATGGAGGGTATCATCATCAGGCTTTGATTTGTGCGATATCGCATCACAATTTGGGATGTAATTTACCTGTGTATGATTCAAAAATTTTCACCAGTGCAGTAATGAATATTGCTGTAGTTTGCACGAAAAATTCCAATCTGAACATAAAAAATCTGCTTGAAAATGTCATTTTTATTTCCACTATGACGTCATATTCATATTCTTTTTAATTCTTAAAAAAACTCTTTCAGTTTCTTCAGTTTCATGTTTCACGTGAAATTCATTCAACGAAAAATAGGCAAATTATTATTACGGCTTTTGAATTATTTACAACAATGAAAAAAAAAATTAATTTTATTACAAAATGTCCGTTGAATCTCAATGAAAAAGGCGAAATTTGGAATTATTAAGAAAAATATTTGAATAATGTATATAAAAATTAGCCCATGTTACTCTCTAGATTATAAGCCATCTATATGCAAAGGCATTTTATGATCCGTTTTGACTCTGACGTCTGGCAAATGTTTTTACACTTTGAATTTATAATATTATTAGAATTAGCAAGGAATTAAAAATGAGTGGCATCAGGGACAAAAAGGTGGGAAGAAAAAATGAAAAAGTTACCATCTCCATAGGCTTTTCTATGTTAAATTAACATTGAGAAGTGACACTGGAAATAAATAAGTATTGCGCTGCCGCGCAATACTTAAATACATGAGAATTTAATCATTTTTAGATCATTTTATAGGTTATAATTTCCCGGTGTGCAGATTGCATTTATTTTTTTATTTGACTATTTTTGAGATTTTATTTCTATTTTGAATTCAAATTTTCAGTATTTCGAGAGATATTTTTTACAAATTTAAAAAATGTTATTAATTTAAACTGTTGCCAATTGTATAAACAGCGCAAACAATAATGTTTACTCCAAATGAACAATTTATTTACACGTGACTATTACAAACAGAAAAAAAAACTTTAAAATTAGTATTAAATGATTACATGTTAAAAGCAGGAAAAATGCGTCATAAGAACCATATTTACGCTGGAATTTTAAAAGAGAAACAAAATGTTAAAATAAAAAAATCATTACTATGCGTTAAAACCTGTAAATGGAGGAAATTACGTCATATTTAAAATGGCCAAAAAATATGGCAAAACAATTTAAATTAAAAAATATATCTGCGCGAGACATTTACTTGATATTTTGAGATAATATTTTCAACTATTATCGTGAATTTGAAGACAGCGCAAATAGTATTTCCTTCTAACAACAAAAGTATTTTCACGTGAATATTAATAAGAGAAATAAAACTTTGGTGTAAATTACGTCAGATTTAAAACGATACATTTAAAATGAATTATTTAAAAGAACTATGTTATAGCGCTGTTAAAAAATACCGGGAGACAATGACACTGTTTACTTAATTCATTTTACATTAGCTTATTTTCGAATGTTTAACTAATTTTTTAATTAAATACGAAAACAGCCATTGTATCTTTTAACAGCAGCAAATATGGTCTTAAAAATCCCCAATCCAAGAAAAACGAATGGAAACCCGTTTACAAAGAGATCGCTACTGGTTTTTTTTTTTTTTTTTTTTTTCAATTCAATATTTTTAAAGCCGATAAAATTAGCGTGCTTTTTGGATTTTGCTGTCCCTGAACGGGGGTTGGCGAGCGTAGCTCGTTGGGGGCAGAGCCCCCTAGTAATGTAAAAAAAAACTATTTATCCATTTTTATAAAGAAACATAAGTATTTTTTGCACAGATGTCATATACGCATCGGGGTTGGCGTGATTTTTCTCTGACGCCAATTCAGCAGAAATCTCGCTTTCGAATACCAGTTACTTATATATTTTTAAATTATTTGGTAGCATTTTGAAAAGGAAATAACTATAAATAAATAAAAGTTTGAATAATAACTATAGAACAAAACAGTTTATATAATTTAAAAACAGGAAATAAAAGTAAATAAACAATGGCACAGATGTCATATTCGCCCGTATATATTGGCGCGATTTTTTTCTGACGCCAATGTCATATACGCAATGTATACTTAACCGGCGCCAAAGTGTCGTTATTTTGCTTGATATGGTAACCCGGATGTTGTTGCTTATGCTGTTGATGTTTTCGCCAAATCGGCGTCGGAAAAAAATCGCGCCAATATGGGGCGAATATGACATCTGTGCCTAAACAATTTATTAATAAATAAAAAACAATAGCCGGCAAAATAACACCATTTTAGCGACATAGGTATCCCGGTTCATATCTGAAATCTGTGCCGTAATTTGTATATAAAAAAATATTATATATATTTAGAAACGATTTTTTTATGTATATAAGTGCATATATAAACAAAAATAAAAGTTCATTAGATTTGTTTTCATAGCTGTATATTTTGGCAACATATCTCACTTTCTGATGCCCGAATTACGCCAAGCTTTTTTTTTAAAAAATGCGCTATAATGGAAAAGTACCTAAATAAATAATTAACAGAAATAACCAATTATACAAACTAAAACATTTTATTTCGAGATTAAAGCATTGTTTTTAATTTCGATGAAAAATACATATATCTTTGGATAACTTTAACTGAAATTGGGTTCACGGCTTAATATCTCATTCCATAAACCTAAACAAACACAAGTGATTCATTCATCGTGAACCGTAAAAAATATTAAATCATTGAGTTAATCATTCACAGAGTAAGTTCTCCAACAATCAATGGACAATATTCTAATGACGTCATAGTATGTAAAATGGTGGCGGTATCATTTGTTTATGGTTTGAAATCACAAAGATTTAATTTTACTATGTCTCTTAGTTACATTATTTTATTGTCGTATTTATGAGATCAGAACAAAAGCATATTTTTTCATTATTTAGTTATTAAAGACGAAAAACAATTATAAATGTGCATGATTTGAAAAATTTAAATAATTTTCTTTCTTAATACTAAAAAATAACATCGGGAAGTAACAGCGAGTTTAAGTTAAATAAGTTTAGCTGTTTAATTCTGTTGTAATATTCAAAATAACTGTATTTATTAGATTTCAGTAAACAACATCAGAGCCCGATTAAACTTTGAAGTTAGAGGAATTACAACGTCATTTCAGGACCTTCCTTTTGGAGAAGCTTTTCTAAATTCCACATATACATGGAAACTCTTCAGTGTTAGAAATATTATTCCCAGGACTAGCATAACATGAGAACGGCCTGCAATTTTACACAAGTTTTTGAAAACTACTTTATATCAGAAATTTTACTAAAAACTGGTTACTTTTTTTTTATAGAGGCCCACACAATTAGAATTGTGACAAGTTGCAGCCAATTTCGCCAAAGTCGTAACCAAGATCGTGAAGCACACACATATAATACCATATAATACCATTTTATGAAATCGTATAGGATAATTTAATAGTTTTTACCTTACTTCAAGTGTGTAATTTATTTATTTTTAAGGCTTAATAATCTAAATTGTCCAATATATGAATTTAAAAAAAATGTAAACAAAGACTGAATAGACATGACCGCAAAAATCTGCAGAAAACTTGGAATTGTGCAGATTAGTGGTCTTCTACTGTACACAGTTTTTCATAAATGTGTTTCGTTCTTAAAATGTGTTATTTTCATCTATCACTGCGGAACAAATGAGAAAACTCATATTCTTGCACATGAGTTTATATATCTTTATATCTAAATTTCCGTCATTTTTGACGGGCTACCTTTCTAGTATTTTAGAAATATTTTGTCAATAAATAAAAAATTCTAAAAAAAAGTAACTCCCGCTGTCACCGCCGCCGCCGCCGCCGGTTTTGAATTTTTTGTGACCGGAGGTTTTTCTTCGTTAATATTAAGAAAAATAATGCATACAAAAATATGAAAATTGGTAGTATTATACAGAAATGTTTGATAAACACGCTGATGTAGACAGTTTTCAAATCGAAGAATTATTTTAAGAGATATTTAATGCTAAAGTTGGACAAAAGCGTTCCATTAAAAAAGTTTTATAGGAGCAAAAACTATACATCGGAATTTAATACTTTTTAGATCATTTTATACGTTATAATTTCCCGGTGTGCAGAAATAATTTATTTTTTTAATTTGACTCATTTTTCGAGGTTTCATTTCTATTTTAAATTCAAATTTTCAGCATTTCGAGAGATATTTTTTTACTTATTTCAGAAAATTGTACTAATTTAACCTGTTGCCAAACTGTATAAACAACGGAAACAATAATGTTTGCTTCAAATTAAAAATTTATTTACGCGTGACTATTATAAACAGAAAAGAAAAACTTTCAAATTAGAATTAAATAATTACGTATAAAAAGCAGGAACTTATTGAAAATTACTTCATCTATAATTACACGTGAATTTTAACAGAGAAAGGATATTGTAAAGTAATAAATTCATTAACATGCGTTAGAAGTCTTAAATAGGAGAAATTACATCACATTTACGTCACATTACACTTATTTACGTAAAATGAACAAAAAATAATATTGCAAAATAGTAGTTTAAATTAAAAAATAGCGCGAGACATTTACTTGATATTTTGAGATGAACTTTTCAACTATTTTTTTTTTTTTTTTTTTTTTTTTGACAGCGCAGATAATATTTCATTTCTAATAAAAGCATTTTCACGTGAATATTAAAAAGGGAAAGAAAAGTTTGGTGAAAATTACGTCAGATTAAAAACGATATATTTAAAATGTTTTATTTAAAAGTACTTTCTTTTCGCTTTGTTAAAAAATACCCGGAGACAAAGACTCTGTTTACTTAATTTATTTTATATTAGATGATTTTGAAATGCCATTGTATCTTTTAACAGCAGCTGATTTTTCCGTAAAATTCCCCAATCAAAGAGAAATGAATAGAAACCCGTTTATAGGGCGATCGCCTTTGTTTTTTTAATTATAATTCAATGTTCCAAAAAAATTCAATTAAATCCGATCAAATTAGCGTGCTTTTAGAGACTGCAGTGTCTGAACGGGGGGTTGGCGAGCGTAGCTCGTAGGGGGCCGAGCCCCCTAGTAAATAAAAAAAAAAGAGACATCCTTTCAGAAGAGTAGACAGTGAAAAAGAAGTTACAAATATTAATTTCCTGAGGAGATATTTAAAAAATACGAATGCATTCCACGGCCACAGATTTGACATTAGCGAGGGGGATTTGAGATCTCGCAGACTAATAATCTTGTCATTAAGAAACTTATAAAGAAATGGTCTCCTCATTCCCCTATTTTTAGTGTTATGAAATGCTCTAAATTGATTGATAACATTAATTAGAAGATAATTTTATACTACAATTAAAACGCACTTTTAACTGTAGCCGCATATAGTTAGAAGTACTCGTATATTCCTAACTATGACTGAAATATATTTCTTAATAGAAATATACTTATTTCTACAATTGGAAGTGCAAACATTTTAGAAATAAAGTTTTCTAACATATTACACATTTATCATGGCGCACCAGCACCATCATACCATTGTTATCTGACTTTTTTTTTTTTGCTTATTTACTTTATTATCTTTATTATTTTTCTTTAATACGATACATTAAAAACACTTTAATAGTAATATTTATTTTAATTGCAGATGGAATCCCTATTGATATATGGCATTATTTCATTGGTGCTTTTGAGAGAGAAAAAATTAAATTTGTTTAAAAACCTGTCTAGGCGTATTTCTTTAGCTTCTATATTTATCTAGATCTCGGCTCTTGTCCAGCTAAGTTTTCGCACTTTGAAAATTCTCGTATCTCTGTAAGAGTAACAGTATGAAAGATGAGTGCTTATAATTGGGCGACTGCTTAAAAAAGAATTTGAATTTTAAAGTTATTATTATTTTTTACTTTCTTCTATCTTGACAAGAAGAAAGTATTGGTTTCATGAAAATTTTCGAATTCCAGTTTTCGACGGATTTACACGTTTTATGTGTCAGAGATTCCAAAAAACATGTTTTTACAAAATGTCTGTCTGTGAGTCTGTCTGTCTGTCTGTCCGTCTGTATGTCTGTATGTGACACAAATTTTGTGGGCGCTCTATCTCAAGAACTAATGCACGAAATTTAATAAAAATTCATATTCAGGTAGTCCCTGATATAGATTGGTGCTGATTAGTTTTTGGTGTAAATCGTCCTGCAGGTGGCGCTGCTATATAGCATTTTGCAGGATTTCCGCAAAAGCTCTATCTCAAGAACTAATGCACGGATTTCTATAAAACTTCAGATTCCGTTAATCCTTGATATGAATTGGTGCTGGTAACGTTTTGGTGCAAATCGCCTAACAGATGGCGCTGCTATGCTGCATTTTGCAGCATTTACACGATTTTCGTAATAGCTCAATCTCAAGAAATAATGCACGGATTTCCATCAAACTTCAGATTCAGTTAGTGCTTGACATGAATTGACGTTTTGCCCCTTGTGGTGTAAATCGCTCAACAGGTGGCGCTGCTATGCTGCATTTTTTTTAGATTTCCGCAATAGCTCTATCTCAAGAACTAATGCTTGGGTTTTCAACAAACTTCAGATTCAGGTATACCTGGATATGAATTAGTGCTGTTTATGTTTTGGTGTAAATCGCTCAACAGGTGGCGCTGCTATGCAGCATTTTTCACGATTTCCACAATAGCTCAATGTCCAGAACTAATGCACGGATTTTCATCAAACTTCAGATTCAGTTAGTCCTTGACATGAATTGATGTTTTGTACCTTTTCGTGTAAATCGCTCAACAGGTGGCGCTGCTGTGCTGCATTTTTTGTGATTTCCACAATAGCTGTAGCTCCAGAACTAATGCACCGATTTTCATCAAACTTCAGATTCCGGTATACCTTAATATGAATTAGTGCTGTTTGTGTTTGGGTGTAAATCGCTCAACAGGTGGCGCTGCTATGCTGCATTTTTCAGAATTTCCCCGTACGGCTCTATCTCAATAAGTAATGGACGAATTTTCATCAAACTTCAAATTCAGGTATACTTTGATGCGAATTAGTTCTAAATTGATATTTCATTTACTATTTAAATGATTTAATTGACGTGATTTATATAGAAGAAAGTTTTGTGATGGCCACAACATACTAGTTTAATGATCTAATCATCAGATTTTTATGAAATTCGAATGGGACCAAATAGGTGACTTACACTTTCAAACAAAAAAAAATTATCAAAATCGCTTCATATTTAAGAAAGTTATGCGTGAACATGACCAAAACATACATACAGGTCGAATTGATAACCTCTTTCTTTTTGAAGACTGTTAAAAAGTGGTGAAGCATCACAGTTAAAAAATATACACTTTTATCAGCTGTAGACCTACCAATAATATCAAAATGTTTATCACGCTCTGAAGACTCTTGAGCCTAAATACTTATTATTTAAGCAATAAAGTTGCTTATTGCTTTCGCGGAATAAATCTATTTATGGAAAAGCACCCCAATTATGAATAAACATTCTCATATCTAATGTTGTGCTGTAATTTTGGCTTATGAAAGCTTTGAAATTTGTACGAATATGCTCCAATGGGGGACAAAGATTGTGTTTCAGAGAGATTTTTAACTATAGATTTCGATATTTTAAAATCGAAAGAAAATTTCCCTTCTTCCTTTGCGCTTTTCGATAATTATAATTAAAATTATTGCCTTTAAAAATTAGAGGGATCTGAGGTAAAAGGCGAATTTATTGCTTAGTTAGTGGTTTTGGCTATTGTTTACATACGTGAATGATGCCACATGTAAAGCCTAATCTCAAATTAAAATTGCTAAACTTTTTTAGACTTTCATGTGCCATTTATTAAATTTTATTGAAACCAATGTTCCTGGAGATTGTACGGTAAAAGGGTGTTATGTATTTGCGATTGTTAAATTCTTTGAAAATCACACCATTTTGCATAACTGCTATAAAATGCCAATATTGTCTGAAAGAAAAGCAGCTAATGATTGACGAATATATGACGATGCTTTCACTATAGGTTAGTTTTTCCTACGGAATGATACTTGTCGAAATAAAATATACAGTGGAACCCGGTTAAGACGCTCACGGTTAATACGCGATCCCGCTTAATACGCGGATTTTTTCCGCTCCCTTGAACATCTCCCGTAAGACTAATGCAAAAATATCACGTTTAAGACGCGAACGGTTATTACGCGATCTCGCTTAATACGCGAAAAAATTTCGGTCCTTTGTGGTAAAAAATCACGTTTAAGACGCGAATTCACTGGTGAAGATGCGAATTCCCTCTTTCTTCTCCAGTGTTTCCATTTTAGCGGATTTTTTTATTCATATAAAAAGCACTGTTTCTGTATGCTAATATTTACTTTATTTAATAACAGATCAGTTAAAGGAACATTTCCAAAATAGTGATAGATATTTGAATAAAAAACCCCTCGAAATTAGCAACACTGCAATTCTTCTTTGATCCCATGTTCTAACATTCTTTGTGTCTCGTTTCGTGTATTTTTTATTGTAGTAGAGAGAGATACATAGAGGAATTCAGGATACTCAGGTACGTCATAAAATTATGATTAAAGATGATTATACCTGTTGTTAGTGAGTTTTTAAATGTATGTTATATCACTACTATGTTTTGTAACGCATGTTATATACAAAAAAAAAAAAAAGAAAAGAAAAGAAAAGAAAAGAAAAAGAAACTCGCATAGATTAAAAAAATACGACTGCTGTTGTATAATTTTTTTTATGTTTTCTATGTTTTCGTTACTTTTTGCTATGCTAACAATACTTACTCATTATCACAAGTACTAAATATGATCATGTTTCAAAAATTTAATATTTTAATTCTTTCTATTAAAAAAAATTAGTGTAGCAGAAAAATTATTTTTGTTGTTTTATCTTTGGTTGTAGCGTATTATCGACAATAAAGCCCCATGTTTGAATCCATATTTATTTTCAGTTATTATTCCAGTCTGTTCTGTAAAAAGATAGAATAGGTAAAGTTGAATACAATTAAATCTAAATCTAAATATACGTATAAGACACAATTTTCGACCATAAACATATCAATGAAAACTCTAAAGTTTATTTAGACGATTAAATGTGTAAATAAGCCCAGTTCCTGCAACATTATACAAATCACGTTTAATACGCGATCCCGCTTAATACGCGACTTAGGTCCACTCCCTTGAAACGCGTCTTAACCGGGTTCGACTGTATATATATTCTTTCACTTCATGAATCATTTAAAACTATGCATTTTAATTTATTTAAAAAATGAAATCGATTAATGAAATCGAATATTATTGTACATTTAGAAAAACATTGAAACATTATTTTTATTAAATATACTAAATTTCAAGTAAGAAAATGTATTTAAAATGTAAGCTAAAATTTCATTTTGAAATAATGCGACTTTTGGTACAAAATTTTATTTCTGAAAAGTATATTGTTATTAGCCCCCGGTACGGTATGCTATTTCTTTCTCTCAGCTTATTTTGTGAATTCCAAAAAATAACTTTACAGAATCCAGCTGTAAAACAAAGCAGTACGATTAAATACTCTATAGTAATTTTTAAAACTTCACTGTAAAAAAAATGGTAACGTTCCATGTAAAATCCAGGAACGTTTCGCCTTTTCTCAGGTTTTCAGAATAATTTAGCTCTTTCCTGTGAAATTCTGGTTTTCTTATCTGAAATGTTCCTGAACCCTGAACAAAAGTTGGAAACAGCAAAACGCTGCGGCCGCCATTTATTATTTTTTTGCTATAATCCGTTGCTCGCGCGCGAGTGTCGAAAACGAATTCCTTAAATGAATGTAAAAAAATCAACATGGAATGCAAATAAATCAATAGACGACATAATCCTTTACATCTCTGTTGTCAAGACAATTCAGATGAAAATACAATACCTCTGTGACATCGCTAAGAGATTATCTCTCGTACTTGTCTGTGGAACGTTTAACGAGCAGACCGTGTAAAAAAAATACACCTATTATTTGGATCTCCATTAACCAGGGGACCATCAAACATGATTCTCACCGATTTTGATTAATTTAATGTATGTTTTAGAATTCTTATCTCTTATTATTCTTGTGAAAGGATTTCTTCAAATGGGTCTTAGATTTTGAGAAATTAGATGCCGAGTTTTAGCATACGTTTCAAATACCCATTAGTTTGCAACTCTCAACGTGTCTTTCGTGGTGTGGACGCAGAAAGCTCGCACGCCACCCGTACGGCCCGAGTTCGATGCTACCTCTTGACTTTTTTTTTCTTTTTTAATTAATTTTATATTTTAACACTATTACAATTTGATTTAAATTTGATATATATTTGACACTTTGAATTGCTGCAAATTTGATTTTTTTTTTTTTTTCGGAAAAAATATACAATTACGTTTATGTTTTTTCTTTTCATGAAAATTTATATGTATTTTATCTAACTTGTAAACTAACATAATTACTGACGAAAATCCAAAATATTTTATGTCTAGATTTTTTTTCTAATTATTATTTACATTTATATATTTTTATATTTTAAGCAAAGTTCAGAAACAATATATCATATATATATTTACTTTATTGAATTTTAACTGAAAATTTATTTTTTCGTGTGAATTATAAATAATAATTTTGATGTCAATTTCAAAATATTTTTTCATTCTAACAAATAATGATAATAAAGCGAAAATTGTCAACTGGAAATGTAAAAATCGTCTGCGGATCCCGCATGCTGTGAAATGTCAGTAATGTTTTGCTGTCAACAGAAATATTCCTGGTATTTCGCAGGAAACTTACTGGCATTTCTGTAGAAAGTTTTTAACATATACAGTAAAGTTCCAGTCATTTTCAAGAAATGTTTCTTGGAAATAATGGGCAACTCAGCTGCCCATTTTTTCCCAGGAACGTTGAGGAATTTTTTTTACAGTGTTCTTAGCATCGCACATTTTCGATTTTTATACCGTCGTATTGGAAAAAAAAAGTTCTTTTAAATGCATTTTTTTTTAAAACTGTATCTCCATTTATTTTTGAAATATTAATTTTTTTCTAGATTTTGAAATATTAATTTTTTTGTAGTTTTTAGAGCCATTTGCTTAAGGCTCCGCTGCACTGAAACTCCCCGATCGCGAAATCCCATGTTAGCCTATGGGAAAAGTTTGAAGCGCGATCACTCTTTACCTAATATAATTCTTAAAATACCATTTTCATCATCAGAAGGTAAACGTCAGATGCCGATGATGTGCGTTTTTAAAAATTATCTCCATAAATTGTAAGTATTTTTAAGAAGATGATTAAGTTTAATCAAATGGAAATTTCAAAGTTTATAGGGATTTTTTATGTACTTAAAATTTACGGAGATAATTTTTAAAAACGCACATCATCGGCATCTGACGTATACTTTCTGATAGTGAAAACGGTGCTTTAATAATTATATTAGGTAATGAGTGATCGCGCTTCAAAGTTTTCTCATAGGCTAACAAGGGATTTCGCGATCGGGGGGTTTCAGTGCAGCGGAGCCTTAATATTGGCAACGGAAGTACTCCATTTCTGTAGAAAGTAAAGGAAAAATAGCTCTAAAATAGTAATTATGTATTTTTGTTGCAATTTTCTCATAACAACCGAAACACAATGTAATTAAAATATTTTGAAAAAAATATAAACGAATTATTTCTGTTAAAACAATGGAGCTATTATAAATTATATTTATTTGTAAGTATCTATGAATCATTAGATAGCCGTTTTATTTTTGTCGATTTTCTTGAATGACGGTATCTTTTTGCTGCATTTGTGCATTATTTCGCGATAGTGATGTGCTATGCATGCTTTACTGTAGATGTTTAAGAGTAGACCGTAAATGTGGAATTCTTAAGCGGATGCGAATGACGTCATTTTACATAAAATAAAACGTGTGCTTTAAGTCTTAAAATTGAAATATGTTTTGCATTGCAGTAGTGTCCCGTTTAACCGAGTTATTTTCTTCTGATGAACTGGTGGTTTCTATTATTATGAAACAGCCATTATAAATGAAGTGTTAGGTGAAGATGAAAGAGCAGCCGTAAAAAGTTAGAACTCTGATTTTCTAGTCAGAATGGGGGGGGGGGGAGGGGGAATTGGCCACAATTAAAAAATAAAAATAAAAAATCGTAATTTAATAAATTACAACGACCATTTGGATTTTTATTTTCACTTAATATTTACTTAGTTTTAATTTTGGGGCATTTCGACAAGGGAAGCCGAGAAAGATAAGAGGTTAAAAATCGAAAGCAGTTCTACCGAATCATCCATAGATCGCGACAAATCACCTTCCTAACAAAATTTAACCGAAAAATCTAAATTTCGTCCGCCAAATTCGTCGCATCCTCTTCAACCACAGATCGCAAAGATCAAACTTCAGACGACCAAAATCTTCATCGATAAACTCTCCAAGTCCCGTTCCGAGAAGAAAAAGAGTTTACAAATCGAAAGCAGTTCCACCAAATCATCCACAGATTGCGACAAATTACCTACATTGAGCTCAATTTTTCCCGGTTAGAATTGTCCGATTGTAATACGCCGTGCCTAGTGGATTGGAGCCTCTCGAGACATGGCCTTTTACTATCAATCAATTAAACATTACATTACTTCCTTTTTCGCGTTCGTCTTTTATTCTGTAATCGATTTTCATGGGCTACATAATCAGTTGAAGACCTCGATTTTCATGGGCTACATAATCAGTTGAAGACCTTGATTTTCATGGCCAACATAATGAGTTGAAGACCTCGATTTTTGCTTTGCAAGACGATTTTCATTTCGGCGTCCCTCTTTGGCTTTGGATTTTTCAATATCTTAAAAGTTGTGCCTACCCATTTTGTAACTTTTTCAATTTTTAAAGATTTTATGCCTTTCGATTACCTATTCAAACAATTTTTAACGATTTTATGCCTTTCTATTACCTATTCAAATAAAAATTCTTCTAAAAGTAAAGAACATCGTTGAATTTCGTTAAAAAAAAAAAAAAAAAAAGAAAAGCGAGCATCATTTGGCCCCATCCTCGACCGAAAACAACAACCATTTCCAAATGGTTAAAAAATGAAAATAGTAGATTGCTGTATCTTTTTGTTGCCATTTTCTCATAAATACTAAAAAATAAATTGAAATTAAAATACGTGCTATGTCAAGAATATCATCTGTTATAAAACACGGTGAGTTTTGGCTTTATTTCGTTTATATTTATCAATTAAATGATTTATAGGTTTTGCAATTTAACTTACAACCAATACAACACTTTCTCTTTACAAAAATGTATTTTAAAGAATATTTGTGTGACTTATTTTCCCCGCATTTACTTAATTCGTGTCAAAAATCTGAAAGAATGCAATTTTATTAATCCGTGTGTAATTATATTTTCATTATTTATATATATATATATATATATATAAAGAAGTCATATAAATCATTAGATACCCGAAATTGTTTTTCCGAACTTCTTAAATGACGTCATTGCTTTCTGCTGGGTTTGTGTATTAATCCGCGATAATGATGTCATTTGCATACCGTTCTATAGATGTTGTTTAAGACTTGCTTTAGCGGATGTAATGGACGTCATTTTATATAAAAAGCGTGTATTTTAATTCTTAAAACTGAGATATGTTTTGTAGAAGTGCGTCATTTTCACCCCAGCTGCTTTGAAATTCTTCACAAGGTGCTTTATCTTTGAAAATAACGTAATCGAAATTCGAAATCACACACTGATAAAACGCAATGATTTATAAACATTTAGAGTGACCTTATGGAAGAGCAGTAACATACAGTGTGCATGCTCTTTGTCCGAAAAATAGCGATTTATTTTACAGAACTTGATGATTCTCTCTTGGATGAATTCATTTCGCTGAGTAAGCCAAGCAATCAAATAAGATCTTGGCAATAATTCGAGGTTTAAATAATATCAGGTTCCCCAAGTTTTCTTCCAAAATTCTCTCTACTAATAAAATTTTATTGCGATTCTGTAAGACATGTTACTGTAATTTTATCAAAGTAACATAATATGCTTAATTTAATTTTTCATAATTTTATGTAATCTATATATTTAAAACACAAGAATGTTTCTTAGTCATCTGCCCTGAGCTTTCTGCTGAACCGAATTTACTACTAAATTATTTAACTGGAAGTTGTCTTTTGTAGATGTGCCCGCACCAGACTTTTTTTTTTTTTTTTTTTTTTTTTAATATTCCATTATTATATTTTAATTTTAAAAGTATTCTAAGTAAAAGCCTTCAAAATGATGGTAATGAGATAGCTTTCATTATTACAGAGAAGAGAAAAATAATGGGGTTTATTTATCTTTATTCATTTGATTTTCTGATAAAAATTCAAAATTGTTGATTAAAATTATTGTATAGGATTTAATGCGCAAAATCCCATTAAAAACATGATATTTCGAACGGAGAATTACGTACTGATTTTGACGCACGCATTTAAACACGCATTTTCCTCATAAAGTTTCCATATTATTTTTCCTTCTGTATGTGTACTAAGTTTCAGACACACTAGGTGAAATGCTTAAGTAAGTGAAAATGACGTCATATTTAAAAGAAAACGACGATATTCTTAGATAAAAACTAAACTTTTTAACACAAATGCGTCAAAAAACATAATTACGGCAATGTTTACACTCCGGTACTTAGATTAGAATCTCGAGTTAAGAGTGCGACTGTTCACTTGCAAAGATTTTACTGACAATCGATACTTCACGTTTTGAGTTAAAATGGTTTTAAAATGATCAAATTAAAATACCAAATTTTTCAAAAAGGGTGATTGCGGGTATGAGAGGTTAATTTTTAAATTTCTCTATCGCGTGGAGCTCGATTAAGAAAGATTAATCCATTTGCCCTTAAAACAACATAAAGAGTTCATAATTTTCTTACGACACTAGTATTCCGTAAACATCAATAAAACTTCCTATATGATTAAATAAATAAAATAATATAAATAAAACAGAAATTTAACAGACATGTAATTGAACTGAGCGCTTAAAGCTCTGAAATTATCAGAAAATAAAATGCTGCCGTAAGCAGCAAAATCTCGGGCTAATAACTCTTAGCATGCGGCTAATACGAAATAACCGCTTTTGGTAAATTTCGAAACTTTATTGTATAATTCATATTTTGCATATGAAAAATGCTTTATTTTTTTATTTTTAATGAGCAATCAAAATAATATATTGCATGTAAAAAAACTTTTCAATTTAAAAAATTGGTTTTCACCAATATTCTGTAACCCGGGAAGCCCGGGTACGATCCCTAGTATATAATATAAAATCCTAATGAAACGAATTTATGAAACGACTGAAATGAAACAATTTCATGAAACGACTGATTAAACAACTGATTATGTTTCACAGCGGTTTCTCCTAAAATATGGAATATTATGCAATGAAATTAAAACCAAAAATCCGTATTGATCCGCAGATCTCAAACCTGGAATTAGAATTTTTAAATTCGCGTTAGTTTTCGAAATATTAATTTTTTTTCTAATTTCAAATACTTTTCTCTAATGATTTCCTCTTATGGCAATTCAAATTTTAATCATAACAGATTTTTTTTTTTTATTTTAGAAAAGGTTATTATTTTAAACTAATTTGGCGACCAGTTTGGCCTCCCTTAAATGTATGCTAAAAATTTTTTTCGTAAATGTAATGTTTTTCGCCCGTCGCATTTTTTTGTTTTGTATTTCATTATCATTTTATTTAATACAAAACTTTCATTTAAAACTGAAACATTTAAAATTAATGGTTTTCACTTCTTTCTTTTTTATTAAACGAAACGAAAAGAAAAATATAGGCACATATGCCATATACGCACCGGTGTACCTAATTGGCGCCAAAATGGCGTTATTTTGTCTGACATGGTAACCCGGCTATTGTTACTTATTTATTAATAAATGTTTATTTACATTTATTTTCCTTTTATTTAAAAAAAATGTTATAAATTGTTTTGTTCTATAGTTATTAATTAAACTTTTTTTTATTTATTGTTATTTCATTTTAAAAACAATAGAAAATAATTTAAAAATACATATGTAACTGGTATTCGAAAACGAGGTTTTCGCCAAATTGTCGTAAAAAAAACAAAAACAAAAAAAAACAACAACAACAACAAAAATCACGCCAAACCCGGTGCGTTATGACATCTGTGCCAAATATTAAATAATGCAGCAAATCATGACATTTAATTTCAAATTCAAAGCAATGTTTTAATGGTACTATTTATTTATCCTGTCGACCAATTTCGCCAAATTATATAAATCGCCAAACCACTCGCCAAATTATACAAATTGACATAATTTTTATTTTAAGTAACGAAAGAACAAATAAATTAGTATAACATTAATAAAATACAATTAAAACGTCGAAATAAAAATCACTTGATGGCGTAAACATGTGTAACTTCCTTAAAGTCAAATGAATGTGACATTTACGATCAACCCTTATTGGCATTTAATCTTGTAGTTTGGCGATAGACTTCAGGTCGTTGGAATAACCAAGTAGTACCGTTTTAATTTACTACTCGAAAAATAAAAAAATGCTAACTGGCGAGTTAAAAAAAAAAGCTATTGGCGAGATTTAAACCCGGCCAACATAAAAGTGCCAAGATTTCTTTGCGATCATGGCAACTTTTATGTAGTTTTATTCAAAAAAATAATTTTGATTCTTTTGATCAAAATAGAAACATTTCTTATGAAAAGCGAAGTGATCAGCCCGTAATTGTTTATGGCAGTTTCATGACTTGGACTATTATAATATAAGTGAAATGATGGCGATAGAATAATATTTAGCGACTTATCACCTGTGGCTGGCTAACATTAAAGTACCAAAATGGCCGCCTGGAATATAAAAAGCGAAGGGACCAGCCCGTAATTGTTTATGGCAGTTACATGACTTGGACTATTATAATATAGGTGAAATGCTATTTAGCGACTTATCACCTGTGGCTGGCTAATATTAAAGTACCAAAATGGCCGCCTGGAATATAAAAAGCGAAGGGATCCGCCCGGAACTGCTGATGATAGTCACATGACTTAGGCTATTATTATAGAGATTGTTTTCAATTCTAAAAACAGCGCAAAGAATAATATTTCCTAACGATTAAAAATTTATTTACACATGACTATTAAAAACAGAAAACAAAACTTTAAAATTACTATTAAATGAGTACGTGTTAAAAGCAGGAAAATATTGAAAATTATGTCTTGAAAATTGTATTTACACATGAATATTAAACGAGAAAGGAAACTTTAAAATAATAAATACATTAATATGTGTTTAACCCTTTCAGGGGCAAGGTACTTCTATTCATAATGTTGAAATCAGTGAATGGCACCAGAATTTACAAACAAATTTCGAAATACGAAAATGCTTTTGTTCACTTAATAAAAGGAAAATTTCCATTCCAATATTCTTGCGCCAATGTGGCATTTAAGAATTAAAATTAAGTGCTCCAAAAATGAACCACCGCCCTTGAAGGGGTTAAAGCAGTAAATTGTAGTAACTGTAGTAAATTGTATTATGCCAATTGTTTTATAACGCTGTTAAAAAATACCGGGAGGCAAAGACTCTGTTTACTTAATTCATTTTATTTTAGTTTCTTTTCAAATGTTTAACTGATCTTCTTTAATCAAACACGAAAACAACCATTGGATGTCTTAACAGCAACTGATTCAGCCTTAAATTTTCGCAATCAAAGGGAATTGAATAGAAACCCTTTACAGGGAGATCGCTACAGGTTTTTTCATTATAATTCAATCTTCTCTATTTTTTTTAAAACCTATCATATTAGCGTGCTTTTAGATTCTGCGGTGTCTGAACGGGGGCTGGCGAGCGTAGCTTGCAGGGGGCAGAGCCCCCTAGTTTATATATAAATTTATACTTTATTTTCAAATATATAGGGTTAGAATACTTCATTATGTACAACATTTAGAATTCCAATTCTTTTTGTTACGTTACATTTTAAATAGTATTATTAACCCTTAAATGCGCGATTTTTTATTTTGTTTCGAAAAAATAATATATGATTCTCTGAAAGGTTTATTATACAGGAAAAATAATGAAAAAAAATCAGAGATAAATTTTTCATATAAAACGTCAATCTTTTCTTCTGTTGCACATCTGCAATACAAGTAAAAAGTACTGTCGTGTAGCTGTTTTACGCTAAAATATTGCAAATTAGTAAGTATTTTAATAAGTATGTCTCCAAATACCTTATTTTATATAATTATTTATTTTATAAAGCTTAACCTTTAACCCTTTAATTATCATGATAGAATACGTTCTGGAAATTACGTAGCTCAGAGAATCTGACTTTACACTAGAAAGTTTCAATGGTTAATTTCGCTTTATTTAAATACGGAAAGTCTGTTATTATTTAAAGCAAATATTGCTATTTTAATTTTCTGGTGTGAATTAGGTATATACGAATAAAAAAATCTATTAACTTTAAAACACTGCTGTTTGCATATATGCAAAGCTGCGCACTAAAGGTTTAAGTAGAACAAGGTAATTCACCAGATTTAAATATCAGCTTTTCCAGGCCAAAATACATTTTATTATTCTTTCGCAGCGCATTTTTAGCAAAATAAGTTACATTTTTCATTTTTTTCATTTATTTACTTTCATCTTATCTGTAAGTTATCAAGTCATGTCAGAACAGATATGAAAACAGAAGACGTGTATTTTTATTATATCTAAATGTTACCAAAATATTTATAAAATGTATTGTTTCTCTCTATTATATAAAAAAAAAGAATTAATTAATAATAATCAAAAAAGACCTAACACTACCGCTGCCGTTATTGAATTTATTGTGCCATTTTCATTTTCTCGGTTTATCATGCAAAATCTATTGCATATAAAAATATAAAAGCTAGTAGTTATAGAGAAAAATATGATTAACACGCTATAGCAAACGGTCTTAAATTGAAGTATCTATATTATAAAGGACAAACATATATGTGCGTAACGCATACGTCATTTTGCGAATGGCAACACTTTGAAATTTGAAATAAAATTTTGGTTTTGTAATTTTCTCTACTGCAAATTTTTATACTTCTAAACATCGCACATTTTAAATTTTTACACCGCCGTATAACGAAAAAAATTCTCTTTTAAATGCAATTTGTTTGAAAGCTGTATCTCATTTTAATTTTAAGATATTAATTTTTTTGTAGTTTTTATTATTTTTTTTGTAATCGTGGCAGCTGAAGTACTACATTTCTGTTGAAACTAAAGAGGGGGAAAATGAAAATAGTAGACTGTTGTATCTTTTTGATGCCATTTTCTCATAAAAACCGAAAAAATTTGAAATTAAAATACGTGCTATGTCAAGAATATCGTCAGTTATAAAACCCAGTGAGTTTTGGCTTTATTTCGTTGTTATTTATCAATTAAATGATTTTGCCGTGCCGGCTCCATTGCGAAATATTAATAAACAATTTGCACATAAAAAAAAGTTCAGAATTTCTCTCCCGCTAATTTTCTACAACGAAATTAAAGCTTCATCAGTAAATAAATAAAAGAATAATATATAAAAAAGCACGAATTTAACATATATGTAGTCGAACAATTTAAATTTTTAGAGCCGAATTGGGAAAAATATGTGCTTTTAAATGTAATTTGTATGAAATAGAGTTGCTAGGCAACTGTTAAAGTAAAAGAGAAAAAATAATCTATATATTGAAAACACAAGATAGCTTTTTTAGACATCTTCCTTGAACTTTCTACTGTACCAATTTTGCTAATAATTCTTTTTTAAAATGAAAGCTGTTCATTTGTAGATGTCCTCGCACTGGCTATTTTCTAAATATTTTCACTTTTATATTTTTAATTTAATTTGAAAAGATTTTTTGAAATTTCATCAAAATGGTAGCAATCGTATTATTTCCACTGTTGCAGAAAAAAAAGAAACTTTGGGGTTTATTTATCCTTATTGATACCATTTACTCATTACAATTAAAAATAACTTTATTTTAAGTCTGAACAGAAAATGACGTCAATATTTAAAAAACATTTTCGCTCATAAAGCTAATGTTACAATATATTTTCATTCGACTGATACCGAATTTGAGACACTTGGCGTAATGCTTCAGTAAGTGCCATATTAAAAAAAAAACAATCCTTTTCCTTGATAAAACTATATATTTTTACACGAATACATCTAAAAGACATCAGTTTCTGGAATTTGCACTTCGCGGTACTGAAATTAGACCCTCAAGCCAAAATAATACATTTTTACATGCAAAGTTTTAGCTGACAAACGGAACTTCACGTTTGAAAATCTATCTAAAGGAAAAATATGTCCGTGCGTACGGCTGGCGTCATTTTGAGAATGGCAACGCTTGACGATTAAATGTCGAATTTGCAATCTTTGCTACTGCAATTTTTTGAATTTCTAAACATCGCGCATCTTCAATTTTTACACCCGTTATATAGGGAAAAAAATCTGCTTTCAAATGCAATTTTCTTGACAACTTTATCTTAATTGATTTATTTATTATGTCTTTTTAAATAATTTTCAAGAATAATGTTTTTTAATCTATATCCACTGCGTACAAGCTCCATTACGGAATAAGCCATTTGCACTTAAAATAATATAAATAATTCAGCATTTGTCCCTGACTAATGTTTAATAGCGAAATTAAAACTTCATCAATCTATCATATTAAAAAGTGACTGTTCATTTCTATTTCACAGCTGTTCCTCCTAGAATATGGAATGTTGGGTGGTCAAATTAACGCCAGTTATCCGCATGGGTCCAAGGATGTTAAACGAGGCCGTAGAATTTAAAAATTTATTTAGTTTTCGAGATATAAATTTTTACGTTATTTTGATGACATTTCTGTAATGATGGAAACTAAAATTGCTCCATTTTGTGGATAAAAGAGAGAAAAGGGAAAATGACAAGGATTATTAGGTATCATTGTTTGAAATCATTTTTAAATTGAAATTAACGTATATTTGAATAAATAGTGAAAAAATGATTGTAGTTTTCAAGAAAATTTCACGAAATACGAACTCACACATATTCAAGCTTCAGGAATCCGTTTATTTTAGAAACATAAATTCGACTCTTGACTGGAACATTGAGATAAATTATGTTGACGTCAAAAAAAAAAAAAAAAAAAAAAGCATCGTACGTTATTTTCAATTAATTTAAAGTCGTAAAGTAGATTTTCAACCATTGCCTTAAGATGGCTAATAAAACATTTCAGAAGCGAACATTAAAAATGCGAAAAAGCGAGAAAAAAAAGAGAAAACTTTTAGCGAGAAAAAAAAAAATCTTTAAATATTTATTTTAATCCATAAATATAAAATGCTTCTGAATTTGTTCGTCCAAACAAATTCATTTTTGTATAAGTTGACCCAAATGACATAATTTCTATACGAACTCCGAAATTCGAAGCAAAATCTTGGAAGAGTGAAAAGCTCTAAGCAAATAAAGTTATGGAATATGTGCATTTGTATTGGGAAAGTTTTGATTTAAATTGTAAATATAACTTATTATTTGAAATATTGTATTTAATAAAATTAATATTGCAATGGCTTTCTAAATTTACAATAAAGTTAAGATTTGATTTTTCGCAAAAAGATCGATTGTCTCATGCAATTCAAAAGCAACACAACGGGTTGCTACGCAACTAGTTATTTTAAACACTATTTAGTGTTGAAATTAGTCAATGTTGTTCAGTTACACAAGTTTTAAGGATTAAAAAATATACATGGCAATTTAACTATCTTTTGCAGGCATTACTTCAATTAGTAGTGTGCATGGGCCGAATTTTCCAGGCACGGCCCGAACGAAAACTCTTGTCTCAACTCGGTGTAAAAACTAAGAATTCGAGCAGGGCTCGGTGCCTCCTGTTTATATTTTCGCAGTTCACGGCCCAGCCCGACTCAATTTCTACAAAAAAATTCGTTTTTTCTTAACATACATAATTGAGATTCATTAAAGACTGCTCGAAATATATTTATGCAAAAGAGTTTCAGTAAATTTCAGGCAGTGGCGTAGCCAGGATTTCTTTTCGGGAGGGCTCCAGAATTTCCCTTCAGGTTATATACAGATGGGTGACAAAATAATACGAACACCTATGGCACAAATGGCTTTACGAATTGCAACTCTTCCATATATGTTCGAAGCATGAAGTTCCCTTTGGACAGTTCTTGATGAAATGGGATTCTGCAGATGACTATTTATCTCTGACGTTATCTGGGATAAAAATTGCCTGCACTTTCGGACCACTATGCGGGTCAACTCTCTTTTAGCCCTCTCCGAAAATTTTCTTTTCCGTCCACCCTTGTACTTCGCAGATGACACTTTACCGCATTTCGTGTATGCTGCCATAACGGCTGACACAGTACTCAGGGGCGCCATTTCAGAATTTTCTTGGGGGGGGGGGGGCAAAAATTTTTTGACGGATGCAGTATAGCTAAAGGTACACTGTTAAAAATTTGCAGCATTCTGTCCAGTCATTTGACCGTTTTTATCGAAAACGGTTACACAACCGTAATTTAAGACTATTCTGACCATATTATTGGCCATTTTATGGTCAGAATATAGTTAAATTACGGTTATGAAACCGTTTTTTCATAAAACGGTCGAATGACTGGACAGAATGCTGAAAATTTTTAACAGTGTAGGATCCAGGGGGTCTAACCCCCCCCCTCCCAAATGAGAAACGTTTACTGACTTATGCTTACAATAACAGTAAAAACTTCGAATACGGAAACTCAGAACAAATGAAATATTTCGTTTTAGACGGGTTTCCGTCTTAAAAGGTAAAATTTTAATATATTGGACATGATTTTGTTTCCTTTTCAGACAGGATTCTATTATAGACAGGTTTCATTTTTACAGGTATCCTCACTGACTGTTAAACCATCCGCTTTATAGTATAGCTCTGAAAAGAGCTATATTAGAGTAAAACTTGTGAAAATGAAAGCTGTCTATAACAGATTTTTTTCTAGAAGGGAAAAAAATCAAATTTCGTTGAAAAAACATCATACAATTATACTTGCTAAAACAGAAAACTGTTTAAATGGAATGAAGGTATTGTAACTATATTGTCAACAGAGTTACTTTAATTTCTGTGAAATATGATAACATGACGAGAAGTGCTGGAAATAGCAACCATTCATATCTAAACAGCACTAAGCTAGGCATTATTTTATTAAGAATGCAGCTAACAATACTTACACTGTACCACTGGCCAAAATCCGGTCTCTTCGAAGGATATATCATCACATTCTATACAAGCAAATTAATGTGATGCAAATTTCGCTAAAATATCTTCATTTTTATACAGTTATAAACGAAAATTCTGCTATGGCTTATACACCTTTCATTTTTGATGAAAGAAGTGGAATGATATGTTGCTTCTTGTTCAATATGAGAGAATTCTTTTCATTTGTTTGAATTAATTGAAGTCATGGAATTTAAATTTTGTTACTTAAAATTTTTTAACTATCCTCTTCTTAAATAATAACTCAAAACATACTTTTTTTAGTACAAAATTTACTTATAAAAATAGTCTTGTTTATCAAAATGGAAGTATCTGTGCTAAATATTTTAAAAAATTCTTTAAAATTTAACGTTAAACACTGAGGTATAAAAGTATTTGGCCAGCCGAATATTCGGTATTCGGCCGAATAGATACTAATCGACTGGCCTAATATTCGGTATTCAGCCTAACAGTTACTACTCGGCTGGCCGAATATTCGGCATTCGGTTTACCAGCAGGCCAAATATTCGGCATTCGGTATTCAGCCAAAATCACCTTTCGGTGCATCCCTACATTTGATGGTTGATAAATTTTCTGAAATATCAAATTCCGGGGGGGGGAGATATTGCCCCCCCCAGCCCCCCTCAAATGGCGCCCCTGACAGTACTCCTTGCACGTCCTAAGTAATTGTCTGTTTCCGTAACGGTTAACGGAGCAACGAGCGCACCGCATTCCAACAATCATTCCTTTTTCGAACTCTGGCAGGTCAGTCATTATTGAGTTTCTCAGAGCGTATGGTAAGCGCATGCAACACCTATGACCGATATTGAGCGACTGATATCTTACCTTTCATAACCACTAGGTGGGAAAATTGAGTGCAAAGTGACATGCGTTTTCTGCTTCTTTGAAATGGACCATGCTTTTTTTCATGGGTGTTCGTATTATTTTGTCACCCATCTGTATATATAGTAAAACCTGTCAAATTGAAATCGCAAAGGGTGTTGAAAAATGCTGTTTTAAACAGGTTTTCTTGTTAGCAGGTGTATTTGTATGGTATTCTTTCTTACAATATATCAAGAAATTAATACCCAAATAAAGATGAATACTAAATAAACAATAACAGTCATTACTTAAAGGACTTTCACGCATCATAATAAATTATGGAAAGTAATCATGTTTGACAGGCAAATCAAGAATTTATATGTGTGTTTATCACTCTTATGTGCTATCTCCATTGATTGTTTCAAGGACATTATAATTATTCAATACTGATCTATATAAACATTTATATACAGACTTATAAACATTCTAGCATTCATTTAGTTAATGACTTTAATTACGGATAATAAATTCACTTAAAATGTTTTCATCATATATGATTTTTATGTAAAGTTGGGACACGTCTAACTAGTCAATGGGTATTATGCTACACTAGCCTTTTTACAGACTTTGGCGTTGTAGGATCGCCAGATTCGGCTGTTTATCGTTGTTCGGGGAATAAATTTGAGCGATTTCATGTTACCAATTATTTTGTTTTTACACGTTCCACACAGATTGTTCTGTATCCCTAAAAGAATTTCGGCTCCATTGTTCGGCTCCTACTGTACTAAATTTTGTTATCTGCAATTTCTGAATTTTTAGTGATACTTATACGATTCAAGTTTCTTTTTTGTTTTTGTTTTTAGCGTTTCGCGGCGATTTTAACATTATTAAAAATACATCCGATTGTTAACTTTTAGTCCTGTACAACAAATTTTATCCTATTTTCCATAAAATTCATTCGGAATTAATTCTAACCGATGTAGTGGGGTGAGTTAGCTCAAAATTATACCAAAATATTTCACATCTGGCAACCAATGCGCCACTTTGGACTCAGATAGTACATGGATAGACGAGTCCAAAAAGCCCGGGACACAATTTTTCTTGGCCCTCTAGCGGCGCTGATGACGTAATCAATATGGCCGCCAAAGTTTTGCAACGCGCTTCTACGTTTCTGTATATAACTCGAAATAATATTTTGATATTAACCTATATTGTTAGTGATTATTAATCCGCAGAAAGCGCCCTTCCCAACGGTATATTTGACATCATTGTTTAAGTTCATAATACCACAAATATTTATAACCTAATTAAAAAAAAAAAAAAAATTGCTAAATAATTTGGTATTTGTTACATGTAGCTGAAAACGTGTCGCATATCTTTTGTTCGTCAGAAAATTACCTTTCGGACGGTATATATGACTTCTATTTTATCACAAATATTTTCTGGAAATTTGCCAAAACAATGTAGCATTGCACAGAGAGTCGTTATTGCAACAATGTAATTTATATGGTATCCGAAAATAAATACAGTGGCTTTATAACTGTTTAAGTAGCAAATGTTATTATTGTAAATTTTTATGTAAATATATTCTAGTTTTTTTTAGGGCTATGAAACTTTCATTTCCGTTTTAAAATAAATGACATGAGGTACACTTAATAGGTATAACTGTAAGATAAGTTTCAAACATTTATAGGTACAAGAATGAGAAACAAAAGAATGTACAATACAATATTTACTTATCACTGTCTGAACACTTCTCTTCACATACACAAAGTTTCGTACATTTTATTCCCATTTTAATACATTTACAAGATGTGCATCGCTTGCGGCAAGTACAGGAGGTAAGTTCTTTACAGTGTTTTGACATCTCTGGAATTGTTGTCCACAAAGGTTGGTATGATCCTCCTGAAATTATTGTCCATCCCCACTTAATTGGTGAAGATATTGTGTAATGTGCAATGAGGCTGTTATTCCAAATTCTTGCTTGGAGAGTAAGTAGCTCGTTTGATGTGTTGTGTCAAAGCATCTGCTGTAGGAGGTTTGTTTTCGATGGCTCGATTCTTTCTTGTAAATAACACTCGTCTGCAATCATTGATGCTCTCAAGATCTGATGATTGATCATAAAGTAGTATAACAAATCGCTGTAACAGATCATGACAATCATCGTGAATATCAGAGGTGCTTGTACAGAGCTGATGCCATACATAATCAGTTTCACGAAATGACATCCAGACCTTCCAAGCTGTCTTCTTGCCAATGCCACAAAATGTGGAAACTGTGTCGCAACCAGTTACAGAATGAAAAGCCAACAAATTTCTGCAAATTTCCGGTGAAAGTTTAGCACAGATCTCATGAATTGGAATGAATTTCCTATATTTCTCACAACCGTATACTTAATCCATAGTTCATCAATATCTTGTATTTGTGGGAACAGTGATATTGAAATAACCACTACATCTGAGTCCACAGTTCGTATTAAGATGCGAGTATGTCCACTTTCTACTGCATGCTTAACAGGGTCGGACTGGGTCAGTGTAAAGGGCGCAGACCTTGGATTTTCAAAGGGCGCAAAAATTTTAACCAACTCAAGTCAATTTTATTTGCTTTTGTTGCATATGGTTTGACAAGCTTTGACACACTCTCATAGAACCAAGTAATAATAATGGCTTTGCTACAGTCTCCGTGCATGTTTAAAGTTCCACTAGACCTACTGAATACTACGCAATTTTTAAAACAAATCATGTATATATCTAAAAGCTCCAGTAAGTTGAATACAGATTATCTTGTAGTAGACTCAAGTCAATTTTATTTGCTTGTGTTGCATATGGTATGACAAGCTTTGACACACTCTCATAGAACCAAGTAATAATAATGGCTTTGCTATATTCTCCGTGCATGTATAACGTTCCATCAAACCTACTGAATACTACGCAATTTTTTAAACAAATCATGTATATATCTAAAAGCTACAGTAAGTTGAACACAGATTACCTTGTAGTAGATGAGTGATATTAAGACTACGGCTTTTTTGTTTTCTTCTTTTATCGATAGATATCTTGGAAAAACAAAAAGTGATCACCCCTACCAATTTCCATAAAAATGACTGTGTAAAAAAGACAAGGTAACTACTGATTTGGGATAATGTTTACTATTAATTGCTTTTTATAAATTTTGCTTTGGATGCTGTCTACATATTAAAAAATATACGAATGTTGATTTTTCAAATAGTAACATCCACTTTTGACACCCTATTTGAGTTTCTAGCTAGCCAGGAAATTTATAAAATGTTTATGCTTTTCTTAAATCTTAATGCAGTTATAAAACAAATGTGTTAGGTGCTTATCCCTAAATTTCGGAAAATAAATTGAAGATCTTAGAAGAAAAAGTACCGAAAGCACTCAAATAGTCACCAGTAAAATTGTACAAGAATTATATATTTATTAAAAATTTATTTTTGATCAAAGAAAATCCTAAAAAATATTTCTGGTACATTTCTAAGATTTTTTCTGTGGCTCGTTTGATTACAGGTAACGCCCCACCTTATGTTATGAAAACGAAAAATTTCTCTACATCTTGAAAACTAGTTATTCAAATGACTTCTACACATCGATGTTTTTAGCAATTATGGTTTGTTCCTAATATATATATTTTAATATAACTAAATTAATAGTTTTCTTAATTAAAAATAGTTTTTGAATAGAAAAAATGTCTGGAATAAGTTTGGGTCTATTCAGTATATCTCTTTAATAAATTAATAAAAAATGAATCAGATAAGTTTTATAAAGATACAAATTAAGTTTCTCAAATAGATTTAACTTAAAAATCCTCAAATTTAAATGCTTCTAACCCTTTCAAGATTTAAAATGAGGCATATAAACAATGCCTTTTTCCAGGCTGTCTCGATACAAGAAACTCAAATAAGATGTAAAAAATGGGTGTTATTGTTTGAAAATTCAAAGTTAATAATTTTAATAAGTAGATGACTTCAGAAGCCTAATTTATACATAGCAATAATTAGTACATATTATTTTTAGTCGATTGGTACCTACATATTTGTTTTACGATTATTATTAGGGTAATTAGTAAGGAGTAACCAGATTTTTTTTCCACTTATCCCCATTGACGCAGTGATGATTTTTAGAAAAGCTAACCACCAGCACCAAAAAAAGTTGCTTGCGGTGCTGCTAAGGGTTTTAACCTATTTCTTAAAATATTCCTTTAACGTAATATGAATTAGTTATCAAATCAGTTAAAAATGTCATTATTTCAATTTCTGTTGCAATCTGACAATTGCTTTTTATGTACTACGGGTTTTTTTATTATTCATATTATTAACAAAGTAGCATTTTTAAATATGGAATCTGCAGGTGTCTCCCTCACCACACACAAGAAAAATTCAGTATGGAAACTTCGTTTAAAAAATATTTATGTTTAGAACAAAAATGTACTTTCTGAATGGAAATAAAAATTTTCAGAACTAAATCTCATCTTTCATTCGTTCTTTTATAAAATGTACCATATATTACAGTGTATTGGAATGCTGAAATATAAGGCTATTTGAATATGAAAATAATACTTGTTTGTGAAAATAATAGCTATTTTGTATCCTTAAAAAATGATTTTATGCATCCATAAAGTGATTTATTGATATCGCACTATAAAAAAGTTTGTACATAAAAAATATACTCTAAAAAATTCGTTTTGTTAGTCGAAAATCGATAAAATAATTGAGCAAATTTACTATTCTCAGCACACTCTTCCCATGATTAGGAAAACTGTTGTCATTGTTAGAAATCAAGGGAAATATTTAAGTTTCATAATTGAGAGAAGTGCACCAAGTATTGTATTCAAGTAAATTGCAGAATCCCGTAGCCAGTATTAAACCGATTTTTTTTTTAAAAAAAGGAGGAGGTTTTTATTTCGACGCATAAGTATTTTCTGTTTTTATGTATGTTCACCGATTATTCCGAAACTACGCGACCGATTCAGATTTCTCAAAATTAGGTCAGTACATTTTTAGAAATTAAACACAAATCTAAATAAATAAATATTTTAAGTAAACATTTTAAAAAACATTTTTAATAAAACATTTTAATATTCATTTTTGTAATGTCTTTTTTGTAAAAAAAAATTATTTTAATCAAAAAGCCCATTATAGTTTCTAAATAGTAGTCACTGCTTTATTTAATGACAGGCTTTTCGATTGATTAAATTAAACATTCTTTTTTTTTCAATGTACATACTATTAATATCCTCATAGTTATTTAACCGTGGAAAATCTGTCATTAAATAAAGCGAGAATTACTATCGAAAACGACGATAGATTTTATGAATGAGAAAACGCTGTCCGCGAGATCCCACAGCTTGCAGGATTGTAAATCCAAAAGTATCATAGGGCTACCACAGGCGACTATTTTTATAATCTGTTCGCACCAGTATTTTTCGAATATAAATTTTGAAGTATATTTCTCTTGCAAATGTTGCCAAAGTGTCTGTTAAGGATTTCTGTTTTAAGAAAGTGGTGCCGGTTAGAATTAAAAAATAGTCGCTGTGGCAGCCCTGGTATTATCAACTTTGTATTCTCCGAAAAGAAAGATCATGTTTTTCCAATCAACATCAAAATCCATACAAAAAGTTTTTTGCCTTCTGATACTTCTCTCCTTTTTTTCACAAGTTGCTTCTCAAAAAGCACGATTATAGGTGCATTCAGGGACGGCTTTAAGGGAGAAGGGCGGGAGAGGTACTAAAAGGAAAGGTCTGAAAGTATGCGAAATATTTGGTTAAAATCTGAAAGATATCAATCAAAGAGGAAGTGAAAAACATTTCGTTCAGGGCGCCATGACTACTAAAGCTCTCATTGGATGCATGTTTTCTCTTTGAATCGCATGCAAAGATGTCCACTTTGGTTTCCAATCCTGATATTGTTCGACACATTTCAAATTTCTTTGGGATAATAAAAAAATACCTTTGATGTGCTGTCTGTCTATTAATGGATGATTATCCCTAAACAAATTCTCGAAATATAGTACACTCGCCAGAATGTATGTGCACAAAGATTGAAAATATATTGGGGCGGCTTAGGTACTTAGGGGCGCGAACTTTTTATTTGTGCATTTTAGTTAGGGCCTAGAATATATTTACATATACATAAAAATTTACAATAATAACATTTGCTACTTAAACAGTTATAAAGCCACTGTATTAATTTTCGGATACCATATAAATTACATTGTTGCAATAACGACTCTCTGTGCAATGCTACATTGTTTTGGCAAATTTCCAGAAAATATTTGTGATAAAATAGAAGTCATATATACCGTCCGAAAGGTAATTTTCTGACGAACAAAAGATTTGCGACACGTTTTCAGCTACATGCAACAAATTCAAAGTTATTTAGCAAAATGCTTTGAAATTTTTTTTCTTTTTTTTTTTTAAATTTAGTTATAAATATTTGTGGTATTATGAACCCAAACAATGATGTCAAATATACCGTTAGAAAGCGCGCTTTCTCCTGATTAATAATCACTAACAATATAGGTTAATATCAAAATATTAACCCGAGTTCTATAGAGAAATGTTGAAGCACTTCACAAAACTTTGGCGGCCATATTGATTACGTCATCATCGCCGCTAGAGGGCTAGGAAAATTTGTGTCCCGGGCTTTTTAGACTCATCTATCCATATACTATCTGAATCCGAAGTGGCGCATTGGTTGCCAGATGTGAAGTTTTTTTTAGCTATCTCACCCCACTAATGTAATAAACTCATAGTAATGAATGCTAAAATTAAAAGCTGTACAGTGTTTTATTATGAAGCCGAATAAAAAGTTTATTGATATATACGTTCATATTTTAAATAAAGATAAAATTCTTATTAAATAACATTCAATGTTTATGTTTAAAACAAAAGAAAAAATTGAAAATAATCTAATTATATCCTTACAAATTTTATTCCAATTTCAGATTCAATATAAATTTCATCCTAAGAATTATAATATCACTTTTTTTCAAAATTATCTATTAAAATAGAAGGAAACACACATACACACCATTTCGCAATGTTCTTATAACACTTTACTCACAATTATTTTTCTCTCAATGTTCACAAACAAATGCACATTTTTAGTCGCATTGAAGAAATTGTTTTAAACTATTCCAATATATCCAGATATTTTGCGATTTCGTTTCCAGTTAATTGATTTATGTCAAATTAAATTATAATTTAACTTAACAAATCAAATTAACTTACATTTATGTATAAAACTATAGTATAATTTATGAATAACTGGTGATTTTTTTCTTTTTTGTGTGTCCAAAATACTGTTAAAATATTGAATTTATACCATTGTTTAAAAGACAAATTCATTTAACTGCTGATTAGTTCTTTCTATGTAAAATAAGAATAGTTTAAACTTCTGTATGCAGAAGGATGGAAATTATATCCTGATTATAAAATATAAACTTATAAAAAGTCACATTAAAAAGAAAAAAAAAGATTTTGACATTTTTAATAAAGATAAAATTCTTATTATTTAGCATTCTTCAATTTTTAAGTTTAAAGCAAAAGCAAAATTTGAAAATAATCTAATTATGTCCTTAAAAATTTTATTCCAATTTCACATTCAGTATAAATTTCATCACAGATTTATAATATCACTTTTTAAAATATGCATATCAAAATAGAATGACAAACAATTTTTTTCTCACTATGTTCTTAAGTAATTACAAATTTACATTTTAGACCACAAGAAATTGTTTTAACCCATTCCTATAATCTACAGATTTTGCAACTTCGTTTCCAGATAATTGATTTATCTTAAATTATATTTTAATTTAACTCAAATTCAGGGCCGAAACTAAGGGGAGGACAGAGGGGGCGTGTGCCCCGGGCGCCAAAAAGAAGGGGCGCCAAATGAAGGATCGCACCTTTGGAATGGATAATTTTCTTCTGATGGACTCATGGCTTCCATTATTATGAAACAGCCATTATAAATGAAGTGTTAGGTGAAGATGAAAGAGCAGTCGTAAAAAGTTAGAACTCTGATTTTCTGGTCAGAATGAGAAAAAAAAATGGCCATAATTTTTTTTGAAAAAAAAATTTCCCATTCTTTTTCCATTTTTTTTCCGTATTCTGGCCAGAAAATCAGAGTTCTAACTTTTTACGGCTGCTCTTTCATCTTCACCTAACACTTCATTTATAATAGCTGTTTCATAATAATGGAAGCCATCAGTCCATCAGAAGAAAATAACTCGGTTAAGCGGGACTCGGATAATCGTGATTCTACTATATATTTCATTTTTAAAATGATCTTTAGACTATTTTTGTTGGTGTTCAGAGGGGGGTCATGATCCCCATGAACTCCCCCTTGTATCCACCATTGTTGATTACATAGTTCAGTATTACATATTTTAAATTTTAAAATAAGTCGGCTATTGGAAAATTAGTAAAATTCCCTTTGAAAATATACTTTTCGGAAGAGGGGGAAGAGGGCGCAAATATCCATGCTTGCCCCGGGTGCAAAAAAGGCTAGTTTCGGCACCGCTCAAATTAACTTACATTTATGTATAGAACTAAAATATACATTCTGAATAACTGATGAATTTTTTCTTCTTTTTGAATCTAACATACCGTTGAAATATTGAATTTATACCATTGATTAGAAGACAAATTAATTTAACTGCCGATCAATTCTTTGTAATAATTAAAGTAAGAATACTTTTACCTTGTGTATGCGAAAGCATGAAAATTATATCGTGAATAATCGTCTATCCTCTAAGAAAGTCGTATCTTCTTACAGCCGTTTAATTTATTTTTAAAGATATTTATCATTATTTTACACATTTTATCCATATGTTTGGTATGTTTTTAAGGTGAAAATTTCCGAAAAATTCGAATCTATCGAAATTTTTATTCTATCTTTAATTGTTTAAAAAATGAAACATTTGATTGGACATCGAAAATGTTCTATCTCCAAAAATGACATGGGAATCACCCCATGGCAAATCATCCCCCAAACAACTCTACGGGGTGTTAGGGTTGCTTACTCATTTGTTTCTACCGCCAAAAATCTCGCCAGAATTCTTATGCGCGAAGAAATACATTTTCCTTGAATATTACTAGTATTTGTCATAAATATAAACATACATTACGCTAAATCAATTTTGTTTAATCAGTCAATCCCTTTTCAATGGAAAAACTTAAAGAAAATCGGATTTAAAGTGGCTTTTCTTTAAAATTCAGTAAGGAACTATTTCTTTGCGCGGACATACACTTCTCTCCAGTATAATACCCATTGACAGGATAGCATTTCCGGGAGATTAGTTTTCAGTACAGTTATTGTCAAAAGGTCTCAATGAGAGACGCGCAGCTTTATAGTTGCTACTGCCTATGAATGTTGAGAAATATTTCTTTATCTTTAAGTCACAATGATACACGTATATGAGAAATGCATCCTTACACATTTTCACTGATTCTTGGATTTAAATATCTACAATTATGATGATAATTAATAAATAAACTGAGCAGGAGACCAGAGATTGACGGGATATCTTATAAGAGGTAAGCGATTCTAACTTACCTCTATCATTATGATTGTTATTGTGATAATATAAAAATAATTTGAAGTTAAATCGATCGCACGCCTTAGTATAATTGTTGCAAAAAGTACCGCTAAAATATCCGATTATGAGACTGACGGAATCATAGTCTCAAAGCATGAGTAAATAAATAAAATTAAGATATCCATAAATTATAAATAAAATATTTTTTTTTGGTTCTCCTGATACAGAAATATAAAGTTATTTAATTAACTTAAAGAAAAGAATCAACAAAATGAGATCGTTAAAAGACAGTTCAATGATCGATAAATTGGATTCTGAAAATTACGCCAACTGGCGCTTTAAAATAAAGATCTCTTGATCAGGGAGGAACTTTTTGAAGTTATAACTGAAGATGTTCCCACTCTCTTAACCACAAAGTGTAGCAAGAAAGATTAGTTACCAGAGCATTAATAAATTTATCCATCGACGATAGCCAAATAGTGCACGTAAAAAATTTTAATACCGCTTGGGACACTTGGGACGCATTGAAAAACTTTCATGAAAGGATAAATCTGTCAAGTAAAATTCACCTGCTTCGGAAATTGTAGAGTACGAAGTTGAATAAGGGCGGTAATATGTTAAATGATGTAACAGAAATATTAGAGTTAATAGATAGATTGTCAGCGATAGGAGGGGTAATCTCAGATTCATGCATTTCAGCCCTTCTTCTGTGTTCTTTGTCATCGTCCTATGATACCTTGGTCACTGCCCTAGAGGCGACGGATGAAGCAGAGTTAACAGTTAATTTGCTAAAGAGCAAGCTTACGGATGAATATACACATAGGATAGACAATTCTGAAAACAATACAAGAGCATATAAAGTTCAAGGAAAATTTAATAATTCAGAACACAAAAGAGGTAACAATAAATACTGCTCATATTGTAGAATGAAAAATCATTCCAATAAAGAGTGCTGCTTTCTAAAAGGGAAAAACAATAACAGTCACACACATAAGAGATATTATAAAAACAAAAACAATTCCACGTCACTATGTTTTGAGGAAAATTACCTATCTAAAACGCGAAACCTGAAGAAAGAAAACATACAGTAAGTGAAAACAACAGTGTTGCTTTACTAATCGAAGAATCCGAAAATAAAGGCAATTTTACAGTGGACAGTGGGCAGTTCCAGCCATATTGTAAACTCAAAGGAATTCTTTGCAAAAATAATGAATAACACTGAAACAAACATTACAGTAGCGAATGGAAACCTGATATCATATGAATCTGGGGAGGTAATTACTCACACCGAAAATGAAAACAAACGGATTATATTACGTGATGTAATTTATGTTCTTGATACTGAAACTAACTTGCTGTCAGTGAGTAGGGCAACTAAAAACGATTACAAAATTAAATTTGAAAAAGATTCATGTGATTATCAAAGGAGTTAGTTAATAGAATTAAGGTCAACAACCAATTGTGAAGTATGCATCACATCCAAAATCAACGAGACCCCCAATTCCCAAATCGGCTGCCTATAGAGCTACAAAAAGGTTCGAGTTAGTGCATTCTGACGTATGTGGCCCTATAAATACACCCACGATAGGAGGAAAAGATACTTCGTCACTTTCATCTACCATTACACCCGATTTTGCGTAATTTATTTAATGGCAAATAAAAGTGAGGCGTCCGAAAAATTGTAAGAATACGTTTCAACTGTAAAAACAAATTCGAAAAAATGCCTACCGCCATAAGATTGGATAACGGTGGCGAATATACGGGTAATGAAATGGAAAAATATCTAAGAGAAAATGGCATTCATCATCAGCTCACCGTACCATTTAGTCCAAGCCAAAATGGTATTGCTTAGCGTATGAATAGATCACTTCTAGATATGATTAGGACTTAGGAATATGTTAAATGAAGCAAATCTCCCACATAAACTATGGGGAGGGGGGAAGCCATATGCAATGCGAACCACTTACAGAACCGAGTACCTTCAAAATCGGTTAACACCACCCCCTATGAATTATGGATGATTAGAAAACCTAACTTAAATTACCTGAAAGTTTTTGACTGTACTGCATACGTGTACATCCATAAATCAAAGAAAGGAAAATTAGACAACAGAGGAGAAAAGGTACTTTTGTCCGATACGGCAGTCGCTCAAAGGCATACAGAATCTATACACGTGACGGAAGGGTAATATTGGGCAGAAATGTAAAATTTATAGAAAATAAGATAATTCAAATACCAATGAAAATCTAGATGCAAAAGAATTAATCGCGTAAACAAACAAACAAACACAAGAGAAAGACACGAACGAGATAGAAATAGATTTGACGCCAACACAAAATGAACTCCGCGTCACAATAACAAACTCCACAATTCAGAAAATCCGATTAGACGTATTACCGGACAGGTTTGCTAATGCAATCCGGCACGATCCAGTATATGAACCTAAATACATCATTAATCTATTTGAGTGATTCTGAATCTCGAATACACAAAAAGCTTCCTATCAACTACAATTTATGATTAAAAAGAATTCAGAATGTACTATCCAGTGTGTCAGTTTAAGCTAATTTTCAGGACGTGGCAGTCTCGGAATAGTCATCATCATAGGGAGCTTGCTATTCCAAATGTATCCCATTTATGAGAAAATGAAAAACGCTATTCAACACTGCAAATGTCATGTATGTATGCTCCAAAATGAGGCATAGAATGTGTTGAAGGAGGTGCGGGGGGGGGGGGGTACAGCGAGAACGTTCTTAATTAATTTTAAGTTTGCTGTTTACTTTAGTTTTATTTATTATTTATTGAAATACCTTTTAGTAGATAACTTTCAGTATTCCTTTTTAAAAAATATGGTATAAACAAGGAATTATACTTGTCAAGACGATAACCTGCCTAAAATGAATTTTTTCCCAGTCCTGTGCGATTTCACCGTAGCAGGTTTGATTGTATAATATATGCGTTACCTGCTATGATGAAAACCTGTTTAAAGCGGAATTTTTTCGGTTTGTTGTGATTCCCCTAAGAAACTTTTATTGTATCTTAGCCCCCTCCGAAATGACCTGTCTAAGATACGCCACTGTTCACCAGGACAATGCGCCAGCCCATTCCGCTTTACCTGTAAAGGCGTTCTGGAAAGCACGCCATCCCTGTGTTGGTTTCTTCTCCGTACTCGCGCAATGTAGTCAAAGTTTGATGTAGCCCCCTATGACTTCAACTTATTTCAAAAGGTCAAATCGTAGGTGAAGCTGGCAACCTTTCAGAGCATGGAATCGGCCAAAGAAAAAGCGGCTCTCAACAAGCTGACAGAAGAGGACTTTCAGCACTGCTTTGTACATTTTGAAAATTAGCATGGTGCGGTGCGGGCATCGTCAAGGGAAGTATATTGAAGGCGATAACGTTTCTGATGTAATTGGTGACGAGTAAAAGGCTTTATGACGTCAGTCCGGTTATTTAATAGCCGCACCTAGTATTTACAGATTTTTATGATTTTTTTTAAATCAAAGTTATGATAATATAACCATTTATTCATTTTGATATGATATAGTGGAAAACCTTTACAGTATCTAGTAAGTAAATAATATTTTTTGTTTAATTTTTTATGGTTATTTAATTAAGCGTCATATTTTCATCCTATGCTTAAACTTTTGAGACACTTGAACTTTCG
Source organism: Maratus speciosus (assembly GCA_963932465.1). Lineage (NCBI taxonomy): Eukaryota > Metazoa > Arthropoda > Arachnida > Araneae > Salticidae > Maratus > Maratus speciosus. The sequence continues at coordinate 515,205,067 of OZ010789.1, read as the reverse complement.
TAGTATGTTAGACGACACGTTTCGTGAAAATCATCGTTAGAGCATTTTTCGATTTATAGTAAGCAGCATTTTTAGTGCTGAGTTTGTTTTATCATTAAAACAAATTTTCCAGAATTCGGGAGCTAGACAGATCGTTTCCTCGTGCTCGGTTAAGTGTAAAAGGAAAGTTTCGTGAAAATCGTTAATGCTTAACCCTCCGAGCGTCTTGAGGGCTTTCCTGCATTTTTATAAAAATACTCATAAATATAATCTTAATTTCGATTTTTTTCCCTGTTCGTTTCTAAACGACACTTCATGCCCCTTTATTTGATACACATCGTGAAATACAGTTATGTTTAAAATATTTTTGTTTAACACAGATTTAAGTTTTTTTTTTTTTTTTTTTTTTTTTTTTTTTTTTTTTTTTTGGGGGGGGGGGCGAAAAATACGGACAAATCAGTGTTCCCCATTCAGTGGATTTTTTTATTTACATACTAGAGGGCTCGGGCCCCTACGACCTACGCTCGTCAACCCCCGTCCAGACACCGCAGACTCTAAACGCACGCTAATTTGATCGGCTTTAAAAAGATTTCGAAAGATTGAATTATAATTTAAAAAACAGTGGCGATCTCCCTATAAACGGATTTCTATTCACTTCTCTTTGATTGAGGAATTTTAGCGCCAAATCCGCTGCGGTACTACTTGATTATCCAGTCGACCAATTTCGCCAAATTATACAAATTGACATAATTTTTATTTTAAATAACGAAAGAACAAATAAATTAGTACAACATTAATAAAAATACAAATAAAACGTCGAAATCAAAATAACTTGATGACGTAGACACGTGTAACAACATTTCAAAATAAGCTAATATAAAAGGAATCAAGTAAACAGAGTCTTTGTCTCCTGGTATTTTTTAACAAAGCGAAAAGAAAGTTCTTTTAAATGAGACATTTTAAATTAATCGTTTTTAATCTGACGTAATTTTGATTAAGCTATTCTTTCTCTTTTAAATATTCACGTGAAAATACTTTTGTTAGAAATTAAATATTATTTGCGCTTTCCTAACAAAAATAGTTGAAAAGATCCTCTCAAAATATCAAATAAATGTCTAGCATAATTTCTAAATTTAAACTGTTTTGCAATATTATTTTGTGTTCATTTTATGTAATAACTGTAATGTGACGTAAATATGACGTAATTTCTCCTATTTAAGACTTCTAACGCATGTTAATGAATTTATTATTTTACATTATAACGTAATTTTCAATAAGTTCCTGCTTTTTATACGCAATTATTTAATTTTAATTTGAAAGTATCTTTTCTATTTATAATAGTCACGTGTAAATAAATTTTTAATTTGAAGCAAACATTATTGTTTCCGTTGTTTATACAGTTGGCAACAGGTTAAATTAGCACAATTTTCTAAAATCTCTCTATTCTAAAAAAAAGTAACTACCGCTGTCACCGCCGCCGCCGCCGCCGCCGCCGGTTTTGATTTTTTTGTGACCGGAGGCCTTTCTTCGTTAATATTAACAAAAATAATGCATACAAAAATATGAAAATCGGTGGTTTTATACAGAAGTGTTTGATAAACACGCTGATGCAGACAGTTTTCAAATCGAAGAATTATTTTAAGAGTTATTTAATGCTAAAGTTGGACAAAATCGTTCCACTAAAAAAGTTTTATAGCAGCAAAAACTGTACATGGCAGTGTAATCATTTTTAGATCATTTTATGCGTTAGAATTTGCCGGAGTGCAGATTGCATTAATTTTTTTATTTTGACTCATTTGTTCAGGTTTTATTTCTATTTTAAATTCAAATTTTCAGCATTTCTAGAGATATTTTTTACAGATTTCAGAAAATTGTACTAATTTAAACTGTTGCCAACTGTATAAAAAGCGCAAGCAATAATGTTTGCTTCAAATTAAAAATTTATTTACACGTGACTATTATAAACAGGAAAAAAACTTTCAAATTAGAATTAAATAATTACGTATAAAAAGCAGGAACTTATTAAAAATTACGTCATAAAAAGTATACAAGTGAATTTAAAAGAGAAAGGATATTGTAAAATAATAAATTCATTAACATGCGTTAGAAGTCTTAGGAGAAATTACGTCATATTTACATCACATTATAGTTATTACATAAAATGAACACAAAATAATAGTGCAAAAAAGTTTAAATTTAGAAATTGCGCTAGACATTTATTTGATATTTTGAGAATTAATTTAAAATGTCTCATTTAAAAGAACTTTCTTTTCGCTTTGTTAAAAAATACCAGGAGACAAAGACTCTCTTTACTTAATTCCTTTTATATTAGCTTATTTTGAAATGTTGTTACACGTGTATACGTCATCAAGTTATTTTTATTTCGATGTTTTATTTGTGTTTTTATTAATGTTGTACGAATTTATTTGTTCTTTCGTTATTTAAAATAAAAATTATATCAATTTGTATAATTTGGCGAGTGGTTTGGCGATTTATATAATTTGGCAAAATGGGTCGACAGGATAATCAAGTAGTACCGCAGCGGATTCGGCGTTAAAATTCCCCAATCAAAGAGAAATGAATAGAAATTCGTTTATAGGGAGATCGTCACTGTTTTTTAAATTATAATTCAATCTTTCGAAATCTTTTTAAAGCCGATCAAATTAGCGTTCATTTAGAGTCTGCGGTGTCTGAACGGGGGTTGGCGAGCGTAGCTCGTAGGGGGCCGAGCCCCCTAGTAAGTAAAAAAAACCTCTCGAAATGCTGAAAATTTGAATTTAAAATAGAAATAAAACCTCGAAAAATGAGTCAAATTAAAAAAATAAATGAATTCTGCACACCGGGAAATTATAACGTATAAAATGATCTAAAAATTATTAAATTCCGATGTATAGTTTTTGCTCCTATAAAACTTTTTTAGTGGAACGATTTTGTCCTACTTTAGCATTAAATATCTCTTAAAATAATTCTTCGATTTGAAAACTGTCTACATCAGCGTGTTTATCAAACATTTCTGTATAATAATACCAATTTTCATATTTTTGTATGCATTATTTTTCTTAATATTAACGATGAAAGACCTCCGGTCACAAAAAATTCAAAACCGGCGGCGGCAGCGGTGACAGCGGTAGTTACTTTTTTTTAGAATAGAGAGATTCCGTATCCACATCGGAAATTTAAAATGGAAATTTTTGATTTATTTAATAACAGACATTTCATTATTAGAATAACCGAAATTTACTATTTAGATTTTTCTGGTATGAATTGCGATTCTCCGAATTACGCAATTTCTGGAACGCATTCTACCCTGGATATTTAAGGGGACTTATCTGATGAGGAAGAAAACAAGTTTGAAATCGCCCGTCAAACGTGGCAAATGAGGTGCATTCGTACTATAACTAGTTTTATAAATATTTTTTGCACCGCATATTGTACTGAATGTATAGTTTAGTACACTTGATAAGTGCATATAAATAAGACTGTAACATCATGAAATGCACTTGACATAATTTTTTCCCATTGGCCGTAATGTAACGGAAAACTTTTGACTTTCCCTGTAATTAAACTATAGATCCGATTTTAATAAAATTTGAAATAACTGGACAAAATTATGCAACAATTATATATTTTAAATTTAAAACGATTCGGTTGGGTAGTTTTTACGTTATTATATGTGGACAGACAGACGGACTGAGCGACGCAACGACCATAGGTGCTACATAATTTATATAATTACGAGCTCACCTAAAAAGGGAAATCTCATGTTATCCTAGGAGAAAAATACTTATCCTTCTTGTTCATCCAACTTTGGAAATTTCAACAATGTTTTTTTTCCCAGCACGTAGATAGGAAGGTTCTTTACTCCTCTGTAAGCTTAAAATATTTTAAAGATAATTGTGAGTATTTTAAAATTTGTGTTAATGTTTCAAAAAATTCCGAAAAGTATAAAATGGTATTACTTAATTTACTTAATTTACTCGTTTCTAACTTATGACTGGAAAAATATATAAAAATTTGGAGCTTACAGAGGGATAAAGAATCTTCCTAACGTACGTGCTGAAAAAAAATAATGTTAAAATTTCAAAATTTGAATGAACAAGAAGAATAAGTATTTTCCCCATAGGATAACATGGGATTCCACTTTTTTCTTCCCCACAAGCCCCCTTAAGGGTTAAAGCAGTTTCGACGCTTAACATAGTACCAGGAGATCGAGCTTGCTGAGTAATTTATTTTGCGTCCGTATTGTATTTAAGTGAAAGCATAATTTTATTATTTATTTCTACATAAAAGTCTTGTTTCTACTTTTCAAAAGTAATGATATGATATGCTCACGATTCATTGTATGAGATTTTTTGTCTGTAACTATTGTTCTACATAAAAATAGCAAATAAAGCCTTTGTGCAACAATATTAAAAAGCAGAAAAACCAACGTTTAAAATGCACAAATAATATATGAAAAGCAGCAAACAGCTGTTTCGAATCTACTAGCGAGATTCTTCTTCAGTGCAAAAGGAACAGCGTGCTAGAAAAAGCAAGGCTGAGCAAAATCATAGACAGAGACGCGCTGGCTTTTATACCCTATGCGGGTGGCGAAGGCGCCGAAACAACCAATAAGAGAGAAGCAGTGGAAACGACTGGGTGGACAAGTAACGACATCTACCGGAGAAGTAGAGAAAAAGAAACCAAAAAAAGGGGAATTAAATTAACGCTTTCCAAATACTTGGAAAATCTGGAGTACTAGATAAGTCATTGACTAAAGAGTGAGAATTTTTAATGATATGGTAAGCTTCCCAAAAATCAAGATCAAGGTTAGAAGAACAATTTTGGATAATGATGGCTGAGGAAAAATCGAACCTATGTTGAGAAGACCAAGAATGTTGAGCAATAGAAGAACGTTTGAGCTCCTGATTTTTAACATAACCTTCATGCTCTTTTAAACGAAATCTAAGAGCACGTTTAGTCTGACCAATATAAGAAAGACCACACTGACAAGAGATCTGGTAAATGCCCCAATTATCTAGGCGATCAACGGGGTGTTTGAGATTTGAAAAAGGGATTTTATTAACAGGAGAAAAAATAACTTTAAAATCAAACCTTCTTAGAAATTTAGCAACTTGCTGACTGATTTTAGGAAAAAATGGTAATACAACTGAAGTATTAGAGTTGGAATTAGAATGCTTTTCAGAATGATCGGATTTCGTCAATTTCTTATAAATAGAATCGATAATATTAGAGGAATAACCACGATCGACAGCAATAGCTTTGAGGTAATTAAGTTCAGCACTAAGTAACTGAGGAGTGGAACAAATATTAGTAGCCCGAAAAACAAAAGTATTGAAAGCAGCGAATTTCTGGTTAGGGGGATGAGAAGAATACCTGTGAGGAGGGAGACTGACAGCAAAAGGTTTACGAAAGACGGTAGTCTGAAAGCCATTTTCACAACGAATAACAAGGACATCCAGGAAAGAAAGACAGTTATTGGTTTCAATTTCAGAGGTAAATTGAATGCAGGGATCAATGGAATTCATAATAGAGAGAATATGATTAATATCCGAATTCATTTCAATCAGGACATAAACATCATCAACATAACGAACATAGAACGGAAATTTTAAGGTTTCAAAAAGCTTGACCTCAAAATAGTGCATATAAATATCGCATAAAATTGGACTAAGAGGATTACCCATAGCCAAACCGTCAATCATACGGAAGAAATTACCATTGAAAACAAAAGTATTTTGCGACAAGCAAGCGCGAGTGAGAAGTATAAGTTCCTCGATTTCAAAATAAGAGAAATGGAATTCACAAAGCCTTTTCTTGAGGCAATCTAAAGCCCCCTCAACCGGAACGTTTGTAAATAATGATTTAACATCAAAAGAAACCATCATGTGACCCTGCGGCATAAAATTATGAAGTTTTTTAACAAAATCAAAAGAATTCTTAACAGTGAAACAGTTACTGCTCAAAAGTGGGGAAAAAACAGAAACTAAATAATTGGCAAGCTTATACGAAGCTGTACCGATACTAGAGACAATAGGTCTAAAAGGAATGTCAGGTTTATGGACCTTAGGTAAAGCATAAAACCTGGCACAATGCGCAATAGACGGAATAAGGGACTTCTTAAAGTTAGCAGGAATAATGGAAGAAGACTTAATGGCAGACTTAATAGAGTTAATTTCACAAGTGGAAGGGTCTTTGCGGATATCCACATACGGACCATCATTAATTAATTTATGGGTTTTTTCCAAATACGTAGATTTGTCGAGAAGAACAATCTGACCTATTTAGTTTCTGTTTTTTCCCCACTTTTGAGCAGTAACTGTTTCACTGTTAAGAATTCTTTTGATTTTGTTAAAAAACTTCATAATTTTATGCCGCAGGGTCACATGATGGTTTCTTTTGATGTTAAATCATTATTTACAAACGTTCCGGTTGAGGGGGCTTTAGATTGCCTCAAGAAAAGGCTTTGTGAATTCCATTTCTCTTATTTTGAAATCGAGGAACTTATACTTCTCACTCGCGCTTGCTTGTCGCAAAATACTTTTGTTTTCAATGGTAATTTCTTCCGTATGGTTGACGGTTTGGCTATGGGTAATCCTCTTAGTCTAATTTTATGCGATATTTATATGCACTATTTTGAGGTCAAGCTTTTTGAAACCTTAAAATTTCCGTTCTATGTTCGTTATGTTGATGATGTTTATGTCCTGATTGAAATGAATTCGGATATTAATCATATTCTCTCTATTATGAATTCCATTGATCCCTGCATTCAATTTACCTCTGAAATTGAAACCAATAACTGTCTTTCTTTCCTGGATGTCCTTGTTATTCGTTGTGAAAATGGCTTTCATACCGTCTTTCGTAAACCTTTTGCTGTCAGTCTCCCACCTCACAGGTATTCTTCTCATCCCCCTAACCAGAAATTCGCTGCTTTCAATACTTTTGTTTTTCGGGCTACTAATATTTGTTCCACTCCTCAGTTACTTAGTGCTGAACTTAATTACCTCAAAGCTATTGCTGTCGATCGTGGTTATTCCTCTAATATTATCGATTCTATTTATAAGAAATTGACGAAATCCGATCATTCTGAAAAGCATTCTAATTCCAACTCTAATACTTCAGTTGTATTACCATTTTTTCCTAAAATCAGTCAGCAAGTTGCTAAAATCCTAAGAAGGTTTGATTTTAAAGTTATTTTTTCTCCTGTTAATAAAATCCCTTTTTCAAATCTCAAACACCCCGTTGATCGCCTAGATAATTGGGGCATTTACCAGATCTCTTGTCAGTGTGGTCTTTCTTATATTGGTCAGACTAAACGTGCTCTTAGATTTCGTTTAAAAGAGCATGAAGGTTATGTTAAAAATCAGGAGCTCAAACGTTCTTCTATTGCTCAACATTCTTGGTCTTCTCAACATAGGTTCGATTTTTCCTCAGCCATCATTATCCAAAATTGTTCTTCTAACCTTGATCTTGATTTTTGGGAAGCTTACCATATCATTAAAAATTCTCACTCTTTAGTCAATGACTTATCTAGTACTCCAGATTTTCCAAGTATTTGGAAAGCGTTAATTTAATTCCCCTTTTTTGGTTTCTTTTTCTCTACTTCCCCGGTAGATGTCGTTACTTGTCCACCCAGTCGTTTCCACTGCTTCTCTCTTATTGGTTGTTTCGGCGCCTTCGCCACTCGCATAGGGTATAAAAGCCAGCGCGTCTCTGTCTATGATTTTGCTCAGCCTTGCTTTTTCTAGCACGCTGTTCCTTTTGCACTGAAGAAGAATCTCGCTAGTAGATTCGAAACAGCTGTTTGCTGCTTTTCATATATTATTTGTGCATTTTAAACGTTGGTTTTTCTGCTTTTTAATATTGTTCTACAGTCTGTCTCAAAGGTTTAAGCATAACAAGAAAATGCCGTTTATTAAATAATCTCCCTATTCTAAAAAAAATAACTCCCGCTGTCACCGCCGCCGCCGCCGCCGCCGGTTTTGAATTTTTTGTGACCGGAGGTCTTTCTTCGTTAATATTAAGAAAAATAATGCATACAAAAATATGAAAATTGGTAGTATTATACAGAAATGTTTGATAAACACGCTGATGTAGACAGTTTTCAAATCGAAGAATTATTTTAAGAGATATTTAATGCTAAAGTTGGACAAAATCGTTCCATTAAAAAAGTTTTATAGGAGCAAAAACTATACATCGGAATTTAATACTTTTTAGATCATTTTATACGTTATAATTTCTCGGTGTGCAGAATTAATTTATTTTTTTAATTTGACTCATTTTTCGAGGTTTCATTTCTATTTTAAATTCAAATTTTCAGCATTTCGAGAGATATTTTTTTACTTATTTCAGAAAATTGTACTAATTTAACCTGTTGCCAAACTGTATAAACAACGGAAACAATAATGATTGCTTCAAATTAAAAATTTATTTACACGTGACTATTATAAACAGAAAAGAAAAACTTTCAAATTAGAATTAAATAATTACGTATAAAAAGCAGGAACTTATTGAAAATTACTTCATCTATAATTACACGTGAATTTTAACAGAGAAAGGATATTGTAAAGTAATAAATTCATTAACATGCGTTAGAAGTCTTAAATATGAGAAATTACATCACATTTACGTCACATTACACTTATTACGTAAAATGAACAAAAAATAATATTGCAAAATAGTAGTTTAAATTTAAAAAATAGCGCGAGACATTTACTTGATATTTTGAGATGAACTTTTCAACTATTTTTTTTTTTTGGACAGCGCAAATAATATTTCATTTCTAATAAAAGCATTTTCACGTGAATATTAAAAAGGGAAAGAAAAGTTTGGTGAAAATTACGTCAGATTAAAACGATATATTTAAAATGTTTTATTTAAAAGGACTTTCTTTTCGCTTTGTTAAAAAATACCGGGAGACAAAGACTCTGTTTACTTAATTCCTTTTATATTAGATGATTTTGAAATGCCATTGTATCTTTTAACAGCAGCTGATTTTTCCGTAAAATTCCCCAATCAAAGAGAAATGAATAGAAACCCGTTTATAGGGAGATCGCCTTTGTTTTTTTAATTATAATTCAATCTTCCAAAAAAATTCAATTAAAGCCGATCAAATTAGCGTGCTTTTAGAGACTGCAGTGTCTGACCGGTTGGTTGGCGAGCGTAGCTCGTAGGGGGCCGAGCCCCCTAGTAATACAAAAGTAAACAAAAACATTATTTACTTATTAATATATTCGGTAAAGTATACAAATAACTCATATCAAAATGAATAAGTGGGTACATAATCAGAACTTTGATTTTTATCAAAGTCTATAACTATGCAGTATCTCAAAAGTTTAGGCACAATGGGAAAGATATATCTACTAAAAATTTTACATGATGCTATTTATTAATAGTATTTCTCTGATTTCGGATACCTACAAATAATCATAAGGTGTGTCCCACCGAAATAAAGCCACCCTGATTGTTTGCTGTAAATGGACACGAAAAAAATCAATAAGAGCGAAACAAATATATTAAGAGAGTATATATACAAATACATACTTACAAGGAGTAACTCACCCCCTTCCTTACCTGGGCAGGGGAAAAAACGAATTTGTAAAAAAAGAGGGGAAAAGTGTCCCGCCGAAAAAAAGCTACTACTGTTAATAGACAATGTATCCGCCATGGTTATATATGATGTGGAATATACGATATGGCGTACCATTTACCAATACTTGGAAGACAGTAGCATCAATATTCTCCCTCGCTTCAATGATTACGACCTTCAATTTTGCCACAGACTGAAACTGTCTGCTATTGGCATATACAGCCCTACTCAGGATACCTCACACATTTTCTTGGGGACTGAGATCAAGGAAAAAGGACAGGCCATTTTATGACATGCACCCGATTATCCAAAAACCATTCCTAGAAGGATTTTTGAACGCGAATGGAGGTCTTGTCCTGCTGGAAAATACAACTTAGACCACAAATTCTCTTTGAAAATAGCAGTAAATGGTTTTCTAGAATTTCTTGGTAATCGGGAGCGTTCATGCGGCCTCAGAGAAAGGCCAGGTTATGTTTACCTCCATAGCCGAACCCTCCCCACACCATTAATGAGCCTCCACCTTGCTGCCTTTTGGAGAAAATTTCCTGTTCTTTCCTGATGTCATACGAATAGAAAGAAAGGCCGTCCGGCCCATACAAATTAATTTTTTTCTCATCTGAGACTATGACACGATGCCATTGGTCCTTCCAGGTTCGATTATATTTGGCCTTATGGACTCTCCTTTGCATGCGGATAACTTTCAACATGGGCGGTTGTTTCCTTTTCTTGTGTCGCAAGATGCCGATACGGTTTTCAATTCATTTCAGGGTTGATTTTGTCACAGGAATGTTATCCTCTTTAAACAGCTACTTTAGAAAAATACAACCTCGTGAAAGACGACGCAAAACTTCTCTTTCCAGCCTGGTAGTCATTTTTCTACATGTACACCTCCTTTTTTTATACCCTTACGTATTGCTCTTATTTACAAAATTGTTTGTTACGGTTTTAGATCGTTTGATTTGCTTAGATATTGGTCTATTTGAAAGACCCTTTTCCTTAAAAGCTGTTATTTGTCCTTTCTCAAACTTTGATAAGTGGGTTTTCTTTCCCATTGCAATACTGCAAGAGAAATAGAAAATACAGCCTTCTAAAGTCTGCACAAAGTTCGATTGGTACAAAACAAGTATTTGACGACTTCCTGACATCATAAACATGTTGAACTGCAGCAGCTCGAATTTCGGTAATTACCAATAAATACTAATATTGACAGTGGCTTTATTTCGGCGGGACACTTTTTCCCCTCTTTTTTTTACACATTCATCTTTTTCTCCTGCCCAGGTGGGGCAGGGGATGAGTTACTCCTTATAAATATGTATTTGTATATGGACTTTCTTAATATATTTGTTTAGTTCTTATTTGTTTGTTTCCTGTCCAGTTACACCACAGAATTAGGGGGGCTTTATTTCGTTGGTACACACCTTATTTCCATTGAATCAATTAGCTTTTGAAATATTATTGGTGGCAGAGAATATCACGCTTTTTCAGAGTCACTTTTAGTTTGTTAGTAGAATCATATTGTTTTCAACTATTGTTGTGTGTTTATTGTTACAAACTGTATATGAAAGTTCTTCATATTGTCAAGATAACAGATTTATATACCGGGTGATCCAGAAATTCCGGGAGTTTTGAAACGTTAATAATTGGTAAACTATATGCAATAGAAAGATGCGGTTTTCACAGAAATGCTTGAAAACATGTGGGATTTGATTTTTAATGAAAAAAGAATGTGTTAATTAGTTACACTTTTTGCCAACAAGTGGCGGTGAAATTGATAATATAGTTTTGCTATGGTATAATAAAGCGGATTGAGTATTGGCATCATGTTCTATCTCGTTTACAGCTGCAAAAGACGTTTGAGGTCTCCCGCTTCTTTGACGATCTTCCAATGAACCCGTTTCCTCAAACCTTTTTTATAATAGCCTTAAGATTTCTAGCGGTCATCGGTCCTTTTCCAGTTTTAACTCCACGTATTGTACGATAAAAAAGCAAACCTAAACTTCTCGATTCATCGTTTTTGTAAAACAGCTTAAGGCAAGTCACACACACTAAGGCGACACGTAAGACATGTCGGTTGAATTCGATGGGAAAACTGGTTTAAAACAAGTTTGAAACAACTTCGTTCTTTGTTTCGACCGAGTTTTGCGCTTCATGTCTCTTTGTCGTCTCAGTGTGGGATATGCCTAACTAACAAAGGTTCGTCACGCAAAGAAAGCATGTCTAAACACAGCAGTTACACATCAAATTTTGTATGAAAATTCCTTTTAAATACAATTTCTTTAACCTTCGTAAAATCGTTCGACCATAAGCGATCCTTAAAGCGAAATCTGAGCAGTATCTTAGGAAGGATGTTTTGCAATGAACTCGAACTCATCTGCTTATATAACACATGATACAAATATTATCGATGTTGTACAGCAGCGCCATCTGTTGCCAAAAATATTAAGTATTTATTTTAAAAAAATTTCATTCTAAACAAAAAACCCACACTTTCTGAGTATATATGTGAAAACCGCACCTTTCTGTTGTACATAGTTTTCTAATTACGTATTAACATTTCAAAACTCCCGAAATCTAGATCACCCAGTATATATAAAATCCTAATGAAACGAATTTATGAAACGGATATTATGAAACGCCTGAAATGAAACGAATTTATGAAACGATTCTATGAAACGACTGATTAAACAACTGATTATGTTTCACGGCGATTTCTCCTAAAATATGGACTACTTCGCGATGAAATTAACACAAAAAATCCGTATTGATCCGCAGATCTCAAAACTGGTATTAGAATTTTTAAATTCGAATTAGTTTTCGAAATATTAATTTTTTTCTAATTATAAATATTCTTCTCTAATAATGGCAACCCAAATTTTAATGATAACAGATATTTTTTTTCATATTTTAGAAAAGGTTATTATTTTAAACTAATATGGCGACCAGTTTGGCCTCCCTTTAAATGTATACTAAGAAGTATGCTCTTTTTTTTTTTTTTTTTTTTTTGTATTTCATTATCATTTTATTTAATAGAAAACTTTCATTTAAAACTGAAACATTTAACATTAATGGCTTTCACTTCTTTATTTTTTTTTAAACGAAACGAAAATAAAAATGTCATATACGCACCGGGGTGCATAATTGGCGCCAAAATGGCGTTATTTTGCCTGACATGGTAATCCGGCTATTGTTGCTTATTTTTTAATAAATGCTTATTTACATTTATTTTCTTTTTATTAAAAAAAAAATATGTTATAAATTGTTTTGCTCTATAGTTATTAATTAATTTTTTTTTATTTATTGTTATTTCATTTTAAAAATAATAGAAAATAATTTACAAATGCATATATAACTGGTATTCGAAAACGAGGTTTTCGCCAAATTGTAGTAAAAAAATTCACGCCAAACCCGGTGCGTATATGACATCTGTGTTAAATATTAAATAATGCAACAAATCAGGACAGTTAATTTCAAATTCAAAGAAAATGACCAATATTGCCAAATTATACAAGTTGATGTACTTTTTATTTTAAATAACGAAAGAGCAAATAAATTAGTATAAAAATACAAATACAAATAAAGCGTCGAAATAAAAATCACTTGATGGCATAAACAAGTGTAACTTCCTTACAGTGAAGTGAATGTGATATTTACGATCAACCATTATTGGCGTTTAATCTTATAGTCTGGCGATAGATTTTTAGTCGATGGGATAACCAAGTAGTACCGTTTTAATTTACCACTCGAAAAATAAAAAAATGTTAACTGGCGAGTTAAAAAAAGTTGTTGGCGAGATTTGAACCCGGATAACATAAAAGTACCAAGAATTCTTTGCGATCATGGCGACTTTTGTGTAGTTTTATTCGAAAAGATAACTTTGATTCTTTAATCAAAATGGAAACCTTTCTTATGAAAAGCGAAGGAACTGTTGATGATAGTCACATGACTTAGGCTATTATTATAGAGATTGTTTTCAATTCTAAAAATAGCGCAAATAATAATATTTCCTAAAGAATAAAAATTTATTTACACAGGACTATTAAAAACAGAAAAAAAAACTTTAAAATTACTATTAAATGAGTACGTGTTAAAAGCAAGAAAATATTGAAAATTATGTCTTGAAAATTGTATTTACACGTGAATATTAAAAGAGAAAGGAAACTTTAAAATAATAAATACATTAATATGCGTTTAACCCTTTCAGGGGTAAGGTACTTCTATTCGTAAAATGTTAAAATCAGTGAATGGCACCAGAATTTACAAAAAATATTTCGAAATACGAAAATACTTTTGTTCACTTACTTAAATTTGAACCTTGAATCAGCTAGCCGGGACGCCAACCTGTAAAGGCTTGTGCCGGAACGGCTTGGTTACAGCGACAAATAATACAAAATATTACAGTGACAAATAATACAAAATAAAATACAGCAAAGTGTCATTCAGACTATATACAAGCAAAATTGGCACCTGCCAAAGAACAGCGCATGCTGTTTAACTGAAATAATAATAATAAAATATAACTAACCAAAATAAAACTAAATCTTATATAAACCAAGCTAAATTAAAACTAGAATAAAAGCACAAAGCACAAATCACACACAGTGAGAGAAGCAATTAATAGTTTACATAACAGAAGGCAACAGAAGAAAATAGATAAAAGTCTGTCATCCTTCGAACTGTCTCTATTAATAATTCAAACCAAGAAAAACACTTCCTCTCAGACTAGATATCAAATATTGTGATGACTGTTTTAAAAAAGTCTATAAAATAAAGTAGTATGCACGTAAGTTCATCAAATCCAAGATACTCAGCAACAAAAATTAGTGATAACGCCTTGGTAATACGGCATGTTGAGCAAGAGCACAATGAATGGTTAGCATAGTTAACCACCAAGTATAACCAAGGATTAAAATAGTTTCTAAGAAATTATCTGAAAATGTCATTCAAGAAGATCACTAAAAGGTTTCTCACCAACCACTTAATAACAATATGTTTACTTGCCTCAGAGATAAACATACTCCAAAGATAACAATAGCAAACGTCAGAAAGCAACCAGACACCAAGGAATAAAGGTGGTCTACATGCCCGGCCATGTGATTGAATCCATAGTTAAAATAGTTATTAATAAGTTTATAAGAAAGTTCAGCGAGAGAGTCACTAAAATAGTTTCTAAAAAACAGGCTCCAACTAGTCACAGTATACCATGAATGATTGTTACTAAATCAGGAAACCAAAGCCAAGATCCAATGATGTAACTCCAATGACTTCAGATGAAGAAGCGATTCTCATAAATCTGTATATATATACGTACTCGAGTAACCAAAATAGATTTGTATAGGGATGCATATGCTAAGTCAGCTCATTCACTAAATTATATATTTAAAATGAGTTAACAAACTCGAATCAAGGTGTTAAAATAAAATATAGGATAAATCTCCCGCCTATAACAAAAGCAATGATATCAGTATGAAACCATCATGACCAGCTTGATCATATAGAAAACGACTTTCTAAAACTTATATTTTATAAATGAATATAGACTATTCAAAATGTTATAATTTTCCTTTAACTTGAAATAATTCTTTCCATCAAAAAGAAACTGTTTAAAATTCTGTCTCACTGTAAGATTAGAGTTGAATCTAAACCAGCTCTTCATCAGAACACAGTTACCAAATATATAATGCATAACGTCCCCAGTTTTACCGCAGTTACACTTATCGTTAGCTTTTTTCCCAATTTTGAACAAAAAAGATGGGAAGCTACCATGACCACTGAGATAATAAGTTAAAATTTGAGAGCTACACAAAATATCAGTATCCACACGGTTTAAGACCGCATACGTGTCTCTACCTTTAGTGGAGTCCGACCAATAATTCTGCCAGTGCTCTATTGAAGCTTTTCTAAAATAATTCTTTACCACTGAGACTGGAAAACCAATATTTTCTATAATATCCATGTCATTTCTAGCCAGAGCACCCTTAGCCAGTTCATCGGCTCGTTCGTTACCTTTCAGACCTACGTGAGCTTTAATCCAACTTATCATTAAAATTTTATTCAAATTGCTGATTAACTTCTTGTAAATATCATCCACTATATTATTTCCCGGTATAAAATTCTGGAGTGCCTGGGCTGATGAATTACTATCTGTATAGAGAAAAGCCATCTGATATCGGGATTCAATTAGGCAAGTCAAAGCACAATTAATTGCGGTCAACTCCGCCTGGAAGATAGAATTCAGTTTGTGAAATCTTGCCGAATAATCGTAAATAAATTCTTCTCTATGATACACAGTAAAGCCAACAGCTGCACCACTATCCATTTTGGATCCGTCCGTATAAATTATAGGGTCAGGTGACACTGGTTCTCTATCTACAACTGAATTAACAAAATATAAATTATTTAAATCAAGATATGACATATAATTATGATTAAATGATGATCCCATAATATTTGTCACATTTATACAAGTATCTTCAATTATGACATGTGAAGTTCCATGAGTAACCCCAATGCACTCTAGTTTGTATTTCAAATCAATATATATAGAAAGGACACCCGCCAGTACACACATAGCATCTGTCGAAGTGGTTTTGTATGATCTAATAACAGTTAACAACGCTAATCTTTGACAGGAACTTAATCTTGTATGACCATGAATATTCAGGTCCTTAAACCACACTTCAAAACCGTAAGTTATTTTCTTGCTTAATACAGTGAGGTACCAGTATTTCAATAATGAGGCCCTGATGTCCTTGTCTCTGCAGCCTGTACGCTTGATGTTAACTGAGAAACCTCTGAGATCCTCTCGTACAATATCCAGATGTTCAAGCCAGCTAAATCTAGCATCAATTGTAAAACCAAGATATCTGACTGTTTCCTTGACCGGAATTGAGATTCGACCATATTTAAAAATAGGTTTTCAATTGGGCAATGTTTCCTTACCTAGAAACATTGATGTGCATTTGGCTATATTGATTCTTAATTCCAATTCTTCCCTAATTTTTGAAAAGATAGATACTGCAGCATTTACAGTATTTTCTAGCTCAAATCTTGTGTTCCCTCCCTCCATCAGACCAAAGTCATCTTCATATGAAATGATATATCGTCTTCTCAACTTGTATTCTCTTAGCAGTTGATTAGCCACTATTGTCCGGATGAAGGGTCCAAGACAGGAGCCCTGCGAGCATCCTCTGTACAATAAGAACCAGATAAGACCTCTTGATAATGCAATACCTATTTCTCTGTTTGAAATATAATCCTTCAGGAAAGATGCCAAATAGTCTTCTATAGGTAAGTTATCAATGATGTTCATAACAATTGACCATGATACATAGTCTAAAGCACTTCGATATCCATAGAAACGAATGCGAAGTATTTCCCTTCCAATAATATTCATGTGCTATGTTCTTAAAAGTAGCCAATGCTGTCACTGTGCTCTTTCCTTTTCTGAAGCCATGTTGGGCTGCGTCCAGATAGCCAACTATCTCCAAAGCAGCCATTAGACGCTGATTCAAAATCCGTTCCAGAATCTTTGCCAAAATCGGTAGAAGTGTTATAGGTCTGTAACCCCTTGCCAATCTCTCTGACTTATTTCTTTCCTGAAAAAGAGAGCAAGGCTCTTTTTCCACATAACTGGAAAGTGCCCTAAAGATAGACATTTGTTGAATATAGCCTTGATCAATTCCGGAAATTTCTTGCATAGATATTTAACAATTGTCGGATCCATATTGTCATATCCTGGGGCCTTATTACTAGCCTGTTGGCCAACTGCATATTTCAACTCTCTTGTTGTTATGTACCTATGTTTGTTCACTTACTTAATGAAAGAAAAATTTTCATTCCAATATTCTGGTGCCAATGTGGCATTTAAGAATTAAAATTAAGTGGTCCAAAAATGAACCACCGCCTTTGAAAGGGTTAAAGCAGTAAATTGTAGTAATTGTAGTAAATTGTATTATGTTAATCTTTTTATAACGCTGTTAAAAAATTCCGTTCGGCAAAGACTCTGTTTATAGATAGCTATAGGTTTTATTCATTATAATTCAATCTTCTCTAATCTTTTAAAAACCGATAGAATTAGCGTGATTTTAGATTCTGCGGTGTCTGAACGGGGGTTGGTGAGCGTAGCTTGCAGGGGGCAGAGCTTCCTAGTATATATATATATTTATACAGTCATTAATTACGAAATTGGTTGATTGTTAGAATTTTTGACAGTTTCATCTATGGAAACATTCTTGGTTTGACGAAGATTTTTTGTATGTAGAAGTACTTTTAAACTTTTCGACTCTGAGAACTGGAAAGCAAGGTAAAACATTTTATGCACAGAAACAGATTTTTGTTGATCTGGCCTGGGACGCGCCAGCTCGGGGTGGATTGTGTGTGTGTTTTCAGAAATATACTATACTCTGTATAATTTCAATTGGTTTCTCAAAGACGTCCGTCCTCCCCACTTATACATTCGTTGTCAGCGGAAAATGTAGAGCGGTCAGTCAGCCAAATACGGTATTATTATAGTTACTGACCTAAGATAAGGGCAGGGAAAGTGACCCTGAGAAGCCAATTGAAATTACATATAGTATAATCTTGTCTTTGCTCTCAGTAAGCAGGCTGGAGAGGGGGGGGGCATCAGCTGGTAGCGAGCAGTGAAGGGGCGCCATTATTTAAATGATTGAAAAAACCCGACGGTATTATTTCACTGCTACATGCATGATACACAAAGTGCTGGCCATAAAGCCGCTACCAAAAAAAAAAAAAAAAACACGATTCTATGAAAAAACATATTGCGGGAGAAAAATAAATTATATTAAATTTAGCATTATATTTTTCCGAAGAGGGGGAAGAGGGGTGCTATCTCAAAACATTTTGCATGCATATAAGCCTAAAAGATTGTACGATAAAAAAACATGCGTACATTAAGGATTTAAAGGTAAAGTATGTTTTTAAAATGGATTTTTTTTAAGTAACAGAAAACAGCTGAAGAGTGCCAAGAAAACCCTTAAAAGGCCGCCGTGTTGGACAGACCTGGACTAGATTATTGTAGAACCAGGCATACAATTTTATGAACCACTAAAATGTAAAAATAGGATAATTATTATTTCAAAAAATTAAAAATTCTGTTAATGAACGAAATGCCTACTTCGCTTCAAGTCAAGCTGATCTCAAAAAATGTTGGACTATTCTTCGTGCATTTCCTTTAATTATTTCATTATTAGCATCATAACGTCTAAAATTCTATGCCACTCAACTTACATAACATATATGTTTACAAACAGTACGTAAGTTATCTTAAAAGTTCAAAGTAAAATGAATACATTACAGGATGAGTTAAATACATATTTTGTGAATGAATCAACGAGCTATTTGAACAAGAAATCAATTTTACTATCTTGAGTAAAAGTGAGATATGGCTGGAAAGTATTTTCATCGGATCGAAAGTTTGATAAAACATTTTAGCGGGAAGTACCGTCATCAGAACAATAAGTACTTAAGAATGCCAACTTTTCTGAAGAGTGTCGGACAGTTTCACTTTTGATCGGTTGACTGAATAATAAACAAAAGGAAAAATATATCAAGAATAAGAAAATAACTTAGAATAGGCATAGAAAGTAACAACTAGAGATCGACCGAAAATTCGATTTCGTTTTCGTTTTCGGCCCAAAATCTGAGTTTCGGCGAAAATGCTACCAAAAAATTCGGCCGAACCGAAACTATCTGTATTCCATAAATCTCGTTTCTTCCTACGGAAATTTTCAACATTACTCATTGAATTGAGCGGTATCGGCTCAGATGAGGCACTCTTTATTTATTGCTGTTTATAATTATCTGCCATGGTTGACTCAAGATGTTAGGGCAAATTATAAAGCAAGAAATAGAAATGCATATATGACTAAATTTTGAAGACACCTTTCACGTGCTCATTAAAAGCTGCAGACTTAGCAGTAAAAGAAAATTTTTAGTTTGAAACCGCAGAAGAGTTTCGAATACTCTTTGAGTAGATTACCGAAATTCGGTTTCTGTTTCTGTTTCGGTCTTAAAAACCTGTTTCAGTCGATCCTTAGTAACTACTTTTCAGTTACTTCAGATCGTTAGAAAGCTGGAACTGCAAAGTAATTGATGCATCATTTCGGATACACAACACAACGTTTATAACAGAGCATATAAAAGAGCAACGTCCAGGCATTAGGTGTTCAAAAAGGACAAATAAAAGAAAATTTTGGTGTAGTTTTGATATTTGCTGTTTTTATGTTTTTTGGGTCGCTGAATAGGAATCTGAAGTTTGCCAACAATTTTTTTTTTTTCCGGGAAGCATGTTTTTTTTTAGCAAAAAACGTGTAAAAAAAAAGCCTTTTTTTTGTTTTTTTCAAAATAACTCCAAAAATATGCATTTGACGTAAAAGTCAGCAATACATAAATTAAAGATGAGAAAATTTCCCACATTTTCCTACATTTCTAAAAGTTTTTTTCTCTGTTCAATGGTTTAGTCGTGACAGTGCCGCAAAAATGGGTGTAAAAAGCAAAAAATTCTAAGAAAAAAAAAAAAAAAAAACTGAAGTTACGGTGACGTACGTCGATTTAACATGAAAACTAACCATTTTACGCAAACATTGACTATTGTATTAAAGATGTTAAAGATTATATTATTGACTACATTTTACAATAAAGTTGCTGATAATAAATACGACGACTCATTATAAACCATTATTTAATTATAAATGATTACCGTAATTTCCGGCGTATAATCCGCGGATCAAACAATTCTGTTTGGACCCAGAAATTTTATTTAGTTATTGAATGCAAATATTTACGGCGATTCAATAAGTTACATTTCTTTTAAAGAATTTTCTGGGTCGAAAAATGATTGTTTCATCCGCGGATTATACGCCGGAAATTACGGTATGTACAGTCGTGGAAAAAAAAGTACACCCCCCCCCCCCCCCCACTAACTCCTCAACAAATTATCGTAGAAGAAAGTTACTGGTACCGAACGACTGGAAATAAAGTCTACTTTTAAATGATATAGATAAAATTTGCTTAGGGGGCCATCTACATATTAAAACGAACCATAACTTTGTTTTTTTCAATAGCAGTACACAATTCTGACAGAATAAATGAACTCTACATCCTCCAATTAGCTTAAAATCAAATTTTTATGCAATTCGCACCAAAAGTTTCCGAGAAATTAATTATTTTAAAACGAGCGTATTAAGGACTGTATCCAAATTGAAATTCGGAAATCGATTATTAACCGAGAGAGGCACCTTATCTTGAGTTATCTTGATCAAGGCACCTTAAGAAGTCAATGAAGCCTGCTAGATTACAATAAAGCAGAAGAAATTTCAAAATATCTAGTCACTTCTATTATAGACGGCCCCTTAAACCATCATTTTGCCGTTTTTTTAAGCATAATTTGAAAACTACTTGGAAGAAAAGTGTGAAATTTCGGATTTACATAAAGCAGGACTTAATAAATCTAAATCCATCAAAAAAATTGTAGGTTGCAATTTATAATTTTTTCGAATATTAATTTCATAATTCATAATTCATATCGTAAAATTATAAAAATTGCAAATTCAGCGTATTTATGTTTGGGTATATTAATATTATTGCTACAAAAAAAATTAGCACATTAGGAGCATAATTTCTGGAGATATTAATAAAAATATGAAAATGTAATTTAACATTAGAAGCACTAAATTTTAAATGTTTATAATTCCAAAACTTATCATTCTAATGACTTGAAATTCGGTGTCTAGGCGTAATTTGAATCGAAGATTTGAAATATCTTGTTAAAATTGGGTATTGTCACTGAAAAAAATGGAGTTTGGATTCGTTTTAATATGTAGATGGCCCCCTACGCAAATTTTATATACTTCATTTAAAAGTAGACTTTATTTCCAATCGTTCGGTACCAGTAACTTTCTTCTACGATAATTTGTTGAGGAGTTAGTAGGGGTGTTTACTTTTTTTTTTCCACGACTGTACATTAGTAAGGACATTTCCTTACAAAACAAAAAATCCTATTTCAGCGTTCTTTTACTTAAAGGTCACTGCTTTTCACCGACATCTACAACATAGAAAATAGTCGTATGGAATTAGTGGGTATTTTTATTCCCATCAATATTATAAAATAAATATTTTCTTAATTGTATATAATGTCTAGAGGCATGACTTTTTCCTCTTTTATTGGGTCCATGGGCTCATTGGTTGGGCAATCCATTTCCAGCTCAGTTTCAAGGTCTAGGTCGTCCTCCTCGTCTTGACACACCACTGCGATGTTGTTGCAATTCCTTTCGCGGTTGAGGTGCATATTGGAGGAAGAAAACCCTACCTTCTTGCACCACAATTTCGTTGGCAGTTCTTTCCGCACTTGCAAGGTACAAGCTTCAACAAAGAAGGGTGTAGTACAGTGAACACAGGCTCAAGGCCAGTATTTGTTCTCTTCCATCACCACTCTTCAGCATTTTTTTTAACCCCCAGCCATTGCTGGACCTGATGATATACTCTTAAAGAGTGCTGTTTTACTGCAGCTGCAGATGGTGGTAAAGAAGCAATGTTCGAATTATATCTAAAGACTGACTTCTTGTACGAAATATACCTTAGGTGATTTAGTGAAGACACATTTGTCCCACTATAACCGTACAGTGAGACAAGAAACATTTCCCAGCATCTGCAATCATCTCCTGAGTAGCGCTCGAGTCATTGAATACTTTAACAACGTTGACAAGATGTAGATTCTTCACAAGAGTTTTGAGGAACTTCATTTCCCCTTGCATAAACAGTGCTGACATTGTATCGCAACCGCTCATAGCATGTAGTAAGAGTATATTTTCCGCAACAGTGAACTCGCAGCATTAGTTGGAGAAAATGTCACTGGAAAAATGGTGTCCATCCCTGGTTTTAAAAAGAAAAAGTTTTCATCCCTGCAAAGACCTAACAAAATCCTCCCCAACTGTGTTCACCGTCTGATTTGATGGAGCCAAGGGCAAAGCAGTGTTTATAATCAAGGTCTCCGCATCTTCTTTTGCTTGCTTCCATGTAATATTCGCTGATGAAAACTTGTCAATCATCATAGATATTAACCGACCCTTTTTTTTTTTTTTTAACAAGAAACTTTTCTTTGGGAATGGTTGATATCATTGTTTCGTCAAATAATACGTCGATTGAAGCATGTT
This sequence comes from Maratus speciosus, assembly GCA_963932465.1. Classification (NCBI taxonomy): domain Eukaryota; kingdom Metazoa; phylum Arthropoda; class Arachnida; order Araneae; family Salticidae; genus Maratus; species Maratus speciosus. Next base: position 515,182,330 of record OZ010789.1, on the reverse strand, counting down.
TTCTTGATCGTCTCATACGCTCAGCAGCTTTTGTATCACCTTGTACATCCCCAGAGTAGCCATCAAGGACAACTATTGCCTGTGGTTGATATTTTGACTGCACATATGGAACATGTTTGTCACAGACTGAAGAAAAAGACTGATTCTTAGGCCAAATTATTCTATGTAATAAAAATCCCCCATCAATGACGAATTGAACCTTGCCGCTGAATTGCTTATTTGTGAGGTGTTTGAATGCCTTGTAGAGAGTAGATTTGTTTCCTTTTCTTAAGCTATTGTCAAATAGGGACAAGGAATAAGGGCCTAGATCGTGCGTCAAAAACTACTGAAGGTCTTCATCCGGATGCTTTGCATCCGAAATTCGTTGGATCAAAGTTGTGGGGTTGATAGGAACCAACCTGTTGCCTATTTGTATCACACTGGTCATTACAGCAAGGGGTTTTACTCTGTCGCTCCGTTTATATTTGACAGTTCCAGAGTCCCCACAAACAACTCTGTTGATGTCTTTAATGCCTGATCCCAAGACTTATGGCAGTTAATTCGTCCATGAGCTAAAATATCAGTGCTTATTGAGTATTATTATTATTATTTTGTAACAGAGCAAATGAAGATTTTGATCGCAGATATGCTCATTTTTATTTATTTTTTAGTTCTGAAGGAAACAGTGAACCTTATATCCATAAAATGTAGCCAATCATATAATCTTTAATATCATTAATGCTCAAAGTTCGCGTCAAATGGTTAGTTTTCTTGTTTCATCGACGTACAGTGAAGTAAATTCCGTTTTTTTTTTTTTTTTTTTTTTTTTTTTTTTCAGAGTTGTTTGCTTTTAACGCCCATTTTTGCGGCACGGACACAGCTAAACCATTAATCAGAGAAAAAAACGTTTAGTACATAAAATGTAGGAAATTTTATTTTCTTTAATTTATGTATTGCCGTCTTTTACGCAAAATGCATAGTTTTGAAGTTATTTTGAAAAAACAAAGAAAAGGTCGTTTTTTTCCCCTTTTTTAGGAAAAAAAGCGTGTTTCCCGGGAAAAATTTTGTTGGCAAACTTCAGATTCGTGCTTAGCGACCCCAAAAACATAAAGACACCAAATATCAAAACTACACCAAAACTTTCTTTTATTTTCTACCAAATGACTGGGCTATAACAGAGTAGTATAATAGATGATCATTTACAAAAATCCTTCTAAAAGATAAATCGAGGTATGCATACCTAAAACATTTTTTAATTAGATAAAATTCGTATAATTATAAAATCATTTTGTGTGATGACTTAATTATATTTTATTTTATAAAAAATAAAAAGTTTTGGTCAGAGGCCCAACTTGGGCCACCTTTAAAATTACACGTATAATTAATTAATAATTATGAATATTTATGAGTGCATTAATTTTTTAAAGACAAAATTTTGGACATTTTCGTTTTCGGCCGAAAATAAATAGATTACCGAAATTCGGTTTGTGTTTCTGTTTCGGTCTTAAAAACCTGTTTCGGTCGATCCTTAGTAACAACTTTTCAATTACTTCAGATTGTTAGAAACTGCAAAGTAATTGATGCATCATTTCATATACACAACGTTAATAACAATTTTCATGCAATTACCGCCCCAAGGTCGGAATCGTAATAGTACTTAGTATTCTGATAGTTTTAGACGGTGTGTCCTAATGCATTCGTGATGCATGATTCCTTTTTTTTTTTTTGTTTCTTGTTTTTATTATTATTATTATTATTATTGTTATTTACTAGCAGGAATGATCGAGCTAAGCTCGGTTAAAATTAGCTTTGTTTTTATCCCGATATATTATTCCCGCTGAATGATTCTTGCTGTTTTAGATACAATTAGCTTGACCCTGAGCCACAGTGACCCAAATGACCCACTAATCGAATTTTTTCGAACATACGACCTAACGTTTTCGAGCCTGAAAACGATGAAATACAAAATTTAGTAAAAATTGTTACTCATTTTCTAGATAAAATTAGCTTGACCCACGTTGATCCAAAAATGATCCACTAATCGGAATTTATGGAACATGTGAACTACTCCAATAGGACTATATCCACGTACGGTATAATAAAAAAAATGTCAAAATCGTTTGAACCTTTTTGAGGTACATTTAGCTTGACCCTGACCCATTAGGACACAAAATGACTTACTAATATAATTTTCTTGAGCCTGCGACCTAGCCCAATGGATTTCTCGTGTCCAGAAACGGTATAATACAAAGTTTTGTCAAAATCGTTTGAACCGTTTTTTAGATACAGTTAACTTGATCCTGATCCATTAGGTCCCAAAATGACCCACTGTTTGAATTTTCTTCAGCAAGCAACCTAGCCCAATGGTCCTATGCCCGGAAACGGTATAATACAAAATTTTGTCAAAATGTTTTAAACCGTTTTTAGATACAATTAGCTTGACCCTGACTCATTGTGACCCAAAAGACCCACTAATCAAATTTTCTTGAACAGGAGACCTAGCCCAATGGTCTTCTCGAGCCCGAAAACGATAGAATACAAAATTTACTCAAAATCGTTGAAACCGTTTTCTAGATAAAATTAGCTTGACCCACAGTGACCCAAAAATGACCCATCGAATTTTCTAGAACATGTGACTTAGCCCAATGGTTTTCTCGTAATCCAAAATTGTAGAATATAGAGTTTAGTGAAAATCGTTAGAGCGGTTTTTAGATAAAACAGCTTGACCCGCAGTGACCCAAAATGACCCACTAATTGAAATTTCTCGAGCTTGTGACCAAGCCCAATAATCTTCTCGTATCCGAAAACGGTTGAATACAAAATTTAGTCAAAATCGATTGAACCGTTTTCTAGATAAAATTAGCTTGACCCACAGTGACCACTGAAATGACCCATTAATCGAATTTTCTCAAACATGTAACTTAGCCCAATGGTCTTCTCGCAGTCCAAAACTGTAGAATATAGAGTTAAGTGAAAATCGTTATAGTCGTTTTTAGGTAAAAATAGCTTGACCCGCAGTGACTCAAAATGACCCACTAATTGAAATTTATCCAGCATGCGACTTAGCCCAATAGTCTTCTCGTACCCGAAAACTGTTGGATACAAAATTTAGTCAAAATCGAATGAACCGTTTTCTAGAGAAAATTAGCTTGACACAGTGACCCCAAAATGACCCACTAATCGAATTTTCTCGAACATGTGACTTAGCCCAATGGTCTTCTCGTAATCCAAAACTGTAGAATATAGAGTTTAGTGAAAATTGTTAGAGCCGTTTTTTAGATAAAATTAGCTTGACCCGCAGTGACCCGAAAATGGCCCACTAATTGAAATTTCTCGAACATGTGACCTAGCTAGTCTTCTCGTTCCCGAAAACGGTTGGATACAAAATTTAGTTAAAATCGGTTGAGCCTTTTTTTAGATATAATTACTTCGACTGTGACCCATTATGACCCAAAATGACCCACTAAACGAATTTTCTCGAATATGTGACCCAGCCCAATGGTCTTTTCGTGGCCGAAAACTGTAGGGTGCAAAATTTAATCAAAATCGTTAGACCCGTTTTTAAGATAAAATTTACATACACACGCACACAAACATTCACACACAATTTTTGCTCGTATTATAATATAAGATAATTTATGGCCTACAATCAAACGTAATACATTAATTTTTTACTTTTCAAACTAATTCACATTTAAGTATAATTGATTTGACAGCGAGTATTTTTCTCTCTATTTTTTTTTTCGCCTGTACTGCGTGAAAATGAAAAAGTTAGAAACGATGAATGGGGTTTCAATGCACTATTCAGAAAAGAAATCACAAAAATGGTTGTCAAGGTTAGCGATAAGAAATTGAAACCATCGTTCCAGATCTCTAAATGTTATTGGAGTGTTATCTGTTTTACCGTAGCAAAGACCTTTCTAACAGCATAATAAAATTAAATGTGTAGGATATCCGTTTACGCTAGTATGATTTTATCTTATTCTATTTAAGCGGCACAGTTTCACATTTCAGCTAAATTTGTATCACTTCTGCCTTCTTCAAACCAGTATTTAGAAAAAAGCAAGAAGAAAAGAGTAATGTATGTAGAACACTGAACTAAGATAAGGGGTTTTAAGTATATGAGGCATCCTCACATAGTTTTGACTTTGAAGTCTCTGAATAATAATTTTTATTTTAATACATATTCTTGTGGGGTTTTTTTTTAATTATTTCTTATACTGGAAAACATTCCATTGCATGGCTCTATAACGATATTAGCGAGATAGATAAGTTTTGGACGATGTTGAGGATCCTAATGTACCACGAAATTCCTATACCGTCCCGTGCCCCTAATGCTGATTTTTAAGTTTGGAGCTGTCTTTATAAAATTGTTTCAATAAAAGTAATTCGATGTAATTTTTTTTCCGAAACTAGGACTATTGTTTTATATAAATATGTAGCAAAAAATTAACCTGCACACATTTTTACGGTTGTTATTATTTTATGTACTCTGTCCCTGGATTTTAGATTCCTTACCGCCCCTCTTACTAAAATTATACAGAAAATCGCTTCAGATGCAGCCACAGAATTTTTTCAACTTTTTTCTCATGCAGACGCATGCTAGAGAAAGAATGACTAAAATTCTTTGACAGGAAATTTACTGCAGAATTTAAATCAGCATTTAAATATCAATTTCACTTTGTTCAATTCAATTTCAAGTGGCTTCATTGGTAGTCTTACTGCTACTGCCCCCAAGGTTTATTCCTGCACTTTTCGAGGTAAATTAATTTTTTTTAAACTTAATCCAATGTAAATAATTGTTTCTAAAAACCAATTAACATTATGGCTATTACTTAGTCTTAACATGATTTGCCTAAAAATAGGTGGGCATTTTCCTTACCATCTCTTTTTTTTTCCTTACCGTCCCTTTTTTCCTTTACCGCCCCCCCCCCCACTTTTTTTTCTTGCCGTCTCTTCTTTATCACCCCTTTAAGGCAATGTTATACCAAAATTTTGAACTAAAAATACTACACTGTTATTATTTCTTATTTGAATGTTCTGTGGGTGCTATGCAAATTCATTATATGTAAAAATTTAGAAAAAAATAAAAAGTTAGCGAGGTAAAACTGTAAGGAAAATTAAACTCGTGAGTTTTAACTTAAACCTCAGTTAAATAAACAAAAAATCTTCGCTGCTGAACATTTTCTCTTTATTTTGAATCATTAAGGCATCTGTATATACGTTTAAAATGTTATTTTAGTAATTTCAGAAGATTTTTATTCCTGAAAGTTAAAATTTTGTGAGAATGCCTCATATAACGTTATCACTTTAGGGGGGTAGGGGGGGGGGAATCTGACACTTGATATCGAAAGATATCTCTAGAGGGCGGGGGGTCTTTTCATATCGTTACCCTTTTTGATCCAAACAAATTTTCCTTTTTCTGTGAACTTTTTCTGTATTTAGTCTGTTATAATTTTTAGGGTTTCTTCATCTCACGAAACCCTATTCGTCTCGTTCCTCTGTCTGTCTGTCTGTCTGTCCGTCACAGAGCCCGTTCTCAGAAACTATACATGTTGGAGACATGGAATTTTGGGTACTTATAGCTGAACACCTCACAACATACAACAAATCATAAAATTTTGAAAAAGTGGTACATTTAACCCTTTGGGCTCCCGCATGTGTATTTTAAACAATTCTTTCTAAGTGAGCTCCTAATTATGTTGGAGACATGAAATTTTGGGTACTTATAGCTGAACACCTTACATTACACGACAAATGATAAAATTTTGAAAAAGTCGTATATTTAACCCTTTGAGCTCCCGCATGTGTATTTTAAACAATTCTTTCTAAGTGAACCCTAATTAGGTTGGAGGAGTGAAATTTTGCGCACTTATAGCTGAATACCTCACATCAAACGACAAATCCTAAAATTTTGAAAAAGTCGTACATTTAACCCTTTGAGCTCCCACATGTGTATTTTAAACAATTCTTTCTAAGTGAACCCTAATTAGGTTGGAGGAGTGAAATTTTGCATACTTATAGCTGAATACCTCACATCAGACGATAAACCATAAAATTTTGAAAATGTCGTACATTTAACCCTTCGGGCTCCCACATGCGTATTTTAAACAATTCTTTCTAAGTGAGCCCCTAATTAGGTTAGAGGCGTGAAATTTTGCATACCTAAAGCTGAACACCATCATGCGACAAATCATAAAAAATTGGAAAAGTCGTACATTTAACCCTTTGGGCTCCCACATGCTTTTTTTAAGCAATTCTTTCTAACTGAGCCCCTTATTAAATTGGAGATTTGAAATTTTGCATACTTATAGCAGAACACCTGAGGCTAGGCGACAAATCATAAATTTTGAAAAAGTCTCACGTTTAACCCTTTGAGCTACCACATATGTATTTTAAGCAATTCTTTCTAACAGAGCCCCTAATTAAGTTGGAGACATGAATTTTTGCATACGCATAGCTGAATACCTCAGAACACACGACAAATCATAAAATTTTCTAAAAGTCTTATATTATTTACTCATCCGTGCTCTAACTTGTATATTTTAAGCAATTTTTCTAACCTCCGCCCTTTTCACCCGGGGAGCACTTTTCCAACTTTTGCCGACACCCCTTTGACCATTCTTTCATATTATGCACCATAGCCTTACATATTTTAGTTCCACTTTTTACCAATAGGGGCGCCTACTTATCTCGGGTGCTATGGGCCCAATCCCCTCCACTAATATATCTACGGATAGTATTTTCGTTCGGATAGAGGTTTGTTTAGAATAGAGTGCGCCCCTGGTTGCGAAATGTGGAACTAACAGATTTTTCAAAAGGATAAAGTGTTTTGAAAGGAGTATTAAACGAAACCCTCTGTACGATCTGTGATCACACTTACCCACTTGTTTAGTCTGTTACCTATTTTTATAAAAATACAAAATGAATATTAAAAGCATTAAATGATTATAAATTCATTTCATTCCAAAAATGGAATATTCCAACATTCGTCATTCCTATTCTTCTGCCACAAGCGCATATAATTCGTTGTTACAGGAAACCAGGTTCGAAATGATATTTGTTATGTTTACTTGTAAAAAATGGGAAAGAATTGTGTCCACCTGCTTTGTTTATAAAAAGGTCTGCTTACCCCCCGTGCAGGGGACAAATGCAAAAAGACAATATTACTGTTGAATGCATTATGTAACAAAAAGCTATTATTAAATACGTTTAAATAGTAAGTATTTCTTTAAAGTGTTATTTGATATAAAGTTATTTCATATGTAATAGTGATATTTTATTAACTTCTTCTCTTCGTTTAAATTAGTAAAGTATGTGTATAATAAATGTATAACCATATCTGTATATCATTGCAAACGTGTAGAAAGAAAAAGAAAGACTAGAAAACAGCAATTCTGCTTTTTCAGAATTTAGTGTCGCCCCCGATGACAAAAAATATATGTATATAAATATAGATAGAGTAGAGTCCCGATTATCCGAGTTAATCGAACTTATACCTTTGGAATGGATCATTTTCTTCTGATGGACTGATGGCTTCCATTATTATGAAACAGTCACTATAAATGAAGTGTTAGGTGCAGATGAAAGAGCAGTCGTAAAAAGTTAGAACTCTGATTTTCTGGTCGGAATGGGGGGAAAAATGACCATAATTTCCCCCCCTTCTGACCAGAAAAATCAGAGTTCTAACTTTTTGCGGCTGCTCTTTCATCTTCACCTAACACTTCATTTATAATGACTGTTTCATAATAATGGAAGCCATCAGTCCATCAGAAGAAAAATAACTCGGTGAAATCGGAAACTCCGATTAATCGAGACTCTACTGTAGTTCAGTTTTAAGACATATAAGATGCGATTTTATTTTACATAAAGTGACGTCATCCACATCCGCTGAAGAATTCATCATTTGCGATCCAGTGTTAAACAACATCTACAGTAAAGTAAGCTTAGGATGTCACTATCGCTGAATAATACACAAATCCAAAAAAACAGAGACTTCGTCATTCAAAAAACTCGACAAAAAAAATCGGCTGTCTAAAGATTCACAGGCCTTCATTTGTTTGTATTATTAATATAGAAATTTAAAATTAAATTTAGTTTCTAATAGCTCCATGTTTTATCAGAAATTCTTCATTTATGTTTTTTCAAAATAGCACCTATTTTAATTTTTTTTTTTTTGAGTTTTTATGGGAAAATGGCAATAAAAAGATATAATTGCTATTTTTCTTTCACTTTCTACAGAAATGGAGTTTTTCCGTTGCCAATATTAAGAAAATGGCTCTAAAAACTACAAAAAAAAAAATAATATCTCAAAAATAAATGAAGATACAGTTTTTAAACAAAATGCATTTAAAAGAATTTTTTTCCCCAATACGACGGTATAAAAATCGAAAATGTGCGATGCTTAAAAGTTAAAAAAATTGCTATAGAGTATTTAATCGTACTGCTTTGTTTTACGGTAAGGTAACGTTATTTTTTGGAGACTACACAAGATAAGCTGGGAGAAAGAAATAGCATACCGTACCGGGGGCTAAAAATAAATAAAAAATTAAGAGAATTTTTAGACACTGATAAGGATATCCTTAGGGGGTGGGGTCGAGAAATGATAACGTACGATATCGTAAGAAAATTGATGTCGTTATATATGCATAGCCCTTAAAAGTATTTTAAATCTATATACATGTATATATGAGAGGCACTGTAGATTATTTTACTCTTTATATAAAACTAGCAAACCCCTCGGCTTTGCTCGCATAATTGTTGAAATATACCAAGTGGTATTTGTGTGCCTATTTTTATTAGAGGAAATTATATTGCTACGAATAATTCATTAAAAATCACTAATTAATCCGCATTTTGAGTAAATTTCATTCTTATACTGTATTATGCGAACGTGAGACTTAAATTACTGGGCTGCCACAGGCGACGATTTTTACTTTCTTCTATCTTTACAAAAATAAAGTATTGGATTCATGAAAATTTTCGAATTCCGGTTTTCGACGGATTTACACGCTTTAGGGATCAGAGTCCCGAAAAACATGTTTTTACAAAATGTCTGCCTGTCCGTCTGTCTGTCTGTGTGTGACACAAATTTTGTGGGCGCTCTATCTCAAGAACTAACGAACGAATTTTAATAAAACTTTAGATTCAGCTAGTTCCTGATATAAATTGGTGCTGATTACTTTTTGGTGTAAATCGCCTAGTAGGTGGCGCTGCTATGCTGCATTTTTCACGATTTTCGCAATAGCTATGTCTGAAGAATTAATGCACGAATTTTTATAAAACTTTAGATTCAGTTAGTCCTTGATATAATTTAGTTCCGATTACTTTTTGGCGTAACTCGTCTAACAAGTGGTGCTGCTATGCTGCATGATTCATGATTATCGCAATCGCTCTTTCTCAAGAACTAATGCACGAATTTTCACCAAAGGTCAGATTCAGTTACTCCCTAATATATATTAGTACTGTTTAGTTTTTGGTGTAATTCGCCTAAAAGGTGGCGCTGCTATGTTGCATTTTTCACGATTTCCGCAATCTCAAAGACTAAAATGCACTTATTTTCATCAAACCTCAGATTCAGTTAGAAGTAGACAAACGTTGTTGCTAATTAGATTTTCGTGTAAATCATCTAACCGGTGGCGCTGCTATGCTGCGTTTTCAGGAAGTATTAACATGTATGAGATAGAAGAAACTTTTGGGATGGCCACATCTGACTAGTTTAATTCTACCTCGCCCCACTTTCTCTAAACAAAAATCTTTGACATACAGCTTGAAAACATTTGCAAGAGAAATATACTACAAAATTTATTTTTTTAAAATAGTGGTGCGAATCGAATAGAAAAATAGTTGCCTGTGGCAGCTCTGAAATTAATGAGAAGTAAAACTAATTCCAAATAAATGGCAATTGAGAATGTATTTTGAAGGTTTTCTGCTCATTTTATTTTTTATTTGAAATTTCAAATTTTTTAAAAACCGTTTTTAGCGAGTATTTACATCTTAAAAGCATCTACCATGGCAAATTCTTCCAAGCTTTTATATCAACTGTATCACATACGTCACAATTTTAGAACTATTTTTTTCACAATTGCACAACAAAAAACAAACAAACAACAAAAACAACAAACAAACAAAATCACAATTTGTTTTGCTCCTGCACCCTTTTAAATTTCGAATTTTTAGAAATCCGTTCTAAGCAAGCATTTAAATTTCTAGTGTAACAACCATGACAAATTTTTAGCCTTAAACGTTTCAAATAAAACTTAATCTAGAACATTTTTAGAACTTTTCTGTGCATTTCGCCCTTTTAATTTTCGATTTTTTTAAAACCGTTCTTAGCGAGCATTTATATCTTAAAAGTTAACACTATGCCGTATTCCAGGCTTTTATACCAACCGTGTGACTTAAATTGCAATTTTAGAACTTTTTTTGCTCCTGTACCCTTCTAAATTTCGAATTTTTGTCTTGGGCGAGCATTTACCTCTGTAAAATAACAGTCAAGTCAAATTTCATGTTTCTATTCTTAATAATTCCATATAAATCGCAGTTTAGAACGTTTTTAGAACGCTTTCCGTGCATTTCACCCATTTCGATTTTTTTTTTAGAAACCGTTCTTAGAAGGTATTTACTTCTTATAAGTTAATACCATGTCAAATTTCAAGTTTCTAGACCCTTCAGTACCACAAAAATCGCAATTATCAGAACGTTTTCCCCTCCTGCACACCTTCCGGGGTTGTTGTACCGACATAAAATATAGCCTATGTTGGAACAGATCATGACGGAAATAAACGGTTGGAACAGACCATGTTAGAACAGACTCGTGGTCACCAGCATTTCTTTACCATTTTTTAAAAAATAAGTTCGATAGTTCCGAGACAAATAAACCTCCTACAAACAAGCACACAAACATACTTCTTTATAATATTAGTATAGATATAGATGTATCATGTATACCTATAGTTACCTTTTAAAAAACAATACTTGTAATATTATCAAGACCTATAGAAACATTTCATTTATATGAAAGGGTTCTAAAGAGCTATAATTTTGGCGAGTTTCTTATGTACGACGGTTGTTCAATAAGTTTTGCCTTCACGTCTTCAACTACTTTATTAACAGAATGAAATGGAATATCTTATATTGAAAAGTAACTTTGAAATGTCCTTCAACTCATGATGTTTCTATTTTGCAGGTGGGGCAAATGAAAAAAAAAATTGTAATTAAAATACGTGGCATTTTTTAAAAATATAAATGGATGTTTTCTGATAAAAATATGGAGCTATTATAAATTATATTTAATTTTAAATATTCATATTAATGTTACAAGCAAATGACGGCATATTAATCATTAGATACAATACAATGTGATATGATACATTGCAATACAAAATAATACAATTCAATACTATACAGAATAATAAAATATGATGCATACAATACAATGCAATACAATACAGAATAATACAATATGATACAATACAATACAGAACAACAAAATATGATACAATACAACATAATACAGAATAATTAGATATGATATAATTCAACACACTACAGAAAAATAGAATAATTTACAAACAAAACAATACAGAATGATACAATATGATACAATACAAGACAATACAGAATTTTACAATATGATTCTATTCAATACGATGCAGAATAATACAATATGATACATGCAATACGATACAGAATAATATAATATACAGTATAATGCAATTTGATACAATATACAATACAATACAGAATAATATAATATACAGTATAATGCAATTTGATACAATATACAATACAAAATGATACAATATTATACAATACAATACAATTGAGAATAATAAAATATGACACAATTCGATACAATACATTACAGAATAATGCAATATGATGCAATACAATACAATACACAATAATACAATATGATACAATACAATACAGAATAATACATTATGATAAAATAGAATACAATACAGAATAATACAATATGGTACAATTCAATACAATACAGAATAATACAATATGATGCTTGCAATACAACGCAACACAATACAATGCATTACAGAATAATGTAATATGATGCAATACAATACACAATAATACAATACCATACAATACAATACAGAATAATGCATTATGCTACAATATATTATAGAAAAACACAATATGGTACAATACAATGCAATACGAAATAATACAATACAACACAATACAGTGTGATACAATTCTGTACAATACAGAATAATACAATATCATACATACAATACAATACAGAATAATACAATATGATAGAATACAACACAAAACAAAATAATACAATAAGATGCAATAAATGTTAAAAGAAAGTTCTTTTGATGATATTTTTCGAGTATAGCAAACAACTGTTAATTTGCATAAAATTATAATTTTTTACCTAATTTTTTTTTTTTCAAATTTGAAAGAGGGAACTTAATTATACAGGTCCTAGTCTTTAGTATTTTTCGGCACTGCTGCAGCACAAACAGAATAATTTCTTCAAGCGTTTCTTTTTTGGAGACTTTTTAATTTGTAACTTCATCTTCGGATGTCTGTGCTGCTTCATTTTTTGGCATCAGTGCGCCTGTGATCCACTGCACGTTCTCCATACGAATTCAGCCCAATTCGTCTAAGCATGCGTCAAGAAACTAGTCGATGAGATCTTCTGGATAAGGTCTTCTCATTTTACGTTCAGCTGTTTCGCAATCAGATCCAGTTTCACAATTGTTGGCCCCAGAACTTGAGACAGCTTCACAAAAATCTTTGACGAAGCTTGTTTGAGAATGTGCGCAATAGTAGATGTCTCGTTCTTCTCAGCTTCATTAAGTCCTTAACTATCAAGAACATCATAACAATGCACATGGCATACACGAAGATGAACCACGCAAGAAAAGTCAACAAAAAGTCCCGAAACGTGGCTCTTTGTAAAGATGTAAATTTGAAACTCTCAAATTAATCAATAAATAGGATAAAAATACGCAAAAATTGGTTTTTGCTATCATTGAAATATTTAATTTGAAATCAGTTGAATGGCACTCCAAACTTCAAGTTCGAAATTTTTTTGCCGGAATGAGAAAGCTGTTATTTATTTCAATATTAATGGTTTCAACAATTGTTTTTCGTTGTTATATATTTCAACATTACAGAATAAACTCATTGTTGTGTTTTGTTGACAACAATAAAATATTATTTCAACAATAGAGAAACGTGCAAACAGTTCCACAAAACATTTTTGTTGTGATTGTCCCGTGGTCCATTGTTGTTAATGACGTAATTGATGTACTGTTTGATATCTTCGTTTATGTTTACCATTGTTTTTGTTTACCAGTCACAATAAACAAATTTATTTTGGATCTCTACGTGAGGACTGAATATAAAATGTTTGGGTAAAAAGAGTGCGTATCATGGCACAAATTTAATTTAATTGTTGTAATTGTAACCTTTCTTTAGTCCCTGATATTGCCCCTGATTTAAGGCAACAATTAAAGAGTCGTCACTAAAAAATTACTTAAACTTTACTTAACTGTAAAACGAAGCAGATGTATCATTGTACGGTTAAATACTCAAAATCTTTATTGCAATTTTTTTATCTTCTAACCATCGCTTATCTTTAATTTTTATATACCTTCGTATAGGAGAAAAAGTACTTTTAACTGCAATTTTTTAAGACTGCATCTCAATTTATCTTTGATATATAATTTTTTTTTTTAGTTTTTAGTGTCACTTCTGAAATGTTCGCAGTTTTTACTACCATTTCTGTAATGGTGGCAGGTGAAGTACTCTATTTCTGTAGAAAGTAAAGATAAAATAGTAGATTACCCCATCTTTTTACTGCCATTTTGTCATAACAACTGAAAAAATTGTAATTAAAATACGTGCTATTTTTAAAAAATATAAATGAATGATTTCTGATAAAACATGGAGCTATTATATAGACTATATTTAATTTTAAGTATTCATATTAAAGTTAGAAACAAATGAAGGCATATTAATCATTAGGTACAATACAGAATAATACAATATGATACAATTCAATGAAATACAGAAAAATACAATACCATACATACTATACAATGCAATACAATTCATAGTAATACAATAGTATAAATTACAATATAATACAGAATAATACAATAGGGCAGTTTCATATGACGTCACAAATTGACCATTGGAGGTCAAACAACCGCTGAACGGCAGCTGTGATTGGTAGCGGAAAGGATTATGGTCGCGGCTGGAGGTCAACCGGGCAATTTTGATTGGCGAATGAAAAATAAATCAACTGATTGCAACTTCCCTATATGACCCAATAGAATACAGAACAATACAATATGATACAGTACAATCTAATTCAATACAGAATAATGCAATATGATAAATACAAAACAATGCAATAAACACAGAATATGACAATATCATGCAATACAAAACAGAACAATACAATATGATACAATAAAATACAATACAGAACGATACAATGTGATACAATACAGAACGATACAATGTGATACAATACAGAATAATACAATAAGATAAAATCAACACAATATAGAATAATACAACAATTCACAACAATAATATACATAATAATACAATATGATACTATACAATACAATACAGAATAATGCAATTCGGTACAATACAATACGATACAGAATAATACAATAAGATGCAACACAATACAGAATAAGAAAATGTTATACAACTAGGAGGGTTCCGCCCCCCTGCCGGCTATGCTCACCAACCCCCCGCGTAATCGGTATCGGGAAGCAATCACTATTTTCCAGCCAACCCCAGACGTAATTGTTTCGCGTTTCCATTATTGATCGCTTCGTGATCCCTTATTTTCTATGCATTCAATTTTTAGATTCCACTTGGTAAAAACGCGATCCTCCCCAACTCCTGACAATTTTATTTCCTTATCTCCAAGCCCGTAATGATTAGAGCTTACAGAGTTTGATAATTATACGAATTATTAAATATAAAATCATTAAAAAAGGTAACATTTAAGTAATTTGGATTTTGTCCCTTATCTTTGTAATGAAGTTTCTAATTTGTTGTTACAGTAAATAATCTTACCACATAAATCTCCTCTGCTCTGAAATTTTCACTTCGCAGCCTTTTCTCCGCCAACATATATGTGTAAAATTATGCATACATATAGCGTTACGAATATTGGAAATAGTAGTGTTTGTGCTTAAAAATAAAGTAAATAGTTCAATTAAGCTCTATTCATAACCTAATATTAGTTTTTGTTGCATTGAAATATCTCAATTTGTTGATTTTCTGCACGCAAGTAAACCCTATTAGATTTCAATAAGAGTCTATGGAAATTTGGCTAAATACTGGAAATAGCGCCAAATTGGCATCACTTTTGGCGACCAATTGTGGTCACCAAATTTGGCGATATATTGCCAATTTGGCGACAAACTTGGCGATGTTTGGCGTCAGAGCCGGATCCCCTCCATTGATAACCCCCTTATAGCGTCAGAAAGTTCTAACCAATCAGGTGCGTTTCGCGGTATCTACGCAGATTTTCATTGGTACATTTCCAAAGCATTATTTTTTTATATATAGAAATATACAGTACAGAATAATAAAATATGATACATTGCAGTGCAGTACAGAAAAGTACAATACGATTCAATACAACACATAACAGAATAATACAATATGATGCAATGCAATACAGAATGATACAATATGATACAACACAAGACAATACAGAATATTACAATATGATACAATTCAATACAATGTAGAATAATACAATATGATTTATACAATACAATGCAATACAATACAGTACAAAACATTATGATACAATACAATACATTATAGACTAATACAATATGATGCAATACAGAATAATACAATATGGTACAATAAAATACAGAATAATACAATATTATACAATACAATGTAGAACAGTAAAATATGATGCAATACAGTACAGAATAATACAATACGATTTAATAGAAACAATACAATACAGAATAAAACAATATGATAAAATTTAATACAATTCAGAATAATACAGTAAAATACAATGTAATACAGAATAACACAATGAAACAATACAAAAAAATACAATATGATAAAACAATACAATGCCATACAGAATAATACGATATGACAGAATGCAACACAACACAAAATAACACAATATAAAACAATATATATTAGAAAAAAAAGATATTTTGATGATATTTTTCGAGTATAACAAACGACTGTTAATTTACATAAAATTATAAATTTTTACCTAATTGTTTTGTCTCAATTTTACTAAAAGTTACTTAAATATACAGGTCCTAGTTTTTAGTTCTTTTCGACACTGCTGCAGAAATTACAGAATAATTTCTTCAAGCGTTACTTAAAACTGCATTTCTTCTTTGGACGCTGTTTTTCTTTTGTAACATCATCTTTGACTGTCTGTGCGGCTTCATTTTCTGCCACCAGTGCGACTGACATCAACTGCACGTTATTCATACGAATGCACCACAATTCGTCTAAGCATGAGTCAAGAAACTTGTCCATGAGATCTTCTGAATAAGGGCTTCTTATTTTAGGTTTACCTGCTTCGCAACCAGGTCCAGTTTCATAATTATTGGCACCAGAATTAGAGACAGCACAATACACAATAATACAAAAATTCACAAACAATACTATACAGAATAATACAATATGATACAATACAATAAAGAATATGTAATTCGATACAGAATGCAATACAATACAATACATTACTGAATAACGCAATATGATATAATACAATACGATACATTATTTTGCAATGCAGTACAGAAAAATACAATATGATACAATACAACACAATACAGAACAATAAAATATGATACAATACAATACAGAAAAATACAATAATTTACAAACAAAACAATACAGAATAATACAATACATTACAGTACAGAATGATACAATATGATGCAATACAAGACAATACAGAATATTGCAATAAGATACAATTCAATACGACGCAGAATAATACAATATGATGCATGCAATACAATACAAAATAAGACAATATGATATATTACAGAATAATGCAATGTTATACAATATACAATACGATACAGAATAATACAAAATGATACAATATTATACAATACAATACAATTGAGAATAATACAATATGATACAATTCAATACAATACAGTACAATGCAATACATTACAGAATAATGTAATATGATGCAATACAATACAATACACAATAATACAATATCGTACAATACGATACAGAACAATACATTATAATACAATCCAGTACAATACAGAATAACACAATATGGTACAATACAATGCAATATGGAATAATACAATATGATACAATACAACACAATACAGTATGATACAATTCTGTACAATACAAATTAGGATTCATACAATACAGTACAATATAATACAGAATAATATAATATGATACAATGCAATACAGAATAATACAATATGGTACAATACAATGCAATACAATACGATACAATACAATACTTTATGATAAATACAATACTATACGATATGGTACAATACAATAGAATACAATAAAGAATACTACAATACAATACCAAATAATGCAAAATGATACAATACAATACAGAATAATATAATATGATACATTATTTTGAAATGCAGTACAGAAAAATACAATATGATACAATACAACACAATACAGAATAATACAATATTATAGAATACAATACAGAATAATGCAATATGATACGATGCAATACAATACAGAATAATACAATATGATTTAATACAAAACAATACAATACAGATTAAAACAATATAATACAATTAAATACAATATAGAATAATACGGTATGATACAATATAATACAGAATAACACCATATGATACAATATAATACAGAATAAGACAATATGATACAATACATACTAATACAATATGATAAAATAAAATACAGAGCTATACAGAATAATAGAATACGATACAATACAACGCAATACAAAATAATACAATACGATACAATAAATATTAATAAAGAAAGATATTTTAGTGATATTTTTCAAGTATAACAAACAACTGTTTGCATAAAATTATAAATTTTTACCTAATTTTTTTCTACATTTTAATAAAAGTTACTTAATTATACATGTCTTAGTCTTTCGTCCTTTTCGGCATTGCTGCAGCAACAACAAAATAATTTCTTCAAGCGTTCCTTAAAACTGTGTTTGTTCTTCGGACGCTATATTTCTTTTGTAACTTCATCTTCGGCTATCTGTCTTGCTTCATTTTCTAGCACCAGTGCGACTGAGATAAACGGCACGTTCTGCATCCAAAAGCAGCCCATTTTGTCTGATCATGAGTCATGAAACTTGTCCATGTGATTTTCTAAATAAGGTCTTCTCATTTTACGTTAACCTGCTTCGCAACCAAATCATAGCAAGAAAAGTCAATGAAAGTCACAAAACATAACTGTTTTTAAAGATGTATATGTGAAATCAATAAATATAAAAAAGTACGTAAAAATGACTTTTTGTTATCATCGAATAATACCACATGGTACATTACAAAACAATACAGAATAATGCAATATGATACAATACAGTATAAAATAATACAATATTATACAATACAATACAATAAAAACAGAATAATACAATATGATACAATACAACAAAACACAAAATAATACATATGATACAATAAATATTTATAAAAAAGATTTTTTGATGATTTTTTTCTAGTATAACAAACAACTAACTGTTAATTTGCATAAAATTATAATTTTTCACCTAATTTTTTTCTGAATTTTCAAAAAGGATACTTAATTATACAGGTCCTACTCTTTATTCCTTTTTCTTACTGCTGCAGCAAGAACAGAATAATTTTTTCAAGCGTTTCTTCTTTGGAGGCTGTATTTCATTTGAAACTTCATCTTCGGCTGTCTGAGCTGCTTCATTTTCTATCTCTAGTGCGACTGAGATCCACTGCAGGTTCTCAATACGAATGCAGCCCTTTTGTCTAAGCATGAGTCATGAAACTT
This sequence comes from Maratus speciosus, assembly GCA_963932465.1. Classification (NCBI taxonomy): domain Eukaryota; kingdom Metazoa; phylum Arthropoda; class Arachnida; order Araneae; family Salticidae; genus Maratus; species Maratus speciosus. The sequence continues at coordinate 515,163,319 of OZ010789.1, read as the reverse complement.
GTCCATCAGATCTCCTCATTTTAGGTTCATCTGCTTCGCAACCAGATCCAGTTTCATAATTGCTGGCACCAGAACTTAAGACAGCATCATAAAAATTTTCGACGAAAATTGCTTGAAAAAATACGTCGTAGTAGACCTCTCGTTCTTCTCTTTCTCTTCTCAGCTTCATCAAGTCCTTAACTATGAAGTACATTATAAGAATGCAGATGGCATACGATCAGGGTTCTCGCTGTCGCTGGCCATCGCGACAAATCGCGACAAAATGCTTCATTTGGTGAGTAAACGATCAATCAGATTTGCCAAATTGCAAGTGCTCAATTTCTGCTCCTTCTTTTTAAATACGAGTGTGCGAATACAGTCCAGATTCTTATCCGCGTTATTCCTTACTGAACGATAGATGTCACTTTTCATGTTCATAGCGGCGTCGCGCCAGTAAAAACATAAACAAAATTAGTCACATCAATCATAAATAGCGAAAGATTTTGCTGGAATGCGTGGATGAAATTAGCCATTTACCATACTATTTATTAATTATATGTAAATTATCATTGACCGGTCAATTTGTTCTATCGGTTACAATCGAAATCTTATAGCAGTTTATAATATACCGTAAATCAAAGATAGCTGTTTTGAATTTTTATTTAGACTGCTAAAAGAATGGCTCATACATTTGCACATTTAGGAGACATTTGGAATGTATTTATTTTTAATAGTTTATATAACCGATATTAGAATTTCTATTTTATAAGCAATTACAAAAATTGGCTTATTTTAGAACATACTAAAAAAGGGGTATACAATAAGGGTTTAAAGATAGATATTTCAGTGTTTCACGACCAATCTATTTTGCCAATATTTTTATTTGGCTAATGTTTTTTATTTCTTATTCGCCAAATCGTTAATGTTGGTCAAAAACCAGTGAAGATAAACCACGCAAGGAAAGTTAAAAAAGTCCCAAAACGCAACTGGTTTTACAGATGTATTTGTGAAAGAAATTAAGCAATAAATATGGAAATAAACGGTCAAATGCGAGTATTACTCGCGCTCAGATGGTTCCGTACAATAAATATATGAATTATTAACCGTATTTATAAAAAAAAATCGTTACTTAAAGAAATATTCAGATGTACTAATCCCAAAACTTTCTTTTGTCTCATACATGTTAATACAGTAAACTTTGTCTAAGGCGGAATCGGTCGGAACTGAGAAATTTTTCCGTGGTAGATAATATTCCGGCTTATGCAATATAGCCCCCCCCCCCACCTTAAAAAATGCGCAAATCGTATATTTTTTTACGTTCGTAACTTTTAGTACTGTTCTTTAAAATGAAATTTTTAATGAAATTAAATTGTTGTTAAATTTATTGTTTTACATAATTTCGAAACACATTATTTGAACACAAAAATAAATATTATCAATACGAAATTGCTCTAATTCTGAAATTTAATGAAAATCATTTAATTTACTCAATACAATCAATACATACTTTATATTTCGCATGGTATTTTAAAAATAAAAAAATAATCCTTTATAGACGTTTGTTTTTTCTTTCGGTTTACCATGCATTCTGCACTAATGCCCAAGTCTGTTATTATCGGATTTTCTTTTTTTTTTTTTTATTATTATTTCTCTGAACAAGAAAAATAATTTCGAGGTACCTAATTCTCAAGCCGTCCTGTTTGAATTGCACCGCTGTCTTCAACGCTTTCAGAAGCGTAGCCATCCTCATTTGCTTTCTAGTTTCTTTCAAGACAGCAGTTGGTCTTTTCAAGTTGCATTTCTGAGCAAAGTTTGGCGATTCATTTAACAGCATCGAAAACACTGATGTTTCTTGTCAGGTCAGTGGCTGAAGAACAATCATCAAAAGTCGCAATAATCGACCGCAACAGATATATTTTGTAGTAGGTTTCAGTATTTTAATAACTCAATGATCCATTGGTTGTGTCACTTAAGTAGTATCTGTCGGAAGAAATTGTAAATTTATATTCAACAGTTTAAGGTCAGCATGACAAGGTGCATTATCAAGGAACAAATTTTATTTTTACTTTCTTTAATCATTCGTCTATTGAACTCTTTCAGCCGCCCCTCCATTAAAACAATCGCCATCCAGTATTTCTTCTGAGATCTCCAAAACACAGGCAGTTTAACAGTATTTACATTCTTGAAACATAACGTCGTTTTCAATTTCCCAATCACTAACATTTTTTATAAACTGCCCTAGAAATTCGCAAAAAGTAAAACAATGACACGCTCGTTGGAGGTTTTACCTCAGAGGCATTAGCTTCATCTTTTTACAAGGGACTTATTTGGCACACACGATAAAATAGCACAGTTTTCGTCGCAATGATATACAGTAAAACCTCCCTAAGGCGACCACGTTCCGTTCCAATAAAAATTAGTCGCTCCGAGAGGTGGTCTCTTAATAGAGGTCATATTTAAATCTAGATTTTAATTGGTGAAAAAGTTAACAATTAATGTTACTAAAATTTATTTTTCACATTAGGAAAAAATATGAAAATTTAAGTTTCAAAACAAAAGTTAATTACATAATTTAATTACTACAGAGTTTAAAAAATGAATACATTGACGTTTGCTTTGATTTTACAGTTTTATCTTTCATAACTTTTATTTCAAAGTTCAGTAAATAAATGCAATTTTTTTTTTGGACGGGAACAAATAATGACGATTCATTAATTTATTTCTTTGAGAGTTTTCTGACAGAATAGGGCAGGGGAGTTTATTGACCTCCATTCTTAATTTGTCATCAGAGTTAAATTGATTGCCTAAAAAGGCACAAAAATGTTTAAACACTTAAAATTTACCGAAATTTAAGAAAAAAAATTCTAAATTTAGTTTAGAAGTTTGATGAATAATGCGCTCTCCGGAATTACTTTTCCTAATAAAACCTTCTTCAAGCGACCAGGAAAAAATGGAATTTGTTTCATTTTCTTCAAAGAAATGGGTTGTTCATGGAGGAAGCTCAACTGGGATGGTCGCTGAATGGAAGTAAAATTAGTATTGAGCCTATGGGAAATTTCGTTCCATGAAAAAATGGTCGTTAAAGGAGGTTAATTGAAGTGGTCGCACTGTATGTCCTTCTCTTGATATCTTTCAATCAGTATATGAAAGTTTCCTTTCCGTTCCCGAATTTCATGCTGGTGGACATCTTTCGGGTGTCAGTAAGCATGTTTCATGGCAATGTTGTGTAGATTATGGAAACTCATTAACCATTCACTAGAAGCTTTAAAGTCCATTTTACCCATTTTTTCACAATATAGCCCAGATGTGAGCTAGCAGTCGAAAAACATTCAAAAGTTAATGCTTTTTAATAAACTTTTTCACGTCTTAATCTAAGTTTGTAAATAGGATTAAGATCAGATATGATAAAACCCCAGATAGATCCGTTGCAACCAAAGATAGTAAATAAAAACTTGTGTGGAAATATAAATCACCAAAAACAACGTTTAAACACACAATAAAATACATAAGGTAATGTGAACAAATGTGAACAAATGTGGTTTCGTGAGTTCCAGGAGTGTATAAAATCATCAGTGTATAAAATTTAAAAATTTCATAAAACTAAATTCCGCGTCGTAATAATATTTTGTTTTAAAGTGTAGTTAAAACAAAAACCTTGTTTAATGTAAACTTGGTATGTACTAAGCGCGCATCGAAAGGAGGTCGCAAAGTTGCCACGCCGAATGGTCCGAGCCTCGTTTTTCCAGATAGGTTTTTAATTAATTTTAAAGACACGGTACATTGAGAGATCCACTCAATGCAAACTAGTCGCGAATCCCATAGCATTTATGTGATTAATTCTAATTAAATTTGTCTGTTTTTAACAATTTGCCGTTTCCTGTTTTTATACTGCTACTGGACATTGTATTACGCAAATGTATCATTAAAAGTTGTTATCTAGGCTTTAAAAGGCGATGGTATATAGAGTACGAAGCCCATGTCATTATGTATGTCCAAGCTGTCCGTGTCTTTAAGGGTTAATATCTTGGCTAATTATCGACGATTTTTTTCGAAAATCATTTTCAACAATGCTTTTCTACTTCTGCTACGACAGGTACCGCCAGCGCTCCTCAACACCTTTGCTGAATGCCCGCAAATCGAAATTTTTGTGTAACGGAAAAATGCAATTTTCTCAAAAACTATGTGACACAGGGTAATCGCTATAATTTTCCTGCAAGGTTTAAGTTAACGTCTAGTAAACTCTAATTTTTTCATAATTTTAGTTTCAGTAGATTCGAAAATAGATGGGAGGGGGACATATTTTTGCACTACATTTTCGACGATATCTCTGAAAATATAATACCTAAAATTAAAGTAAATGTATTTTTGAGTTCAGCTTAACTTTCGCACGATTTACACAGAAAAGATTTTTTTTTCAAGTAAGTTAATTAACACCTCTACATCTTTCCTTAAAATATTTGTAAATATTTAATAATCTGTAAATATGTTGGTCAATAGTGTTTATTACTTCCCCAAATTCAACGTTCCACGTTCCATAGTTTACGAGTAAAATAGTTGTTACGGACAGACAGACAGACACAAGAGTGATCTTATAATGGTTCCGTTTTTACTTTTTAAGTACGGAGCCCTAAAAATACGCAAAAATGGCTTTTTGTTATCACTGAAAAATGTAGTTTAAAATCCGTTCGTTAGCACTTCAACATTCAAGTTCGAATATTTTTTGTATAAGTGAGAAATTTGTTAATTACTTCAATATTAAAGATTTCAACAATTGTTTATTGTTGTTAGATATTTCAACAGAATAAACTCATTGTTTCTGTTTTGTTGACAACAATAAAATATTATTTCAACAATAGAGACAATAGAGAAACGTTCAAGCAGTTCCACCAAACATTTATGTTGCGAAAGCCCGAGGTCCATTGTTGTTAATGACGTAATTGCTGCAATATTTGATGGCTTTATTTTTGTTTATAATTGTTTTGTTTATAATTGTTTTGTTTACCAGTCGCAAAAAACATATTTAACTTATATTTCTATGTGACAGCTGAATCTATATTTTTGGCGGAAAAATAGCGCGTATCTCAGCACAAATTTAATTTAATTGTTGTAACCTTTTTTTAAATCCCCTATATGCTATTTCTTTCAGGCAACAAGTAAAGTGCCGTCATTAAATTTTACCTTAACTTTATATAAGCCAGACTTAAAACGAAGCAGATATATTTTTGTCCGGTTAAATACTGATAATCTCTAATGCAATTTTTTTACCTTCTAAGCATAGCACACTTTTAATTTTTACAAACAACTGAAGGTTTATTAATCATTAGATACAATACAGTATGATACAGTACAATACAATATAAAATAATACAAAATGATACCATTCACTATAATACGGAGTAATACAATATGATGCATACAATACAATACACAGTAACACAATATGATACAATGCAGTAGAACACGGTACAATACAATATGATAAAACACAATACAGAATAATACGCCATGATTTTAAGTTTTCATATTAATGTTACAAACAATTGATGGCATATTAATCATTAGATACAATTCAATATAATAGGGTAATACAATATGATACATACAATACAAAATAAAAAAATATGATATAATACAATACTGAATAATACAATATGATAAATACAAAACAATGCAATATGATTCAATACAATACAATACAGATTTATACAATATGATACAATACAATACAAAATAATACAATATGGTGCAATACAATACTATATAATACAATAGAAAACAAAACAATACAGAATAATACGATATGATAAAATTCAATACAAAACAGAATAATACAAAAATTTACAAATAATACAATATAGAATAATACAATAAGATAAAAAACAGTAAATACAGAATAATACAATTCGATACAATATATTACAATACAGAATAATATAATATGATAAAAAAACAATGTAATACAGAATAAAAAATTCGATACAATACAATACAAAATAATACAATATGATACAATACAATACAGATTAATGCAATATGATACAATACAAAACAAGACAATACAGAATATAACATTATGAAGCAATTAAATACAATAATGAATAATACAATATGATTAAAATACAGAATAGTATTTTATGATACAATATAATACAAAATTATTCATTACGATACTATGTAATACAGAATAATACAATACGATACAATACAATACAAAATAATACATTGCGATACTATATAGTACAGACTAAAACAATACAAATTAATACAATATGACACAATGCAATATGAAACACAAAACAATACAATGCAATACAATGCAATATAATACAGATTAGTACAATATGATATAATAAAATACAATACAGAATAATCAATCTGATACAATAAAATACAATACAGAAAGACACAATTTGATACAATACAACACAACACAAAATAATACAATATGATGCTATAAATTTTAATAAAAAAGATCTTTTGATGGTATTTTTCGAGTATAACAAACAGCTGTTAATTTGCATAAAATTATAATTTTTTACCTATTTTTTTCTCCGTTTTGAAAAAAGTAACTTAATTATACAGGTCCTAGTCTTTTAGTCCTTTTTGGGCATTGCTGCAGCAACAACAGAATAATAAACTATATTTAATTTCTTCAAGCGTTCCTTAGAATGGCGTTTCTTCTTTGGACACTGTATTTCATTAATAACTTCATCTTCGGATGTCTGTGCTGCTTCATTTTCTGGCACCAGTGCACCAGGGATCAACTGCACGTTCTCCATCCGAATGCAGCCCATTTTGTCTGTCATGAGTTATGAAACTTGTCCATCAGATGTTCTCGATAAGGTCTTCACATTTTAATTGGGCAATTCTTCAAGCGTTCCTTAGAATTGTGTTTCTTCTTTGGACGCTGTATTTCATTAATAACTTCATCTTCGGAGGTCTGTGCTACTTCATTTTCTGGCACCAGTGCACCAGGGATCAGCATCATAATCATTTTCGACGAAGATTGCTTGAAAAAATATGCCGTAGTAGATGTCTCGTTCTTGTGTTTCTCTTCTCAGCTTCATTAAGTCCTTAACTATGAAGTGCATCATAAGAATGCAGATGGCATATGATGAAGAGAAACCACTCAAGGAAAGTCAACAAAGTCCCAAAGCGAATTGTTTTTAAAGAAATTAAGCAATAAATATGGAAAAATACATAAAAAGGGCTTTTTGTTATCACTGAAAAATGTAGCTTGAAATCCGTTCATTAGAACTTCAACATACAAGTTCGAAGATTTTTTGTATAAATGAGAAATTTGTTATTATTTCAATATTAATGATTTCAACAATTGTTTATTGTTGTTAGATGTTTCAATAGAATAAACTCATTGTTTGTCTTTCGTTGACAACAATAAAATATTATTTCAACAACAGAGAAACGTTCAACCAGTTCCACCAGACATTTTTGTTGCGAATGCTCGAGGTTTATTGTTGTTAAAGACGTAATTGCTGTAATTTTTGAAAGCTTTGTTTTTGTTTACCATTGTTTTGTTTACATTGTTTTTGTTTACCAGTTGCAAACAACATATTTAACTTGGATATCTTCGTAAGAGCTGAATCTATATTTTTGGCTAAAAAATAGCGCGTATATCAGTACAAGTTTAATTTAATTGTTGTAAATTTTTTTTTAGCCCCCGATATGCTACTTCTTTCAGGCAACAATTGAAGTGTCGTCATTAAATTTTACTTTAACTTTACATAAGCCAGACTTAAAACGAAGCAGATATATCATCGTACGGTTAAATACTCATAATCTCTAATGCAATATTTTTATCTTCTATGCATAGCAAATTTTTAATTTTTACAAACAATTGAAGGTATATTTAATCCTTAATACAATACAGTATGATACAAAATAATACCATTCAATATAATACAGAGTTATACTGTTCCGTCCCGGAAGTATAACCAGCTCCCCCTAGCGAGCAGTCTGTAAAAAAGGCTGTCATTAAGCTGTTGATCGTGAAAGCATCAACAAGTATCAAAACAATCCCTTCAAACTACGCGATGGATATTAATTATACTTCACAATCAATTCAAATTAGTGAAGTTTTATGTTTTGTGTAAGTGTGTTGTCCAGTGCTTACGTTTCAATAAAATCAGTTAAAAATAAATTAAACGTCTACAGTCCACCATACGAGCATTGTGGTCCTAAAGAGCCTGAAAGCTACTATGGATAAGCTTAACAGATTAAAAGGCACCGTAAAGGCTGCCATCACGAGATTAGAGCAGTTTTTCACAGACACCACGGATGCCAAAACAACGAATGTGAGCCAGCTTGAAGTCAAATTAAAAAAGACAGAAGGTCTTAAAAAGAAATTGGAAGAAATAAGAGAGCAGTATTTTGATATCCAAGAGATATCTGCCCAACAAGTGCAAGAAATAAAGGAGGATATCGACAGTGCTAATGAGAGGCTCGAACGAGTTGAGGTGAGCTTGAAACTTTTATTAGTCTCTATCGAAAATAAATCTAATATTGTAAATGTTAATGATCATTCAAACGAAAACAAAACAAAGGTTCGCCTCCCAGAAATTCCATTACCTTCATTCGGAGGTGCTTACTGTGATTTTGCTAATTTTAAAAAGCAATTAACTAACTTTATTATTAATAATGCTCAATTAGATAATAATCAGAAGCTATTTTATTTAAAAGCTTCTTTAAAAAATGAAGCTAAACATTTAGAATCACCTGATGATGGTTTTATTTCATTGTTTCCAGCCCTGATACACAGATACGAAAACAAAAGATTGTTAATCAATTAGCATATTTCTGAAATTTTAAATTATGAAAAAAATGCAGCATGAATCCCCTAAAGAATTGCGTAATTTTATTAATTGTATTAACAAAAATATCCGGGCACTCAAAGTATGGAATACACGCAAAATAATTTTTCAGAAAGTGTGTTTATAAATATAATTCTGAAAGAAAATGGATAAAGAAACTCAAAAGCATTTTGAATTATCTCTTGAAACCTCAAATGTCCCGACATTTGATTACGTGATTTCTTTTTTGGAAAAAAGATGCATGATTTTAGAATCCATAAATTTATCGTCTGGCGCCTCTGAATCGAAAGCAAAATTTCCCGAAGTTAATTACACAGTAAATTAATCAAGATCATTTTTATGAGCGATATCAAAAATAAAAATAATGTAAAGCCAAGCGTGTTATTTGTGAAAGGAAAATGATTGTAAATAAAAATAAATTATGTTCAAATTGTTTACGATTACATCAATGTCAATGCAATTCTAAATTTAGCTGCAAGCATTGAAATCATTACACTTAAATCTAAAACCAAAACCATTCATGGGTATTATTTCTGGCATTAACGAGTCACATCAGGAAGTAAAGCAAATTATCAATGCAGAAATATCAAATGAACAGGGAACATTTTCTGAAACATTAGAGTTTGCAGTTCTACCAAAAATAACAAACAACATTACCGTTGACAGATTAGACATTTCAAATTTATGCATTCCAAACTACATAGAATTAGCGGACAATAATTTTCATATATACCTAGTCAGATTGGTGTATTAATTGGTAGCGAGGTATTTTTTGACATTTTAAAGAGTGAGCAAATTCGTTTAGCAGATGCTAATTGTATATTACAGAATACAGTATTTGGATATTTAATCGCAGGTTCACTTCTACAAGTTCAAAATATGTCATATTGTTGTCTCTTAACTGAAAATAGCTTAGACAATACTTTACAGAAATTTTTTGAAATAGAATCTCTACCTGGGGATAATAAAGAAACTGTCAAAGGGGATGAAGAAATATTTTGTGATGAACATTTTAGAAGCACCTATAAACGCGATCATACCGGTAGATTTATAGTACAGCTACCAATGAAAGGAAATGCAGAATCAGTGATAGGTAGTTCTAGAGAAATTGCAGCTAGGAGATTAAATTATTCATGGGCTAAATTAGATAAAAATAAAACAATGGCTAATTTATATACAGCTTTTATGGAATAATACGAATATTTGGGGCATATGACACAAATTAAAAGTGAAAACGAAAATAAGCTGTCTTACTACATTTCACATCATGCTGTGTATAAACCGGAAAAAATATCCACTCCCCTGAGAGTTGTCTTCAATGCAAGTTCAAATGCATCTAGTGGTTATTCACTTAATTCTATTTTGTTGAATGGGGAACGGTTCAGCAAGACTTATTTTCTATTATAACTAGATTCTGTACCCACAAATATGCATTCTGTGCAGATATTAAGAAAATTTACAGGCAGATAATGATCGAACCACTGCAAAGAAATTTGCAAAACATTCTTTGGAAGTCTAGTAAAGACGCTCCGATAACAATATTTGAACTTAACACGGTTACCTATGGCACAGTAAGTGCTCCCTTTCTTGCCACGCGGACGTTGAAGGCTGTTGCTGATGAAGAAAGAAATACTTTCCCAAAGCTGCAGAAATGATACATAACGACATGTACGTTGATAATTGTTTATCTGGTGCAGATTCCTTACAAGACGCACCGGACTTGCAATCTCAACCAATTCTAATCTTAAAAAGGGGAGGGATGGCGCTGCATAAGTGGGTCTCTAATCATTCTGAATTATTACAAGACTCAGCCATATCAGAATATGCATTTGACGAACACTCGCAGCAAATTTCTGTAAAAACTCTTTGGAAACCTCAATCGGATCATTTTACTTTAAAAATTAGTATCGAACCTGAAGTTGTTTATATCAAAAGAGAAGTCTTGGCACAAATTGCTAAAATTTACGATCCCTTAGGCCTAATTGGCCCTATTCTAACCAAAGCAAAAATTTCCATGCAACATTTGTGGGAATTAAAGATAAATTGGAACCAACATCTGCCTGCCAGTACTCTTTGGGAATGGCAAAATTTTCTGATTAAATTGACAGAAATAAATCCTCTTACAATTCCGCGGTATGTTTTGTCAGACAATATTGCAAGTCTAGAATTACACGGATTGTCAGATGCTTCTGGAAAGGCCTATGGAGCAGCCATCTACATAAGATCTCTCTCCACAACTGGACAGTTCATCTCCAATCTTCTGTGCAGCAAGTCCCGTGTGGCTCCCCTAAAGCCAATGACCATTCCGCAACTAGAGTTGTGTGCAGCTCTACTTTTGACAAAACTGGTTCAAAGGATAATTTCTATCCTACAGCTATTCTTTGAAAAGGTGTGGCTATGGACAGATTCTTCAATTCTTCTATTTTGGCTTAATACATCACCCCACAAACTTAAAACATTTGTTGCCAGAATAATCACGATCCAGTCTATTTCTGAGAATTATCATTGAAATCACGTATCCTCTAAATCCAATCCAGCAGATATCATCTCCAGAGGTGCAACAGCCGAGGATCTGATAAGTAATGATTTGTGGTGGTTTGGTCCAGAATTTCTTCAAAGGGAAATTATAGTTCCCAACCAATTTCCTTACTCTCACAGACACTGAATATGAACAAGAACTGAAATTTGACTATACCTTGTTGAATATTAATAGAGACTCTAACAATTTCTTTGATGTATTATATAACTCCTCTAATAATTTTCTCAAACTAATAAGAATATGTAGTTTTATTTTCGGGTTCGCCAACAACTGCAAACTCAGAAACATGTACCAGAATCAACTTAAGGGCATCGAATTAAAATGTAGTACACATTTTTTAGTAAAAAAGGCCCAGGAAGCTAAGTTTGCTCCTGAATTAGCAGCACTCAGAAAAAGGCAAATTGTTCCTTCGTCCAGTAATTTAAAGGGATTAGACTCATTCATGGACAACTGTGGATTACTTCGAGTAGGTGGTAGATTAGCCAATTCTGACTTACCTTTTGATGCTAAGCACTAATTAATTTTAGTGATCATAAGCTCACTAAATTAATTTTTGAGTACTTTCATAATAAATATATTAAATTTAAAAAATCAAAAAACCCGACTGCGTAAAGAGCGTACTAATTAATTATTTCTCATCAAGGTGAAACTATTTTCTATATTACTTGCCTATTTTTTTTATTTACTTGTGTTGATGGCTTTTAAGTTGTGTTTAATTATTAGTTCCTATCTATAAACACTGTTTTGATGAGGCCTATACAGTCTATGAAGGTTAGAGTTACAGTAAAGGTAGAGATCCAACGTACACAACTTCCAGGTTGTGTAATATTTAAACGTAACTTCTGACTATAAAATAGTCAACGAAACATCGTCTTTATTTTGAAAGACTTATCCAATGATATGCCACTCAATAGGGTGCGTAAAATTGTTTTTTCGTCTCTACCGCCATTTTGTATTTTACGGTCGCCATTTTGAATTTATAAAAACAAAACCTAGCCTATAATCATCGGACGGTTAAGACGAATCAATAGAGACCTCATCCATTAAAATCCATCCAGCCATTGGGATGTTTGGAGGGTATAAAGAAATCTACAATCCCAAATACGCGTGAAACACTTAACCCTTCTTGGCAGTCGGGTAAAAAGTACTTTCACATAGGTGCTCAGCGATTAGTTCATCAAGTACGGATGAAATATTGGCCTATAACGACTAAAAGCATTGCCCGAAAGACAGTGCACACTTGTGTCACATTTTTCAGGCATAACCCCAAAACACTTGATCAATTAATGGGAGACTTCCTATCGCAACGCGTAACACCTAACCACACGTTTCTCAATTTAGGTGTTGATGATTTCAGTGGCCCCTTCCACATAAAGTACAAAAATCAGAGAAAGAGCACTTATTCTAAAAGTTATGTGGCCATATTTAAATACATGGCTACCAAGGCTATTCATCTAGAGATAGTAAGCGAGTTATCCGCTCCTGCATTCATCGCTGCGTTTAAAAGATTTTGCGCCAGGAGAGGCAAAGTAAATACGCTAACTTTTGACAGTGCCACTAATTTTAAAGGTGCGTCAACAGAATTAAAGAACTTTAAGAAATTATTGACCACCTCCCAACGAGGCATTATCAAATTTCTTTGCCGAAGAATTCATAACTTGGAAATTTATTCCACCACGATCTCCTAATTTTGGCTGTCTATAGAAAGCTGGCGTTAAGTCCTTCAAACATCATTTACTTATGGTCGTAGGTAATAATAAAATCACTCTAGAGGATTTTGAAACTTTAGAGTCCAAACTACCCGAATTATAGAAATAATTCCAGGCAAGGACAATAGGGTTCGTGCTGTCAAAGTCAAAACTGCATGTGGCATATTTTTAAGAGGCTAAAGTATGCCTGTTGCCCATTCAGGACACTTAGCTAATGTTTATGCATCATTGTATTTCTTATATATTATTTTAAAGTAATTATCCTGATTGTTTTGTATTAATTTTTTTGCATTTTAGTATCATTTGTAGTGTTAATTAGTTGCATATTGTATTATGTTTAAAGTAATAGCTGAAACATTTCATATTTCATCTCCGGGAGGCATACTCCGTCACGGAAGTATAATCAGTTCCCCTAGCGAGCAGTCTGTAAAATACGTTGTCTTTAAGCTGTTGATCGTCAAAGCATCAACGCGTATCAAAACATTGCATCCAAACTACGCGATGGATATTAATTACACTTCGCAATCAATTCAAATTAGTAAATTTTATGTTTTGTGTAAGTGTGTTGTGCAGTGTTTACGTGTCAATAAAATCAATTAAAAAGAAATTTAACGTCTACAGTCCACCATACGAACAAATACAATATGATACATACAATACAATACAGAATAATACAATATGATACAATGCAGTAGAAAATAATGCAATACAATATGATACAATGCAGTACAAAGCAATACAATACAATATGATAAAACACAATACAGAATAATACAATATGATTTTAAATTTTCATATTAATGTTACAAACAACTGACAGCATATTAATCATTAGATACAATTCAATATAATACAGAGTAATACAATATGATACATACAATACAATACAGAATAAAACAATATGATACAATACAGTAAAAAATAAAAAAATATGATACAATACAGAATAATACAATATGATAAATACAAAACAATGCAATACAATACAGGATAATACAATATGATTCAATACATTACAATACAGATTTATACAATATGATACAATACAATACAAAATGGTACAATACAATGCAATACAGAATAATACGATATGATAAAATTGATTACAATACAGAATAATACAAAAATTTACAAACAATACAATATAGAATAATACAATACAATACAGAATAATACAATTCGATATAATACAATACAAAATAATACAATATGATATAATACGATATAATACAGATTAAAACAATATGATACAATGCAACTCAATACAGAATAATACAATATGATACAATACAATACAGAATAATTCAATATGATACAATACAAAACGAGACAATACAGATTAAAACATTATGATGCAGTTAAATACATAATGAATAATACAATAAGATTATAATACAGAATAATACTATATGATACAATACAATACAAAGTAATACAGTACGATACTATGTAATACAGAATAATGCAATATGATACAATAAAATACAAAAAATACAATTTTATACAGTGCAATATGAAACACAAAACAATACAATGCAATATAATACAGATTAGTACAATATGATACAATAAAATACAATACAGAATAACACAATATGATACAATACAATACAATACAATACAATACAGAATAATACAATATGAGACAATACACCACAACACGAAATAATATAATATGTACTATAAATATTAATAAAAAAAATCTTTTGGTGATATTTTCCGGGTATAAAAAACAACTGTTAATTTGCATAAATTTTTACCTATTTTTTCTCTCTAATTTGAAAAAAGTAACTTAATTATACAGGTTCTAGTCTTTAGTCCTTTTCGGCACCGCTGCAGCAGCAACAGAATAATAAACTGTATTTAATTTCTTCAAGCGTTCCTTAAAATTGCGTTTCTATTTTAGAAGCTGTATTTCATTTGTAACTTCATCTTCGGATGTCTGTGCTGCTTCATTTTCTGGCACCAGTGCACAAGAGATCAACTGAACGTTCTCCGTCCAAATGCAGCCCATTTTTCTGTCATGAGTCATGAAACTTTTCCATCAGATCTTTTCGTTGAGGTCTTCCCATTTCAGGTTCATTTGCTTCGCCACCAGATCCAGTGTCAAGACTGATGGCACCAGAACTTGAGACAGCATCATAATCATTTTCGACGAAGATTGCTCGAAAATATATGTCGCAATAGATGTCTCGTTCTTCTCTGCTTCATTAAATCTGTATTTGTTAATTATTTCAATATTAATGATTTCAAAAGTTTTTCATTGTTGTTAGATATTTCAACAGAATAAACTCATTGTTTGTGTTTTGTTGACAACAATAAAATATTATTTCAACAATAGAGAAACGTGCAAGCAGCCACCAGACATTTTTATTGCGAATGCCCGAGGTCCATTATTGTTAATGACGTAATTTCTGTAATATTTGATAGCTTGTTTTTGTTTACCATTGTTTTGTTTACATTGTTTTTGTTTACCAGTCGCAATAAACATATTTAATTTAGATCTCTACGTGAGAGCTGAATCTATATTTTTGGCGTAAAAATAGCAGGTATCTCGGCAAAAATTTAATTTCATTGTGAAAACGTTTTTTTTTAGTCACCGATATGCTATTTCTTTCAGGATGCAATTAAAGTTTCATCATTAAAAATTTACCTTAACTTTACATAATCAAGCCTTGAAACAAAACATATATATCATTGTACGCTTAAATACTCATTATCTCTGATGCAATTTTTTTAACTTCTAAGCATCGCACATTTTTAATTTTTACAAACAATTGAAGGCATATTAATCATTAGATACAATACACTACGATACAAAACAATACAATACAAAATTATACAAAATGATACCATTCAATATAATACAGAGAAATACAATATGATACATACAATACAATACAATACAGAGTAATACAATATGATACAATGCAGTACAAAACAATACAATACAGTACGATAAAACACAATACAGAATAATACACTATGATTTTAAGTTTTCATGTTAGTGTTACAAACAATTAAAGGCACATTAATCATTAGATACAATTCAATATAATACAGAGTAATACAATATGATATGTACAATACATTACATGATAATAAAGTATGTTGCAATAGGATACAATAAGAAAATATGATACAATAAACACAGAATAATACACTATGATTCAATACAATACAATACAGATTTATACAATACAATACAGATTTATACAATATGATACAATACAATACTAAATAATACAATATGGTACAATATAATACAATACAGAACAATACAACATAACACAATACAGAATAATACGATATGATAAAATTCAATACTATACAGAATAATACAAAAATTTACAATACAAATTTTCACAAAATTTACACAAATTTACAAACAATACAATATAGAATAATATAATATGATACAATACAATACAAAATAATACAATATGATACAATGCAACTCAATACAGAATAATACAATATGATACAATACAATACAGAATAATGCAATATGATACAATACAAAACAAGACAATACAGAATAAAACATTATGATGTAATTAAATACAATAATTAATAACACAATATGATACAATACAACACAATACAGAATGATAATGCGATAGAATACAAAACAAGACAATAGAGATTAAAACATTATGATGCAATTCAATACAATAATAAATAATACAATATGATTATAATACAGAGTAATACTATATGATACAATATAACGCAAAATAATTCATTACGATACTATGTGATACAAAATAATGCAGTATGAAACAATACAATACAAAATAATACAGTACGATACTATGTAATACAGAATAATACAATATGATACTCTACAATACAAATTAATACAGTATGATACAATGCAATATGAAACACAAAACAATACAATGCAATATAATACAGATTAGTACATTATGATATAATAAAATACAATACAGAATGACACAATATGATACAATACAACACAACACAAAATAATACAATATGATGCTATAAATTTTAATAAAAAAAGATCTTTTGATGGTATTTTTCGAGTATAACAAACAGCTGTTAATTTGCATAAAATTATAATTTTTTACCTATTTTTTTCTCAGTTTTGAAAAAAAGTAACTTAATTATACAGGTCCTAGACTTTTAGTCCTTTTCGGTATTGCAGCAGCAACAACAGAATAATAAACTATATTTAATTTCTCCAAGCGTTCCTTAGAATTGCGTTTCTTCTTTGGACGCTGCATTTCATTAATAACTTCATCTTCGGATGTCTGTGCTGCTTCATTTTCTGGCACTAGTGCACCAGGTATCAACTGCACGTTCTCCATCCGAATGCAGCCCATTTTGTCTGTCATGAGTTATGAAACTTGTCCATCAGATGTTCTCGATAAGGTCTTCACATTTTAATTGGGCAATTCTTCAAGCGTTCCTTAGAATTGTGTTTCTTCTTTGGACACTGTATTTCATTAATAACTTCATCTTCGGAGGTCTGTGCTACTTCATTTTCTGGCACCAGTGTACCAGGGATCAGCATCATAATAATTTTCGACGAAGATTGCTTGAAAAAAAAAGTCGTAGTAGATGTCTCGTTCTTGTGTTTCTCTTCTCAGCTTCATTAATTCCTTAACTATGAAGTACATCATAAGAATGCAGATGGCATACGATGAAGATAAACCACGCAAGGAAAGTCAGCAAAGTCCCAAACCGCAACTGTTTTTAAAGGTGTATATGTGAAGGAAGTTAAGCAAAAAATATTGAAAAAATACGCAAAAATGGCTTTTTGTTATCACTGAAAAATGTAGTTTGAAATCCGTACGTTAGCAGTTCAACATACAAGTTCGAAGACATTTTATAAATGAGAAACTTGTTAATTATTTCAATATTAACGATTTCAACAATTGTTTATTGTTGTTAGATATTTGAACAGAATAAACTCGTTGTTTGTGTTTTGTTGACAACAATAAAATATTATTTCAACATTAGAGAAACGTTCAAGCAGTTCCACCAGACATTTTTGTTGCGAATGCCCGAGGTCCATTGTTGCTGCAATATCTGATAGGTTTGTTTTTTTACCATTGTTTTGTTTACATTGTTTTTGTTTACCAGTCGCTATAAACATACAGTGGAACCCGCTTAAGACGCTCACGGTTAATACGCGATCCCGCTTAATACGCGGATTTTTTCCGGTCCCTTGAATATCGCCCATAAGGCTAATGCTACAATATCACGTTTAATACGCGAACGGTTAATACGCGATCCCGCTTAATACGCGAAAGATTTTCGGTCCTTTGAAGCAAAAAATCACGCTTAAGACGCGAATTCATTGATCAAGATGCGAATTCCTTGTCTCCTCTTCAATGTTGCCAATTTACCAGATTTTTTTTATTTTATTCGAATAAAACGCACTGCTTATACGAATAGTAATATTTATTTTATTTAATAACAGATTAATTAAGGCGAACATTACTAATCGGAAATAGTGCCAGATATTTGAATTTAAAAAACCCCTAAATTAGCAGCACTACAATTCTTGTTTGATTCCGCGTCCTAACATTATTTTGTCTCTCGTTTCGTGTATGTTTTTACTGTAGCATAGAGCGATAGACGAATTCAGGATACTCAGATATGTCATGAAATTATTATGATTAAAGATTAGTATATCTATTGTTAGTGAGATTTGAAATCTACTTTATATCCCTACTATGTTTCATGATACATATTATAAGCAAAGAATTAAACTCGTAAAGATTAATACGACTGCGGTTGTTTAGTTCTTTTATGTTTTCTTTGCTTACTTTTTTCTAAGATAACAGTGTTTTTTACACAAATACTATTAAAAAGGATAGTTTTTTTCTTAAAATGAAAAGAAGGACAGATTATAATTGTACTCATTATCACAAGTACTAAATATGATTTTAACAAATGCTTCAAAGGTTTAATATTTTTTTACCTCTGTTAAAAAAATTAGTCTGGCAGGAAATTATTATTCTTATTTTTGGTTGCAACATATTAATCCATAATAAAGCCGTTTGAATTTACTTTTTATTTTCAGTTATTATTCCATTTGGTTCTATAAAAAGAAACAATGAATTAAATTGAATTCAATTAAACTTTAATCTAAATATACCTAAAAGATACAATTTTCTACCGTAAACATATAAATGAAAGTTCTGCAGTTCATTTAGACGATTAAATGTTGTAAATAAGTCCATTTCCTGCAGCATTATACAAATCACGTTTAATACGCGATCCCGCTTAATACGCGACTTTTGCCCACTCCCTTGAAACGCGTCTTAACCGGGTTCGACTGTATTTAACATGGATCTCTACGTGAGAGCTGAATCTATATTTTTGGCGTAAAAATACTGCGTATCTCGGCACAAATTTAATTTAATTGTTGTAACCTTTTTTTTAGTCCCTGATGAACTATTTCTTTCAGGAAACAAAGTGTCGTCATTAAAAATTTACCTTAACTTTACATAATCCAGCCTTAAAACGAGGCAGATATATCATTGTACGGTTAAATACTCATAATCTCAAATGCATTTTTTTTATCTTCTAAACATCGCACATTTTTAATTTTTACAAACAATTGGAGGTATATCAATCAATTAAAAAAAACCTTAACGGGTTAAAAGTTTATGACGCAGCACTTTATCTTATTGCTATAAGAATTTTAAATATGGAACTTAAAAATAATGATATCAAATTTTAAATGACGCTATATCTATTTTATCATTTTATTTTTGTTTTATTTATAATCGCATGCGAAAGAATTATGTTAAATTTAAAAGGATGTATAAAAATTTATTCATTGATGCGTTATCATTCACATTTTTCACAGTGAAAAAAAATCTCTTTTTTCAATACACAAGATTTCAATATAATGTAACATATTGTGAAATATGAAGTAAGTAAATTTTGTTTTATTTCTTGGATTTTACGTTAATGACTTTAGCTTTTGACCGTACCAAAAAAATTTGACAAAAATTAAACCGCAAGTGGACTAAATGATCTGTAATCAAATCTAATGTTTGTTGAAACTGAATGGTAGTTATCAGAAATCTTTTACTTATAATGTCTTTATGTGAATTTGCCTCTTTGCATTCTAATATTACTTTTAATATTTAAATAATCCATAAATGCGTAATTTCCAATCATTAATTTTGAAATGCTGTAGAAGGCATTAACGACCAAGTCGCAGGAAGCCATTTTCAATGAAAGATTTGGGATGTTTGGCTTTTAACTTGTGCGAACATCACATATCACTACTTTTTCTGGCCGAAACATTAAGGAGAACTTGGCGCTTTTTTTTTTACGAAAACTTTTTGTTGGGATTTACCTTATAGTCTAAGAGCCCGTGAATGCCAGACCTTCCTTATTTTATAAAAGCTGAAAGTTTCTCAGCGCAAGCTTCCAACACAGGTAGGAACGATGGGCTACTATGAAATTTGGGTCATCGTGGTTTTGGCAGGTAACAGGTAGCAAAGGTATATAAAATACCAACTTAATTTCGTCAAATAATAAAGCGTAATTTTTTCATATTTTCTTCGAAATAATATTAGAAATCACGTCCTCCATTGCCAGACACTTACTATCGTGGCAACCCATTGCCAGACACCCTTAAACTTTAATAAATTGTAACTGTACTTACGTAATAGTATAAAAGCTGAATTTCATACATGTTACTTGGTTAACTATTACAAGATGTTTCCTCAGTAGCCAGACAGTTTCGATAGTTCTAACCCCTGGCCAGACAAACATATACGGTGGCTGTAAGTACGAGCGCGAGGCCATATACGTTCGAGTATGTGCAAGTAAGATTGTTAATTGGATCGGTCGAATAATTTTATTATGTACTTATTTATGAATTAAAAATCTATGTTTATAATGTTATTTATTATAATTTTCATTTTGATAATTGTTAAAATAAATAAACCAAATAAATTAGTAAATGTTTTAGAATTTTATGAACTTTATGTTTAATATTCAGTTTCATACAAAATTCGATATTTCATTAAAATTTGACTGTTTATTCATATATAGTGTTAAAAAATCTCAGTGAAAAAAATAGATTAATTGTATTCATAGCCATTATATAAAAATAAAAGGAAATATGGATTTATAAGGTTTATTATTAGATTTTAAGACATGTTTAATGATTTTATTCATTTTCATCATTATAGCCGATATCTTCATTATCTTCGTCACTGCTACTCCAGTCCGTTGCTTGATTTTTTTCAATATTGACTTCTTCGTTAGTTTCTGCAAAAATATAAAAAAAGTTAGTGCAATTGTGTATAGCTAAAAATCTATTTATAATAATTTGAAGTAGTGTGTATATACCTGAGAGAGTATTTAGTGAATCTCTGACGTAATTTGGCAACTGATCTCCTTCAAGTCATTTAAAATGGTACTGGTTAATTTCTTGTACCCAACCATTATTCTCTCGTTTATATACCGTTGAAAATTTTCTGGTGAGCATTGTTCCAAATGCTAGATATGAAGTTTGCTCGCAAAAATTGATGTAGCAGCTCGGTTTTACAGGGTGGCAGACTGCTGGTAGCAAAATTTCGGATTCTTTTACGGTCAAACGCTTCATTAGCATATGAGACAATTTAGATATTGATGAACAGTTTAAGCCGAGCAGCATCAACATCAATTATCTCACCAACATTGTATACCTCACATACAAACTGCTGTATAATATCAAAAGTGTTTTGTTGTTCATCATTATTTTCAAATAATTCTTTGTTCCAAATTTGATGAAAGCTTGTTGGTATTCTTCTGTTTTTGTAAATATTTTGTAAGGTCTTAATTTGCCTTTTTTGAAAAATGCAGGATTATAATCACAACCTGTTATTGCATGAAATCAATTCAAACTCTTACAAATAGATTCTCCTAACTTTGCGTCTATCTTTGTGAGGCATACATACCTCGCGTTGTTTCCAGTACCTGTTAGCATCCAAATAAGTGAATCATTTTGTAGATAATACATATGGCCAAGCATGATAGCAGCAATGTTAGTTTCGATACTTCTGATTACTATATTCGCTTGATTGTCAATGCTACACGCATGATATATTATTTTGGTATCTGCCTCATCATATTCTGGACATGATAATTCTTCCACAACTTTTGATACTATGTTGTTGGAGTTATTAACTACGAAAGAATGACACTATTTAAAATGTATGTGAATGCTTTTGTACGATAAACGGCACCATTTCATCAGTGGCGCAATGCAAGAAGAAGAAATCAACAAGAGCTTGTTTAAAATTTGAATTTTTTAATTCTTTTGCAAAATCACTCGGCCGAATTTGATCAGGCCCAGTTATGGTGTATTCCAATTGTGCAGATTCGAATCACTGGGAATATTCGTAATCTTTGATCGATGGAAGTTCTGATCAAATATAACATCAACTCGAGTAACCCTTTGAAACATTTTTTTAGAAATGCTTCCACATTTTTTTGGGAACTTTTTTCATAGTGTGCAACAGAAAGAGGCCATCAATTATTAGGACATCTACGTAAGGTGGTGGGTCATGCTGGAGCTGTTTTTCCAAACACTTTATTAAGGCAGATTTATCCGTCTTACAAATAGTACCATCCAAATAGCAAATGGACAAAGGACTGTGATAATTGGGTACGATAAAATTTTCGAAATATCCAAGTTGTAGTCCATGGATATTCCCAGCATACGTCCAAACAGATCTCGTTGAATATTAACCTCTTGAATTGTACCACCTACTCGAATTTTCTTCTTTTTCTCACCTGTTAATAATTTTTTATCTTTTGAAAAATTAATAACAGATGTGTTTTTAATAGATTTTTCAAATCTACTAATACCTGTAAGACATTCAGAAATAATCGTTTTACGTACACATTCACCATTCTTCTTAATATTAAGAAGAAATACTGCTGCCTGTTTTGATACAGATTTACCAGATGAAATGTTAATCAATTGATCTTTAGGTACTTCTAAAAAGAAAATAATAAATTGATCGAAGGCCGCAATAAATTTCCGTAATTGTTTGATATTTTTCTGAATATTGTGCTGATTCAAATCCGCTGAAATATCTTGGTGAGATTGTAGTCCTAATTCTTGATAAACTTGAATAATTATCGTAGATCGTATATCGTGGTTTCGAGCCCACCGTTGGCGTGCCGAAATTGAATTGTTGAAGTGTATAATACCCATAAACTTTCTTGCAGCATCTGTATTTACAGTCTGTTCTCCAGATAAATAGGTTGTCTTGAAAACGTCTTGGTTGTACTTTTAATACCAAAACAACTTTGCTTAAATCCTTCATATAAATCTGGATGGCTTCCTGCTACTTTCACAAGTTATCACAATATTTCACAGTCCATCGAGCATAGCTCTGTTGATTACTGTTAAAGAATAAATTTGTAATTTTAGATAATAGTGACTGGAAAAGTTCGAAATCTCCAGTACGAATGCTTCGTGATAGATGTAAGTTGTGATCAATAAGATTAATGTAAATTAAATAAAACTGTTGAGTTTTGCCAAACTCGCCATTGATACTTTGTTGTTTCTAAATACAGTAGTAATCAATCATCAATTCCTTCAGCTGTTCATTTTCTATGTGGAATGATATTTTACAGTTTTGTAGTCTTTGAAGTTCCTTTATCATATCATTTGTTAATCACGTGTTATTAATTTGCAAAAAAGATTTGGAATGTAGTATTTCCAATCCTAATGCCACCAAAGGTTGCAACATTTTGCAGCGGTTGAAATGTTTTCCATCAAGAAATTCACTCACAGAACCATGTAATATGTAATCTAAATGTATAAATAAATTATCAAAAGTACAGTGATGGTCAAAATTATAAGGACAAGGCAGAAATCGCCAAATCTTGGCTACATTTTGCCGGAAACTTATGCAAATTTAATGGCTGGAAACCAATGAAAAACGAAGATTATTTTTATAAGTTTTTATGGAAATATGTGAAAAATTCATATTCATAAAATGTATTATGGATTTATACAGCCATCCGATATGGACAAAATTATAAGAACAACTGTATTTGTGTGTTCTCAAAAGTAAAATTTGCATGTCTTTTGCTCTGTACACGGAACTTCCGGACGATATAAATGCGTAGTAAGCGTTTGTGATCGTCATATTCTGTTTTTCAGTCATGCCGCTTAGGTACAAAGCTTTCGGAGTTTAAAAAAGGGAAACTGGATGCATTTAAAAGTTCAGGACTTTCTGTACGCCAAATTGCGAGAAAGCTTAATAGATCAAGAACGATTATTTACAAATACCTTAAAAATCCCGGTAAATATGGACGGGAAAGACAAACAGGTAGGCCATCTTCTGTTTCTGTACTTGAGAAAAGAATGATAATAAGGCGAGCTTACTCCAAAAAACAAATGTCAACAGAAATAAAACGTGAATTGAACTTAGAATGCAGTGCTCGAATTGTTCGACGTGTTTTACAAAAAGAAAAAAAAGATTCGCTATAGTAGACATATGTCACGACCGCCTCTTACTAAAGTTCATAAAAGACTGAGGACGGAGTTTGCCAAAAAATGCATTACTATGGGAAAAATGTGGGTTGATGTTGTCTTTTCCAATGTGAGAACGTTTAATTTGGATGAATCAGATAGTTTTCGCTACTTCTGGTATGATCTCAGTAGAGAAAAAGAATTTTTCTCAAAGCGTGCATTTGGAGGTTGCTCAGTTACAGTCTGTGAGGTTTCGCAACTGGTGGAACTACTCCAATAGTTTTTTTGCAGGTTAGAATGAATTCTGAGAGTTATGTTGATGTATTGGGCGATAATCTTTTACAGGAAGCACCGTTAATAACGAGTGGACACTATTTTTTCCAACAGGACAATGCCTCAGTACATGTTTCTCAAACTTCAAAATCGTGGTTTGATGCTAATTTCGTGAAAATACTTGATTGGCCGGCCAGACGTCCTGATCTGCATCCAATGGAAAATCTGTGGAGTATTCTGGCACACGAAGTATGCAAAAATGGTATACAATATGAAAACAAGCAAGAGCTCATGACCTCCATCGAAAAAGCCTGGTCAAAAATTTCCAAGAACATTCTTAAGGAACTGTCAAGCTCCATTACGTCAAGGACTGATAAAAGTGATTGAGAAGAAATCGGAGATTATTAATTATTAATGTGTTTCAGGCAAAAAAAATTCACTGTACTTATAATTTTGTCCAATTTTTACAATGACATATTTTGTTAATTATGGCAAAACATTCATATTTTGCATTTTCCGATGTTTTGCATTCTACAATGATTTCTAGCATAAAAAAGCATTTTACGTATAAATTTCACTTTATTTAGTTAAGAAATAAAAATTTTCTGAGCAATTTTCAATTGTTCTTATAATTCTGACCACCACTGTAGGTTTTTCTGTTGCTTGAATTTGTAGGGATACTTTCGCTATTATTTGTATGGATGATTGATTTAATTCATCAGTTATTTTTTTACTTTGATGCATGGTTTCCAAAACTACAGAGTTACTAATTGGTGAGGCATTGATGGGATTTAAATAAGGAATATGTTGTTGCGGGGTATCACTATAAATACGGCTATTAAAACCAACCCACATAGGAACATCAGGTAATTCTACCGCATTACTAATTCTCCAGATGATGTCTATTTCTGTGTACAATTGTAAATTTCTTGGGACTATATTTTCAATTTCAACAGCCGTTGATTGCGGATCACTAGTCATTTTTGGTTTTTTTGGATATGGAATTTCCTCTGAAGATAAGGCGTCGATGGTTCTTCTTTTTCTTTTCTTTTTGTGTGGTGAATTGCCTCCATTAATAGAAACCGGTGCTTCGGATATTTCTGATTCTTCGGATGTATTTAACTCAAAGTTTTGATAAATAATTCCTAAGGTGTCATGCAAAGTGTCCTGTCCACTCGTAGTTTCACCAAAACGGTCAAAATTATCAGAAGCTACTCCAGTAAAAAGTTCAGGTGCTTTTTTAATTTTTTCTGGGCATAAACTAGACTTTTCAATGGAAGTATATGTGGTTTCTGTTTCAAGTTCTTTGACACGTTGATAGCTAATGAATGACCATATCTATTGATAATGTCAATAATTTTTCTGCTGCTCGTTGAGCTCTTCAGAGTCATACCCAGCATAATGTGCTTTGATGTCTTTACTTGAGCATTATGAACTCCATAAAAAACATCTTGACAGTAAGAGCGAACTCGACGAACAGATTTTAGACTAGTTTTCCGTCTTTGATTACATCCACCAAGAAGAGTGAAGAAGAAGTCTAATAATTGCTGTGGTAATGAAACTTCACCTGTTATTAAATGCTGTGCAGAAATATTTTTGGACGGTATTTTTTTCATGTCAATTTTCAGTATTGTTTTTCGTAAACTAATGCAGCTTTTTGTAAAATATTTTTTGATTGTAAATTTTCAAATATTTTATCATCTACTGTCGTGAAATAATTGGGTGCTAATATCTCTTTATTACGGATTGTAAAAAAATGATGTCTAGAAGATATTTTCATTATTTTTTCTTCCAGGTGGTGTGCGGCAAAAGTAGCATTCACTTCAGAAGAATTTTCTTCAAGGATATTCTCCAATGAATCGGTATATAATTCATGTAAATATATCAATAAATAACAACGCCCATTCTTGATTACATTTTCCTCTATGATGTTACTAATTTCATTAAAAGCTTTTTGATGGTACTCTCGATGATGATGCCAATCACTTTTAACAGATATTTTTGTAGAAGAAGATATTTTATTATTGAAATGAACTCTACATTCGGTATGATAATATATTTTCTAATATAATTAACAACTCGTTATACTCTTTTTTACCTTCTATGTCAGATATTATACGCGATTTAAATTGGTCTTTATCATTTTCATGAAATGGAAGCATTTTTAATCGTATTTGTTTCTTTTTTCTATTGCAAAATACACAAACATTTTTACATGTTTCAACGCTAGTGTCACTTTGGATCGAACTATTTACTTCTGAAATTAAATCATTATTTTCACAGCCTTCTTCAAGTTCAGAAATGTGTACAAGTTCCTGAGAAGTTGAAGGCTGACGTTCTATTGATTGAGGAGCTAAAGGGGGTTTTGATGCTGCTAAACATTCTGTAAATATTCTGTGTGTCTGGTGTGGTTGTGAATGAGATGATTCTACGGTCAACTTAGGTAAAAACGATGTAGGTGAAGATGAATAGACTATAGCTATACGTGCTTCTTTTTCTTTTCCTTTCTCTGTTTCAACGGTTTCTTTAGAACTTTTAGATTCAGAAGTGAAATTCATCAGTCCTGTAAATTCTTTAAAACACTCCCTGTGATAGCCATTGTCCATATATTCACTAGGTAAAATAATGTTCGTGTATTTTAGGTTATGTATTTTTCGCAGCCTCAAAATTGATTGACATTCTTACAATGTCTCTTCAGAAAACAATATTATTTGGTCATTACTTTTTTTATAAATAACACAAATTAATATGTCTCCCATGGTGATACTTTATCAAAACTGAATCACATTTATTTTATAAACTGCACAAACAAATCGTAAAACGTGTACTGTCAGTATAATACATGTACCAAAGGTATATTCAAGGGCTTTGACATGTACTGAGTAAACGAAAGATGCGCACTGAAGTTGGCCACGTGCCAGCGCTTGCACTTCCTCTTAAATGCAGCAACTTCAAATAACTGGCGCCAATTTCAGAGCCAAGAGGAAAGGGGAAAAATCTCCGTCGGGCGCATAGCTATATTGAGACTCTAGTGTATTGAGAAGCTAGTTCCACCGTATATGTTTGTCTGGCCAGGGGTTAGAACTATCGAAACTGTCTGGCTACTGAGGAAACATCTTGTAATAGTTAACCAAGTAACATGTATGAAATTCAGCTTTTATACTATTACGTAAGTACAGTTACAATTTATTAAAGTTTAAGGGTGTCTGGCAATGGAGGACGTGATTTCTAATATTATTTCGAAGAAAATATGAAAAAATTACGCTTTATTATTTGACGAAATTAAGTTGGTATTTTATATACCTTTGCTACCTGTTACCTGCCAAAACCACGATGACCCAAATTTCATAGTAGCCCATCGTTCCTACCTGTGTTGGAAGCTTGCGCTGAGAAACTTTCAGCTTTTATAAAATAAGGAAGGTCTGGCATTCACGGGCTCTTGCTCTATTATTTCCATAAATAACGAGGTTTTGTTAAAACATTCAGGAAGTGTTGGAAAGTGTTTCATAATCTATGCTCAACGCATGATTTTTCTTTCTTGTTTTGCATTGTTTTTGTTTACCAGTAGCAATAAACAGCTTTAATTCGGTTCTCTGCATGAAAACTGAATCTATATTTTTGGCGTTTAAAGCGCTTGTAGCTTGGCATAAATTTAATTTCATTGTTGTAACCTATTTTTTTTTTTAGCTCCGATGTACTTATCTTTTTAGGCAATAATTAAAGTGTCGTCACTAAAAAATAACGTTACGTTACATAAGCCAGCCGTAAGAAGAAGCAGATGTGTCCTTGTCGGTTAAAAATTGAGAAATTTTTAAACTTCTAAGCATCACACATTTTCAATTTTTGCACCTACGTATAGGAAAAACAAGAAAGAAAAATCATGCATTAAGCATAAATTATGAAACACTTTCCAACACTTTCTGAATGCTTTAACTAAACGTCGTTATTTAGGGAAATAAGGTAAATAAGATAACTAAGTAAACATTAAAACGCATTAAACATTTGAAAAACTGATTTAAATAGTTACCGTCCATAGCCAAATATGTATTCTAATTCTTTTGAACAGGCCTGTATTTGATCTGTAGGTTGATATATACATACTACATAATGGGAAAATTTAATTTAGCAAGAAAATGCATAACAGGTTGAAATTCATCTTTCAGCAATTTATACTAATTGATGGAAACATACTTGAATACTTTTGTACAGCCTTGTAGTTTACCTAGTACCTTTATTACATGCCACTATTTAGCTAAAATTTAATTCAAACTAAAACACTCTTAAAACCACTGAAATTACTTTTCCAGAAATTATCACCCATAGACGGCCATGTATCCAACTCTTTGCGTGGACCTGTATATCATTTAATCTATATTCTACAAATGTTTCTTAGTAAACTAAATTCGGTTCAGCGTAAAAATACATAACTCCTTTAAAACACACCTTTAAGCACTTCATGCTCATACACAGTAACCTTTACGAATTCATTTCTATAGCCCTGTATATGAACTATAGCATTTATACGCATTTTATAGTAGGCATAAATATAGTGAAAAAAGCGCATATCATAACTAAAAATGCATTTCGAGCAATCATTACTTATATACAGTAATTCGGATACAATATAGCATCTGAAATCTTTTCAAATACACCGCAAACAATACCCGCTATACCATTATGAACGGAATTCTTTTGTGTGGCCCTGTAAAAGAACAATAACTATTCTTTGCACCGCATATTAAACAGAATGCATATGTTAGTGGACTTCATGAATGAATATCAATTCTACTATGTTTGAAACAGTGTAACACCATTAAAAATCATTCGAAACAATTTTTTCCCATTGGCCGTAATGTAACAGAAAACTTTTGACTGTCCCTGTAAATGAACTAAACATGCTACAAACTTCATTTGAAATAGGGAACATGCTATGGTAGAGGTCACTAACATCCAAAAATTTCTGAACGATCCGAGCATATTTACGAGAGTTAGAGCGTGGACAGACGGACAGACAAACCGAAGTAATAAACACTTTTCAACTTTGTTGGAAAGTGTTAAAAACAACTTTTAACTGCTGTTTGTTTGAAAACTGCATCTCAAATTATTTTTGATGTATTAATTGTTTTGTAGTTTTTAGTGCCATTTCTGTAATAATGGCAACTGAAGTGCTCCATTTCTGTAGAATGTAAAGGGAAAATAGAATATTACTACATCTTTTTTTGTCATTTTCTCCTAACAATGGGAAAAAAATTATAAGTGAAATACGTGCTATTTTGAAAAAATATAAATGAATGATTTCTGATAAAACATGGAGCTTTTTATAAACTATATTTAATTTTTGATCTATATAATTTATACACACCAAGTAATATTTAAAAAATAGTTAAATTTAAAAATGCAAACCACAACTGAAAACGCACTTCCAGCAATTATTGTTCGTAGGTTGCAATAGTTCAATTTTATTGCTCATTTTCTTCTAAAGTCAAATTCTTTTATGTGTCCCTCTAAATAAACGATAAGTTCTATGCGCACCACATTCTATAGTAAGAACCTTGTAGTACTCCTCAGTAGACAGACCGAATTCATAATGTATTTTTCTTAGTATGAAAAAATTGTTTTGTTTAGCACCAAGAAGAATAGAAGAGAATCAATAATGTCATTTTCACACAATCTGCTGAAATAAATTCATACATCCATCGCAACAGCAACCTCTTTGTTTGAATGCTGTACACGCATGAAAGTGGAATAAACTTCGTTATATAGAATATATGTTTCGTAATATGGAGATTAGTTTACATGTTAATGGCAAAGTCAAGGTTCAGCAGAAAATTTGGTTAAGTAGAAAACTTCATTAAAGGGAAGTTCCACTATATTAACTTAATATTCGAAAATTGCATCGCATAGTTGATTTTATTATATATTGTTAAAAAAAAATATTTCTCACAAGGAAGGTCTCCATACGGGTCAGGAAAATCTGAAAAAATTACAGAGTGTTCTTCTCATGTGGATATATATGTTTGTAAAAAAAAAAAATTGGCGGAACCTCGATAGAACGTTCGTAAAAAAATTATGAAAATTTCGTTTGTTTGGCGATTTATCATCGGTTGGCGATGAAATGAAATTTCGAAAAATACTTTTTTATGTCGAATACTCTTTAAGATAAAAATGTTTAATATTGAACTTGTTTAAGTAAATTTAATGTAAATAACTTTAGTTCTGTCAGTTTTAGTTTGATTTAACTATAGTTTTGTCATATATATATACTAGTATTAAGAGATTCTCTGACGAGCACCAAAAAAGGCTAATATGTTTTTAAGTATTGCTGGAAAACACTATCTAGCAATAGTCAGTTTCCGCAACATTTAGATCAGTGGTTCCCAACCTTTTATCGGCCACGCCCCACCAAAGCATCCGTAAAGTCACTATGTCCCCCCCCCCCTCCGTAATCTGTAAATTATGTCTCTTATTATTTAAAAAGTGAACTCTATTCACACGATGGGAGTGTAATAGTGCCTTAACAGAAACTATTCATTTCACATTTTTTAACTTGTCAAACAGGTGAATCGTTTACCACAAATGTGTTTTTAACATAATTTTAAAAATGCAATGAGATTATACATCTTTGCCTATATGCCAAAACGAGATTTGTTGTACCTTTCCAACTTGTTGTTTCCAACTCAATGTTAAAGAAAAGTGTTACACAGTCTGCATTTTTATCTTTACAAAATATCTTAAAAATAGACTTGTATTTAACGTTAAAACTGTTAAATTCATACATTTTGTAATGCATTCTTGTAACTTATTAAGAGTTAGTGGAAAATCTTTGAGCACTGACCTTTTCTTTCTATAGATAACACAATACATAAGAAGTATTTCAAGATTATCATCTTTATCAAATTTAAGTAGCTATTATTCAGCATAACATTCTATTTTCCCTTTTCCAATATTGTTAATTGTCTTCGCGAATAGAAGTAGAAAACTTATTCAATAAATAATGGAAAACGTTACAAAAATCACCACCAGAAAAATTATAGTGAGTTTTAATACTTTTATAGATATAAAAATATTTTAAAAGATTATTCGCATAAATATTCCGGTGTAAAGTCTATTTTAAACTTTCGATAGGGAACATTTTAAAAATTCAATAAAAAAATCGGATTTCTTAAATTTTGTTCGTATTCAGTTTATTTTTAGCCTGCAACATTACTTTCCCCCCCAAAAGACAAAATAAACTGATAGCGAAATGAGTAAGAAATTTGGAATTGCCCCCCTAGAAGATCAAATTGCCCCCCGGTGGGGCGTACGGCCCACGTTGGGAACCACTGTTTTAGATCAAGAAACAAAACATTTGCGTGATTTCATGAAATGGATGTACAAATATATTTTTATAAAATAGAGTGATCAAATGTCAATTGTAATAATTATATATATGAATAAAATAGGAATAAAGGTTCCTATAAAAATTATTAATTTAATTATAAAAATTAAATATGTATTTTTAAAAAATGGTTTAATATTAAAATACATATCAGATTTCGAATATGCAAGCTTGGATCTCAGTAAATAACAAAGGGTGGTCCTGCTAGACGCAGTGGCGTCGTGGTATGGATAATATAAGAAAGGGATGTTTACGACAGGATGTCGTAAAGGCATAAATGTGTCGGAATTAGTTTATGGCTAGGGAACACCTAGATTTTAATGGGCATGAACTTTGACACAGGGAGGAGTCTTAAAAAAAATAAAGAAATATGTGTGGGACAGTGAGGACTCGATTTATAGGTCGAGCCAAGCAACATGCAATTTATCCCACAGCCAATTAAATAGGGGATCTTTAAAAATGGATACGCCTTCCAGCAAGGGATATTTTGGTATTAGAATTTTAAAAGGAGTCAGTCTGGAAACGTCTCTCGATGATGCAACTCAGTCGTGAAAGATCTCTGAAAGATGTAAGTCTCTCGTGAGTCAGCGGAGCTACAACACGAAGGAGGATGGAGCCAGTACTAAGAATGACTCGATAGCGATCAATTCTGAACGGCCACCCGATGACCATACGGCATTCATGTTAAAGATCCCTCTAATTGCCGCAAAATTGAGTGTATCTTCATTCATTACTGGAAAGGTGTCCCATGCCCCCTCGACAACAGGTCTTAAATTCTAATAAAAAAAAAGTACCGGAGCCCTAATATTCTGCGCTATCGGTGCAACAACCGTACCGTTCTCCCCTCCCCCCTTTCCACTCCAAATCTGCATATTTATATTTCGGACATTATTTGCAAAATTTAAAGCATTTTTTTTTCTTTAGCAAAATAAAAATTTTAAATATATCTATGAGCATGTACTACTTAGCTCTCAACTATTCCACTTTTTAGTTATCACTCCTTCTGAAGAGTAAATCTTTGCCTAATTTTAAAGTTAATTAATTGCAGAATTTTGCGATTAAATATGGTAAGGATTAAAATTAGGAAATAGTGTTAACACAAAAAAAAAAGGATAGTTCGCAGCTATGCATTTTTAAGAAAAATTGAATGAAATTTACAGGAATCAATATTTATATGCTGAAGAATGTAACAATGTTTTACAATTTCTTATGAAAGGTGCATATCTTAAACTATAATCTAGGGATGCACAACCTGTGGCCCGCGATTTTGATCAATTTATAATTGGCAAAAATTGCAATTTTTGACCACAGGTTGTAGGAAAAAATCGTGAATTTCGTCAATTTGCCGCGAAAACAATTGCAAATTTCGTCAGTCAGTTAAAAATCGCGAATTTCATTAATCGCTTGGCCGATACCATTTGTATCATTATAGGAAATTCCCGAGTTGCTAATTTCGTCAATCGCTAGTCGAAAAATGCCTCGAATTTCATTGATCGGGTGCGGAAAAATCGCGTGTTTCGTCGATATCGCGCGAAAAAGTTGCGAATTTTGTTGATCGAGCACGGGAAAATCACGAGTTTCGTCAGTTTGTCGGGAGACTGAGCGTGGAAAAATCGATTTTCGTCGATCGGGCGCGGGAAAATCGTAAGTTTTATCGATCGGGAGCAGAAAAATCGCGCGTTTTGTCGATCGCTTGCAGAAAAATCGAGTGTTTAGTCGAACGCGCACGGAAATGTCGCGGGTTTCGTCAGTTTATTGCGAGAAAAAGATGCGAATTTCGCCGCCACGGGAAAATTGCAAATTTCGTCAGTCATTTAAGATATGCGAATTTCGCCGATCCATCGCGAGTTTCGTCGATCGGGCGCGGAAAATTCGCTATTTTCACCAATCGGGTGAGGAAAAATCGCGAGTTTTGTCGATCGGGTATGGAAAAATTGCAAATTTCGTTGATCGGCTGCGGAAAAATCGCAAGTTTCGTCTGTTTATTGCGAGAAAAAGTCGTGAATTTCGACAATGTGCCACGAGAAATAATTGAAAATTTCGTCAGTCAGTTAACAATCCCGAATTTCGTTGACTGGGCGCGGAAAATCGCGATTTTCGTCGATCGGGTGCGGTAAAATCAAGAGTTTCGTCGATCCGGCACGAAAAAAATCGTGAATTTCATCGATCGGGAGCGAAAAAATCGCTCGCAGAAAGTCGAGTGTTTCGTCGACCGCGCGCGGAAATGTCACGGGTTTCGTCAGTTTATTGCGAGAAAAAGCAGAAAATTTTGCCACTTTGTCACGGGAAAATTGCAAATTTCGTCAGTCATTTAAGACATGCGAATTTCGCCGATCCGGCGCGGAAAAATCGCGAGTTTTGTCGATCGGGCATGGAAAAATTTCAAATTTCGTTGATCAGCTGCGGAAAAATCGCAAGTTTCGTCAGTTTATCGCCAGAAAAAGTCGTGAATTTCGGCAATTTGCCGAGAGAAAAATTTTAATTTTCGTCAGTCAGTTAAGAATCGCGAATTTCGTCGATTGGGCACGAAAAAATCGCGAGTTCTGCCGATCGGGCGCGGAAAAAATCTCGAATTTCGTTGATGGGCTGCGGAAAAATCGCGAGTTTCGTTAGTTTATCGCGAGAAAAAATTGCGAATTTTGCCAAGGGTTTCAGTCAGTTAAGAATCATGAATTTCGTTGACCGGGCGCGGAAAAATTGCTAATTTCGTCGACCGGGAACGAAAAAGTCGTAAATTTTGTCGATCGGGCTCGGAGAAATTGCGAAATTTGTCGATCGGGTGCGAAAAAATCGCTAATTTCACCTATCGGGGAGAGGAAAAATCGTGAATTTTGTCGATTAAGTTCGAAACAATTGCAAATTTCGTCGATCGGCAACGGTAAAATCGCGAGTTTCGGCAGTTTATCGCGAGAAAAACTTGTGAATTTCGACAATCTGCAACGGGAAAAAATTGAAAATTTCGTCAGTCAGTTAACAATCGCGAATTTCGTTGACTGGGTGCTGAAAAATCGCGAATTCCGTTGATAAGATGTGGAAAAATCGCGAATTTTGTCGATCAGGCGCGGAATAATCTAAAATTTTGTTGATCGGCTGCAGAATAATTGAGAGTTTCCTCAATTTAACTTCGTTCATAAAGTTCATATTTTTTTCGGTACTAGCTATTTTTTTGCGTATGTTTGTTTTTTAGCACTTTTGATAACGCAAAATTCCCCTGAATAAAGTCAAGGAATATTTTCACTCCTTGAAAGTAATCTTTGCTATATCTCTGTTATATATACAAACATAAACTGTTGATATATCCTTGCCAACTGAATTGTGTATGGTATGTTGACTGGG
Organism: Maratus speciosus; assembly: GCA_963932465.1. Taxonomy (NCBI): domain Eukaryota; kingdom Metazoa; phylum Arthropoda; class Arachnida; order Araneae; family Salticidae; genus Maratus; species Maratus speciosus. Next base: position 515,127,801 of record OZ010789.1, on the reverse strand, counting down.
TAGGGGAACCTAAAGGGGTAAAACTGCCACTCCTCTGAAACCATGTTTTTTATAGACCACAGGTCTCCCCAGCTCCCCGAAATAGAATTATCTCTGTGTTACTGATGTGGCCCTCGACAATCCAGGCATTTTTGTAAGTGGCCCTTCTCTTAAAAAGGTTGTGCACCCCTACTATAATCGATTCCCTTCCACATAACAATAGTTTGTGGTGAGTTAAATTAAAAATTTGACACTGTCGGAAAGAATCGATGCTTTTATAGAAAAAGGGGAAATACTGCTCGATTGCTTTCTATCAGAATAACGATACATGGTAATTATATCTACTTACAAATGAAAGTGATTTCATAAAGGTGAAGAGCCGAACCTTAGCACGGCTACCGTTCATGATACAAAATAAATAGAAAAATCCCTAACGTGATTTTTATACTCTTACACAATAGAGAGGAAAAACATCAAACTGATGCTCGTTAGTTAAAACAGAAAATATTCTTTTCAGGTTAGATATCTAAATAATAATTAAAAAAAACAGCCAATAAAAAATTATCCTACTGTCACAAAAAAAAAAAATCAAACTGAAAGCAAGTTTATTGTTCAGTCTCTTGAATAGCGCCGTATCAACACGTCGCCGATATAAATTTGAAATAGAAAAACACGATTTCTCTTTCCCCTCATTCTGATTAAAATAGCATTAAAATGATTCGAAATGGAATATAATACGCAATTTTAAAGGAGATTTTTTTTTCTACACATGAATAAATGAAATTTTAAATGTAATATAGATTGAGATCGAGTCAGCCCAAGCCCAAAAACCGATATAAAAATTGAGTCTGCTTTATCTCCTACGTGTGCGACACATTACGTCACATGTAAGTGTTTTGGTAAAAAGCTTGGAGATGGAAAGGAAAGGAAAAGATAATTTAAATAAATTCGGTTTTTCGGAAGCGCTATTAAACTGGGCTCCGGAGCCCTGTATTTATGAGCTCCGGTAACTTTCCGACTAAAATTTAAATATTGACTAAAAACAGAGAAGTACTGAAGCCGGGCTCCGGTGGGCGCAAATTAAGCCCCGCTCGACAGCCCTGGAGTTCAATGCGTGAAAGAAGACGAAACCTCTAACACAAGGTACATCTATTTATTCTTTTTTTTTTTACCACAAGATATATATCAAAAATTAGTTATTTTGAACTAAAAAGTTACATGGTAATTGAGGTCAGATGGGATCCAAGCTACCCCCAATTAAGATTTATGAATAATTTAATTTAAAATGTAAAATTGGAATTCTTACTATTTTAATGAGAAAATATGTTAAACTATTTTAATAGAGATAAGAAAAACTCAGGTTTAAACTTAAATATGAAAAAGCAGTCTGAAATTCCTGCTTGTATTATTTTAGTAAATGAATGTATTAAAGAGTGTTTGTGAATATTTGTTTCCTTAATGTAAATAAAAATATTTATTCAAGAGTAAATTCTCTGGTAATCTTTTAGAGTTAAAATTTAATGTGTCTTTTGCTTTTCAGCTTAATTTGAGCATAATTCATATGTGGAAGAGCCGCCCTAAATATTCACAACGCAAGCTTTTAATTATTTTGTAATTAATTAATTTGATAATTATAATTTTTACGCGAATTTTATTTAATTTTGAGATAAATATTCGCGTTGCTCTTGCACTAGAATTAATATTAAATTACGATCACTTGTTTTATTTTGAATAATTTTACGGTATATAAAATTATATACCAAGTACTATGTGGTAGCGTGGATGGTTTGGATTGAATAATAAATTTTGGTGAGAAATACATAGGAGTTAATTAGGTGTAATTATCTGTCCAGCAAGTATGAAAATGGGTTCGACAAGTGCTTCTAATTGAGCATGAAAAAGGACAAGGGGTTCCTTCTTGGCTGCAGCTCACTGTGAATGCCAACTTTGAAAAAATCATATTTGCGCTTTTTCCATATAAAATAAATTCGCGGTACTTTAGTAAAACTTTCCGTCGTGTTTTACATGTTAACTGCACTGTTCTACTGTTGTACTGCGCATGCGTCTGCAATGCAACTTTGTACAGTGCACTGTCTACCATTATTTCTCTACAAATTATACTACACTATACATTCTTATTATGCTTTTGAACCTCAGCGCACACTCACACTGTGCTTTTGTACTTCCGTATTAAAGGTGTATGCGTCTAACGTTCATTTATAATTTACATATGCATTGCTATTGCTGTACTGCATAGTACATTGTACAGCCACAGCCACTTGCATATAATTTCAACAATCAATGAATGCATTATACTGTTATGTGTGCACATGTGGAATTGTTCCTGTGCAGAGTGCTGCAACAGTCTGCACTGCACTACAAATCAGTTTTCTGTACAGTTCTACACAAGGGCGGATCTGGAGAGTCCTCAAGGGGGGCGATTTTAGAAATTTGGAGAGATCAATCTGATGCGCGGGTCGGGGCTAATTTTTTTCACTGCGGGTCGTGTTACTTCTACTTTTTGATTTGGGTCCGGTTGACTTCACTTTTTAGCTGCGCCTATAACTCGTTGGGTTTGGAGCAGATTGACATACATTATCCCGGGTTTGGATCAGTTTCGGATTGGGTTTTCACTCTTGCGAGAAGGGTTCGGGTTGACCCGATTTTTGAAAAGAAAGTCTAACTATTTTCGAAGATAAAAACTACATGCAGTAAAAACTCCATAACGGACACGCACAAATAATTATTTAGGAATACTTTTTAATCTTCAGGATTATGTAAAAAGTACTAATTTGGTGTAAGATTGCTTGTCTCTTTATAGCTAAGATCAGTTGTAATTCAGTAAAGAATGCTTTGAAGCTTATTAAAACACATACCGGGCGTCCTAAAATGGACTAACTGATTTTTAAATTCATTAACTTGCAAATGGTGACAGCTATTTTTAAAAAAATATTGCAGGAGGGTTATGTAAGATGTCAGGAGGTTTTTTACTAGAATTCTTGATTTTACTTTTCAAACAGCAGCGATAGACGGCGCTACAAACAAAAGTCGTTAAATAGGGGCCCAATTTCTGGCCTTCCTCCTCGGAGCGCAGAGTTAGCGGCTATAGAGATTACATTAGAGAGAGATTGGACATTGACGAAATGCCCGCCATTTTCGTTACAAAATAGATGGAACGCCGTACAACGCAATGCATTTTCATTAGCGTCTAACACTTTTATTCTATTAAAATTATGAAAATTTCATTTTATACGCTTTCAAAGAGTCTTTCAGAACATAAATATGAGCACATTTCCATTTTAATGAGTAAGAATTCTCAGAAAATGCATTTTTTACTCTATTTATTTTTTACTAATTAAAATAGTGGGCAGAGGAAGATTGGGCATGTAAGAACTTTATTCTAATTTCGCAGTATTTGAGAAAATAAGTTTGGGGCCGTTCAAATATTACTTAAGCATCTAAGCGGGGGGGAAGGGGTTACCGATTTGCTTATTTTTGCTGACAAAGGGGGAGGGGTGTTTGAATGATGCTTACGTAAGACATTTTCAAAATCTCTTAACTTGTAAAAAAAAAAAATTAAAAATTTCAAATTGAAAAAAAGAATTAGCAAAAGAATATTAAACTTGAAGTTCTGATGTCAGCTATTTTGACCGCACAAGGAAAACATAAACGATTTCTTTTATCTAGAAATGACTGTTCATGTTTGATGCATGGGGGCTTGTTATCTCTGAGAACTTACTACAATTTCCAATTGTGAAAATAGAATAGAATTGTATGGATCGATGCGATATGTTTTATTGTGACAATATGAGTTTTCCGGGAAAGCTTCCAAAACGTAAGTAAAATTCCATCTTCTTTGTTTCCACACCTCCTCTGTCAAGTGGTCGAACTCCATAACCATAGTGACCGACTGCTCTACTGTCTGGTGTCGCGTAAGTTTTGAAAACCTCTCAGTATTGTAGTGTAACAGGTGTTTAAAATAAATAAAATCAGAAATATGGCTTCATTTCGAGAAATCTTGTGTAAAAAAACTTTTTGAAAGTTTCAAAAAGCCTGCATCAGATAAACCTTTGAAGGATATCCAATGTAAAACTCATGATGTGTGGCGGCAGTACAAGAAGTCTTATAAAACTGACAAAGAGCTAAAAGGAATTGAGGACGAACTAACCCAAAAAGAAATCAGTCTTTCTTGATTATGTTGTAAGGTAATTATAATCAATTTATTCTTAAAATTTAAAATATATTTTATCATAACTTTAAGTTTACATAATTAATTGGAAAAATGATAGGTAAGATAAAATGACCGTGTAGCCTTGGCGAAACATGGTCAGTATGGCAATAAATAAAGACCAAGGAAATGTCAAAACACGAGTTATTACTTTTTAAATATGACCTTATTTTTCTTTTCAAATAACTCGAAAATTAAAGCATCCATGGGGGGAAAATATTAAAAAATATGTAAGTTTTGTAGCAGATAATCTTCTAACTGTTTTCAAATTTTGTACCTTACTAAAAATGAAATGTAATCCAATTGAATTGAAAACAATGTATCTCAAATTCAAAAACAGATAAATAAGGTTTCCAGTGATCTAAAAAAAGAAAAACAATCCTTAAAAAGGAAATGACAAAATGTTGAATACCAAAGAAAACATCGAACCACCAAACGAACAAAGCTTGAAGAAATCTTCCATGATAATACAGACATTTAAAAAAAATTAGCTTTGAGGGGATCAGTAGGAAGACCAAGTTTAAATGTAGATCAACCATTATTGCTTAAGGCAATAGCAGACATAGCTATTGTTGGAAGCGCTGCAGATGCAAAAAAAGAAGAAGCGAGTCAATACGAAGTGTCAAAACTCTCGATGACTTGACTGCAGAACTGAAAAAGGTTGTTTTTGCAATAAGCAAGAGTAGAACATATCTTCGTTTGCTTCCAAAAAATTTCTCAACCATCGAGGGTCGAAGACATGTCCACACAGTGCCGATAAAACTTTCTTGGGCTCAGGCTGATTATCATCAATCTCACATTGATACCCAATTTGCAGTAACATTTATCTGCTATTTAGGAACTTTTCTTCAATTCTTGGACCCATGCAAGTGTTTCTTCTTTCACAGGATGACAAAGAGCGTGTACCTTTGGGGATTACAGCAGCCAATAATCAGGCTCTGATACTGATGCATATGGAGTATCGTGTATCCTTACACGACCACGACTGGGTCATCGTTGAACGCCACAAACTTGTCCCATCTGTTTACGCTGGTATTGTGATTGCTCCTGGCATGGCAGGTCAAAGTAAAGCCATAGGTTATTCTGGTCCAATGTTTATAGTCATAAGAAATGGGAAACACAGTTCTTCCACAGCAAATACACATGCTCAGGATTTTGAAACTCTATTAATACTCAAAGACTTTAAAAAATTAGTGAAAACAGAAGAGGGTTTCATCAAACCTGTAATCACAGTTACGGTTGATGGAGGTCCAGACGAGAATACCCGCTACCAGAAAGTTATATTGTTTGCTATTAACCATTTCAAAAAGCATAATTTGGATGGAATTTTCATAGCGTGCAATGGTCCTGGAAGAAGTGCATATAATTGAATAGAAAGTTGAATGGCACCACTCAGTCGAGAACTGTCTGGTCTTATACACCCTCATAACCCTTATGGTTCCCATCTCCATGAGAACGATCGCACTATTGATGAAGAAATGGAGCAAAATAACTTTGTATATGCTGGTAAAACTCTCGCAGATATCTGGAACTCATTAAACATTGACGGTTATCCTGTTACTCCCACATATGTTGATTCAGGCGAACCAGACTCTCTTGGTTATGACTTGGATTGGTATTCGAAGCACGTACAAGAAAGTCAATACTTGCTGCAAATTGTAAAATGCAAAGAAAAGAATTGTTGCTCCCCTGCACGTAGTGGATTATTTCGTATTTTAAAAGGACGATTTATTCCTCCTCCAATTAAAATGATACAATCGTCAAATGACATCATTACAAGTGAGGAGGGGGAATTTATAGATTTAAGTCTCCGTCTGGCCTTAAATCTGAATATTACAGCAAAGGGATTTTTAAAGATGCTGTATGATTATTTGTGCCCTTTTCGTAAAGTTGCAATTATCCGCAAGAACTTGTGGAAGTTGTGGCTAATATCATGCATCTCAGAAGTCAACAAACAGACACAAAAAAATTCAACACAGTGAAAAAAGCGAGAAGGCCTGCCTTATACTACCATTGAGAATTGCTGCTCGTCGAGCAAATGAACTTATGTGCTTCGTAAAATTCGTGGAAGATGTTGAGTGGATCAATGAAGATGGAGTTGATCAAGATTGCATCCGAAAAGAATGCGATGAAGATAATCAAGTAAAACTGGAAACCAATATCATAACAGATATGGAAAAATGCCTTGAGCAGCCGTGGTCAGCATCGGAATAGATATGGGCATGTTCAAATTTAAATTTTACAAATGGCTAAGTTCTTCTAAATTGTGATCTAAGAAATTTTCTTAAATAGAATTGTAAGGAAATAAAACAAGCATTTTTTTATTATTATTTTTTAGTCGAGTAGTTTTTTTTATTTGTATTGTGTCCTAATTTTTTTAAATTAAATTATTACTGCTAAGGGGGGGGGGGGGATGCAATTTTCTTACGTAATTTAGGGGGGTTGGTTGCAATTTTCTTACGTAATTATTAAAGGGGGGGTTTGCGATTTGCTTATTTTTGCTGAAAGGGGGGGAGGGGGTCAAAAATTGTCAAAAACATGCTTAAGTAATATTTGAACAGCCCCTTTTAACGATATCAGATAGAAAATGAACTATAGAATTCAATTTTTTAAAACTATCTATAATTTATTACGCATTTTAAAATAACAGTAATTATTATAATTTTCACCATTTTCGCATTGATAATTTCAGAAATAATAAAATTTGATCATATCATATACCATTCCTATTTAACTATATATGTATTTGAAAGTTAATTTAATATATGTGCTGAAAATATTTTATGATAAGTTTCTACGTACTACTACTTCTCTTTGATATTCTTTTTAAATACAAAAGTCTGGTAAATATATAGTATTCGAATGAGTATTGTTATCAAAACATTAAATGAAAGTTTAGGAAAAAAATTAAATCGGGGCACTGCTGTTAAAAGAAAGAAATGAAAAATATGAAAAACAAATTCTATAAATAAAACAAAATCCGAAAACTAAGTAAAATCGCACTGCTGCGTAGCATAAAACACCTGAGTAAAAAAAAAAAAAATGCATTTTCTAAGATTCTTACTCATTAAAATGGAAATGTGCTTATATTCATGTTCCGAAAGACTCTTTGAAGGCATATAAAATGAAATTTTCATAATTTTACTAGAATAAAAAGTGATAGACGCTGATAAAAATGCATTGCGTTGTACGGCGTTCCATCTACTTTGTAACGAAAATGGCGGACATTTCTTCAATGTCCAATCTCTCTCTAATGTAGGATCTCTAAGCGGCTATTGCTTGCAGCGCCATCTATCGCTACTATTTTAAATTAAAATCAAGAATCGTATTAAAAAAACTCTTAATCAGGAGTGATTCTTAGTAAAAAAAAAAATAAAAAAAAAATCTGAAATTCAAAGCAAATTTTCTGAAAGGTTACATCAGAGGGGGAATTCCTGGCACAAATTATTTTTGTTGAAGGTCGGGTTAGCTGTTTCCAATTCGGGTCGATTTCAGGCTGAGTGTAGATTCTTGCAAGCTGGGTTTGGGTTAACCCGCTTTCTTCAAAAGTTAGTTCAGTATATTATTTCACATTAAATACTATACCTATAATAAGCATAGATGTATGTATGTGTGCTGTTTTCTAAAGAGATCACCGTATTTTTTCCTTGATGAAATTCGCATTTCTTCCACGACTCTTTTACGAAATTTGCGTTTCTTCCACAATCCTTTGACGAAATTAGCGTACTTTTGCGGTCCTTTAATAAAATTAGCGTTTTTTTCCCCTCGACCCTTTGACAAAATTTGCAGTTTTTCCGCGATCCTTTGACGAAATTCGCTTTTTTCCGCGAATCTTTGAAGAAATTCACGTTTTCTATGCAATTCTTTGACGAAATTTGAGTTTTTTCGCGACCCTTTGACGAAATTCGCATTTTTTTCGCGACTCTGATGAAATTCGCGTTTCTTTCGCGACCCTTTGATGAAGTTTCGCGTTTCTTTGATAAAATTTGCATTTTTTTTTATCGCGATCCTTTGACGAAATTCGCATTTTTTTCACGGCTATTTGGCAAAATTCCCGTTTTCTCCGCGATCCTTTGACGAAAATTGAGTTTTTTCCCCTACCCTTTGCCGATATTCACCTTTTCCGTGATCATTTGTAGAATTTCGCGTTTTTTTCACGGCCCTTTGACCAAATTCGCGTTTTTTCCGCGATCCTTGACGAAATTCGCGTTTTTTAAGCGATTATTTAAAGACATTCATCTTTTTCCGCGATTCTTTGAAGAAATTCGTGTGTTCTACGCAATCCTTTAACGAAATTTGAGTTTTTTTCGCGACCCTTTGACGAAATTCGCGTTCCTTTCGCGACTCTGATGAAATTCGCGTTTTTATTTTATAAAACTTGCTTTTTTCGCGATTCTTTGACGAAATTCACAGTTTTTTTGCGGCTTTTTGACAAAATTCCCGTTTTCTCCGCGATCCTTTGACGAAATTCGAGTTTTTTCCGCTGTCCTTTGAGGAAATTCGCGTTTTTTCTGCCGCCCTTTGACCGAATTCGCGTTTTTTCTGCGATCCTTTGCCGAAATTGAAGTTACTTTAAGATTGTCGAAACAGATTTTTTATTATGTTTAGCTTTTATTCCCGGCCGCACCGACCTGAAAGAAAAAAAAGTCTGGCCCGACCCGAATCTGCAGAAAAATTTAAGATCAGGGCACGGTCCGGCTCTGACCCAAGACCTGACCCAACACGAGACTTGTGGATTTAAACTGGCGCGACCAGCGGCGGGTCGTGCCGGTCTCGAGCTCCGCCCCAAGTCATTTCACGTGAGGATGCATAATGTCGTTTTGCAAACCCTTTATTAGCCCAGGGGGGGGGGGATCGCCCCTCCCTTAGATCCGCCATTGGTTCTACACTGCGGGCGTGCTTGGTGGCATTGCATGAGTGTGATACGCTGCAGGAACTAAGGTTTTTGATACTATGTCGCCTTACATTCATGTTTAATCAGGCTGCGTCTTTACTGACTGTGTCTTTACACTACACATTTTTATCGTAACTGTGGCTGATTTTTTTTTATATGAAAAAGCGCAAATATGATTTTTTCAAAGTTGGCACTGACAGTGAGCTGCAGCCAAGAAGGGACCCCTTGTCCTTTTTCATGCTCAATTAGAAGCACTTGTCAAACCCTTTTTCATACTTAAAAACATATTAGCCTTTTTTGGTGCTCGTCAGAGCATTTTTTAATACTAGTCATTTAAATTTTTTGATAATTATATATTGGATATAAATAAACCTGAGTTGCTTTTAAATATTTTCAATACTTTTTTTCTTATTTCGCACAATAACGCACTATTTAACCAAGTAATGCACACTGTTTTAAGAGGTTCAAAGTGTTTTAATCAAATTCACGTTATTTTTACTCATAATTTAATTTATTTGGGCTCCCTTAAATATAATTCCTTAAACTGATATTAGTTTTTGTTGCATTAAAATATCTCAATTTGTTGATTCTCTCTAAACAAGTAAACCCTATTGGTTTACAATGGTAGTCTATTGGAATTTGGCGATATATCGCCAAGTTGGTGGTATTTGGTGACAGAACAGGGTCCCGCCTATGGTATCCGCCCTTATAGGTATGGAGATGCATTAAATGCTGTTCTATAACCAATGAGATGCGTTTCATTCGAGCGTTACCATTAAACAATTAACAAATAATCGCGATTTCTGTGACACAAATGATAGCGTAATATATATATATATATAATCATGGAAATCGAAGGTTTGGGCCACATCGTATTGTTTAGCTAGACCGGTTATACTAACATCGTTCTCATGTTTTGCTACAATTTCTTTTATTGAACAGTAATTCGCTTAACCCGGGTTGGTTGTATTTATGTCGGCCAATTATCTGCACGTGGGATATGGGCCCTAGGGGGGGAGTGCCTTCCGTGGAGGTCTTTCTAAGGGAACCTAATCCGTATTAACGCTTGGAGAACCAAGGCTCGAAGAAAACCACGAAAACTCCGAACGCTTAGGCCGACGGGCGCGATTGGGATCGAACCCAGCACTTCCCGTCTACCAGCTTCGAGAGCAGAACCTCTCGGCCACTGGTGGGGCCTGCTTAACCCGGGAGAACTCGCTAGTGAGAATGCCCAATTGCTTTTCTTTTACTTTACATTCATATAATATCAACTTTTTTTGGTTGGCTTAGTACTTTTATTCACAAAATAAGTAAAATAATTGAAAAACATTTTGAAATTTTAATTAAAATGAAAAATAATTTAAATAAGAGTCTTACAAAAGTACGACTGTGAGAGAAAATCTCATGCAGCGAGTTCTCCTGGGTTAAGCTTCTTACTACTGCTATCACTAAGCACTTTTTCATTCTTAGAAGCCATAATGAGAGCTAAAATTAGCGCAAGCCTGAGTAAAAGTAAAACAAAAAATTAATTTTTTTACAGTCATAAAGGTACACAAAGCACTCTGATATGCACACCTTACTCCAAACTTGACTAATAACAAGAGTTATGTGAGGGTTGCCAACTGAACTATTCGGCAGTCTTGGTCGTGAACCGAGATATTGCACGCCAACCGAGTCAAATTTTGATCACTGAAGTTGGACATTAGGGTGGTCACAAGCAACATGGGGAATTTTTTTTTTTTTTTTTTCTTCCGGGCGACCCCCCCCCCCCCCCCCCCTTAAAAGTTGCCAATTAGTTGTAGGATCACAGATCCGACTTCCCTTCAAAAATTACACTTATTGTTAACATGATAGCGTCCAAAATACTTGACGCATCGACACAAAAAATGAGCTGGATGTTGGTAGGGCCAAAATCTTGGCACGTATTGAAAATCATAAATATTCGTTAACCTTAACAGCCTGAAATGTCGGCTCAAAATTTTCCCACAGAGATAACTTTACGAGTTTAATTCTATATATTTAAAAGATAAGGCTTTCTTTTTTTAGTCATGTACATTGAGCTCTTTTTTTGCACCAATTTTAATAATTCTTTTTTTTTTAATGAAAGCTGTTTCTTTGTAGATTTGCCCGCACTAGCTATTTTGTTTAAATATTCTCATTTTTATATTTAAATTAAAAAAATTTCTATGAATTTCTTTCAAAATGGTAGCAATTGGATTACTTCCATTGTTGTAATGGAAGGAAAAATAACAAGGTTTGCTTATCTTTATTGATGCCATTTTCTCATAAAATTCAAAATAAACTTTCTGAAAAAATTGAACAGAAAATGACGTCATGCTTTAATAAAATACTCATGTTTTCCGCAAAAAGCTGTTACAATTCAATTCTTTTTCATTCATTGAGTTTGAAACGCTTGGCGAAATGCTTCAATGAGGCAAAATGACATCATATTTAAATGAAAACGATCATTTTCTCTGATAAAAGTAAATATTTTACTACGAACGTCTCTTCATATAACTCGTATAACTCTTCGAACGTATAAATTTCTGGCATTTTACTCGCCGATACAGAGATTAGAATCACAAGTCAAGAGTGCGAATGTTCACATGCAAAGTCGTAGTTGACAAACTTGATTTCAAGTTTAGAAATATATGTATTAATCACATATTGCGCATTGTAATATTTTTGAAATGGTGAATGTAAATATAAGACATGTGTATGCAAATTATGAGACTGTGAAAATAACATAAAGTTTACATTTTACGCGAAAAATAATTCCATGATTAACTTAAGGTGAAATCATTTTTTTTTTAATTTTCAATCGGCAATTTTAAACGGCACAGATGCATATACGCACCATATTGGCGCGATTTTTTTCTGACGCCAATGTCATATACGCAACGGGTATTAACTGGCGCCAAAGTGTCGTTATTTTGCTTGATATGGTAACCCGGATGTTATTGCTTGTGCTGTTGAAGTTTTCCCCGAATTGGAGTGGGAAAAAAATCGTGCCAATATGGGGCGTATATAACATCTGTGCCTTTTAAACATAACAGCCTCAATGGGTAATTTCATCAAAATTACATCTCTTGATTAGGTATAATAAATAATGCAGTTTAATTTTTTAATATTTTGAACAGTCGAAGTGTATGGAATTAGTATTTTGGTAACTTTAAGTTAAAAATAATATTTGTTTTAAGAGACTAAGTAGTAACCTATGTATGAGTTCGTTTTTAAACAATTTCTTTCGTCGAAATTCGACAAGATTCATCCCCTTATTAATTAAAACATTAGCTCCATTGCTGTAAATTATGCATTTTAACCTCATACGGATCATTATGGAGTCGAATGTTGAAGTCGATGTTCATACATTGGTGACCTGAGATATAGATTGACCCCCCCCCTCTTTTAGAAGTTTTACGTTCTACGTATGTAACAACCACTATTTTTTTTAGAACTTTTCATTCTTTGTAAGCTTCCAAATCGATGCAATTCATTTTGAATTTTAAATTAAGAGAAACGAAAAGAAAATCGAATACGGAAAATACGATTTTGGGCATTAGTCGAATGGCTACGAGTGATATTCAAAGAAATCGAGAAAAATATAATGCCATGTATGCATTACTCATATGTATGTATTCTTATGTATGTATGTTTGTATTCAGACGAATGTATGTTTCTATTGGGAAATTTTCGTAATCGGGTTTGTAGACAAATTCATAATTTACTGAGCATTGTTTGATGCGAAAATTTAACAATTTGGTAGCTGTCCCAATTACTGACGATTACTCAATTTTTTTTTTAATTCATCGTAGTTGAATAGATTTCAACTGAAATGCAAGTGAACATTCTGAAGTAAATGAGATAAATATTTTTTTTGTCAAGATGTACACTAGAAAACAGAAATATGTAGATTACAAAATAAAAAAATACCTGTACGGGTTAGAAAAGGTAGCTTCCCTATTTCTTGGTTTTAAGATTTTAGCTAATTTTACTGGAGAACACGAAGTTAAAATAAGAAGAACCCGGTTAGGGAAGAATCATCAGTACTGAATTTCAATGGAAATTTCGCCAAATTAGCTTAATTTGTGACGACATATTTTTGCCAAATTTGGCTATATTTCGTCCAAATGTCGCGAAGCTTAGCGATAAATGCGACGTTAATGTATATGACTATGATCGGAGAAATGGATACAACAATGAAAGATAATTCGTGAGAAATCAGGTTCACTAAAAAGTCATAAATTAATCCCTGATTTTTTTTAATCTGCTGCCTAAATTTAGTGTACATTTTAAGAAATATACATATTTTATATGTGCAACGTTATACACAGAAGGTTAAAAGAAATTAATTCAAATGTAAAGAGTTATTCAGCTTAATTCTATGTGGAAAAGTCGCATAAAAATAACCCAGATGCTTCCTAATATTTTCAGAATAACGATATAACAACTCAGATGAATAAAGGTATCAAGTTTGATAGAGGAGTATAGCAGACTATCTATGAGTGTGTGTTACATACGTGTTACAAACCTTTACCTGTTGCCATATTAAATGAGTGTGGGCTGTGCCAGAGGAGCAAGTCTTTGAAGGCGCTTTGAAGTTTTCTGCCACTAACTCGATAGATCAAGTTCTCAAAGATCTGAGCTAAATTTAAAAAATCGAAATCTCTCAAATATATCCGGGGGTAATTCTTTATCTTTACCGTAGATTCTCTTATCCAATGGTTTCTCTTTACTTTTAACGTTTCTGAATTATTATAAAGAACAACAAATTATGCTGCCTTCAGTTATGCGCTGAACAGTTTTTGTCTTTGCAAACAAAGGTTACAAATTTCCCTAAGTCAACTTTTATTATTGGAAAAGGAAGAGCTGTAAAATGTACAAAAATCAAAGAAATTAGTAAAACAATCATAGAGCAGTTAGGATCAGAAGCTATCATTCTTTTGGCACTAACAGGTACTGCTGCATTTAATGTCAAAGACAAGGTAACTCACTCAGTGCTTAAAGAACCAACGTGTTTTAAATAGTTCGCTAATTTAAAAAGTCAGCAATACATCTACAGCTCAGAATGTATACAATGTTATTTCTCATTATTGACGAATTTTCAATGATAGGATGTCGTCTTATGGCTGACCTTGAACAAAGATATCGCGAAGGTAAAATAGATAGCATTGAGCCTTTTAGAGGCTTATTTGTTTAAATCCTTGGACGTATTAGGTAGTTATATCGCGTAAAAGGCATCTCTCTATATAAGAGACATTCTTTAAAAGTCATTTTGATTCTTCGCGGACAAAAAGTACTTAGGGCTTTTAAAAAATGTTTCACATTAACAAACTCATTGAGACAAAACGACGATCAGCAGGCACAATGCCGAAAGACTCTGAACTCACTTTGCGTGAGTCAAGTTTTTGACTACCTCTCACCCCTTATGCAACGACGCAAAGATATACTGCTTTCGGCTAACTTGAATGATTTGAAGGTGCCATATGTCTTTTTCTCAAAACCAAGCAAGCTAAAGAATATAATCAAGAAGTACTTCTTAAATCAAAGCGGGGACTAATAAACAAGAATTTTAGCAGATCACAATGATTAAACAGCAAGACAGAGGGAAAATGATCACGCGTCTGGACTTCAGTCTAGACTTTCCTCAGCAGCTGGATGCAGGGTTATGCATTATGCTGCATACCAATATCTGAACGGAGTGGGAATTGGTAAATGTAAGTACGATAAAAGATATTGCCTATGGCCCACGTTTTCAACCTCGAGGTTTGCCACAGGCCATAATAGTTCCTTTTGTTGAGTATCATGAGCCATTTCTAACTGTAATTTTTTTTAATCAAACATATTTGTAAATATTGGAAAGAAGAAAAAGCCTCATTCACACGAAGTTAGTTACCTTTAACTGTAGCATACCTTGCCACCATACACAGATCCTCGAGTTTAACATTGTCAAAAACTGCTGTAGATATCCATCTAAAGGTGTTGTCACATAAAACAACTTATGTCATTTTTACTGTAGTTTGTCATTTAGAGAAAGTTCTAATGGAAGCAATTTTCGCTAAGGACAGGCTTTACCCAAATTAGAAGTATGGAAGCACTTGCTGACAGATTAGAATTTGTGCATTACCCGAGGCAACTGACGACTGAGTTAAACACTTTAAAAGGAGGTATCGACGATTGTTATTTCAAACTTACTTTTATACTATTAAATAGCAATCTAGAAAATAAAACATTTTTTTAAATAATATCTTTTAAGTCTACGCGCCTCATGTGCTCCGACATTTCGGCCTGACGGATACTAGTTAGGAAATGAGATTGGAAAAGTTTCAGCTCAATTGAATAATATTAACCCGTGCCTCATCGAGATTGAATTCTTGAAAATTCACAATTTTTGGCGAAAAATTGTAGTTTTCCTTTCTTTAAGTGAAAACTATTTGTCTTCGAAATCTGATTCTTGTTTTATTTCATAGAAACTGTTGTTGCCTTTAAATTGTGCTCTCATCAAAACTATATATAATGAACGTTTAGTATTTTTCAGGTCAGCTCGTGAACCATACCCTCAAACTCTGCATTTTTGAAATAAGAGTGAAAAATGACAAATTAATAATTTTATTACTTTTGATAATTTTTTTTGTATTATTTGCATTATAATAGGCAATAGAAATTGATCAACTTTTGTAACTTTAAAAATATTTTGCGAATTATAATTACTTAACTAGTTCTGTGTCTAGAAAGAGAGAGAGCTTCTCGACTTGTATTGCAGTTGAAGCGCATTTCAAACGGACCTCTGAATTTCTCTTTTTATTACAAGACTGTTTTTGTTACATGCTATCGTTATCTATTTTTAGAATTCATGAAACATTCCAGTAAACAACCTCCCCCTTTAGGTATGATGGCAGAAACGTTTTTTTTTTAAATTTTTTTTTATTGGCCACATGTCTCATGAAATCATCGACAGTAAGTTACCATGTAATTGTCAAGTTTTACGTATTTTATTTTATAATATCCACCAAGTGAAACTGAATGCCAGAGAAGCTGCTAGACTTAGGGTACATCCAAAAATTAACCACAGACATTAATTTTAAGTAGAAGTTCAATATGACTCCACAAATAACTAGTTCATAAACAAAGAACTGAGCTCATCATAAGCAGATTTAAAAATTCCAATTTAGACAGAACTGTTGTTCACTGGGATGGAAAACTGATTCCTCAATTTTTGAATAAAGAAAATGTAGAATGGATAGCAGTTTTAATTAGTTGTGGAGTTGAAGAACAGTTACTACGAGTTTCTCAGCTTGAAAATAGTATTGGAATAATTCAGGCGAAAGCTGTATTTTCAGCAAAAGTGGGGGAAGTTGGTAAAATCCAGGCAATGTGTTTTGATACAACTGCGCAGTAAACACAGGTCTCCTCAAAGGAACTTGAATTTCTCTATAGCAATTGTTAAAGGAAAAATCTTCTGTATTTACCATGTCGCCACCATTGTTTTGAAATTATCCTAAAAGCTGTTTTTGATTGTAAAGTGGGCACAGTCATTGCCCTTCAGCCAAATATTTAAGAAAATTTCTGATTGGGTGGTCTAAATAAAACCAGACTAAGTATAAAAATTATATTTAAGATGATAGACTAGATATAAATAGTTAATTCAGAAGAAATTTTGAGTTTTCTTACAGAACCTTTAAAAAATAACAGCCTAGAGATGATTATATAGAATTTATCCAACTTTGTTTAATTTTTAAAAATGTCTTTCTCCAAAAGACATTTTTTATGGCATCTGGTGCTTTTCATCATGTCAGATGGATGGCACAGGTCATTTATTCTCTCAAAATATATCGCATCATATCTGAATAACAAATTTAAAAAAAGAAGGTATTAGAGAGCTTGCTTATTTCTAATCAATATTTATGTAAAAGTGTGCTTCATTACTCCCACTTTGGCCCCCAATCCAAGACCTGCAAATTTGTGCAACACTTCTTTTGTAATGGCTGAATACAAAATCGAATGTCTGGCTGAAGGATCGTGGCCCAAAAACTGTGCCAGACACGTGTCAAGTGCCATTTTTTGACTACCCGAAAAAGGTATTTGAGGCACGCTGAGATTGAGACAGAATAATAATTATACTTAGAAAAAAATATTTTGAAAATGACAGACACTTTAGTCGGCCCAAAATCTATGCCAGACACATGTCAAGTGTCATTTTGCCAAAAATGGCACATTTTTGGCAAAATGTGTAATCTTAAGTCTTAAAAAAAATGTGGATACAGATGAGAAAAAAAGAAGAAATTAACCATGATGTGTTGATTGATGATAGTATTTCACTTAATTCTGAAATTGAAACCTCGGAAACACTATCCGAATTGGATATTTTCAACAGTGTGAAAAATAAAAATAATACAGCAATGAATTGCGATGAAGACGAATATGATGATGATGGAAATGATCATGATGAACAAAATTTCGAATGATGAAATGCTAAAATCATTTGAAACAATCCGACATGGATTATAGTTAGAAGAAAATACGCATGAAGGTATTTTTGATGCATTGCAAAGATGAGAGATGTATTATGGGAGAAAAGACTTTTTAAAAGAAAAAACTCTGACAAAATTAACAGAGTTTTTCAGAAAGTAAATTTAAGGACTCAATTTGTTAATGTATGGTTATAATAATAATAAATACGACAAGGTCATTAAAATTCGTTAATTTAATGTAAAACTATTTACTTTAAACAGAAAATACAGTGTATTCCCGGATAATGTTTTGTTTACCTTGCAGATTTGAAAGATAAGAAAATAGAAAAAATGAATTGATGATGGATATTGGTGAGTAAAATAAATAAAACAAATCGATATAATTTATTTAAAAAATGTGATTAATTACTTTTAGTAAAAATATTTAATGTTTATGAATTTAAAATTTGTTTTACGTAGTTTAAAGTATTTTAAAAGGTGAATCTCTATTTAATGAATTTTCCATATAACGAACTTTTTTATGGATTTAGCGACTCCGTTAAATAGAGGTTCGACTGTATAATTCTATAATATGTAACCTGTTAATCGATATGTGCATTAGAATGAATCTTCAATAATCTGGTTCCTCGCATTTTAGTTTTCAGGTTTCGAATAAAATTAGCTAAAACCTTAAAACCATGGCACATTGACTAATTCTTCAACACGATCAGATGAGAAGAATGATAGATTTTCAAATGGATCATGGCAGTGAGCCGGTAGACCTTCTATTCTTCCGTAATCGAGTCTATTGAAAAGGTTAACGTGAAACAAATTAATATTAGCATCAATATGGTTTAATGCAAATGCAGATATTGTCAAAGGATTTCATAAGAACCATTTCGCTTGTACCCAGTCGTATCAGTTAAAATACAACAATTGGTAGTGAGCCCAATTAGAAAATATTACTTAATAGGATTAAAAATTTCCACATTAGAGAACGAATCGTAACTGCTAAGGAAACATGCATAAGTGAGTTAAGATATATTTGTCACGAAAGATGAAATACATAACACAAAATATATGATGTGCTTCCATGATCGCAAAGAGTTCTTGATTTCTCTATCAAAAGCTTCCGACTTGGCGAAAGAATAGGCAAGTAAATTAAATTATGAATAACAGTAACATGATGCAACGTTTAACAGTGCAATACGGTAAATACTGCTTGCTAGAGGCGGCTAGTACTTTAATATAAAAAGAAATAAAGTATAAATTTGTAAAGCTCAATAAAATAAATTTAGGTATTTTTGTGTTAGCGCAAGTGGCAAATCGCCAAATACTGTTCCCAACTCCATTGTTTATATTGCATTCATTTCATTTAAAGATATATACTTTTCAGTCATCTCATCTAAAATAGATGCATTTCCCTCATTTTATTTAATAGAATATTTAACATAGAAATAAATAAATAAGAAATAATAACATAAACCAAAATATTTTATTTGAAAATCAAAGCATTGTTTCTAATTTACACATGTGAAAAATGAAAATTGCTATTGGCGAAAAAACAAAAGGCTAATGAGGAGATTTGCTCCCGGCTAACATAAAAGTACCGAAATTTAAGTTTTTTCATATTAATATAGTTTAGAATTACAAAATTGAAAACATACAAAAAGTAGTGATATCCCAACAAAAAATTTTCGGTAAAAAAAAAAAAAAAAAAGCGCCAAGTTCTCCTTAATGTTTCGGCCAGAAAAAGTAGTGATATCTCAAGTTCGCACAAGTTAAAAGCCAAACATCCCAAATCTTTCATTGAAAATGACTTCCTGCGACTTGGCCGTTAATGCCTTCGAGAGAGTTTTTCAAATTTTAAAATATGTACAAATGAGCTACATGTACCCTACATTTTTTGATTAATTTAGGCATTTTGTGGCACAGAGTACAGAAATAAAATACACATTTGAAAAATGCATTTAAACAACTTCAGTCTATTTAAATGCTTAGAAGTTAAAAATAACAAAATACTTGTATTTAGGAGATAATATCCCCAATTGCTAAAACATAATTAGTAGCAGCTTTTAACAGTTTATAAATTGAATACCTCTTAATGTATGCAAACAAACTATAATAAATGTTCAAACGAAAAAAATCTCTTTCGTCAATACACAAGATTTCAATATTATACAATAAAATATAATGTAACATATTGTGAGATTTGAAGTAAGTAAATTTTGTTTTATTTCTTGGGTTTTACATTAATGACTTTAGCTTTAGACCGTACAAAATGGCAATTAAACCACAAGTGGACTAAATGATCTGTAATCAAAACTAATGTTTGTTGAAACTGTTTGGTAGTTCTCAGAAATCTTTTACTTATAACGTCTTTATCTGAATTTGCCTCTTTGCATTCTAATATTACTTTTAATATTTAAATAATTCATAAATGCATAATTTCCAATCCTTAGTTTTGAAAAGCTGTAGAAAGCATTAACAGCCAAGTCACAGGAAGCCATTTTCAATGAAAGATTTGGGATGTTTGACTTTTAACTTGTGCGAACTTCAGATATCACTACTTTTTCTGGCCGAAACATTAAGGAGAACTTGGCGTTGTTTTTTTTTTTATCGAAAACTTTTTGTTGGGATTTACAATGTTTTTGAGCAATTAAGTTAATCTTTTGTAACTGGGTTGCAGGCATATTTAAAAAAATTCAAGCTTTAAAATTACTGAAAGTGTTTTTTGTTTTCTATTAGACGTTGAAATAATCGGATGTATGATGTTTAGAGATCAAATTGCAGTAAAAGCTTAATTTATGGTGCGGTTAGTTTGTTGCCACCAGCAATATGATGCTAGGCATTACTCATAGATATGTCTTTTCTTCATAATATTGCATTAATAGGAAACGTATATATCTTTCTTAATTGGGTTGCAGGTATATTTAAAAATATCTCCGTGTTTGAAAATTAATTTAAAATGGATAAATAATCTGTAAATTGAGATAAGCTTTTCAAACAAATATTACTGAAAGTACATTTTGTATTCTATTAGATGTTTGAAGAATCAAATGTGCGATATTTAAAGGTCAAATTGCAGTAAAATATAATTTATGGTTGGGTTAGGTTGTTGCCACCAACAATATGCAGCTAGAGTTACTCATAGCAATGTCTTTTCTTTATAATATTGCACTAAGAGCAAACAGGTATATCTTTCGTAATTGGGCTGCATGCAAATTCATAAATATTCATGATTGAAAATTACTTTAAAATCCATTCAAATGAGAAAATTGAGATACAATTTTCAAATAAATTTCATTTGAAAGAACTTTTTTTCTATTCGATAGTGTGAAAAATGAAATTGTATGATGTTCATAAGTTAAGAAAAATTTCAGTTTAGGCACAATTTATGGGTTAGGTTGTTGTCATCATCAATATAATGTCACAATTGTCATTGTGTTTGTAGTTTTTTGTATATTCTGAAAATGACTCGATGAAAGAGTCGAAACATGTAAATTTCTAGTATTTTTAATGTGTTTTTTATTGAAATGACGTCTTTTAAGCAAATAATTGCATTTTTTTATATGTTTTGACATTTGCATGGAATATATATTATTATGGTATAATTAATAGTAGACATAATTAAGACTATATTACTTAAATTTATATTTCTTATTGATCTTTTTAAAGATTCGTGGACAGTAATGCACCAATCTCAGTTATTGTCATAACCGTATTATTATTATTTTAATGTACTTTACCCGGGAGGACCCTTATTATTGACACGGGCGAAGCCGGGTAGTTCTGCTAGCATGTAATAAAATAAATGCGCAATTTTTGAACCTATTTTGATAAAAGAAAGAAGAAAAAAAAAGAATTACGCAGCGAGATGGTTAAGACATTCGGTTCCGAAAATTAAAGAAATTCATCAATCAGAAAATTCGGACATAAAAATAATCGCGAATTTTGACAAATGGACGCCATAAAAAATCTATTTAGTCAATCGTTCGGAAAATAACTTTAATTTCGCCAAAGGATAGCAAAAAATGCGAATTTGAACAAAGGGACGCAGAAAAAATGCGAATTTGGTGAAAGGGCCACAGGAAAAACGCGAAATTCTTCAAATGATCACGGAAAAGGCGAATTTTGTCAAAGGGCAGCGAAAAAACTCAAATTTTGTCAAATAGTCGCGAAAAAACGCGAATTTCGTCAAAGGGTTGAGAAAAAAAAATGCAAATTTTATCAAAGAAATGCTAATTTCGACAAAAAGTCGAGAAAGAAATGCGAAATTCGTCAAAGGATCGCGAAAAAACTCGCATTTCGTCAAAGGATTGTGGAGAAAACGCGAATTTCTTCTAAGAATCGCGGAAAAAAGCAAATTTCGTCAAATAATCCCTTAAAACGTGACTTTCGTCAAAGGATCGCTGAAAAAACGCGAATTTTATCAAAATGCTGCGAAATTACACAAATTTCGTCAAAGGGTTGCGGAAGAAACGCATATTGCATCAAATGATCGTCGAAGAAATGCGAATTTCACCAAAGGGTTGAGGAAGACGCGAATTTCGTCAAAGACTTGCGGAAAAAACGCGAATTTCGACAAAGAGTCGTGGAAAAAATGTGAATTTCATCAAAGAGTCCTGGAAAAAATACAGTGGTCTCTTTAGAAAACAACACACATACATACATCTGTGTTTATTATTATTATAGGTACAATTTTTATTCTGAAATAATATGCTGCACTAACTTTTGAAGAAAACGGGTTAACCTAAACAGAGTTTGTAGGCATCTACACTCAACCTGAAATCGACCCGAATCGAAAGCAGCTAATCCGACCTACAACAAAAATAATTAGTGGCAGGAGGGAATCCCCAACCGCCCCTGTGCTGTAATCTTTCAGGAAATTTTCTTTGAATTTCAGATTTTTTTTAAAACTCAGAATCACGCTTGATCAGGAGTTTTTATTTTATTGCGATTCTTCCTTTTAGTTAAAAATAGCAGCGATAGATGGTGCTGCAAGCAATAATCGCTAAATCGGTGCCCAGAGGAGAAAAGCCATAAATCAGGCCCCGATTTAACGGCTTCTGTTTGGAGCGACATCTATCGCTGCTATTGTAAAGTAAAATAAAGAATCACAGTAAAAAACATCCTGACAACTTATATAATCCTACTGCAAGATTTATTTTAATCGCTGTCACCATTTTTAAGTTAAAGAATTTTAAAATGAGAGAGTTCATTTTAGGACATCCGGTATATTTTTAAATAAGTTTCAAAGCATTTACAACTTATCTTAGATATAATGAGACAAGCAGTCTTATACCAAATTAGTATTTTTTACATAATCCTGAAGGTTAAAAACTAAATAATTATTTGGGAGTGTCCGTTATGGAGCTTCTACTGTATATAGGTTTCATCAAAAATCGGGTCAACCCTTGCTCCAAACTGACCTAAACCCGAAATAATGTATGTCAATCTACCCAAAACCTAACGCGCTAGGCGCAGCTAAAAAGTAGAAGTCAACCGGACCAAAATCCAACCCGCAGGAAAAAAGTAGAAGTTAACCTCCCCAGCAGCAAAAATTAGAAGTCAACCGGACCCAAAAGAAAAACGTAGAAGCAACCCGACCCGCAGTGCAAAAAAATAGTCTGACCTGGGCATCAGATTGGGATCTCCAAATTTCTAAAATTGCCCCCCCCCCCCCTCCCCTGAAGACTCTCCAGATCTGCCCTTGTTGAAATAACTCTTTATTGCAAATGCATTTGAAAGTTTTAGATATTAAAATTTGGATAATTTTTACTTTGTCATGTAAAACAGAAAACAAATGTCACAGGAAATCTGAAATTGTGCAAAAGAATAATCATTCCGAATAAATTAAAAATACATGTAATGCAATGTGCATGCATGGACCTACCTATAGCGAAAGTTACATCTTTTCTGCACCAGATGGCGATAGTTATCCATTATTTTTAATTTAGAACTTTTTGTTGTTGTTGTTGTTTTGGCCCTTAAATTTAGAGCTTAATTGGATAGTTTTTGAAGGTTTTAAACAAAGTTAAAATATTTAAAGGTTTTACTATACTTATATATTTATTTTAAAACCAGAATAGCCGTTAACTTGTATTTTTTTTTTTTTTTTTTTTTTTAAACGAAGCGTTCAAATTTGTTTGCAGATTTACTGGAATTTGAAACTGAATGGCAACAGTATCGTTTGTTTAGATATGATTTCTATGTTTATAACAGCTTAATTTTAATTTAGAACTTAATACATTATAAATGGATATGATACACATGTTTTATGTGAAAATATGTTGAACAGACATGATTTCAAGCAGAAAAAAATTATTTAGCTGTCATACGTTAGGATATGTTTTCATTAAGCCTAACATGGCGTTTAGCTACGGTCGATTCGCAGACCAGAGTGGTTCGCATCGGCATGGTTACCAACAGTTTCCTGCACTCAGATTTTATTATAAGTAGATAATTAAGATAAATTTATTATTAATATTATTTCATGGTACATCAATTAGTAAGATATAAATGTGAAAATATGCTAATAAATTGGCGAGAACTATTTATCTTTGCTTTTCAACGAGTTGGCAAATGCTGAAATTTGACATGGCAATTTAAGGTCCTCTCAGAGCCGACCTTAGGGGTGTGCGACCGCACAGGGCCTCGCGCTCGGATAATCCCTCTCGCTTTTAGAGCTCGCTATAATCCCTCCTACGTAAAGAAAATCGACAGATTTGGTGGGAAAGGAATCCTTGTCTGGGGCGGCATAATGTTGGCCAGTTGTACACAACTGCACGTCCTCGATGCGAGTACAGTCAACGCACATCGCTAATAGGGATGAGTTCCTTGAAGCACATGTGAGGTTGTTCCGTGGTGCTGTAGGCCCAAACTTCATGTTTATGCACGATAATGCAAAGCCACACAGAGCTCACATTGTTGATGATTTTCTTGAAGGAGAGAATATTCGCCATATGAATTAGTCCTCGAGGTTTCCGGACCTCAATCCTGTTGAACATGTTTGGGATGGTCTAGGAAGTGTCATTGCACAGTGTAACACCCCTCCCAGGATCCACCAGGACTTAAAAGCCGTGCTTTTGGAAGAGTGGGCTTTGTTGCCACAAACATTTATTTACACCCTCATAAACAGTATAAGAGATCGTTGTGAGGCTTGTACAGCAGTGCACGGTGGTCACACTGCATATTAGACAGACTTTTCCTGAGGTAAATATTTTATCTCTGATTCATGATTTAACATTTTTGATGTACCCTGTTTCTTAATTCACAATTAAAATCCTTTCCATATTGTTATGTTGCTATATTCTTTCTCCCATTGTAATATACTTCTGTGCCAAATTCCGTGCAAGCACAGTGAATAATTTATCAGTTTTTACAGGTTTTATGTTTGTGACCTTAATTTTGAACATGAGTGTACAATATTAATTATCACAAAAGATAATTTACATTAAAATAAACGCTCTTTAAAATTAAATTAGTTTAGAAAGAAAGAAAAGGATGATTAAAAAAGTCATTTTAAAGCTCTTTAAAGGGAAAAATGTAAATTAAAAAAAAATATTTGTTTTTGATTTATTAAGCCAAAATAAATTTCGTTAACAAATGTACAAATATTTATAAGAGACAGAACACCCCATATTTTTTAATCGCCAAATTGTAGAGATGCGAGATGTACTTTCCAATTTCAAATTTTGTGTACTTTCAAAATATGAATGTAAATTTTGAAATAAAGGTCTGCTATATATTGAACACCATGCTAACTTTAAATTTTCAGATAATAACACCCACTTTTGACACCATAGTTGAGTTCCTTGAATCCAGGCAGGCTGAAAAGAAATAGTGTTTATGTACTTTTTCTTCTATCTTCATGAAGTTATAAAAGCGAATGTGTTAGAGATTTATTCAGAAATTTATAAAGTAAAAGTATCGTGAGATATATCGAAACATACAATTAGTTATCAGAAAAAATATACAGAATTTTTTATTGTAAAACAAACTTACTTTATATATAAAAGGGAATACTATAATATTTTTTCGGTTACTCGTAAACATTTTCTTTTCTGCGTATGCTTTAACCCCTTGGGGACGAGCGACACGTATACATGTCGCATGAAGCGCTCAGAATCCCTGTTTTTCCTCACCAGTAAAATTTTACTGTGAAATTTGCCTTATTTAATCAGCGCATTTTCTCGATTCAAGAAGACAATTTTTTGTTTTTAAAAAGCGGTGACTAAAGATTAAAAATTTCATAAAAGGCTCCCGTCCCGAAGGGGTTAATAACAGTAGACGGTCGCTTTAGGCCATCAAACAGTAAAATTTGTCTCACAAACTAATGATTGGAATCAGCTGTACACTTACATACATACCGATGTTTTTTTACAATTGTGGTTCATCTTCTGTGAAAATTAATGTCGATCATAATTCATATCTTTTTAAACATGAATTTGTTAATAATTTTCATAATTCATAATTTGTCTTTGAATTGAAAAAAAAAAAAAAAAAGACAAACACTTTTGAGTCTAAATTAAATCGTAAAGTCTCGCATTAAAAAATTAATCTGCTGCTTTTTTTAAAGAAGATAATAAATAAAAGTTTTCACTGAATTAACATTAGCATCCTCAAATTTCGATATCTAACACTACGAAAATTTAAATAAAAGTATGCAATCGACACCTTTTCTTTGGGCTATCTTGTTCAAAAAAACTAAAATATTGTGTCAAAGTGGGTGTTACTATTGAAAAATTCAAAGTCGATACAGTTTTTAATATTTAGGTGACCTTTATTTTAAAATTTGTATTCAAATTTGAAAAGTAGACAATTCCTAATCAAACAGTACCTTTCGCATCTTTCTACGTCAATTTGGTGATTTGGAAAAAAGGAGATGTTCTCTCTTATTCTTTCAACGAGTGTGCAATATCACTAAAAGAAAAGTAAAGAAAAGAGAGAAAGAAAGAGAAAGATGGCATGGCATGGCAAGAAAGAATCCGGTTCGCATCAAATCCGCAGAAAAAAAAATTATCCGAGTGTGAGTGTTATGAAAGGGAGTCAGTAAAACAACTACTATAACATACTACGTCCCATCCCCCACCAAAAGAAAAAAAAGTGTAACCTGTGTATGTCAAGCTAGCTGTTTAAAAAAGGTGATTGTGTTGTAGGAAGTAGTGTTGTCAGTTTAGCGGATTTTTTTAATTCAAAAATACCTACCAAAATTTCCAAATAGTTATCTTCACTTTATTTAATCACTGAATATACCGGGTGTCCCAAAAAGGACTGACTGATTTTAAAATTCAATAACTTGCAAACGGTGACAGATGTTTAAAAAATTCTTGCAGGAGGGTTATGCATAAGGTCAAAAGTTTTATTACAGTGATTTTCGATTTTAGTTCGAATTACAAACGATAGATGGCGCTGTAAGCAATAGTCGCTAAATACAGGCTCGATTTCTGGTCCTTTTTCTTGTTCCATGCTGAAAAAGGAGATGGAAATGTATTATCCGGGCCACGAAGTACCAAAAATCGAGCCTGAATTGAGCGTCTGTTGATCGCAGCGCCATCTATTGTTTGTAATTCGAACTAAAATTGAAAATCACTGTAATAAAACTTTTGACCTTATGCATAACCCTTCTGCAAGAATTTTTTAAATATCTGTCACCGTTTGCAAGTTATTGAATTTTAAAATCAGTCAGTCCTTTTTGGGACACCCGGTATGTTATTCAATAAAGTAAAAATTTCTAATACCTACCAGAATTTCCAAATAGTTACCTTCACTTTATTTAATCACGGAACATCTCTCATTCAATAAAGTAAAAATTACTAATAGAAATTTCTGATAGAAGAATAAAAATATCAGCTAAATGAGCAACATTGATGGGAATCAACTAGTTTGGAAAGGAAGGGCCTCAAATATTTTTGCACCTGGCCTCGCTTTTGCTAAGGATGGCTTTGGGTCCTCTCCCCTCCTCCCAATAAAAAGTCTTAGTGATAGCTCTGATTATGATCAGTTGTCTGTATTGTGGAATACTGATAATGTTGCCAGGTCAAATATATCAAAAATTAGGACAAGAACTTCAAAATCAGGAGAACGTAAGCACATGGTTGCAAGAAGTCCATCTAAGCCAAGACTGAAAACTTTTCTGAGTATTAGGAATAACCAAATGAAAATAGACTAAAAGATTTCTGTGTATTGCAGTATGGCTAAAAATTGATTTCTTACAATAAAAGAAACTAATTAAAAGTTCTTGATAGTAAAATTGCCATAATTTAAGCATATAATGTTAATTTACTATCAGTCAAAAATTTCTCCAAGACTGAAGGTCTTGCACCCATGCCTAAGCACTATACTAAAACATGTTAAAATTAAATCATGCTCTAAACTGGATTGGAAAATTTCACAATCTTGTGAGAAATGAAAAAGATGCCAAATATTTCTTTTTGTATTTTTATTTTTACTTTCGATATTGAAGTTTTTAATTCATAAACAATTGCTATTTATCTTCTACCATAACTTGAAAGTGTAAAAGAAAAAGGAAGAAAAAAACATTGTTTTGATGCTGGATTTTTGAAGTCACTGTATTAGGAGTTTTCTTTCATCATAAAGTATGTGAATTATAAGTTATTAAAAGCCACAGCGATGTCACGGATGCGCTATAGCGCATAAATTACGCGAAAAATCGGACACGGGATGAAAAAAAAAAAGCTCTTACACGTCCCACGGGACGCGTAATTTCGTCAAAAAATCTCGGGAAAAAGCCTATTTTCGTCAAAGGAGCGCAAATTTCATCAAAATACCGGGGGAAAAAACATGATTCTCGTAAAAGGACCACGAAAAAAAAAAAAGCATATTTCACCAAAGAATCGGAAAAAAAAGAGAGAATTTCGTCAAAAAATCGTGGAAAAAAGCCGATTTTCGTCAAAGGATCGCAAAAAAGCGCAAATTTCATCAAAATGTCGTGGGAAAAACACGATTCCCGTAAATCGACCACGAAAAAATAGCGTATTTCGCCAAAAGATCGGGAAAAAATAGCGAATTTCGTCAAAAAAACTTTTTTTTTTTTTCCAAAGGATCGCAAAAAAAGCGCAAATTTCATCAAAATATCGCTGGGAAAACACGATTTTCGTAAAAGGGCCGCGACAAAATAGCTTATTTCGTCAAAACATCGCGAAAAAATAGCGAATTTCGTCAAAAAATCACAGAATAAAGCCAAATTTCGACAAAGGATCGCAAAAAAAAAAAAACAAAACCCCACAATTTCATCAAAATATCGCGGGAAAAAAAGAGATTCTCGTAAAAGGATTGCGAAAAAAATAGCATATTTCGCCAAAGAATCACGAAAAAAGAGCGAGTTTTGTCAAAAAATCGCGGAAAAAAGCCAATTTTTGTCAAAAAATTGCGAAAAAGCGGAAATTCATCAAAATATCGCGATTTTCGTAAAAGAGCCGCGACAATTTCAATAAAAAAAAAAAAATAGTGAATTTCGTAAAAAAATCGCAGAATTTCGTCAAAATATCGCGGAAAGACACGATTTTCGCAACAGGTTCGCGAAAAATAGTGAATTTCATCAAAGGATCGCAGAAAAAATGCAAATTTAGTCAAGGCATCCAAAAAAGGTGTGCAATAAGTAGAACATTCATAAAATGGGGTTTAATTTTTTTTTATGAGATTCTTAAAAATACAGCATGATTTCAGTGTACTTTGATAATGTATTCAGGGGGTGAACCTGTGAAAAATCCCCCCCCCCCTTCTTACTGCATTGAAATGCCTCCCACCTTCGGAAGATTTAGGATTTGACGCTTATTAATGATTTAGGTGTAAATTTCCCTTCCAAGGATAATGTCTGATTCCAACAGAGATCTGTGCTGACAAACAATTCAATGGGAAGTGTAATGAAAGCACCCATTCATTCAACAAAAAGTACCCCTTTACTTAACATAAGTATTCCTTTTTTCAGCAAAAATATCTTTTTCAATAAACCTGTCTTGCTCCTTTTTAAAAAAAATGCGAACATTAGTGATACTTGTTAGTGGAACTTGGTATCTGCAACTCTCAAATAAGCATTATTTTACAATTAAGAAAATTTCTCTTAATATATTTTTTAAATATCTTATTTGAGTGAAATAATACTGGTTTTAATTCATTATTTATTATTAAAACAATAATTAATGCATTTATTTTATTTTTTCCAAATAAACAAGTTTTATTTATTCCTTTAAAATATGAATTATTATTGATGGGGGCCCGCTTTTGTAAACAAGTGGGTAAGTGTGATCATACATCGCACAAAGGGTTTCGTTTAATATTCCTTTCAAAACGTCCAGTACATTTATCGCCATGGAATACCTTCTAAATTTTGGCAAACACATCCTAAACTATGTTAAAGTTTCAAACATATTCGCCTTGTTATATTTCCTAATTTTGTTCGCCCCCCCCCCCCCAAAAAAAATGCTACGATATATCACATGACGGGTATCTGCCACATTTAGAAAAGTGCCCTCCTTGGGGGGGGATTGGGCAGATGGTCACCATGATTTTTGACGCGGCCTGATTTTAAAAATTTATGTTATGTTTTATAAGCCATATTAAAGTTTCAAACAGATCGTCCAGTTATATTTCCTAATTTTGTTTGCGCACCTCCCTCAACCCCCCCCTCCTCGAAATGCGACGCGCCCTTCTTTATAATTTATTATCGTGTGTTATAAAGTATCTTAAAGTTTAAAACAGATTAAATTGTTAGATTTCCTACTTTAAATGAAATCGCGGTCTGTTAATTCCACCACCAGGGAGCGCACTGTACTCTTAACAAAAGCGTATCTGAACGAAACTCCTTTACACAACCCATTAGTAGATATGTTACTCGAGGGGGTGGCGGTCTTCAGCAAGAATTTAAGATAATTGTTGAAATTACTATTCGGAAATAGTGGTAATTTAACTTTTGACATATTTATATTTAATAAGTATAAGTAGCATGCATCTGAGGACTCCATCAAAAAACGCACCTGAAACGGTATGAAACAAAAAAGAAATATTTTGCCCCTCCCCACCTTCCTGAAATTTCACGCGCCATTTTTTATAAACTTTTTCTAATGTGTTATAAACTATCGTAAAATTTCAAAAAGATCGCCTTGTTATATTTCCTAATTTTAACAAAAATATTAGTTCCACATTCCACCACCAGGAAGCGCACTCTATTCTTAACAAAACTGTATCGGAAGGAAACTCCGTTAAACAACCTATAAGTAGATATGTTACTCGAGGTGGTGGCGGTCTTAATAAGAAATTTAGATATTTGCTGAAATTACTATTAGGAAATAGTGGTAACTAAACTTTAGACAATTTTATATTAAATAAGTAGCATATATCTCAGGACTCCCTCAAAGAGTCACCTAAAGCGGTCAGAAACGCTATTTTTTTAAATAGAAATCTAGCCCCCCCCCCCCTCCCCGGAATTTCGCGTGTCATTCTTTCTTACACTTTATCTTATGTGTTATAAAATATCTTAAAGTTTCAAACAGATCGACTTGTTAGATTTCTTAATTTTAACAAAATCGCGTTATGTTAGTTCCACATTCCACCACCAAGGAATGCACTCTATTCTTAACAAAAGCATATATGAACGAAACTCCTTTACGCAATCTTTCCGTAGATAGATGGGTCGGGATGGTGGCGGTCTTAAACAAGAATTTAAAAAGTTGCTGCGGTAACAAACGCTAAGATTATAAAAATAATTCTAGCTTCCCCCCCCCCCCCCTCCTCGAAATATCACACTCCATTCTTTTTTACACTTTTTTCTATGTGTTATAAACTATCTTAAAGTTTCAAACAGACTGAGTGGCGGTCTTAACCAATAATTCAAAATATTTCCTGAAATTACTATTAGAAAATAGTGGTATGAAGTAAACTTTCTGATGATGAATGAGTTATACTTATCTCATATCGCTGTTCAAAAAGCCCAGGCAAATTATTAGATTTCCTAAGGTAAGTAAATTCGTGGTTAAATAAGCGTGTCTCTTCATTTTAATCGACGCATTTGATAGGAATAAACCGATTAATTAAATAATAATTAATATTTCAGCTTGTAATTAAGATAGGACTTAGATATGGGTATCAATGAAATCAGCGAGAAAGTTGACATCGGGATGCCAAAAAATTTAATATTTAAAAAGTTAAAATTTCGTATTAAAATATGCTATTATGGAAAACCGCAGCGTCGTCATGTCTACCTGCTTTCCCGCCGAATTGAAATCTTTTTATTTCCTTGTCTTTCCAATTAAAGAAATTAAATTTTTATCGATCGATTTTTAGTGGATATTTTAACTTATACAGATCGCAGAAATGTGAACTTTATACCAAATGAAAGTAGATTTTTTTCTGCGTCTGTCTATTCCATTTACAAATTTCTCGGACCAATATTTTCTGATATACGATTTCGCTTTAAAATCTCCACTTCATTTTTTGGCTTAATTTCCTCCATGGTAACCGTGCATTCGGCTGATTTTACTGGCAACCCTTAGGAGAAACACTGATGATTTCGAGTAAGTCCACTTGAATTTGCGTTAAAAAGGTGGATTGGTTAATTTTAGAAGTTAATTAGCCCGTAATTCGGTTAATTACCAACTTTTTCAAAATTTTATGATTTGTTGTTTGATGTGTGGTGTTCAGCTATAAGTACCCAAAATTTCAAGTCTCTAACATGTATAGTTTCTGAGAACGGGCTCTGTGACGGACAGAGGAGCGAGACGAATAGGGTTTCGTGAGATGAACGAAACCCTAAAAAGGGACCCAGATTTTTGGAAATCCTGGATCCCCAGGACCCAAGATTCTTCAAGTACAGCGACATCACTAATTCTATATGGAATATAAGATATTCAGTAACATCCTGTCGTTATAACAACTGAATGTAATTGAAAAGTGGTTAAATTCTCTACTCTGACTAGAATCACTCCATATAAAATGAGCAAAATTTTTTTTTAAGTTGCGGCTACACAGTAAACGATTTTAATAAAATTTGGTACACAGATTAGATCCATATTTAAATTGAGTTATACAAATTATCTTGACAAAAGATAAAAATTTTGCCAGTTCTGGACATTTAAAAAACTTGTGACATAGAATGGCATCTGTGCAATCATTCAAAGTTACAAGTTTGAAGTTTCGTATCTTACAAACTATTTAAGATAAATCTAAAATATTTATAACATTGTAATCTCTGGATAATTATCTATATATTTATTTAGTAATAATAATTTGCTATTACCTTGAATAACCCTTTAAGCTTATGCCCCGACACTACTTTATTTCTTGGCACCCTTTCAAATGTTTCATGTTACCAACTTTTTTTAAATATAAAATCCGTTATCATTAATACTTGTGTGCTACATTGTATGCAGCATCAAGGTTTTTGGCTCTTTACCCTACCAAAATTTTTGAGATGATTCCCTTTATTAGGAAATAGAATTCTAAATTTACTACATTTATAGCAATTTTTACATAGGCGTGACTATCCCTATGAGATGTATATGCATTGTATAAGAAGTGTGTGTGTGTGTGCTCTCCGAATGTTTCATGTTACTAGCTTTATTTAAAAAATAAAAATCCCATAAAAAATGTTTTATTTTGAACATTTACATGTTTTTCTATTGCAGGAAACCTCAGTGTTTCGGCTCCTATCCTACAAAAGTTTTTGAGATAGGCTCCTCTCAGGGAAATGCAATTTTAAATTTCCTATGATTTATATTTTTTCTGCAGTCTATTTTTACTAAGCATGACTATCCATATGAGATGTATATGCATACTTGCCAACATGTCATTTTTGAAAACCTTACAATTTTTACGACGTATTCTTCCGTACTTAAAAAAGTACATAACAAATGCATATGCATTGAAAAAAGGAATATAATTTCATAATAATATTTTCTATAATATATTCCCCTTAACCAGGGGTGATTCTGAGTTAAAAAAAAAAAAAAAATAAATAAATAAAAAAAATAAAAAATCTGAAATCCACCTCAAATTTTCTGAAAAGTTATAGCAGGGGGGATCCACTCCCGGCACTAACTATGCGTTTTTTCCACGGCCCTTTGACGAAATTTGCCGTTCTTTCGACGAAATTTGCCATTCGCTCATGATCTTTCGACAAAATTTGCTGTTTTTTCACGATATTTTCGTTTCTTTTTTCGCGCAATTTGCGGTTTTCTCAGGATCTTGCGACAAAATTTGCTTTTTTTTTGTGATCCTTTTGTGAAATTAGCATTTTTCCTAAAAACAATTGGCAAAATTTATTTTTTTTCGGCAACCGTTTGTCGAAATTTGTGATTTTTTATGTCCGAATTTTCGGATTGGAGACTGAATTTTTGAAATTTTCAAAAATGAATGCCTTAAATTTTTGGATCAGAATCATCCATACCCTTGACGAAATCGGCATATTTTCCACGATCCTTTCACGAAATCGATGTTTTTCCTGCGATCCTTTGACGAAATCATAGTTTTTTTCCCGCGATACTTTTACGAAATTGCGCTGCCGCACAATACTTAAATATTGATAGATATTATTTATATTTTTCATTTTCAGAATATTTTTATAGTAAAACAGACTATTTTTATAGTAAGAATATTTTATAGTAGTTTTTCATGAGAAATCGAAATTGCTAAAAACAAGAATAAACTTGGTGAAAACAAACATTTATATTTATCCCCAGAGCAATACAATATTCAGGCTGGCGAGTGGTCAGGAAAAAACAGTCAAAAAAAGAGGAACCTACCAGCATTTTTTTCTAGAAAATACCACGAATAATATAAAAGGATTAAAGAAAGCAGATTTCTCTAACAAAATACTGGTATGCAACACCTTTTTTTGTCCGTGTTTTTCAGAATTGATACTCGCTAGATCTAGAAAATTATAAAATACTTGTAGAGGTCATCGTCTACAACTAGCTTTTGTAGAATACTTCCGTGCCATTTGGTCGAGCATGTCGATGCCACATTTCGTAGAATTATACAACTTTACAGTTTCTGGTAAGTGTTTATCACTAGTTTCAAATGTAACTGATGGATGTCCGGAACTTCGACTTAAAACATTTATTTTTCTTCCCTTGATAAACTGAACGTAATATCATCTTTGGGAAGAATTTGGTACTCTACAAAGACTTTTCCGGATTTTATGGTCTGTGGAATTTTGTTTTGGCCCACGATTGATTGCGCCAACAATGCTTGTTTTTAGTGACTTCAGCTTTTCTGCAAGGAGCAGTGAAGTAAAGAAGTTATCTGTGGTAATGTTCTAACCTTTGTGGAAGTATGGTTGTATGAAGTATGGACTGTTACGACATCTGTGCATTAAATGATGGCAGTCATTTAATGCACATTTTATTTTCCATATTTTCGGCGGTTTTAGGTATACTGCTACAATACTTCAAATTTTGGCTGACTGAAAAATTTATCACAGGCATATCATAGCTTTTCGAATTATAGGAAAAGTCACGGAAACAAAGTTATACTCTAAATAGAAACAAATTGGTATGGAATGAAAGTTTCCAAATGGTCAAAATGACTGCCTTGGCGGTTCTAGTGTTACAGGGTTCGTATTCATTTCTTTAAATAAAAATCAAGGACTTTAAAGCACCAAAAACAAAGAAATTTAAGGACCTACAAATTACATAAACTAATAAATTATAATATGCATTTTTTAATAAAGGGTTTCATTTTTGTAAATACAAGTTTCAAATGGCCACGAAGGAAGGGAGAATTTCAGCATGTGGCAATAGAAATTTAGAGGGGAAAAAAACAGCAGAAGGAAAAACTAATTGGATGTGCCAATTGCCAATCCCAAAAGTTTCTTTTATTTACTTCAAAATCTGCTATCAGAGTGCCAAAATGAAATGGCAATCTTTGCCCATCATGAGGATTCTAAAGATATGAAACTCCGTGCATTAATTATTGAGATACAACTTTTGTTAAAATAGTCTAAATCCTGCAAAATGCAGCATAGCAGCACCATCTGTAGGGTGATTTACACCAAAACCTAATCAACACCAATTCATATCAAGGACTAACTGAATATAAAGTTTGATGAAAATCAGTGCATTAGTTCTTGAGATGAGCTATAACAGAAATTGTGAAAAATGCAGCATGGCAGCGCTACCTGTTGGGCGACTTACACCAAAAAATATTCAGCATCATTTTGTACCAACGTCTAACTGAATCTGAAGTTTGATGAAAATCCGTGCATTAGTTCTTGAGATAGAAATCTCTGCTGTTACAGAAATCGTAAAAAATGCAGCATAGCAATGCCACTTGGGCAATTTTACATCAAAAACTAATCAGCACCAATTTATATCAGGGACTAACTGATTATAAATTTTTAATATATCCCATGCATTAGTTCTTGAGATACAGCACCCACAAAATTTGTGTTACATATAAATAGACAAACATTTTGTTAAAACATGTTTTCCATGACCTCTGAGCCCTAAAACATGTAAATTAATTGAAAACCGGAAGTAAAAAATTTTCACAAATGCAATACTTTCTTCTTGTAAAGATAGAAGTAAATAAAAAGGAAATTTAAAGATTGTAAACATAGCGTGCAGGAGGGAAAAGAAAGGAGGAGGGGAAGGAAATGAAAAATTTTGGAAGGGAGAATTAAGATATTTAATTACATCGTCACTTCAAAATATAGCGAAGAAGCAAAGTATTTATATTATTATTTATTTATTTTTTTAGGGAGGGGGGGGGGGGTTGATTAGATGATTTTTTATCATAGAATTACAACTAGAACAGAAAAAAAAAATAAGAATACTAAGCGCACAATCATCAACATTTATTAATCATCAAAATTCAAATTTCAAGCATGTAGACAAAATCTCGATTTTTGTATCAACTTATGTAAGTTTTAATACTTAAATAAACAATCCTGAAATCTATAACTTTGCATTTATTCATAAATAAATTATGCTTATTTGCTCATTTTGTATGAAATGTCCCACAAAAGGAATAAAATTTGATGCAATTCGGGCATGGTGAAAAAGCAAGACACCTCTTTACGCAGGATGGGTCATGGACAGGGCTGCAGAGTCGGTAGGAAAAATGGACGGCTGACTCCCGGAATTTTAACAGATCCGACTTCGACTCTTTAGCTCAAAAATGGGCCGACTGACTTCAACAACACAGGCCTGCTTGTAAAATGGACGACTCCAACTCTTTCGTTCAAAAATGGACCTGACTCAGACTTCGCTGCACTGGTTATGGGACATCTGGCTTCGTTTGCTTATAACCATCGCCTTCAGTTTTTTAAAAAGTGAATGATATTAAACAACATTTTTAAAATGAAGACCTTTAGCCAGTTATTATTATTATTTATTTTATTTTATTTTTTTTTTTTGGGGGGGGGGGGGGAGGGGGGGGGGTGGCGGATAGTGTAGTAGGATAGAAAGAGATAAGTTAATAGCAACAAAGCAAAACAGAGTATAAATAGACGCTTTCCCACTTGATGGGCAGAAGGTCACCCCTTTACTGTGACTACAGATTTCATTGAATTACAACATTTTAGAGTGTAAAATTGAAAATAACTATACATACAGCAAGGTTGGTTGATTATTGTTCATATATCTTAAATTGAAACTAATGGTTTTTTAAAGGAAACGTCAAATCACTAAAGTGCATTGAAAAAAGTATGGTACCACAAGAGTTATGTCATGAATCACAAAGGATACTTGCATTGCAAGGGACATTGAAAATACTATCCTTTATAAAAATTTGTAGTCATCATTGGCAGCTGATATCTTAATATGAATACAATTAACTGTATTGTTTTCAAAAAATTTTAGAGTTTGCATTAAACAATCTTTTTTTGTTGTAAAAAATCACACTGTATTTTCTTTATATTGGTAAATGCATTCCATATAATCTTCGTTGTATATGATTTGCTAATATTTAAATTACTGCGGCAAATCCTCCGTTGAATATGATCTAGAAGCTATACTTTAATACTATTATACCCAGTTTTTAAACTTTCTCTTTTTTACTCTTTTACAAACTTTGTTTTTGTATGTAAAGATGAAATTTTTAAATCAATTTTTCACCTGCTTCCTGATATGCTAGAATTATAAGAATTATGCCCAAAGTTGTGTTTACAATGACAATAGAAAATTTTAATATTTTTAGTACTTAAATTATAAATTTTTCTATCGGTCGGTCAAGCAATAAATTAACAAATAATCATTATGGTTAGCATTGTTTACGAAATACAAAAACAATGGAGTTAAATTATGTGCCAAACCACTCTTGCCAACTGACTGTGAAATTGCAAAAACTAAATAGCTTAAAACCTAAAAAATAGAATAAATAAAAAATAATTTGTAAAAAGTACTCTAATCATTTAGTAGTTTAATATTAACTAAATTATGATTATACATTAAGAACACAATTTAGAATACTTTAAATAATGCTTCTTTTTTTTTTCTGGGTTACCATATCTTGAGAGAGAGAATGGGCTATAATAATAATAATAAAAAATAAATAAATAAATTCAGTATGTTACATTTTTTATCAACCTTAAATCAGTGCAGTGATTTTTTTAATAATCAGAGTCGCACTTAAATTAATGTATTGTAATGGAAATTTTTCGGAACTACAAATGAAATTAGGCATGATTTTTAAGTTAATATTGAATTCTTATAAAAAATTTTTTTTAAGTTATTTTATTACCTTTTAAAGAGCAATATCTCTTTCTGACAGTGATTGATTATATTTTTCTTCAATCTTAAATATAAAGTGTTACTAAACATAGGACTGATAAAATTACTTTTATCACAAATTCTTGTTTTAAACTGAGACCAAGTAGGGAAAAAAAGTATGTGGCAGATGAAATGTGAAAAAGTTTTTATTACAAAACATCATGGAAAAGTAAACTATTTTTCACCTCAGTGAAATACAATCTTAAATATAAAATAAACAGGGCGAAAATCAGCTTGATGCAAGTCCAACGTGCATCATTTATTATACTTAACAAAATTGAGCCCAGCTGTTGAATGCTAGTCTCCCTTCAGCCATGTGCAAAATTAGCAAATTAGGCACTAGACCACTGTGGCTTACAACCAATGATCAAACTAAGCAAATCATTTGTCAATAATGCAAAAGTTGCAAGTACAGTTTATGTTTTAGGAATCCTTATTTATGTTAAGACATACTTTTTTAAGCCTTTTGAGTTGATCAATATGCAAAAATCTGAATATAAATATCAATATTAACTAAGCAAAAAGGCCATTTCAAAGTATATATCTTAACAAGCAATATTCCAATTTTCTGGTGCTGGGTAAAATTCTTTTCTTAGCTTTTCAGATAAAATAATGCACTTAAATAATTTTAAATAATGAATTCAACAAGGGATTTTTTTAAATATAAAATTAGTTTTAAAAATCTCCAAATAATAGGTTCACTACCTGTACAACCAGATATTTTGGAATATGTACAAATATTTACACTTTTTTTAAATAAAAGAAAAATCAAAACATAAAAGAAAATTACAAAGCACAAGAAAATGTGTTGAGAAAACAATGTAAAGTCTACAGAAATAAAATACATCCATCATAATAAATGTTTTTATAAAAATAATCAAATGTACAATAAATCAACTCAAAGAGCAAAAAAGTATGAGTTCTGGACTTTTTTCTTTTTACATATATATCCCATATCCCAAATAGCAGAGGCTATGCTTAGTGTAGATTTCATAGGTGTTATCACTAAAGCCAAACCAAATTGTTTTTTTTTTTTAATTTTTTGAGTACAAAAATTGGTCAAATTCTTTTCCAGGAAAAAAAAAAGAAAAAAAAAAAAAGAATCCAGAGTATAGGGTCAGGCTGAAAAAGATTTTCCTTCATAAAGTGATGTCTGATGCAGTCTTAGCACCTGTATTAAAAAATTTATAAATCATCTAGATCAAAGTCATCTAATCCATCAGTAACCTCAAGGCTCTGGAAGTCCACTCTGTACCGTAAGATACCTTAAAAAGAAATGCATAAAATAATGAAGCTACCTATAAAATTGAGATAAACATAAGAAACATTTATTAAGTAACAAAATTATAGAACTTGCCTGATATATTCAACCATGCAAAGAACACTATAACAATGTCAGCATTTTTTCTCTCATTTTTAATCACCATTTAATGCAGTTGTGTTCTACCCTCAGTTGAAAAATTGAGAATGCACCATACAATTTTTTCACTCAAGTTTTTGGTTTGGGGGAAAAAATGTTTACTAAAGTTTATAGAGTAGAGTGGAGTGGATAGTTTGAACATGTTTGTTTGAAGTATTCAGAGTGAAAATTCACTCATGGACATAACAATGAGGAAGAAAGATCACAAACATTCTTATCTTTATACTATCTGTTATACCTTTAAATTTCTTTATTGCATTTATCTGTATAGTATATATATACATATATATCTCCTGATGATTTTATGGAAAGAAACGGATGATTTTTAAAAGTGACCAGGGGGTCACTTTTAAATATATGCTTTTAGGTTACCATGAACTTAAATTTTTGAAGTATTTAAAGGGGATACTCATAATAAAACAAATTTACATAAAAATAGAAAATTGTACTCAAATGTTAGGTATGCATTGCCTGATGGAATATGAATAAACAGAAGTAAAACTTAATAATTTGGTACATTCAAATGCAGAAATTATGGTTTAGAACAGTAAAGCATCAATGTCAGTAACAGGCGAAAATTTTATTTATAAACATGAGCAGAAGTTTAAATAAATGTACTACACTAATAGCAGAATTTTTATCCTTTTGATCTTAAATTATAAAAAGAAACATTTAAAATACTTAGATTATGTGCCTACTCATTTACAGATATTGGTACTTTCGAAATTCAATAGAATATTTTGTTTAGAGAAATGATAAGGACTTATCCTTATTATTCTATTATTCCTTATCCTTATTTATTAATTCTATAATTAAATAAGTTGTCCTAAATTTCGAAATAATAGCTGTAGTACTCTTACTGTGTCAAACGTTACTTAAAAGTAATAATTAAATTTTACAGCTAAATGAATTTTTTAAATAAGAACTTTTATGAGACAAAATGAAAATTTACTTTACACCCTTTGAAAAATCTTTTCAATTATTTCAAAACTGTCTTTCGAACAATTAGATTAATAGAGAATGTGACAACTGAAATGGAAATTTGTTAAATAATTTAGCACAGGGGAATTTATATTTTTTAATTATTGTTTTTCTACCCGTTTAATCAGGTAGAATTAACAGCAAATCAAAATACAGGGGTCATACTTGTCCTGAAATTTTTGTGCTATATCGGCATTTGTATCTAAATGCCAAACTTCGAACGATGCGCAATAAATATTTCCCGTGATCATAAGTGCCGTACGTAAGCAATACCAGGTGCTTTTCTTTTTCACGCTCGTCTTTTCTGTCTGTGACGTCAATGTATGCAGATTCTGGAGTGCCTACGATGAACTGATTGGTCAATCCTATTGAACGGATGCTGAAATTTCTCGCATTTGCCGTAAAAGAGGCTACTGAGAGACTAGGATGCGCACGCAACATTACGCGCCGGCAGCCAAGAGAAGCGTAATCGCCACGGATGAAAGAGAAACCCTTTCGTCTGTGGAGAAACCCAGATAAGAGTGTATGCCTCACAAACACCTGCGCAGAGAGCATTTATTCTGGTATAATTTTCAGATTGGATAGTTGTAAATTCCAATTGGCAACAAGTACTCTTGGTTCTTAATCGATAGCGTATCTTTATCGTTTGTGTGTTACCACCGTACCAATGTCGTTCTACACGCACGCATGCACCCATGTTTCTTTGGATTATATTTTTGTTTGATGCATGATTGCAGAACTGTTTAGAAAAAATTATTAATTATATTTGTTATGTTAATTTATTGAAATAAAAATGCCCAGCTGTACAAAGTTCTCAGAACAATGGTTAAAAAGGAAAATAAAGGATGATAACGGTGAAGAACATATGGTGAGCATTTGGTGCGAAGCAGATCCAGAAAGCGAATATTTCGCTAAATGTAGACTTTCTAACAAAAGTTTCAGTATTTCTATGGGATTTGGTCAAATAGAATCGCATGCAAAAAACTGTAAAAAAAGCTGAAGAATTTTTTAAATCGTCAAAGTGTATTTGTGACCACCTCGACAAAAGATAATAATGGTGCTATTTCAACTAGTTCGTCGTTGAGTGCTCCTGTTCTGACACTAACTGCCAGAAAAAAATATCCAGTGGATTCCTTCAACTTTAAGTGAAAAAATATTGAAAGTTGAAGGTCTTGTTTTGATGACTGTCATTAAGCATAATTATTACTTTTCTTCAATTGGTGATTTGGGGAAAATCATGCCAGTTGCATTGAATGACTCCGATATTGCTAAAAACATTAATTTATTGGATGCAAAAGCAAGATACCTCACAAAATCTGGACTTGCACAATATTTTCAACAGAAAATTCTTTCTGAATATTCATCCAGCAAGGCTTTTTTTTTTTTTTTGCAATATTTTCATGAAATAAGCATCAAACAAGTTAAAAAGCAAATGGATGTTTATATTGGATATTGGTCAGAGAAATAAGAGAAAGATGTCACATATTATTGTTGTTATTGCATTTTGTTTTCTTATAACAATATCTGATACTGATGGGACATTTTTTAAATAATCTTTGCATATTCTCAGCGATTTAATGCCTACCTCAGAAAGTGAATTTCTTTCATCAGTCAGTGACAATATTATTGTTCACAGAAAATCCTCTTTCAGGAATAGAATTTCCATGTGATAACGTAAGACAAGATTTTATTAATTTTTCAATATTTGGGTATTTTGTTATTCCTAGGTCATCTTTCTTTTTTGATATTAAAGACCAATATTTGCATATATCGTGGTCTTTGGCATAACACTTTTTTCTA
Organism: Maratus speciosus; assembly: GCA_963932465.1. Taxonomy (NCBI): domain Eukaryota; kingdom Metazoa; phylum Arthropoda; class Arachnida; order Araneae; family Salticidae; genus Maratus; species Maratus speciosus. The sequence continues at coordinate 515,085,320 of OZ010789.1, read as the reverse complement.
CAGTCAAATTTTCGCATATTAACATTGAATATTCTGATTTTACGTTATCGCAAAATTCAGCACATTTTGCAACTTTCGTCATTTGCTCAGCAATGAACACATGGCTTGTTTTGTTTTAGGATCGGTTTGGTAATGAGGTGATATATTTTTCAAGTCTCACAGCAACGGATTCGTAAAGGTCAAATTCTCTTGCAGATATTCTGTTACCTCTATATAACAGCTTCTGACAGTATGTAGAAAACTTTGTCATTGGGAAACTTCAATATATTTTTTACAGCACATCCAGTATCTATCTTTTTAAGAGGAATCCAGTTATCAGCATCCTGACATTTTATATTCGATACCTTCTTTCTGTCCAACAATATCAAATTTCAAAAACTTATGCATCAGGTTTCTTATAAGTTCATTTTGCTTAGTATAAAGGACATGCACTAGAGGAGTCTCTCTTTGAAACTGTGTTAAGGGTGTATTCAAAAAAATGTTTTTCCACCCTCAACAGTTCGAAATTTTCTGAGACATTTTCAGACTCATTTTTAAAAGTACAAAGATCACACTTGCTGGGGGTGATTTTTGAAGACATGTTTAACATGCCGTGTGATTTCATTTTCAGCTCAATTAATTAGAATTTGATTTTTAAACAATTATTTTCTCAGTATGACCATTTTTTTTCATTCCCAGATCGCCCGCTTCGGAAAATTCGGTTCAAAACGTCAACTTTGACAGCGTTTAATACAGTATTTTTTGCATTTATCAAAAAATCGAGAAACACGGCACATTATGTAGTTTCTAAATAAGAGAATTTCCCAGTTTGATGCGTTTGAGAGCAAAAACGAATTTTAAAATGAATCAGAAAATAAGCAGTTTGGATCGGAATACACCCTTAAATAGGAAGAAAAGATTTTATACATAAAAGGCACAAAATGCAGGTACAAAAATTTTTTGAATCTTTCAAAAAACTACAAATACTATTATATTTTTCATTTGTCTTGGGCAGAAAAATTAAAAAATATTCTTTCAAAACATTAAATTGTTCTATAACTGTTTCACACACAGGGCCCAGAGTTGACTACCTGTTTTCGACATGGCGTAAAAATAAATTATTGCTTATTTCATTTTCTAAATGAGTCTCTTGGATCTCATGATAGTCTTCTCTCCTGGCAGCAAACATTTTAAACCACTGAAATATTGAAAGTACAAAACTTTCAACATCAGTATTTAATTCATGGATTCTCTTTTTTAACACATTGCGGACTATAAAGCAAGCTGCATGTTCCAATGTCAACAAGATTTTCCATCTGAAGGGCAGCTAAATGTGAATTCATTATTTTCTGAAATGATAAGCTTACTCTGGGACCATCCATTGAACACTGAAGTTATTTATTATTAGAATATTATTTATTTTTGTTGTTTATGTTTAATCTCTCTGCATATAACTAATTTTTAAAAAAAGAAAATAATACATTTTAACTGTGAAATCGGCAAGAATTGTGCAGATAGTGCATATATTTTGTTTTTAGACAAAAATGAGCTCATTATTCGACCAAACTACTATTCGTTGCATCACTAAATTAAGTTATTGTTTTTTAATTGTATCTTTTTAGAAATTGCAAACGATTTCATTAAATTGTGGTACTGATCTGAAATTTTTTCTTTCTCTTTCCCCCCTAAGACTAGTTTAGCAAATAAAAAGAAGTTGGAGTAGATTAAAAGGAAATACTTACAGGACTTTTTTAAACTATTTTTATTTTTGAAATCATTTTTAAAAAAAAATGGGTACTTGTTGGTTATCCCGTAGACCAAATTACTGTCGCGAAATTGTAAAATTAAATGTTAATAACAGTTGATCGTAAATGTCACATTCACTTGACTTCCGTGTGTTTACGTCATCAAATGATTTTTATTTCGATGTTTTATTTGTATTTTTATTAATGTTATACTAATTTACTTGTTCCTTCGTTATTTAAAATAAAAATTATGTCAATTTTTATAATTTGGCACGTGGTTTGGCGATTTTTAAAATTTGGTGAAATTGGTTGACGGGACAAAAATAACAAGTAAAAAAAAAAATTATATAGTTTAGAATATATTTTAGTACTTTCTCTAATCAAGTGCAAGTGATAACTGTTTTGTGCCATTATATTTTAATTGCAACTTTTTTTCCCATCATTATTCACACATATTTCAAGCAACTTTCACTTGATGCTTAAATAAATGTTTTTCGGTTTATGATGTCACTTATTATTAAGCAAACATTCTTTTTTTGTATTTTAAGTGAAATACATGAAATTTGCTTCGTTTTACTTTTTCGGATATGTGTGTCTATTGTACGTTGATGAAAGCATTTAAAAAAAAGATGGTGAAGTTCACTACTGCAGTAAAATATATATATATATTCTGTTGTTGACATTTGTAGCCAAGTAGTGTGCATATTTGTATTTATAATGTTTACCAATAATGCTAAATTTTATGTATGCAATTTTACTATTATTAGAAATGCTCTCAATCTTTGATATAGTATGACTTTGCATATAGTCAGTAATAAATTTATATTCAGTTTTATACTGAACCCTTGAAATAACATGTATAGATTATTGGTTTTAAATTTGTGTGTATTGGTGATGATTGGTATTTTCTTTTTCCAAGCTTAAATAAATTCCGACTCTTGTATTTTGGCTAGTATGCCAGGTAAATGTGTCCTGAAATTTTGAAAAAAGTTATGTCCTGAAATTTCACCTTTAGTCAATACTACCCCTGAAAATACATTTAATGTGTAATTTTTCTTGAATTATTCAACTGCAGAACAAGAAAAATTACTAGGGTAAAATTAATTTAAATTTACATGAGTAACTTACCGCCAATTCCACCAAAACCTTTCACAAACTGTGATCCTTCCTGAGATCTATCAGTAATTATTTCAAGAGTAGCTCCTATATAAATAAATTAAAATGTTACAGGAGAAAGAGCTCAAGTATCAGCAAAAATTGTACATAGCATAATTTTAGAAAAGCTCATCTAGACTACAAGGATTTTTCATTGTTAAAAAGGTGTATAAACTGAACTATACGAATGACAAAAGAAAGAAACAAGATATTTCCCAGCTAATTAAATCAAGGTACACAATAGTGGTGTACCGAGTAGTACTTTGGCCGAGTAGCCGAATAGTTGGGTAATAAGGGAAAAAACGCTGATGTGCACATAATGTGAGCTTAGGTGTACATATGTGTGTACATACATATATAAATTAACTAATTAAATTTGAAATTTATTTGTGCACCTTTTAAAGACAATTTTTGACAATTCAAAACAGTAGAAAAAAAAAAAGAGAATTGACACATAACATGTACCATTATTAACCAATATAAAATTAAAACATTCTTCAACCCTCTAATTTATTCCGATACCTAAAATCTGTCTATCAAAAAAAAAAAAAAAAAAAAAATTCATTGGTTACTGTAACAATTCATTGAATAATGCAAAACATTTCATATATATTTTGTAACTGTACCTTATTTTCTTTTGATTAAAAATAAGAGAGAAAAATACAAAGAGAGGTACAAAAAGCTATACAGTAGGGTGTCCCAGGAGAGGCCAAAAAAGCTAACAGAAAATTGGGAATTTATGCAAAATTTTAACTTCTAATTAATATGCAGGATTGCAGAATTCTACCGCACTTCTCTTACAATTTTTTTAAATCCTAAAATTTGTTTAAGAACACTTTATTGTGTTTAACAATGATTTAATTTGATGATATATTTTTATTAAATTTTTTTATAAAAACTTATAAAATTACTATCTGAGGACCATATTTCATTTTTCTGATCATTACTCTTCTAATGGTCTTCAATTTTTATAGATTTAATGGATTTCATTAAATTAATATCATGAACTGCAATGTTTCTAATATTAATCATAGATGGTAGCTCCAGCAGGTGTTAAAGGAAAGTTTCATTAATTATTTATAAGTCTTCAGTTTTGGATATCGATGAAGCCAATCAGTGGCGTACCCAGGATTTTATTTCGGGGGGGGGGGGGGGGGGGGCTGACTTAATTTTCATAATGTTCTAAATCTTACGAAACACGTTGCATTGTGTTATAAACAGAAATAATTTTTGTCAATAAGGCCGTAGCCAGAGGGGGGGGGGTGCAAGGGTGACTTTGTTCCGAATTTTCCGAAATTTTGAAAAATTCGGTCATCAGTCCGAAAATTTGAACTTAAAAAATTATCGCGACTTTTGACAAATGGTCGCCGAAAAAAATCAATTTCGTCAATCGTTCGCAAAAAAAATCTCCAATTTCTTTAAAGGATCAAGGAAAAAACCGGAATTATGTCATACGGCCGCAGATAAAATGCGAAGTTTGTCAAAGGATCGCGAAAAAAAAGCCAAATTTCGTCAAATGATAGCGGAGAAAACGTTAATTTCGTCAAATTATTCTAGAGGAAACGCTAATTTCGTCAAAATGAGCACAGAAAAAACCCGAATTTCGTCAGAGGGCCGCAGAAAAAACGCGAATTTCATCAAAAGGTCGCGGAAAAAACGCGAATTTCGAAAAAAGATCGCTAAAAACACGCATTCCGTCAAAGGGCTGCGAAAAAGAAGCTAATTTCGTAAAGGATCGCAAGAAACGTGAATTTCGTCAAAGGGACACGGGAAAACGCGAATTTCGTCAAAAGGCCACAGAAAAACGCAAATTTCATCAAAAAGACGAGAAAAGCGCGAATTTCGACAAAAAACCGCGAAAAAACGCAAATTTTGAGGAATGTTAGGGAAATTTTCCTTATAAAGGAAAATCCCCACTAAATCTAAGACAATAAAATTAAGCAGCTACGCAGTATGAAACGTGAAGAGATCTAGATATGCAAATTAAGTAGATGGAGTTAAAAAGTAAAAATGGCTGAAAAGAAATTGCAACGAATGTGTGTGTGCTCTAAAATTATGGAAAAGTTCAATGAATACAAAGTGGTTAAAGACAAATAAACTTTATTAAAACATAACATTTGTAAAAATAGATGAACTTTAAGTATCACAGTCTATTGGATATCAACTAATCCATATTTCTAAACTTTACAGATTATGTAGATCACCGGAACTCATCGGATGAAGGTACTAACATTTAAACATCTCTAAAAAACTTTTACCAATTAAATAGCTTTTAACACTTTCCAAAATACTTAACTTTACATTTACAAGTTGCTAACACTTTATAATCTCTTAAATTTTAATATAATATAAAACATGAAACGATTAAATGTAAACTTGAAAAAATATTATCAAACTACGTTTCATACAAGAACAATAAAGAAGTTAAGTTTATATTGGAAGCAAAGAAAAAGTAGAAGAGATGCAACTCCAGTCTAACGTCACTAACCATCATGGCCTGTCCCGCAAAGAATTTTATAAATCTTACTTTAAACCAGGGACAGTAATTCCAGAAAAAACAACAAACCGACCCTGCACATCCATCACGCCGAAAAAGTTCAAACTCCGTCCATTGCCTTTGAAGCAGGTATTACTCCGGCCTTTAAACAAATAGAACTATTATTTTAAAAATGTCGCCATCCATGATGGAACTACTGAGCATGTATGCCCAGCATACAAACTGGTTCTAAAAGAACCACCGTTTTATTATGCTACACCATCACAGCATAAGGCAAGACAAAAAAGAGAAAAAGCCCGGAGCAAACGAAGTCACCAGCTATATATCCTTCGCCTCTTCATTGATATTCTGACGGCAGCCCCGCAGAAACGATCTCTGCTGCATTTCGTTCTCAGTGACGTCGTAATGACGGCTGTCTGGACACCTCACGCCATCTGTTGGCAGGTTCGAGTAAAACGCCGATAATACGAATGAAACTAGTAAAAGAAAAGAGATTGCCAGCCGATATGAACAGGAAATGATAAGTAAATAAAAAACGTCTTAAAAGATATTAGCAGGTGATAATTAAAAATAGATAATGCAGGTCGAAATGAATTAAACTTTAAAAGATTTTGATGTAAAGCCATAAGAAACTAACGAAGTTTTAAAATTTGGGACAACATGGCCCCCCCTCTTATGGACTTTACACAAAAGAACATCAAATCCCATACTAGGTATGATCCTCAAACTAGCACCAACAAAACTATTACCAGATCTTATACCATAGCAACTGCTGAAACACCAATCAAGAAAGGACGAAGACTGGAGGCAAAAAATAAATAAAACCAACACCCATGAGCTCCAGATTCAGTATTCTTCTAACTGAAAAACAAATATATATGCACATACAGTTCCATACATAACTATATACAAAAAAACAGACTTATTTAACATGCATATATATATCTTTACTAAAAAATGACAACTTTGTCAATATATGTTATATGTTCTCAAACAATGTGCCCCTCCATTCAGTCTTTGAATATCGATGTTTATATATTGAAACACTTATAATAATACAAAGATACACTGTCAATAGTAAAAGATAAAAAGAAAAACAGTTTTCATGTGGCATTTACAAAGCTTAACAATAAGGGTCTTATATCATGTACTTTAAACTTTAATACAATTCATTATATAACATCCATTGAATTCATGTTCAACTGAATTATATTATAATCTGAAAAACCTCAACTTTAAACGTTTACTTTAACAAAAATAAATTAACTTGCCCTCAAGATTAATATGAATCAAGGTTCAACATCAGGGATCCTTTCAACCTGACACTTGATTCCCATATAATCCCAAACATCTCCTTAACACTACTTCTGTTTCTAAACAGAGCTTAACAACTATAGCAAAGATACTTGACTAAAACACCTTTTAACTTTATACAAAAATAACGTTCTTAGCCCTTAGTGCTTTAAATATAATATTCTATTATATAACTAAATGCTCCTTATATTATCAATGCTATTTTAGACAAGATAAAAGTAGTATAATTACAAAATACTTAAACTGCCAAGGCCTTGGACTTCTTTAGAATAATCGTATTTGTAACCACTACTAATTAAAAGATCCATACATGCATGATTGATCAGAAAATGCAATGCATAGGAAAGGATAACTGCTAAAAATTGAACGAAAACAGTTATCAAACGAGCACAAGCACAAGAAAACATTAAAAACTATGTTTTTATTTTAACAAGCCGTACAGGGTTTAATACTACTTCTTTAAAACTAATTCTATCCCTATGGCTACTGCTAAGAACTTTGAGAGTAACAAAAATTTACATTCTAACTCATTCCCCTTTGTAGACAAATGCTTGTAACTTAGGAAAGGAGACATAATTAACTTAACCTACATTTAAGGGTTAACCTCTACATCTTTCCTACAAGCCTTACATCTAATTTTACCAGTCTACACCATAATTAACTAGGGTGAGTAACCTCTCTCCATACTTGACATCAAGATCTACTATAACATGGGATCTACAATTTATAAATATAACTAATTTGAATCATGGGACAAGCAAACACGTTGAGATTTCAGAAAGCCCCCCTTTTTTTTCTTAAACCCTTTAATTGCAAAAAAAAAAACACTAAGTCCTTTTTTTTTTTAACAATTGGTCAACAATTCTAAATTACTACATTAATTAACCAACCTAATTTTAAAAATTACCTAACCAACATTAAATTACTAAATTACATTACTAAATAACCTAATTTTAAAAATTACCTAACTAACACTAAATTACTAAATTACATTACTAAATAACTAACCTAATTTTAAAAATTACCTAACTAACACTAAATTACATTACTAATTAACTAACCTAATTATAAAAATTACCCAGCTAACACTAAATTACTAAATTACATTACTAGTTATTTACAACAATACTAGTTGACCTACTGCAAAGGGTTTGTACGATAACCTCCTTTTTTTTCTTAGACAAAAATTTAAATTTAACTTTATAAAAAGCCATTAACTATTTCCTTTAAAATACAATTATTCATGGAAAAGGGTAGTTAATCATATATATATATATTTAAGCTAAATATGAATGCCCTTTTATGCTCACATGATTATTACAACATAGAAGATTGGTCAATTTCAATTTCTGGTAAACATGCGCCTATTTTTGCATATAGATAAGGAGGAAACACTTGATACCTTACATTTAATTTCTAAACACCAAGAAGATATAATTCAAATTAAAAACTTTTTTTTTTCCCTTGCCTTTCCCCTCAAAAAAACTCCTGTATCAACCCTAAGATTTAATATTTCACTGTAAGACATGACAGATCACACCATCCATTGCCACAGTACATACTCAAAAAGTCCCCCACACTTAAGCATCACAACGAAACATTTATGATTTAACACACAATGAAACTAAAAAATGCCCAAGCAGGGGAGTCTCCAAAGTAGTATATATATCAAGGAAAACGACTCGCAAAGAACGGCAAAGATAGTGGTCCATCATGATCGCTTCGTTCAAAGTTAAGTAACTACAAAAGTTAATAGAAAAGAAACCAAAGGAAAACATTCCCCCCTTAACTTTTACCTTTAAAATTTACCTACTGATGTCTTAAAACTTTAACAGATGTATCCCTGCATTAATTAAAACACTCTTGAAGACAAAGTTGAAATACCATTAAATGTATAGAAATGCTAAAAAATTTTCAAAAACTGCATATAAAAATCATCATGACAAATTCAAATGATCATCTCACATAACTATCAATGCAATCTAGGTGTATAATATGAATCTTATAAAGATATATAAAAAGGGAATAATCATGAACTCTCATTCAACGTCAGCCCAACATATTAAAAACCTCTCTTTAAATGGCTACAGACATTAAAGATTTCCCCTCGTTAGAAAAAATATGCTGCATAATGAAAAATACAATTATGCATGAAACAAAGTATACGGCTCGATTTCCAATAGCACGGACGGGACAAAAGTGGCAGTTCCAGTAATCATAACGAGGGACTTACTGAAATAAAATAAAAATGCCCGCGAAAGGCCTTCCTGTGGCCAGAACACTCACGAAGGCCACTACCCCCTGCAGACCACTCTGGCTATTTACAATGGCACCTCGCGAGGCGCTTCCTGAGGCTGCTCGGGTCCCGGAGGATGAACCAACGTGAGGTCCAACCACATTCCAGCGGGAATTAAATTGTCCGCGCCATTGGAAATGAGGGTAATAAAACATCACTGTACTTTATACTGAAAAACTCTTATTCTAAAAAAAATGCTAATTAAAAACAGTTCAATTCTACAAATTTAAACACCTATGAAAAAAACATTTCATATACTAATACGTAAATACTAATCAGCAATCAACCCGTCCAACAAGATTATCGGAGTTGGAATGAACTCCACATACCAGTAAAACACAAAGAAAAGATTCTGCAGCTTTTTCTTAAATTTCGTTTAAACTACTATACCAAAACATTTGCTTTTAACATTTAAAATAGAGATTCACCTTACAAGTCTTTATACTATAACTACCATTAATATAAAGTTAACAGTTAAACAATTTCAATATCCAATAATAACTATATACTTGGTGAACATTACCATAGTAAATTTCTCTAGTGAAGCACAACCAAGCATCACATTTATACTTTATATTACATTTAATAAATTCCCTGAATCTCTAAATTCTTAAGCATACCTATTAAAACGTTTATAGTTTAAACCCCCAAAATATCATTTAATCATAAAATTACATTTAACAGCTGCATTATCCTTTTTTTTTTTTTTTTTCCTTTCCCCTTCACTCTTTTATTCATGTTTTTAAATGAGCCATGAACGGCCACTGAAAAATCTTATAAACACCGCGATATCCTGAAAGAGAGACACATATAATTTAAAACACAAACAATGATAAGGAGCCAGGAGCAATGCATCTTCTTTATATTGCAGACCACAGTCTTTCTTTATATGAACTAACACAACAGTTCTTTAATTCAGTGAAGACATATGATGTCATCCGGTACACTAGGAGCAATCCATCTTCTCAATATTGCAAACCAGTCTATATGAACTAAACAGTTCTTAAATTTAGTGTAAGTAAAAGACATCGCCCGGTACGCTCCACTGGTCGCCGTATCAAAACAAACGGTCGCCACGCTCGAAAACACCTCTTAGCGGGTAGACCTCTGACCTTCATTCCAAAAGTTGACATCAGCGAAACATCTAGACGCCAGTTGCAGAATCACGCCAATCATCCTCCGCAGTCCAGCAGGGTGGTCGCATATCAAAAAAAAATTTCGGCATACGTGATGGACGAGCGGGGGGGAGAAAAAGCAAGAGGGGGAAAAAAAACCTGAACCCAAAGCCAGAAATTCTTAATAATACCCTTACTTCTAAAACAACGCTGGCCCATTCAAAAAATTCACAAAAACTTACGGGAATCTAGAACCAACTCTAAACAGCAAAACCAATCCACCGCTTAAAATTTATTCAAGGTAACTCTCCCTTTTTTTTTTCTCTTCATTTTAACACCAAAAAAACCACATACGTATTCATCAGAAAAACCCGCTTAATTACTGCTTAAACAACTTCAAACCAAAATGTCGCCCCCCCCCCCTCTAGGGTTAACTCAGACTCAAAGATGGGCCGACACTAATACTTCGCAGCACACAACGAAAACCACACTTCAAAGTTGTACTAACAATCCTGCATTAATAATTCAAGCAATAAAATATCCTCCTTTATTTAAAAACTATTTTCAAACCATTTACTGAAAGATAACTAATTTACATCTATCATAATACAACACACCGGCCGTGCCAGAGCTTAAACCTAACAAGGCATAATCTACCGATCTCAACCTACTAGTCCCCCATAATCTAATGTTAGGGAAATAGTCTTTAAAAGGTCCCCATAACCTATTGTTAGGGAAATTTTCCTTATAAAGGAAAATCCCCACTAAATCTAAGACAATAAAATTAAGCAGCTACGCAGTATGAAACGTGAAGAGATCTAGATATGCAAATTAAGTAGATGGAGTTAAAAAGTAAAAATGGCTGAAAAGAAATTGCAACGAATGTGTGTGTGCTCTAAAATTATGGAAAAGTTCAATGAATACAAAGTGGTTAAAGACAAATAAACTTTATTAAAACATAACATTTGTAAAAATAGATGAACTTTAAGTATCACAGTCTATTGGATATCAACTAATCCATATTTCTAAACTTTACAGATTATGTAGATCACCGGAACTCATCGGATGAAGGTACTAACATTTAAACATCTCTAAAAAACTTTTACCAATTAAATAGCTTTTAACACTTTCCAAAATACTTAACTTTACATTTACAAGTTGCTAACACTTTATAATCTCTTAAATTTTAATATAATATAAAACATGAAACGATTAAATGTAAACTTGAAAAAATATTATCAAACTACGTTTCATACAAGAACAATAAAGAAGTTAAGTTTATATTGGAAGCAAAGAAAAAGTAGAAGAGATGCAACTCCAGTCTAACGTCACTAACCATCATGGCCTGTCCCGCAAAGAATTTTATAAATCTTACTTTAAACCAGGGACAGTAATTCCAGAAAAAACAACAAACCGACCCTGCACATCCATCACGCCGAAAAAGTTCAAACTCCGTCCATTGCCTTTGAAGCAGGTATTACTCCGGCCTTTAAACAAATAGAACTATTATTTTAAAAATGTCGCCATCCATGATGGAACTACTGAGCATGTATGCCCAGCATACAAACTGGTTCTAAAAGAACCACCGTTTTATTATGCTACACCATCACAGCATAAGGCAAGACAAAAAAGAGAAAAAGCCCGGAGCAAACGAAGTCACCAGCTATATATCCTTCGCCTCTTCATTGATATTCTGACGGCAGCCCCGCAGAAACGATCTCTGCTGCATTTCGTTCTCAGTGACGTCGTAATGACGGCTGTCTGGACACCTCACGCCATCTGTTGGCAGGTTCGAGTAAAACGCCGATAATACGAATGAAACTAGTAAAAGAAAAGAGATTGCCAGCCGATATGAACAGGAAATGATAAGTAAATAAAAAACGTCTTAAAAGATATTAGCAGGTGATAATTAAAAATAGATAATGCAGGTCGAAATGAATTAAACTTTAAAAGATTTTGATGTAAAGCCATAAGAAACTAACGAAGTTTTAAAATTTGGGACAACAAGGAAGGATTGCGCATAAAAGCGAATTTTGTCAAATGACCACAGAAAAAACGCGAATTTCGTCAAAGGACCACAGAAAACTGCAAATTTCGACTAAGCATCGCTAAAAAAACACGCATTCCGTCAAAGGGAAGCTGAAAAAACACGAATTTCGTCAAAGGGACACAGAAAAACGTGAATTTCGTCAAAAGGCCGCAGAAAAACGCAAATTTCATCAAAAAAGACGAAAAAAAATGCAAATTTCGTCAAAGAGCCGCGGAAAAAACGCAATTTTCGACGAAGGATTGCATTAAAAAACACGAATTTCGGCAAATGACCACAGAAAAAAACGCGAATTTCGACACAGGATCGCTAGAAAAAACGCATTTCTTCAAAGGGAAGCTGAAACAACGCGAATTTCGTTAAAGGATCGCAAAAAAAAAGAAAAAGAAGGGCCACAGAAAAATGTGAATTTCGTCAAAAGGCGGCGGAAAAACTACTAATTTTGTCAAAACCCCGCGGAAAAAAGCAAATTTCGACAAAGGATCTGGAAAAAACGCGAATTTCTTCAAAAGGCCGCAGAAAAAAAGAGAATTTCATCAAAAGGCTGCGGAAAAACGTGAATTTCGACGAAGGATTGCGTAAAAAAACGTGAATTTCGGCAAATGACCTCAGAAAAAACGCAAATTTTCTCAAAGGGCCGCAGAAAAAATGCAAATTTCCTCAAAGGGCTGCAGAAAAAACGCAAATTTTGGCAAAGGATTGCTAAAAAAAAATATGCATTCCGTCAAAGGGAAGTGGAAAAAATGCGAATTTCGTTAATGGATCGCAAAAAAAAAGCATGGTCACAAAGAAGGGCCACAGAGAAACGTGACTTTTGGCAAGAGACTGCGGAAAGAAGCGAATTTCGTCAAACAGCAGCGAAAAAACAAAAAAAACACGACCATTTCCATAGAAAAAAACGCGAATTTCGTCAAAGAGCCGCGAAATTCATCAAAAAGACGAGAAAAAAAGCGAATTTCGTCAAAAAAGCCGCGAAAAAAAACCGCAAATTTCGACAAAGGGTTTCGTAAAAAATGCGAATTTCGGCAAAAGTTCATGAAAAAAACTCGAATTTCATCAAAAACTCGCGGAAAAAACGCAAATTTTGACAAAGGATCACGAAAAAAACGCGAATTTCGTCAAAGGGTCGCGGAAAAAAGCTAATTTTGTCATAAGTTCGGGGAAAATGCAAATTTCGTCAAAGCGTCGTGATAAAAACCTGTATTTCATCAAAGGATCGCGTTAAAAACACATACAAATATCTGTATTTATTATATGTACAGTTTTTAAACTGAAATAATATGCTGAACTTTTTAGAAATCTGGTTAACCCGAACCCACTCAGCCTGAAATTGACCTGAATATAAACAGAGTTAACCCAAACTACAACAAAAATAATTAGCAGCAGGAAGGGATTACCTCTCCTTTCCCCCTCTGCTGTAACCTTTCAGAAAATTTGCTGAGAATTTCAATTTTTTTTTTTAAAAACTCAGACTCAAATCTGGGGGGAAGGGCACGGGTCCGATCCTGAGACCGTCCCACGTCGAAATCTGTTGAAAAGTGTTACTGGTTTTTTTTTATATATACTTTCATTTAAAAGAAAGTCATTATAACTTAAAATCTATAAAATTGTTCTTCCAATCCCCGAAACTAAATTCTGGCTAAAGTTCTTGTTTAACAATAAATTAATATTGTAACAAACACAAAATATTTTTTGTATACACAAAATATTTTCATACACATATATAAAATAAAGACAGTTTATTATTTGTGCATTGCACAAGTAATACGAATGACTTTAAACCGTTTCAGATGAAAAATACTGGCTGCAAAGTTAAGACAGAATAGGAAGATAAGTGGGGGGAGGGGACATTACCGAACTCCAAAGATGTCTTTGCAGTCAAACAAGAAATCACTGTGTATCTTACAGATACGAGGAAGTAATCGAGTGTTAAAAACAAAAGTTAATGAATATCATTCACAGTCAGCTCTTCCGCACATATATAGTGTGCCTGACTTCCGACTTAGCCAAAATTCTGAAGGAATTAGCTAAGGTGTCATTATGCACTAATATGGGACTAACAAGAAAGACAAGTGCTGTGCATGACAAATATACGTATATATACAGTCGGACCTCTATTTAACGAACCACTATTTTGCGAACTTTTCCTTGGAACCAAGAACATTTTGCGAATTTCTTCGTAAAATAATCTCCAAATAGCGAAGTGCATTCTCTATTTAACGAACTTTTTCTTGTGATCCAAATTTTTTTCTTCTCCCCATTTCTCAAAATATTTCTGGACATTTCAAACTTATTCTTTCTTTAAACACATTTTATGATGTTCAATGGTCTTGAACTGGTTTTACCAGGCACCTTCTTTGTCAGCAGTGAGAATTTGGTAAGTACGGAGGACGAAGACGATAATCCCTTAGTGTAACTTAAAAAAAATGTGGATTCAATGAGAAATTAACCATGATGTGCTGATTGATGATTGTATTTCACTTAATTCTTAAATTGAGGTCTCGGAAACACTATCCGAATTGGATATTTTCGACAGTGTGAAAAATAAAAACAATACAGCAATTAATTGCGATGAAGACGAATATGATGATGATGGAAATGATCATTATGCAAGAATTAACAAAACTTCATATAATGAAATACTAAAATCATTTTAAACAACCGACGCGGATTATAGTTAGAAGAAAATACGTATGAAGGTGGTTTTGGTGCATTGTAAAGATGCGACACGTATTATGAGATAAAGCACATTTATGAGATAATTATGAGATATGATGGCACAATTATGAGATAAAACAAAATTAACAGAGTTTTTCAGAAATCAAATTTAAGGACGCATATGTTAATGTAAAATTAAAATTATTTTTTATAATAATAATAAATGCGATAATGTCATTAAAATTCGTTAATTTTAATGTAAAACTATTTACTTTAAACAGAAAATACAGTGTATTCCCGGATAATGTTTTGTTTTCCTTGCCGATTTCAAAGATTTAAACACATAGAAAAAATAAATTGATGATGGATATTGGTGGGTAAAATAACTAAAACAAATCGATATAATTTATTTTAAAAAATGTGATTAATTACTTTTAGTAAAAATATTTAGTGTTTATGAATTTAAAATCTGTTTTATGTAGTTTAAAGTATTTTAAAAGGTGAATCTCTATTTAACGAATTTTCCATATAACGAACTTTTTTCCGGGATTTAGCGACTTCGTTAAATAGAGGTTCGACTGTAATTGAATTGATCTAAAAAGTAAGAAGTAAACTTTTTTTACCATTTAATATGACCGTTTTGGCAGGTAAAAGAAGTTTAGTCCCTTCAACCATCCGCACCCCCATATTTCGGTGTGGCATGGAGATGCGACTGAAAAATGAAAGTTAATAAGCTACTTTTACAGTCAACTCTTCCGCACCGGATTTCCGATTTAGACGAAATCGACTTGAGATTAGCTGTGGTGTTACTGTGCATTAACATACCCCCACATTGACAATCTTGGCGGCCGCCGACTATGGGAAAAATTAAAAAAATCCTTAAATTAAAATACTTTTAGATTTGTCGAATTTATTTGTAGGTCTCTTGAACTGAGTATATATGTTTTCATTTATCGAGTAAAACAGTGATTTCAGTCATTTGAAAATGGATTTTGTGGTCTCAAGTAAATTTGGTCGCAGGACTGAGGAGGATATTGGATTAACAGGAAAAACAAATTCGTGGCATGCCAGAAAATAAAACAAATTTATCTGAAAAAGAAGGAATATCAGCCCTTTTTTCATTTCACTGCGATCTCTTCAGAGGTGGAATGGAGCTGTAACGTCATAACCCCCGTCCCCATCGAATCCTTTGGTGTATGCTGGGGCATCACTGTGCACTAATATATGGGACTAACCAGAATAGCTGCGTCGCAGAAAAAAATTAATATCAAAAGAAAGAAAAAAAATCTGGAATTTTTTTTTTCATTTCATATTTGATTATTTCGGAAGAGTAAGTAACCCCATCAGCCCCTTCCCCTCATTGGGTATACTGTGGTGTAACTGTGCGTTGATATGAGACTAGCCAGAACGTGTAGTTCGTTGTATTGCAGAAAACAAGTGCATTACAAATTCATCTCGAACAAAAAGAAAAATATCAACCCTTTTTTCATTTCATTTTCGACTATTTTGGGAAGGGGCTGTAACCCATCACCCCCTTTCTACTTCTTTGGGTATAATGTGGTGTCACTGTGCACTAATATGGAACTAAAGAGAAGAGAGTGGCTAGTCTGTTGAATGATAGGAGAAAAAAATACAAATTTATCTCAAACAGAAAGAAAAAAAGCAATATTTTTTTATTTCATTTTCGACTATTTCGGGAGGAGGGGGCTGTAATTCCATCAGCCCCCTCCCCATCTTTAGGTATGCTGTCATGTCAATGTGGACTAATATGGTGTTAACGAGAATGGCTATTTCGCTGTGTGGTAGAAGAAAAATTACAAATTTATCTCAAACAAGAAGAAAAAACAGCCTTTTTTTTCATTTCATTTTCAACTATTTAGGAAGGGGACACCCCATTAGCCCCTTTCACCTCTTTGGGTATAATGTGGTATCACTGTGCACTAGTATGGAACTAAAGAGAAGAGAGTGGCTAGTCTGTTGAATGATAGAGGAAAAATACAAATTTATCTCAAACAAAAAGGAAAATATCAGAACTTTTTCATTTCATGTTCGAATTTTTGGGAGAGGGCTGTAACTCCATTAACCGCCTTCTATCTTTTCGGGTATAATGTGATGTCACTGTACACTAATATGGAACTACAGCGAAGGGAGCGGCTAGTCTGTTAAATGATAGGGGGGGAAATGCAAATTTATCTCAAATAGACAGAAAAAAATCAGCTCTACTTTTTCATTTCATTTTCGACTATTTCCAGAGGAGGAGGTTGTAATTCCATCAGCCCCCTCCCCATCTTAGGGTATGCTGTGATGTCAATGTGGACTAATATGGTGTTAACGAGAATGGCTATTTTACTGTATGACAGAAGAAAAAAATTACAGATTTATCTTTAAAAAGTAAAGAAAAAACACTTTTTCATTTAATTTTTCGCGATTTCTGGTTGGGGGGGGGGGGGCTGTAACCCCATCAACCCCCTTTCTCTTCTTTGGTGTCAATATGGACTAATATGGAACTAAAGCGAAGGAAGCGCATAGTCAGTTGAACGATAGGGGAAAAATGCAAATTTATCTGAAACAGACAGAAAAAATTCAGCACTGTTTTTTCATTTCATTTTCGACCATTTCGAGAGGAGGGGGCTGAAATTCCATCAGCCCCCTAACTAATATAACCTGGACTAATATGGTGTTAACGAGAATGGCTATTTTGCTGTATGACAGAAGAAAAAATTACAGATTTATCTTTAAAAAGTAAGAAAAAAAACACTTTTTCATTTAATTTTTTGACTATTTCAGGAGGAGTAGGGGGGGGGGGGGCTATAACCCCGTCAGCTCCCCTTTCTCTTCTTTGTTGTCAATGTAGACTAATATGGGACTAATGAGAATGGCTTGTCCGCTGTATAATGGAAAAAAATTAAAAAAATTTCCATAAAAGTAAGACGAAAAATCAGCACCTTTCTATATCACTTTCGAAAAATTTCGGGGGGGGGGGGCTGTAGCCCCATCAGCCCCCCCCCTTGGGTACGCCACTGAAGCCAATAAATCTTCTGAAGAAACCTCTGAGGAAGAAGTTGTAGTAAAAATACATTTAAATGATAATTCAAAGCCCAAAGGAAATAAATCTAAGCTCAGTAGTTGCAGATCCATTATTACTCCAAGATTGCTGGTGTTTTAGATTGAAATAAGACCAGCATAAAAGATCCACAATGATAATAGCATCTGTAATAAATAAAGAAGGTTGCTATTCCTCTACCATGACGTCTGACCCGCTTGTAAAAATCCATAGTGCTTTAAAAAATACTGTTCATCGGGAAAGCCAATATCTTCGCCAAGAAACCGTTCAACAATTAAAAACACAGGTTGAAACATCAAAGTCATTTGTTCATTGAGGTGGAAAACTGTTAGCCAATTTGTCATCAAAAAGCATAGGAAATATTGATCATTTAGCGGTACTATCTTTTTCTTTGCAAGATAAATGTACTAAGCTTCTTGGAGTTTCTAAGTTATTGTCTGGAACTGGCAAAGAAGCAGCTGATACTGTTTTTGAGTTCTTAAAATCGTAGAAATGTGAATCTTAAGTAACTGGCTTGTGTTTCAATACACCCCCATACAAATAGTGGAAGATTCAAAGGAGCATGCACAACTCTTGTGCAAAAAATAGGCAGAAACCTTTTGTCGATAGCATGTTGGCATCATATGGTTGAGGTTCTACTTTCTGATGTATTTTGTGTGCGTTTTGGACAATCTACTGGGCCCGAAATCTTTTTATTTAAGAGATTCCGAGAAAACTGGTCTAAGCTCAACCACCATGAACCAAAAAAACAATCAGTACCCATCATAACAGCATCAGACAGTTTAAAAACTTTTACTTCTGATCAGGTAAAAACTGCTATAAAACTACTTTGGGATGATTACAAAGAAATTTTAAATCTTGCATCATTAATGATTGGATTAGACATTCAATTTAGAATTCGAAAACCAGGTGCTCTTCACCGAGCTCGCTGGATGGCAATTTATTCCTTGAAAATGAAGTTATTGTTTAACAGGAATGAAAGCACAATGGTATTAACTGCTCAAGAGTTTCAAGGTATTCAACAATTTAAACGGTTTGTTGAGTGTGTATAGTTGCTGTCCAGGTTTACTTGCCAATCTGCTGTTGATGCTCTTACTAATGATGTTTCACTGATTCAAAGGTTGAAAGAATATAATGATAAACACACAAGCAATATTGGATTAAAAACGATGTTACGTCATTCATGGTATGCGAGTGGAGAACTGCAACACTTAGCTTGTTTTCAGATCTTCTTTCTGGTAAGCAAAAATCAAAGATAGTTTTGAACACGAAAAAGAAAGGAATTCTAATTCACATCTATTAGAAATACTTTTTCTCAAATTGGATGATTTAAATATTTCTAATAGTTTCTTTGAAAGAGCTAAAATTGAAGATTGTTTCCTCAGTGTACCAGTCAAAGATTGGCCCGAAACGCCATCCTATAAAAAAGCTGCAATATTTGCTAAAAACTTGCCTTGTGTAAATGATGTTGCTGAACAAGTTGTTGTATTCATACATGACTTTAGTTATTCAACAAAAAATGAAGAGCAAAAACAGTTTTTGTTACAAGTCGTAGAGATAGGGATGCACAGAAAGAAATTTTGCAAAGAGCAATCGCCAAAATCGTTTTGAAATGTAGTTGATAAAAAAATGTCTGAATATGTAAAAAAGTATGTGACAACTTTAAAACATTCTTCTTTGATGGTTTTATATACCAATTGTAAGATAATTGATTACTTAAGTTCACTTTTTGTGCATAATTATACAGAAGGTAGAAATGTCTGCAAAATCACATTTTTCTTGATTTCAGTAATATATATATCTCTTCCTACCAGAGCAAAAACATAATTTATACAAAATTTGTTTGAAACAATATATAAGAATCATTCATAAAGGAAAAAAAAAAGTCATTTAAGCATTAATGGTTTTTAATGTAGCTAATAAAAAAATGCCGCATTTCACATTATTTTGGCCATCTTCATGTAAGTTCAACGACCTTGGGGGACATTAAATATTTTTTTAAAATTCTGAAAAAATTCAAGGTGTTTTATATTCACAGGAAAACCGTTTTTAGTGGGTGAGAATTCACAATTTTAAAAGTTGATTTTTTTGGGACACCCTATTATACAGGATTTCTTAACAGAAGACTTGTGTAAAATTGACACTCCATTTGCATGAAAAAAAAAATTCCGATTATGTGCAACCTTGCAAAAAAATTCTTATGTGCACCTTAAACCACTGTTTATTCTGAACGTATATTTTCAGAGGTAGGCCAAATTTATAGTAGTAAAAGAAATGCTCTGTCTACTGATAATGTAGAACGTTTGGTGTTTTTGTACCATGATTTGAAATATAATAATTTTAATTATTAATTTTTTTTATTACATTTATTATATTTTCAGTTTCTTTATCCAAAATAGTCTTTTCTGTTTTCCTATATATTTAAAAAGAACTTATTTTATTTATATAAATGTGAAACTAAATTTTAATCTGGAATTATTTTATGAGGGCTTTTGTTCTTAACTTTTTCTATATTTTGTAGACATATTGTTCAATGTCGAGTAAATAGTTTTATGAATTATTGCATATATTATACATTGATATTCGAATAACTTTTTACAGATCAGTTTTAAATTCATATGCTTAAAAAATGAAATTCTTACAACTACTCGGTATTGGCCGAGTACCCGGCCAAAATTTCGCCGAGTATCGAGTACGGCTCTATTACACAAATAATAAAAAGCTTACCCTGAACTTTAAAATTACCAAACATATTACAAAGATTCTGGTATAATTGTGGTAGCATTAAATTTATTTTTGTAAAATGTTTTGGCATCAAGAATACTGAATTTTGATAAATAATAATGACAAAGACTAATATGGACAATGAATCGAAATATAATTCAAATCCTCAACCAGAAAATCTACTCACTGTTAGTGAATAGTTTAATGCAATTCACTACCTCTATTTGGCATGGTTACAAAATATATCAAAGCCTATTAATTTCCTATAACACAGCGCAGGTAATTGAAATTAATAAATTTCTCCTACTACAGATGAAACCAGTACCAGTTCCATTATTATTTTGAGTAGCAGCATGCAATCATTAATGAAAGTACAGCAGTGTTATGGTAAAAACTGCAAACAATTTTTTTTTTCATTTTTAAATTAACAGGCATTACAAAAAACTCTCGTTCTAAAAATAATATTTGTGATAAAAGAAAAAGCAATGAATAATAGTAAAACCACAGCAGATCTAAGAATATTCATACATATAATTACATACATACATTTTTCATTCTTATAATTTAGTTGTCACAGGAATTTAGCTATGGATTTAGGTATGACGTATGTCACAAAATTTCCATACACGTTCAAGTGTGACAATACAAAAAAGAGGTTGAAAACACTTAATTTATAGAGTTAATAGTATATTATTCACAACTATTCACAAAATACATGTTCAAGTGTGACACAAGACAAAAGAGATTGAAAACAATTTATAGAGTTAATAGTATATTATTCACAACTATTCACAGAATATTTTTCTAAATTTTTTGTAGATCCATTTGATCCAGTTTTATTATTCATTTTGATATCTGTGAAAAATTCCACTTTTTAGGGCACAATTTTTTTTCTTAAATTGGAATGGTTAAGATATAAAATATCACTGCCCCATTCCACAGAAACAAAATTTTTGTTTCTACGGAATGGGGCGTGCCAAGTGACTAAGAAAACAAAAGCAAAGTGGAATCCAACAAATAGGTTTTTAGTAAATGCGATTTTAAAAGTGCTGCTTTTTGCACTTTTTAAATTCTTGTTCAGACCAAAAACTGTTGACAGGGCTACAGCGATGTGTAATTTATCGGATTTTTATGCGGTGTCAGCATTTGAATTGTTTTTATGAGTAGTTTAAAGCTTTGAAAGTTTCATGTGAAAATATTAATTTTTGTTTTATACCAGTTTAAAGTAATTGATCCCTATACTTAACATAGAGACAAAAAACATTAAATGACAACTTTTGTTGAAATGGTTGTACACACATGATATTAAGATATGTTATTACAGTAGATCGAAGTAAGCTTCTTATTGTAAAACAGACTTGTAGCGCTTAAGGTTCATTTACAGGGTCACTCAAAAAATATTTTGATAGGACTAAAGAGTTGTGTCAGGCTAGCTCAAATTCAAATCACACAGATTTCAAGATATCAATTTCTCGGGGCATAACTTTTAAAATATATTTTATTTCTTCGTAATAAGACGGCACATAACACATATACACAAAATAATAATGGCGTGAATGGCTTTTAACATTGCTTCAGTTAGCACAACTCAAAACAGAACAGATCTCTAACGAACTAACCAACAGCATTTCTTATTCGGCAGAGCTCAAGGAAGCTAGTCACGTGATTGCCAGTAAAGTCTATTTTTGGAACGGGTGGTGCGCGTCAGGGGTGCAGAAAATGTTTCTACTCTCAACATTTCCCCAATCCACATGAAAATTTCCCCAAAATTTTACGGTATGTTATAGGTAAATGCTGCATTATCGTAGGTATAGAAAATTAATTTTTCTAATATTTCTCAACTTATGCGCAAGTACATATGGCAGTGGTGATTCTGAGTGAAAAAAAAATTCTGAAATTCACAGCTAATTTTCTGAAAGGTTACAGCAGAGTGGGGGAAGAGCGGGGAATCCACTCCCAGCACTATGTTTTTTTCACGGACGTTTGACGAAATTCGCGTTTTTCCGCGATCTTTTGACGAAATTAGCAGTTGTTTTGCCATCATTTGATGAAATTCGCAGTTGTTTTGCCATCATTTGATGAAATTCGCAGTTGTTTTGCGATCTTTTGACGAAATTTGCGGGTTTTTTACCACATTTTACCGAAATTTGTGGTTGTTTCTCGATCTGTTGATGAAATTTGTTTTCATTTCACGATCTTTTGACGAAATTTGCGTTCATTTCGCGATTTTTTGACGAAATTTGCATCCATTTCGTGATCTTTTGAAGAAATTTGCGTGTTTTTTTCGCGTTCCTTTGACGAAATTTGCATGTTTTTTTCGCGTTCCTTTGACGAAATTTGCATGTTTTTTTCGTGTTCCTTTGACGAAATTCGCGGTTGTTTCGCGATCTTTTGGCGAAATTTGCGGTTGTGTGATCTTTTTGACAAAATTTGCGGTTGTTTCGTGGTCTTTTGACGAAATTTGCGGTTTTTTGCGATCTTTTGACAAAAAATGCGTTTTTTTTTTTCGCATTTCTTGATGAAATTTGCGTCTTTTTCGCGAAATTAGCGTTTTTCCTATCTTTTCATAAAATTTGCGTTCATTTCTTGATCTTTTGACGAAACTTGTGATAGAGATACAAACACTGTATTTCTCATTGCCTCTTATCATCTCCTGTCATAAAACCTCATTTCACAAACTTCATTTTATTTTTAAGTTCATTGTCATTCATTTACTTTATTTACTTTTATTTATTTCTTAAATAATGGCAGTAATAAATATTTCTTAAACTTTTACTTACCCTCTCTATTGATTCTAGACAATATCCAGCTGTAATAAAAGTTTCCTGACCTTTTTAACATCCATAGTAATCCATACCATTTTGCCGTTTCTAATTTCATTTCATTACCGTACTTCACCGGCAAAAACTTTCTTTCAACTACGTTTCAACTTCCGTGACGATATTTCTCCCGCCAGATGGCGACTTAGAATATCGTTTTCAAATCGAATCTTTTCATCGAATCTTGCTTTGCATCGATTCGATGCCGTTCTCTGATTGGTTCGTTCGTCTGAAACGACGTTTTCAATCCGATCGTTTTTATATAAATATACGATTCCAATCTTAATAATACGCACTTTTATCTTCCTTTAATGGAAGAAGTATTTCAAGTTACTGAACGATGGCTGGACCACGTTCTGGATGTTGTGTTTTAGTTTTATCAGTGTAATTATGTTTTATCTTAAAGTCTAATGCTATGACACCTTCAAACAAAAATGTCTGTTCTGATTTGTGAAACATCGTCATCACGTTCTACCATATGTCTGTTTAAAATGAATGCTGCTATATATCACTGATGTCAAGTATGTGTTTTTGGAATCAAAATAAACTGTCTTTATTTAATTTAATCTGCATACGTTTTACTTTACACTCATAAAGATCATACTACTTTTCTGCATCTCTACATACTCACTTCCAGGATAATCCTTTCCCAGCTAGAAGTTTCCACATGCGTTATCTGCTCCATTTAATTACATTTTAACGTGCATAATCATCTTATATTTTAAAGTGTTATGATTAAAGCACATTAAAGGGTTATGGTGGAAAGAAAAGGATAGCCTGAAGAAATTTGAAAAAGTGGAAGTTTTCAGTCAAGTGAGCGATCTTTACGTTTTTGTTTACATTTTTAAGTTACAGTTTAATTACGAAATATGTTGGTTTTCAGTTATTATTTGCAATAATCAAGAATAATTATGCAGTTTTATGAAGGTTTAATTTAGTTTTACAAACACTTGGTTTATTTTCATGAACTTTTACTTTCCTGATTTACGAACTTTGCATTTTTGATTTTACCGACCTTTGATTCAGTTTTTCTGAAATAACTTTAATTTGCAGTTTTTATAGAAGATAGCAAGAAGATTTATTTTAGTTTACTGAAATTTTTGAGTTAATTTTGCTGACCTTTCACCTTTTAAAGCTGAACTTTAATTTTGATTGCTGAACTCTGTATTATTTAACGAACAGTTTTGCCGATTTCCGAACTTTTTTTTTCATTTTTCATTACAATTTATTATGACAATACTGTTATTTTTATGATTTGACATTATGAAACTTTTATGTTAGAATTAGTAATTTTTCCAAAAACAAGAGCTTGACAGAGGAAGAAGAACTGATCATTAAGAGGGGGGGGGGGGGCAGTTATACTGTGGTTACTAAATTTTTTTTATTAAATTTTGAAAATTTTTTTTCCTCTTTTCCCAAAAATGGCCACTAACACAATTGATAAGCTGAGCTCCAGAAATTACTCCACATGGAGCTGTGATATGAAATATCTACTACTTGAAAAGGGCCTATGGGAAATTGTTGAGAAAAAGCAGAATGTTCCTGAAGTAAGTATCATAGTCACTGCTGAAGACATTGAAAAATTTAAAACCCGTGCAAATAAGGCTCTATCGCTGATTTACCTTAATATTGAACCTGAGTTCAAACGGTTAATAGCGAATTGTTCTGAACCAGTAGATGCATGGGAACGCCTTCATAAAAACTTTCATCCAGACTCCCGCACGTGCACTGGAGTGCACGTGCAGTTCTTTCGCGAACTTTTGAAAAATTTGCGATTTTTTTGAGATCTTTTAACGAAATTCGCAGTTTTTTTCGCGTTACAAAATTTACGGTTATTTTGCGCTCGTGACGAAATTAGCGTTTTTTCCGTAATTCTTGGACAAAATTCAAGATGTTTTTATGTTCGAATTTTCAGATTGATGACAGATTTGTTTAATTTTCGGAAAATTCGGAACAGAATCACCCCTGATATACGGTACATATTCTGAAATCGATTTTGACAAGGTCACCATACGGATCTTTTTATTTATAGTGAAATTTTTTTATCTCAGGGAATTATGGAATTTGTTGTTAAAATCGAAATCAGTTGTAATGTTTCTGCAAAATTTCCCCCGATCCTAGATCGCCAGATCGGACATATTCTGCATTCCTGGTGCGTGTTACATTCCCACCCCTCTGTTTCTGATTTATGTCTCAGAGAGGAAACAGGATGCTTTCTGGGTCTTCCCCTTTTTCTCAACGGTGCAACTGGAATAGTTTCAGATTCTTGGAAAGGTGACGAGGCGGAAACGTGGTAAGACCCAATTCGCTCAGTAGGATTGTCCAGGCTAGCAATATCATATGTCACCAGTGATTTTTGAGTCAAAACTATGTATGGCCCATCTCTTAGGCATAAATTTTGCTGTTTTATTTTTACTTGCCTTGCTTACAGGATGTAGGGTAACCCATACTTTATCACCAGGTGTGGAATACACTCGTCATATTTCTTCCGCTGATCTTGTTTCATTTCAACATGCTCTACCACACTTTTTGAAATATTTGCAAGGTGTTTAAGAAATGCAGTTATTTCCGGAATTAAAAATTATTGTTTTCGACAACAGCTCTGGAATCATTCACTACATCATCGATTGTTCTTAGTTCGCGACCAAATTGCAGGTAGGCGGCAGTTTGGCAGAATTCATAGCAAATATAAGGAAGTTTATAAAGGAAGTTTATCAATCCAGGAACTGTGTTCATCCCCAACAAGGATTGCTATTCGAGGTTTCAAGTCTCTATTTTTGCATTCTACCGGATTGGCCTGAGGATGGTACAAAGGTGTCATCGATTGGTCTATTCCAAGAATGTAACAAACTTGTTGTAGAACAGCGCTCGCAAACTGAGGTCCATTATCACTTATGAGTCTTCTTGGGATACCATAACGAAGGAAGATCTCTTCAATCAGAGTAGTCGCACATTCTTGTGCAGTGGCAGTTGTTAAGGCAAATAGTTCTACCTATTTAGTGGCACAATCTTCTACTACAAAAATCCATCGGTGCCCATCTTTACTAGGAGGCAATGGTCCAAAGAGATCAATGCTGAGGGTCTCGAACCGCTGAGCATAAGCAGGTGTTCGTAATAAACCGGCTGGTTTCCGATTTGTTGCTTTATAACAGGCACACTATGGGCACTTCCTCACATATTTAGAAAGTATGCTCTCATGCCTGTCCAATAATATCTCTTAGCAATTCTCTGATAAGTTCCTGCTTCACCACAATGTCCGGCTGAGGGGTCGTCATGATGAAGTTTGAAAATATTTTGTCTTTCTTGTACCAGTTGCGCTTCTTTGTCATCTGATTCGGGAGCATACCTATAAAGCACACCTTGATTCATCAGGAATCCTCTATCAGTTCAATTGGCGAAATCTTCGTTTTTCTGTTCGTCTTCAAAAGAATCTATGATCTTTTTAAGGTTTTCATCTTGCAACTGCACTTCTCTGATATCTCTTGGACTTCTTGTTGGCATGTCTATGCTGACAAAATTGCATGTCGCACAGAAAGCAGATTGATGATTACAGACAGGGCATGACAGCATGTCAGCCACAAAATTAGATTATCCAGGTTCCTATTCTATTTTCCATAACAATGATTGTAATTGTAGTGCCCAATGGGCTAATCTCCCTGACGGTAACTTAAGGCTCAAAAGTCATTTTAAAGGTTGGTGATCTGTTGCTACAACCACTTCTTGGCCTTCCACATAGCAGCAAAACTTTTCTAAGGACCAGACAACAGCCAACGCCTCGTGCTCTGTAGTGGAATAATTTCTTTCTGCACTTCTAAGACGACGACTAGCGTATTCTATGGGGTGCTGCTCAGAGGCCTTATCAGTACACTGTAAAAGTACAGCACCAAGAGCATAGTTACTAGCGTCAGTTCGCAGAATAAATGGTTCGGTCCCCTCAGCTTGCTTCAGCACTGGAGATGTCATGAGACATTGTTTTAGAGTTTCAAAGGCTATTTGCTCTTCTTTTTCCCATTTCCAAGTCGCTTTCTGTTTCGTAAGATTGCTAAGGGGTCTTGAGATATCAGCAAAATTTGATATAAATCTTCTGTACCAAGTACAGGTTTGTAAGAAAGACTGCATTTCTTTAACATTTTTGGGTGGAGGTATCGCTTTAATTGCAGATACCTTGTCTGGATCTACTTCTAGACCATTTGGGGTTATCCAGTGATTTAGGTACTTGGCTTTCTCACAAGAGAAATGACATTTCTCACGTTTGGCATCTAACTTAAGTTCAATGAGTCTCTCGAACACAGCTGTAAGATCTGAGAGATGTTTCTCAAACGCTTCTGATAAAATGATGATGTCGTCCAGGTACGAGCAAGGACATCCTTAAGACCACTTCTAAATTGATCTATCAATCTTTGAAACATGGCAGGAGCATTTTTGAGTCCAAAAGGCATCTTAAAAAAAAAAAAAAAAAAAAAAAAAAAAAAAAAGTTCCAAAAGGGCAGACAAATGCAGTTTTATCTTGATCTGGTGGGTAGACTCGAACTTGGTGATACCCAGAACGAAGATCTAAAGTTGACATTTAAGAAGTGCGCTTGGCTTCATGTAAAAGGTCGTCCATTCAAGGTAATGGATATTTATCTGCTACTGTAACTGCATTTAATTTTCTATAATCTATGCATAACCCTATACTGCCATCCGGCTTTGGTACGAGAACCACCGGCGAAGCATAAGGTGATTTACATTCTTCTACGATACCTTGAGCTAGAAGATTACATATTTCCTTCTTAAGAATTGCTTTCTTAGCAGGAGTCATCCGATAAGGTGGTACAGCAACAGGAGCACTATCACCTGTATTGATACGATGACACATACGATGACTGTATTGATACGATCTACAAACGAGGTTGCCTCTTCCCCTGGTTGAAAACATTTTTCATACCTTTTCAGAAGATCATTAAGTTTGTCCCTTTCATCAGAATTTAGATTTTTACCTTCATCTTCACGTAAAGTGTACGGACTGACTTCGACCGCACCAGCTGACGTACCATTTTCTTCTTCATATTCATCTACAAAACAAAACTTTTCCTGAGGTTTATGACTGAAATGCCATGTTTTGTTGGCAGTATCTAACACTATGTTAGCATTATGCAAGAAGTCCATACCTAAAAGAGTTCTATTACCCTTGGCATCTGGTAATACTATGAACTCCATTTTGAAGATTCGGCCTTCAATCTCTAAGGACACAGCACAGTGGCAGACATAGTATCTCTAACTACCATAATTCCGTCAGCTAATGTTACATCATTTCAGGGCAATCCCAGTTTTTAAAAATAATTCATACATACGTTCTCCCGCAATAGAACGATTCGCTCCCGTATCTGCACAGACCAACACCTTCTTATTGCAGATCGTGATAGGCACATTTGGAGCTGAAACTGCTGATGTATTTACCAATTATTTAACATATGTTGTTTGCATTCAACAGGCACGTGCCTTTTCATTTGATCAGCTATGATAAGATCCTGCAGAGCTTCAAAATTCTTTAAGCCAGTTTTCAAAATAAGCTCGAAGTTCGAAATAATAATCTCGCCAAGTAATTTCCTTGGCCTTGCGATGAGTAAAGAACAGCTGTCTAAGCTTTTCGGCACTAATTTTAAACCTTTTTAGAAGTAAATCTTTAACATGTGAAAATTCACGAGCTCTTCTAATTCTAGCTTAAGCTGCTCTAACTCTGCTGCCTTTTGTTTTTCCTCTAAGTCTCGCCTGCGCTGTTCTTCCTCGCGAGCCGAAATTTGGTTTCTGACTAATGAATTTACAAAATCAACTTTGTACGAGGGGGAGGATTTAATTTTTTCACGCAATGTAACAACTGTCATAGAGGGTTGCACATCTAAATTCATTTCTAATGCAACCTGATACAAATCCTCTTTTCAAGCTTTATTAAGTTCAGACATTTTAAATTTTAGCAAAACAACAAAACGAGTAACCCACAAATGTCAAAAAATTTGTTTAAATTATTTTCCAGACATGTGAGCTTTGCCGTTACAACTCATATAAACAAAATAAAACAAAACAGTAAGGCTTAACCTTAACAAAACTCTGACTACAAAACAAACTTTAAATCCCTGCTGGTATAAATAAACTAGATTGTCATTAGTGATGGGCGATAACGAGATGTTTTTCTCGATTTTCTCGATTGTATTGACATCTCAATAATTTTCGATTGTGTAAATTTTTTCTCGATGACTACAGTTTGCAAATTTCTTTTATAAATCATATATTATATACGTCATACATTTATCAAGAATTGTCTGCGGGTGAACTGGAATGAGTCGATGTTAATAAAGACTAGGTGACTTCGACCGCTAGCGGGCCCCTCCTTTAATCGGGGTCCCTAATTTATACGTAATCTTGTAATATGAAATCACGAACAGGTTACCCGCTATATACGGTACTGATGTATGATAGCAGGCGGGTGTGGTGTGCACGCACTACAAAATCTTGTAAAAAATATAATATCGAAATGAACAAACATCGGACCAGATCTCTTGGGGGAGGGGTCAAAGCGAGCGGATGAGCACAGCAGCTGCATAACATGATTAAGTCGTCACAGGTCATTAGGCCTTTCCAACCATATGTCACATGAGAAGTTTGGATCTGAATTTATAAAAATGCCCTCCCCGTGGGGGCAAAGGGGGGAGGGGTGCGGGAGGTGGATAACATGAGTAAGTGGTCATAAGCCTTTCCAACAATATGTCACATGAGGGGTCTCGGCTAAATTCAGAAAAACACCCCCATGGGGGAAAAGTGGGGGGGGGGGGGGGGGGTTTGTCACCGGAGGTGCATTACATCAATAAGTAGTCACAGACCTTCCCAACGATGTCTCACATGTGGGGTCTTGGCTAAATTTGGAAAAGTGTCCCCCGGAGGAGTGCAAAATGGGGGGATGGACACCGGAGAAGCATACCATCAATAAGTAGTCACAGACCTTTCCAACGATATCTCACATGAGGGGGTCTTGGCTAAATTTGAAAAAGTGTCCCCCGGTGGGGGCAAAGAGTTGGGGGGGGGGGGGGGGACTGTCACCGGAAGTGCATAACATCAATAAGTAGTCACAGACCTTTTCAACGATATCTCACAAGAGGGGTATTGACTAAATTTGGAAAAGTGACCTCCGGGGAGGTGGGGGGCGGCCACCGGTAGTGCATAGCATCAATAAGTAGTCACAAACCTTTCCAACGATATGTCACATGAGGGGTCTTGGCTAAATTTGGAAAAGTGTCCCGAAATTTCATATATTGTTCATAGTATGAAAGAGTGGTCAAAGGGCTTTTCAATTATATGCCACAGGAAGGGTTCGGTAAAATGTTTAAAATTGCACCCCGCATGACTCCACTCTCACGTCCTCCTCCCTCGAAATCACCCGACCCACCTTCCTCTTTGAAATTTTTATATTTAATAAATAATTTTTATCGGAGGGCTCCAGGTATGTGACATCTTGGTAGGGCTAAAATAAGAGAAACTTTGAAAATTAGGGCTTCATTTCACAGCTCATTGTCATGCCTCTTTCTCTATCTCGTCCCTTGGTACTCTCGATTAGTGATGGGCGATAACGAGATGTTTTTCTCGATTTTCTCGATTGTATGGACATCTCGATATTTTTCGATTGTATAAATTTTTTCTCGATGACTACAGTTTGCAAATTTCTTTTATAAATCATATATTATGTATTATATACGTCATACATTTATCAAGAATAGTCTGCGGGTGAACTGGAATGAGTCGATGTTAATAAAGACTAGGTGACTTCGACCGCTAGCGGGCCCCTCCTTTAATTGGGGCCGCTAATTTATACGTAATCTTGTAATATGAAATCACGAACAGGTTACCTGCTATATACGGCACTGATATATGATAGCAGGCGGGTGTGGTGTGCACGCACTAGGGGTTCTCCAGGTAGCGTAGCAACCCTGTTAAAGGTTACAGCTGAGGGGGGAAGGGGTGTCTGGAATCCACTCCTGGCACTAATTATGCATGTTTCCCGCCGGCCTCTGCAAAATTCGCGCTTTTTCGTGATCTTTTGACGAAATTTGCTGATTTTTTTTCGGCATTCTTTGACGAAATTTGTGTTTTCCCTGCAATTCTTTGACGAAATTTTCGGGGTTTTTTGCGATCTTTTGGGTTTTTTTCGCGGTCTTTTGATGAAATTCTGAGATTATTTGAAGAAATTATCGTTTTTACGTGATTCTTTGAAGAAATTTGCGGGGTTTTTTCGCAATTCTTTGAAATGCATCTTTTTATAGAAATTTTTGGATTTTTTTCATGATCTTTTGACGAAAATTTTGTGTTTTTTCGCTATCATTTGATGAAAATTTTGTGTTTTTTCGCGACCTTTTGATGAAATTTGTCGGTTTTTTCGCGATCCTTTAAAGAAATTTGAATTTTTTCAAGATTCTTTGAAGAAATTTGCATTTTCCCGCAATTATTTGACAAAATCTGCATTTATTTCGCGATCCTTTGACGAAATTAGAGGGTTTTTCCAAGATCTTTTGAGGAAATTCTGAGTTTTTTCACGATTTTTAGAAGCTTGCGTTTCCCGCAATTCTTTTACGAAATTCATGAACATTTTCAGCGACTGACTAGCAAATTTTCTTACTTCCGCTAACGCTCCTACAATACGGGCTGACTCACACCCAGGGTGTCTACAGAAATTCTAAAAAAAAAGTTCCCTGATTTTTCCATGATTTCTCTGACTATTTTTATCAGACCTCCCTGATTTCTCTGACTATTTTTATCAGACTTCCCTGATTTTCATTATTAACAATACACATACGGTATTTTTTCATGTATGCCGATTCCTCATATAACACACTTATCCAGCTTTCTAATATCTCATTTGGGAGAAAAAAACAAGAGAAAAAAACATAAAAACTGCTTAATATTCATTAAGTATTGGTTGACAGTTTTATAAATCCGAACTCAACTAACTTCATAGCGTCCAACATCATATAGAAGCCAATGGATATAGGGTGCCCAGAGAGTTTCCTCATTTTCTGAAAAATATTCAATTCTAAGACTTATCTAAATCTGAGGGGATAACTAATTGGATTAAGCTGGGCACCTGGTCAGGTTATGCTAATGTATCATTTAAAAATTTTTAAAATGTGTAAATTGCCTTCAATATAAGTGTTATGTACAGAAAATCAGAACATTTGATCACCTTAATTTACGTTAAATATCCAAAAACTCATACCATGCGCAGCTTTTAAAAAATATTGGGAAAGATTAATCAGCATGTGAAAAAATATGGTGCATAAAATACTAATCAGTCTCGTTGGCAAGGTGAAAATGAAAATATTTTTGCAATATAGACAAATTTCCCTGATTTTCCAGTATTTTTGCAAAGTTCCCTGACATTTCCCTGATTTTCCAGTATTTTTGCAAAGTTCCCTGACATTTCCCTGATTTTTCCAGAGTGATAAACCTCCCTGATTTCCAAATTCTGTAGACACCCTGACGCCGCCGTTTAATTGCCGGTAGGAGAAGAACGATTGACCATGCTGCGTGGGAAACAAACGCTCATTGGTCAAAGTGGGAAACAAAATGCTTGACGATTCAGCCGGTATTATAGGAGCCCTAACTTCCGCGATCGTTTGACGAAATTCCCGATTTTCTAAATAATCAGTTGACGAAATTCGCAAACTTTTTCCGTATCTGATTGTTAAAAATACTGATAATTTTCATGATCGTTTAACCAAATTCCTGATTATTATTTTCAGTTACTTACTGAAACTTACTGGCTTACATGAACTTACTGGCGAAATTCTGATCTTTTAACAAAAATTGTGATTTTTTTCCGATCTTTTGATGAAATTCGCAATTTTCTTGCGCAACCAATTGCAAAATTCTTGTTTTGTTTTCAGCCGCCGATTGACGAAATTATCTATTTCCGCGATGTTTCGACATCGTGATATATTTTCAAATTCGTGATTTTTTTCTGCGAATTTAGCCAGACACCGAAAATAAGCACCTTGTAAGGATCTTAGAGACTTTTCTCGAATGTAAGCACCTGTAAGCACCCGCTACGCACCCTGTGAATAGATAACACTTTCAAACAATATTCTAAATAATATCAAAGACATAAATGAATAGTTAAATTTTCAATGAGAATTGCGATAAAATTATAAATACATTTTGACAACTTCCAATTTACTGACAGTTTATTTCCCTCTTTATAAAAAGAAAAGAAATCATCGAACGTAAATGAATAATTCTTTCGCTTCCTCGCTCACTCTCCTTTTTTTTTTTTTTTTTTTTTTTTTATGAATCAAAAAAATATTTTACTTAAAGCAAAGTAAAAATTAAAAATAATGGGTGAGAAAGGGGGGGGGGGGGAATATACAATACATATAAATGACAGGAAAATAATAGAATGAATTAAAATTAATAATCTTACATATATGAAGTATATAAAGAATTTGAAGAACATCAAGAATGCATTCTTTTTATTAAACAAAATATGGATCCATTCTATTTAAAACGCTTACTTGTTGAAAACATCTTGCAGAATAAATCTTGTAGAACAAATTATTGCAGGCATAAATACTGTAGGCATTGTTGTAATAACAAATGAATTGAAAGTTTACACATATATTCTAGAATTTTCTTAGGGCATTAACGAAATAATTTGTAGAACTTTACAACTTGAGAAAATAAGAACACACACATCATATAATGGAAAGAGGATGGCAAAGATAACGAAACATTTCAGAACATATTTCACAGTTCGACGATGGCCGGTCGTGCCATTTTTTTTTTTTTTTTTTTTTTTTCCCCTACAAGCTACTAGTTGAAAACAACATTTTATCAAGATGCTTCTTACTTAAAAAATATATTACTACATCACTTGCTTTTGAAGAATTAGGATATGAACATTTTTATTCGAATTCTTGCCAGACGTTGGGCTGCCAATTGTCGGGCTAGCTCAAATTTAAATCACAGAGAAATTTCCCATTATTTCAAGATATCAATTTCTCGGGGCATAACTTTTTAA
This sequence comes from Maratus speciosus, assembly GCA_963932465.1. NCBI lineage: Eukaryota > Metazoa > Arthropoda > Arachnida > Araneae > Salticidae > Maratus > Maratus speciosus. The sequence continues at coordinate 515,050,866 of OZ010789.1, read as the reverse complement.
ATATTTTTTATTTCTTCGTAATAAGACGGCACATACAGTTGTATAATTATCCGATTTTTATGCAGTTTGCTGCATTTGAATTGTTTTTATGAATAGTTCAAACCTTTAAAGTTTTGTATGAAAATAATTACTTTTTTATTCATACCAGTTTAAAGTAGTTTATTCCTATACTTAATATAAAGCAAAGAAATATTAAATGGCATAACTCTTGTCAATTTGGTCGTATATACATGATATTAAGATATGTTACAGTCGACCTAAGTAAGCTTCCTATTGTAAAACAGAATTGTAGCATTTGCGATTCGTTTACAGGGTAACTCAAAAGCTAAAGAGTTGTGAAATTATAGGTTTTTTTACGCGGCTCACTGCATTTTATTAAACAGTCCAAATCTTTAAAATTTCATGTAAAAATATTAATTACTTTCCGATTTATATGAATTTGAAGTAAGATTTTGGACAAGAATTCAGAAACTTTGGCGAAAAATCAGAAGATTTTTTAAGTTTTATAACACTTTCAGTAAGGATTAAAAAACAGCTGAATCCTTATAAATAAACAAATTTCAAAGAGAAACTCGAATAAAATATTCACTAATTTGCAATTACACAATATATATTATGACAAAAAAAAATAACTTGAATGTATTAAAAATTACTATTTTTTTTTTTTTTTTTTTTTAAATTCATAGATATCCTACTTTTCACAGACACTTAAAATTTCTGACTCCAATTTTTCTTGAGTGTGATTCTGAGTAAAAAAAAAAAAAATCTGAAATTCACGGCAAATTTTCTGAAAAGTTACAGCAGGGGAGAGGGGGAATCCACTTCCGACACTAGCTATGCAATTTTTTCCGAGACCTTTTTACGAAATTCGCGATCTTTAGCCGAAATTAGTGTTTTTTTTTTTCGTGATCTTTTGACGAAATTTGTGTTTTTTTCGCGATTTTTTGACAAAACTTGTGTTTTTTTCGCAATTTTTTGACGAAATTTGCCGTTTTTTGCGATCTTTTGACGAAATTTGTCGCTTTTTCGCAATATTTTTACTGCCGTTTTTTTCGCGATCTTTTTACGAAATTGGTGATTTTTCTGCAAGCGATTGACAAAATTACTTTTTTTTCAGCGAAGATGTCGAAATTCGCGATATTTTTTATGTCCGAATTTTCGAATTGATGGCCGATTTTTTTAAATTTTTGGAAATGAATGCCTTAAATTTTCGGAAAATTCGGACCAAAATCATCCCTACGCATTGTTTACGCAATCTTTTGACGAAATTCACGTCTTTACCGCGATCGTTCGGCGAAATTTTGGTTTTTTCCGCGATCCATCGGTGAAATTTGGAGCAATCTTTTCACGAAACGAGCATTTTTTCAGCGATCCTTTAACGGAATTCGCATTTTTACGCGATCTTTTGATGGCGCTTTTTTTACACGATATTTTGACGAAATTCGCGTTTTTTCGTGATCTTTTCACGGAATTCGTGTTTTTACACGCTTTTTTGGGAGAATTCTCGCTTTTTTTACGCGATCTGCCAACAAAATTTGTGTTTTCCCCGCAAACCTTCGGGTTTTCCCGCGATCCTTTGACGAAACTCGTTTAAAAAGCGTAAGAAAAGGCCGAAAATAAGAAGAAAATGCATTACGTGCGTAAAATCGGAAAACATGCCGATTTTTCGGAAGAATTCTGAAAAAATCGGAAGAGTTGGCAGCTATGTTGAATTGTTTTTATGAATAGTTCAAACCTTTAAAGTTTTGTATGAAAATAATTACTTTTTTATTCATACCAGTTTAAAGTAGTTTATTCCTATACTTAATATAAAGCAAAGAAATATTAAATGGCATAACTCTTGTCAATTTGGTCGTATATACATGATATTAAGATATGTTACAGTCGACCTAAGTAAGCTTCCTATTGTAAAACAGAATTGTAGCATTTGCGATTCGTTTACAGGGTAACTCAAAAGCTAAAGAGTTGTGAAATTATTGGTTTTTTACATGGCTCACTGCATTTTATTTCTTTTTATAAACAGTCCAAATCTTTAAAATTTCATGTAAAAATATTAATTACTTTCCGATTTATATGAGTTTGAAGTAATTGATTCCTATACTTAATAAACAGCAAAAATATATTAAAAGGTAGTGGAAAACAACTTATAATTTATGTATGCAACAATCCAACAGTTTAATTAGAAACATATTAAAATTTATATACAATTTATTAGCTTCCAATTCACTTTGATCAAAATTTATATTTTATCTTATGACTGTCATTATTCTGAATCTGAGTCTGAACTTAATGATTCAAGACTGATGTGCGACAAACTAGGGCAAAATTTTTCTTATAAAATACAGCTGCAAGAAAAGCTTTTATTTTATTTTTTTTTAAAGAAGAAGAAAAAGAAATTCCTTAACAAAAACATCTGGAAAGACTTTTTTTACCACAACATCAAAACTTCCAGTAATTTTAGATATCACCCTTTAAACTATAATTGCAGTAAAACGGAAAGGAAATATTTCCCATCACACAAGAAATTCAATTACCAAATTTTAGCACATAAATCAAAATGATTCATTTGAATAAATAAAACTTACCAAAACTTTTGTAATTATTAGCTAGCCATTCTAAAAGAGGCACTGAGTCAACAAGTTCTAATTCCACCCCAGTCTGAAAAAAGACAAATACTTATTTACAACTTACACACTTTTTTAGGTGGATCAGGGAACAATTGATGAGATATTCAAAATTATAAATGTTATCTGCTGCAAAATTATAATGGACACAATATGCAACAACTTCAAAGATAAAGATCATGGAAAAGTATAGATAAGATGATTCAATGCTGCAGCTAGGCATTTTAAATTCTGAATACCAAGGGCCTAGATATTAGAGAACCAGTTTTATTTAAAAATAAAAACGGTTCCCCTTTTCTTTAATTAGAATTTCAAACATATAAATACAAAGTATGTTTTGCTTATGAATAGTTACCAAAATTCATATTCTTGATTTGCACTAGCTTTTGACTGACCTAAGCAATTTGGCTAATCATCAAGGAAAAACTGTACCTAAATATAAATAATGTTAGTAATAGATATATCGTGAAATACTGGTTCTAAAATCATCCTTAAACTCACAATTATTCTTTAGTTATCATTTTTAAATATGAGTTTTAATTTTATGTAACTGCTTTTAGAATTATTGATCTAAATTGAATTATCACTCAAAAGAACTCATAAAAGAAATAATAAAATGTATTACAGGGGATTTGCAAAGTCAAGAAAAACTATTTCCAAATAATTTTATGAAAAAACCCTCAAGTTAACTCTGGATTCAGGATAGCATGTTAGCAAGTTAAATGAAAACAATTAAAAAAAAAAAAAAAAAAATGTGAATGAGTTTGAAAAATACCAAAGCATAAATAATAAGGTTACACTGGAAACTTTTAACCATTGAAAGGATTTTCAAAAAGAAAATTTGGTACTTTTCGGTTAGCCGGGTGCCAGTGTTTTATATATATATTTATATACATACATATATGTAAATATACATATATTTACATATACAAATATTATATATATACACACATATATATATGTAAATATATATGTATATTTACATATATGTAAGTATATAAATATGTATATAAAACACTGGCGCCCGGCTAACTGAAAAGTACCGAAAATTTTTTCTTACAATGAGAAGAAAAATATATATCCTTTTATAAGGGTATTTTTGGTACATGATATTGAAAAGCCATTTAGAAAAAGTTTTTTTCCCCCCCTTCATGTTAGATAAGATGCTATACTATTATAAAACATAATTCAAATTAAATCTATAATAATAATAATAATAATAAAAAGGTTCAGGTACCTCCCGATCTGTAAAGTGAGTTTTATCTTTTTCTTGTTCAGGTGTTAAATGTAAAACTTTCTCCTCTGAAAACAGAAAAGTAAAAAATTAACAATCATACTACTAACTTACAGTCTGGACTTAATTTTATACAAGCCTTTTTATTTTTCCATTACATGCCTAGTATCCTAAAGTGATCATTTTCCCATAACAATCATTTTAGGATTGGGATACTACTAGGCATGTTTCCACATGAAACCAAAATTATTAAATAAGTTTTTACATACAATGATTTTTAAAGGTTTTAACAATGGTTAAAACTGCCGTGGCAAAAACCTTTATGTGAAAAGGCTAATTATAATAAAATAATATCAAAAGCATTATTTTTTAGCAGAGTTGGGGGGGGGGGGGGGGGGGGGAAACAATTTGGAGCGAGGTAAAAGATTTTAAATGATTATGTATTATTATTGTAACAGTAAAGTAACCCCAGTAGCAGAAACAGTGGAGCATGGAAGCAGGCGCTGCAGATTATTTTATACCTTGCAGATTAATCCACCAACTTAAAAATAAATGCTGGGCTTAAAAAATAGCTGAAATTTGCTTTAAGTCTCTAGATTTATGGTATTTGTTGTATCCTTATATTATATATATTCTTTATACATGGAAATTTTGCTTACTTTAAGTGTTTCTGTTATTTCTTATGATAGTAGGCTTATTGGGTCGCAGATAAATTTTTGTTTGCTGCAGACTGACGCAGAAAATTCTGCTTCTGGGAAAGTAACAAATATAGCAAAAAAAAAAAGGTATGAAAATTTTTACCTTTGTGAGCTAGGAGAGGGGATAATAAAGATTTAATAAATAGGACAGAATAAGTTAAACAGTTTTAAAAGATTTTAAATTTTGTGTGCTAAAAAAAAGGGAGAAGTGGCAAATTTGAAAGTGAAGAGGATTTTAGACAGTTAATTATTTCTTGTTACAATAAAATAACAAATAGAGACTTTTAAAGAGTTTATAAACTTTGTGAATGCGAATAAGGAGGGAAGAGTGTTTTTTTTTTGGGGGGGGGGGGGGGGCAGGGGTGGAGTAATTAGATGACTGATTATTTACTTTACTAAAGATTTACAAATAAGACAAAAAAAAAGAAATAAATAAAAAGTTTTAAACTCTTTAAATTATGTACACTAGGTAGTAGAGGAGGGGAATATTAAATTTTGGGTGGGGGTGAGAAAAAATTATATGATCGGTTACTTATTTTTACAATAAAGTAACAGAGCAGAAAAGTAAAAAGAAAGACTTTGAAAGATTTTTAATTTCATGAGGTGGGGATCAAAGGGAGAGAAGCAGATTTTTTTTAAAAGGAGTTTATTATTTATTTATCATCACTTATTATTTATTATCACTTATTATTTATTTACCTTATTAAAGATTTATAAATAGTAGGAAAAAAAAATTAAATTAAAGGGATTTAAACGCTTTAAATTTTGTGAGCTGTGGGGAGGAGAACAGAAGGGGAAACATCAATTTCGATGGGGGAGAAAAATTTATAATTGATTATGATTATTCATTGATATAATAAAGTAACAGATTAGATAAGAGCAGAAAAAAAAATTAAACAAAACAACTTTTAAAAGTTTTAAACTTCATGAGCTAAGAAGGGAAAAGCAGGGTTTTTTTTAAAGGGGAGGGGAGTATTTTTTATGCGATTTTTTGAGTTTTTCGTCGCTTTTTTGAAGGAACTTTTCGTCCAAAATAGTAAAATTTTGTCCTCTGCAATTTTTTAATTTTTCACTAAATTTTTGTGCGATATTTAGAATTTTTTTTTTTCAAAACCCAATTTCAGTTTTTTAGCCCAATATAATAAATATTCTCCTTTACAATATCTAAATTTTTCACATAATTATTGGCGTTTTTTTGTTTTTCCGCGGCGTTTTTTTTAAAGGTTCGCCAAAGGAATCCATCCGGTTTCCATCTATTAGTCATAATAACTGTTATTCACTGCAATTTTTGGAATTTTCTCCAGATTTTGTTTTTTAATTTTAACGTTTTGCTATGATTTTTTTGCACTTATAATACGAATCCCGCTTCAATTTTTTTTTTTACCGAATATAGTAAATTTTGTCCTTTGCTATCTTAATTTTTTATGCACTTTTATTTTATTTATTTTTTTTATTTTATTTATTTATTTATTTTTTTTTTGCATTTTGCAGACCTTTTTACATTTTTTTTCCCCGAAACTGAACGAACTCTCCAGTAAATTTTGCAGGTGCCATTAAGTTAAGAGTTGAAAGAGTCTCTGATCGATCCCTATAGCAACGAATACGACAATGTGGACAATTTGAATATAACCTGGGACTAAATAAAACTACATTATAAAGGACAAACGTGTCCGTTCATAACGCTGTCTTTTTGATGTTGGCAACAGCAGGCGATTAAACTTCGCTTTTACTGCTTTTCCCCTCCCTAAACATAGCACATTATCACTTTTTACCTCGTCGAATAGAGAAAAAAATGCACTTACAAATGTGATTATTTTCAAAATTGTACTGCAATTAGTTTGAAAACTGTATCACAATTTGATCATTTTTTATGATTTTAAAAATAATTTTCAAGTATGATTTTTTGTGAAAGACAAATTAAATTTGCATTTAAATTAACCCCTTGGAGACAAGCGTTTACGTATATGTGCCGCATAAGGTGCTCAGAATCCTTGATTATTCTCCCAATTATTTTTTATTGTAAATTTTGCCTTATTTAAGCAGAGCCTTTTCCCGGTTAAATTAGGCAAAAATTTCTGTTTTGAAAAATCAATGATAAAAAAATTAAAAATAGAGCGTAACAAAAAAAGTGCCTAAAGTTAAAAGAAGGGTTACATGAACAAGTTCAAGATTTTTTTTTTTTCAATTAATTTCTGAGTTAAATGAACAGAAAGCTTTTTCTAAGAAAAGTCCGTTACATTTCCTCCATCCGTTTATTGACGATAGGGGCCTCTTACGTGTGGGGGGGGACTACAAAATTCACAGTTAGCATTTAATCACAAACATCCTATAATATTGCCCTCGTAGCATAAAATGACTGAGTTAACAACATATTGCAACTTTATATGCTGGGCCTTCTCTGTTATCCTACATCATCAGATAGTCCTATTGGATCATTGGGAGCAAAAAGGTGATCAACAAATGCATCAATAGATGCTGAAAATGCTATAAACAGGCTTGTATATAAAAAAAAAACTTTCCGCGCACATAAATATTAGGTCAAAAATTTCCGCAAATTAATTTAATGTTCAATAAAATTACGTGTTATATTATTTTAACGATATGAACTAAAAATCATAGTTTAAAATAATTGTTATTTCCTTCTATACATAAAAAAAAGTTTTCATTTGGAAATGGGCCAATGAGAATCTGCATAGATATTCCTGGTAGATCGGCATTCAATTTGAATGCTTAAGCATAGCCTTTCTTCGTTAATATTAAAAAAACTGTGGCCTTCTAAAAATATGAAAATCTGTGATATTATAGAGAAATGTTTGATAAACACGCTGATGCAGACAATTTTCAAATCGAAAAATTATTTTAAGAGATATTTAATGCTAAAATTGGACAAAATCGTTCCATTAAAGTTTTATTGGATCAAAAACTATGCATGAGAATTTAATCACTTTTAGATCCTTTTATACGTTATAAGTTTCCGGTGTGCAGATTGCATTTATTTTCTTTATTTGACCCATTTTTGAGGTTTTATTTCTATTTTAAATTCAAATTTTCAGCATTTCGAAAAATATTTTTGCAAATTTTAGAAAGTGTTATTAATTTAAACTGTTGCCAACTGTATAAACAGCTCAAACAATAATGTTTACTTCAAATTAAAAATTTATTTACACGTGACTATTATAAACAGAAAAAAAAACTTTAAAATTAGAATTAAATGATTACATGTTAAAAACAAGAAAATTACGTCATAAGAATCATATTTACACTTGAATTTTAAAAGAGAAACAAAATGTTGAAATAAAAAAATCATTATTATGCGCTAAAACTTGTAAATGAAGGAAATTACGTCATATTTAAAATGGCCGAAAATATAGCAAAACAATTTAAATTAGAACATATATTTGCGCGAGACATTTGATATTTTGAGCTAATCTTTTCAACTATTTTCGTGAATTCGAAGGCAGCGCAAATAATATTTCCTTCTAACAACAAAAGTATTTTCAAGTGAATATTAATAAGAGAAATAAAACTTTGGTATAAATTACGTCAGATTTAAAACGATACATTTAAAATGAATTATTTAAAAGAACAATCTTATAGCGCTGTTAAAAAATACCGGTAGGCAATGTCACTGTTTACTTAATTCATTTTACATTAGCTTATTTTCAAATGTTTAACTAATTTTTTTAATTACAACTTTTTTTTTTTTTTAATTCAATATTTTTAAAGCCGGTCAAATTAGCGTGCTTTTTGGATTTTGGTGCGCCTGAACGGGGGTTGGCGAGTGTAGCTCGTTAAAAAATAATTAATACTAATTAAAGAATAATTATTTTAATTTAAAAATAATAAAGTAAAAATCAATGATAGGAAGGTGAATTCTTTTCAATTATTTTGTCAATGCATTTAAAAACAACCCAATCCTTAATATTGTGATCTCTTCGCACAAAATGCCAGTCACTCTTATAAAACTACGAAATTATTTGATTTAACAGCCGCTGCCAGGCTAAATTGTCACTGCAGCCACTGACGGAAAACCGATCGGCGACCAGTTTTAGTCTGCTGAAAATAGAAGTAAAAGGGTCTGTGATGTCACAACAATGTTTTTAGTCTTTAAACTTTGAATTGTGGACAAACAATATATAAATTGTACATAAAATTGGGGAATATTTTAAATTTTAGGTATTAAAAAAAGTTACAAAAACAAAACATACGTTTTTCTTTTCGTAACTTTTTTTCGCAAAGTCCCGAATTTTTCGGAAAATTTTCCACACACGGCATTCACGTCTATATTATACAACTCTGGCTATAAATATAAAAGATCCATTGCAACCCCTCAACTAATGGGGAATTTGCCAAAGCATCGAGTAGCCCTGGAACGTCCATTTTTCTCCAGCAGTGTTGATTACGCAGTCCCTATATCTATTAAATTTAGTAAGGGTCGGGGTGCCAAAACAACTAAGGGCTATATAGCGGTATTTATTTGTCTCGGTACAAACGCTGTGCATATTGAAGCTGTGAGTGATTTGACAGCTGAGGCATTTATAGCCGCCCTGCAACGTTTTAATGCAAGGTGAGGTGCCCCACGCCGTCTTAATAGAGACAATGTCACCAATTTTATCGGTGCGTCCAGAAAACTTGACAAAATATATAAACTGTGGTGTTCATTTAAGGAAGGAATGGCGAATTACCTAAGAGAAAACTCTCTGGAATGGCATTTCGTCCCCTCATTTTGGTGGGATTTGGGAGGCGGCCATAAAATCCACAAAGTATTACTTGAAGAGTCATAGAAGAAACTATATTAACTTTAGAAGAATTGGCTACATTGCTTGCCCCAAAAGAGGCATTGCTAAATTCGCGGCCCCTTATGCATTTAAACGATAATGATACTGATTGCATAAATATCCTCACACCCTCACATTTTCTTACAGGGGACGTCCTACATCCCATACTTGAGGAGTCATCAGACAATTGCTGGCAGTTGATCCAGAACATGAGGTTGGGATTTACCAATCGTTGGAGCAAGGAATACCTGGCCTCTTTGCAACCAAAGTCAAAGTGGAAAGTTGCCATGTCTAACTTCAAGGCGGGCCAGGTCGTACTATTAATCGACGAAAATCAAGTGCCAGGATCTTGGCCATTGGGCCGTATTACAGATATCCACCCAGGCAGTGATGGCATCACCTGAGTGGTGACTGTACAACGTGGTACTTTATTTGTCAAATGCCCAGTGCACAAAATAGCATTACTCCCTCAGTATCAGGACTAAGGCCTTGATAGCGGGGAGTATGTTTATTGTGCTTATATAATAAACATTTAACTCATAACTCCTCATCCACAAGCATAAACATTTATAATAACTTCCTCATTGATATCTATTTAAAACCATAAACATTTAAATAACTTCATCATTGTTTTGTGAGATAACTGTGTTTAAAATACATTTCTTTTAGCAATTACTGCAATTTTGGAAAACCACAAATCATTTGAAATAGTTTTCTACTTAAAGACATCATCATTCATTTGCTCATAACTATTGTGATTGTTTATATCTATCAAGATTATTTCTTCAAAGCCACTTCCTGGTTCAGACTGATCTCCAGTGCAGCTGCACTAGAAGAGGTTTATGCAGTTCAATGTCTGTCCTGAACACACGCAACAGCGCATTGCTTGGCTGTAACATTTTAACTTTACACCCGTGTATCCAAATCCCAGTTACTGTCAACTGACAAATATGCCTTTCTGTGCACATGCAGGAAGTTGTGTATAATACAATATATAATTTTATTTTCATCTCCTGTTAACTTACTGTATTTCGACACACGACTATTTACAAATGAAATCAGAGATTTTTTGGTGAAAACCACGATTTTTATACTGTGAGTAACTGCCAAAAATTACGATTATTATCAACAAACGTTCAACAGATTTCGCAATATATTTCAACGACCAACTGAGGAAATCCACAATATTTTTTTGCAATCGAATGACGAAGTTTTCAATATCGTGAAAAACCAAAGAAGTTTACGATATTTTTTGAGTAAGATAGATGAAATTTGGGATTCTTTACATGGGTGATTGAAGAAATTCATGAGTTAAAAAGAATGATTCGCGGAATTCGGCAAAATTTTAAAAATATATTCGCAGAAAAACCACATTCGGATTGCGGAACTTCGCGGCCTAAATAAAAAATAATTGTGAGGGTGGAGGGTTGAAAAATAAGGAAAATTTTTCAAATTTATAGGAGTTATATGAAATATAGGGGCGCTGCAAGGCCTGCTAATATAAAACAATGATCATGTTTTACAGTAAATGATGTGGTTCATTTAAAAATAAATTGCATAACAAATGACTTATATTCTCTTTACTGTGTGAATTACCATTAAGATATAAAATACTTATATATTAAAATAATTATACTTACCATCTGTTGCATGATTTTTTAGAACATATCTAACAATATCTAAATTTTCCCATGCAATTAAAATTTCTACAGAACCCATTTCTAAAGCTTTTAGAGTATCTTCTACACCAAAACAATATTTTCCAGTATCTTGGGAAATTTCATCAAAATACCTTCCTGAAACAATAAAAAAATATTTACAATATACACTGTGTTGTGACTATTTAAACCACATAACAATTTTAATAAAAAAAGACTAAAAAAGATGACAAGAAAAATTGTTCTTATAAGAATTATCTATATTAGGTAGATGTTTGCATGTAAATATATGCGTGCTGTTTTCTGAAGAGATTGAGGCACACAGATTTGGCAGGAAGATAAACTGTATGTCTGTTTAAAGATCCAAACCCGAAATTTCTGCAAGTCAACCCAAAAACTGACAAAAAAATTACCAACTGACCCAAACCCAGGGTTGCTGGCTCTAAGCCAGGCAAAAGAGTCAGATGGCTCTTTTTTTTTTTTTAGGGGGGTGGGGGGTGTAACCACTTAAAGGTCTTTATAACCGCTAGAAGGCAACTGTGAAGGCATTATGTCTGGAAAAAATTTTATAAATATTGAGAATAATATACATTAGACTTATTCTGTATTACATATCTCCACATATACATTTTAAAGATTATATTTAATTAAACAACGACAAAATGGAAACATTCTTACATACATACTGCTGTTTACTTTTTAAATTGATTAAAACTAAATAGCTTACATGTATTTAATAAATAAAATTATCTGATAATACTTGAGAACATCCATATTTAGTTAGTAATCAATAATCTGATGACTTATAAAAATGATACATGTAAAAAGTACTTGCCAAGCTTAGATGATAAAGTGCTAATATATATTTATGCATATTTTATTGAAACCAAATCTTATTTTACATTATTACATTAAACAAATGTTTATTGCTACGTGGCATGTCAATAAGTTAACAAATTACACAATACTGCAATTTTTCTCGCTAAAATTTTTTGGTTTTAACGCTATTGTGAAAAGTTTTTATAACCATTTTAAACTAGTCGGATGTGCCAATCCCAAAACTTTCTTCTATCTCATACATGTTAATACTTCAAAATTCACTATCACAGTGGGCAGTGAATTGGCAAAATGGCAGTCTACACTCATCATGAGGAATGAAATTCCGTGCATTAGTTCTTGAGATACGACTATTGCTGAAATCGCGTAAATCCAGCAAAATGCAGCATAGCAGTGCCACCTATTGGTGATTTACACTAGAACCTAATCATCATCAACGTATGTCAACATCAAACTTCAGTTTGGGGAAAATTCATGCATTAGTTCTTGAGATAGAGCTATTGCGGAAATCAGGACAAATGCAGCATAGCAGTGCCACCTGTTGAGCGATTTACACCAGCACATAATCAGCTGCAAAATTAACACGTTGAGTGCCACGATGAATAAACATTGTAAATTTTCAGCGCTTCAGTGTTAAAGTAATTTTTAAGAAAGTATAATCCTGTAATAAATAAAATGTAGGTATATTTTAAATATTTGTTCAGTAATTATTTAAAACAATGTATATTTATTCAGTTTTGTATCATATTTTAGATGTCAGTCATCGGTGAATGACGTGTTTTAAACGGAATGTTCACTGTCAGCCACCGGTGGCTGACGTGGCGCTTAACGTGTTAATCAAGGTATACTTGATTCTGAAGTTGGATGAAAATTTGTGCATTAGTTCTTGAGATAGAGCTATTGAGGAAATGCAGCACAGCAGCGCCACCTATTGGGCTACCAACACGTAATCAGCATCATTTCATATCAAGGACTAACTGAATCTGAAGTTTGATGTAAATGTGTGCATTAGTTCGTGAGATAGAGCTATTACAGAAATCGCGTAAATCCTGCAAAATTCATCATAGCAGTGACAACTGTTGGGCGATTTACACCAAAATGTAAACAGCACCAATTCCTATCAAGAACTAACTGAATCTGAAAATCTGTGCATTAGTTCCTGAAATAGAGCTATTGTGGAAATCCTGCAAAATGCAGCACAGCAGTGCCACCTGATCTTAATCTGAAATTTGAGGAAAATTCGTGCATTTTTTCTCGAGTTAGAACTATTGCGATAATCATGAATAATGCAACATAGCAGCGCCACCTGTTAGGCGATTTTCACCAAATTCTAATCAGCACCTAACTATATCCTGGACTAACTGAATCTGATGTTTTATTAAAATCCGTGCAGTAGTTCCTGAGATATAGCTATTGCAGAAATCGTGAAAAATGCCGCATAGCAGCGCCACCTGTCGGGCGATTTTCACCAAAAACTAATCAGGAACAGTTTATATCAAGGTCTAACTGAATCTCAAGTTTTGTGAAATTCCATGCATTAGTTCTTGAGAGCACCCATAAAACTGTCACATACAGACTCACAGACAGACATTTTCTAAAAACCATCAAATCGTGTTCAGGACTTTTCTAAAACGAATAAATCCGCCGAAAACAGGAAGTAGAAAATTTTCAGGAATCCAATACTTTCTTCTTGTAAAGATAGAAGAAAGTAAAAATATTGAATAAATCTACATAATTCTTGGTAACTTTTAAGTAGAAAATTTCCCCACGTCTTGCATTCCATAATATTTAAAATTTTTAATTGCTTAAAAGGCGTACAGCCAACAGAGTGAAAAAGTGTCTAGGCCGGGATCTAAATTTTCTACATACACTTTTTGACTCTGTTGGCTGTATGCCTTTTAAGCAATTAAAATTTGAAATATTATTGAATGCAATGCGTTAGATTTATATAGATTTTACAGATTATAGAGAATTATATAGATTATAGATAACAATTTTATAGATTCATTCAATTTCATTGATGCTGGATCCTCTTTAGTTTCGTGTTTGCTCCAGAATCGGTGGCACATGGAAAAATGTTCCATCCTGTGCTGCAGTTGTAGCCTTGCCAATATATGATAGTGAGAAGTGCCATGCTGGGTATTATAGGTTAAAATTCAATATTTTCATAGTAGCCAGTGGCCGGTAGAGGCTGTATGTTTAGTAACCACTATTGTCAAGTTAGTGGCCACTTATTACCGTAGTTTGTAGATTTAAACAGTTTTATCAGTAATGTTTTTTAAATATTAATCAGGGTTCATATTCATTTTCCAAGAAAAAATCCCCTGATTTATTTTTAGGAAGGTACAATTTTCCCATGTCAACAATTAACGACATTTTTTAAACCAGTATCATGACACTCACCTTTTAGAAATAAAATAAAAACAAGATAATCTCAAAAATAAAGTTTATATATCACCTATATAAACAATATGAAAAGAACTTTAAAGGAAAAACATTAATTTGTTTAAAATAGGTGAAGTCTGTATGCCTTGTGGGGCTGTCCTTAAAAACATGGTAGCTTGGCTGCAAGAATTTAATTTCCACTTCATGATTTTATTACTTCTTCAAAAGCATTATGAGTTTCTTAATCTTTATTTTCTTTCAAATTGTCTTGTGTGTTTGTTATATACAAGATTTAATTAAAAACCATATTTTTGCGGCTAAAAATTAAGGCGTGTGTTAAATTCGAATAAATTCAGTATTTTTAAAAATAACAAACCAAACACAAAAACTTGTCTTAGAATTAATAAAAAATATCTCTTACCAATTAATTTCTTTTCTTGAATAAATTTAACATTTGATAACACTTCAGCAGATAATTCTATTGCTTGATTAAAACCATTTTCTCCACCGTAGGATACATCAACCAATTTTAAAACTTTAGCTTGCAATCTCTAAAAGATAAAAGTTTACTTTTACCAACTCACAAAAATATACAAATATTTGTTACAATATAGTAAATATACAAGTAGTAAATATATGACAATGCAAATTTGCTTGCCATATTTTTCAAGAATTCCCCTCCCCCCCTTCTTTACTTTCTTTTCTCACTTAAGGCTGATCTCAACTAGCGCAAAATGTTTTGACACATTTACAAATTCATTTTTTAACGGAAAGATATAAAATTGGAAAGCCTGACCATGGAAACAATTTGGAATCTAACTGTTTTTTCCATTTTTTAATCAATAAATTAGCTATTGAGTTATAAGCGATTTTGATCACGTGACACAGCATTTTTCTCCCCTTATTAACTGGATTTTCTTCTTTCGTTCGGAAGTTTGGTTCAAAATGCCAACCTCGACAGTATTTTCTGAAAGATCTATTGCGTTTACAAGAAAAGGGAAAAGACAGTTCAATGACATAGTTTCTGAATAACAACACCTTCTAGTTTCATGCGTTTCCGAATAAAAATGAATTAAAACTTATGTCAGAAAGTTGACCCTTTGAATTTGAGAACAGACTTAAAAAAAAATAATAATCTGAAAAATAAGAGCTATGAAACCTCTTGATCCATACAATTTTCTAAAGTATATAAAAGCCTTGATACCAGCTTTCAGTTGACACATAACATCATAAAATATAATACAGTATTGAAATTTAATAAGGTGGAAAAACAGTGCCTTAAACAAAATACTGTCCAAAATAGAATTTTTTTTCTGGTTTCCCGGAATTGCACTTTTAAGGATCAACAGCTTTTTAAGACCAAAAACAATTTTTATTTATTAATTTTTTTTTTTTTTAAGTGATTGATACAAACATAAATATATATAATTACTAGGGGGCTCTGCCCCCTGCAAGCTACGCTCACCAACCCCCGTTCAGACACAGCAGAATCTAAAATCACACTAATTCAATCGGTTTTTAAAAGATTAGAGAAGATTGAATTATAATGAAAAAAGCTAGAGCGATCTCCCGGTAAACGAGTTTCCATTCAATTCCCTTTGATTGCGAAAATGTAAGGCCGAATCAGTTGCTGTTAAGACATCCAATGGTTGTTTTCATGTTTGATTAAAGAAGATCAGTTAAACATTTGAAAAGAAGAGAAAATAAAATGAATTAAGTAAACAGAGTTTTTGCCGACCGGTATTTTTTAACGGCGTTATAAAACGATTGACATAATACAATTTACTGCTTTAACCCCTTCAAGGGTGGTGGTTCATTTTTGGACCACTTAATTTTAATTCTTAAGTGCCACATTGGCACCAGAAAATTGGAATGAAAAATTTCAAGTGAACAAAAGCATTTTCGTATTTCGAAATTTGTTTGTAAATTCTGGTGCCATTAACTCATTTCAACATTTTACAAATAGAAGTACCTTGCCCCTGAAAGGGTTAAACGCATATTAATGTATTTATTATTTTAAAGTTTCCTTTCTCTTTTAATATTCACATGTAAATACAGTTTTCAAGACATAATTTTCAATATTTTCCTGCTTTTAACACGTACTCATTTAATAGTAATTTTAAAGTTTTGTTTTCAGTTTTTAATAGCCATGTGTAAAAAATTTTTAATCGTTAGGAGATATATTCTTTGTGCTGTTTTTAGAATTGAAAACAATCTCTATAATAATAGCCTAAGTCATGTGACTATCATCAACAGTTCTTTTGCTTTCATAAGAAAGGTTTCCATTTTGATTAATGAATCAAAGTTATTTTTTCGAATAAAACTACATGAAAGTTGCCATGATCGCAAAGAATTCTTGGTACTTTTTATGCTAGCTGGGTTCAAATCTCGCAAATAACATTTTTTTAACTCACCAGTTAGCATTTTTTTATTTTTCGAGTGGTAAATTAAAACGGTACTACTTGATTATCCCATCGACTAAAAATCTATCGCCAGACTATAAGATTAAATGCCAATAATGGTTGATCGTAAATATCACATTACCTTCACTGTAAGGAAGTTAAACGTGTTTACGCCATCAAGTGATTTTTATTACGACACTTTATTTGTATTTGTATTTTTATACTAATTTATTTTTTCTTTTGTTATTTAAAATAAAACTTACGTCAACTTGTATAATTTGGCGAGTGGTTTGGCAATTTATATAATTTGGCAATAGTGGTCATTTGCTTTGAATTTGAAATTAAATGTCATGATTTGTTGCATTATTTAATATTTAACACAGATGTCGTATAAGCGCCGGGTTTGGCGTGATTTTTTTTATGACAATTTGGCAGAAGCCTCTGTTTTCGAATACCAGTTACATATGTACTTTTAAATTATTTTCTATTATTTTTAAAATGAAGTAACTGTACATAAAAAAATTAGTAATTATAGGACAAAGCAATTTATAACATTTTCTATAAATAAAAAGAAAATAAATGTAACATTTATTAATGAATAAGCAACAATAGCCGGTTACCATGTCAGGCAAAAAATAACGCCATTTTGGCACTAATTAGGTACCCCGGTCAGTATATGACATTAGAGCCTAATGTTTTTCTTTTCATTTCGTTTTAAAAAAAGAAAGAAGTGAAAGCCATTAATTTTAAATGTTTCAGTTTTAAATGAAAGTTTTGTATTAAATAAAATGATAATGAAATACAAAAAAAAAAAAAAAAAAAAAAAAAAAAAAAGCATTGTTCTTAGATTACATTTAAGGGAGGCCAAACTGGTCGCCAAATTAGTTTAAAATAATAACCTTTTCTAAAATAAGAAAAAAAATATCTGTCATGATTAAAATTTGAGTTGCCATCATTAGAGAAAAAAGTATTTAAAAAAAAAAAAAATTATTTCGAAAACTGATCTGAATTTAAAAATTCTCATACAAGTTTTGAGATATGTGGATCAATACGGATTTTTCGTGTTAATTTCATCGCAAAGTATTCCACATTTTAGGAGAAATCGCCATAAAACATATCAGTTCTTTCATAGAGTCATTACATAAATTCGTTTCAATTCAGTCGTTTCATAAGGATTTTATATATATAGGGTAGATTAATTATATGTGCGGCTCAAGTCGGCTCGCTGTGCCTCTTTTTATTTTCATACTAGCTAACTTGGCCGGTGTTGCCCGGGTACGTCAAAAGACAGCTCGAATTGCGAAAAAGCTCCGAAAATCACAATAAGATATCACGAAAAAATTTTAAATTGCTGCACAAATTTCGAAAAGAGAAAAAAAATTATATATTGCGTTCGAAGATTGAAAGTTGATTCCTTTCACTAATGTGGAAAAATGGTAGGAAATCGCTAAAATACACTGAAAATCACATACAAAATTCCCCAAAAATTCGAAAATTCAGTGATGGAACAGCCGGACCGCATTTTGGAGAAGCAAAAAGCCATTTTGGAGCAGAAAATAACTATTTTGGAGCAGCAAAAAGCCACTTTGGAGCAGAAAATAACTATTTTGGAGAAGCAAAAATCAGGGTGTCTACAGAAATTGCAAAAAAAAGTTCCCTGATTTTTCCATGATTTCCCTGATTATCTTTATCAGACTTCCCTGATTTCTATTATTAACAATAATACACATACGGTATTTTTTCATGTATGCTTCTTCCTCATATAACACACTTATCTAATCCAGCTTGCTAATATCTTTGGAAGAAAAAACAAGAGAAAACATAAAAATTGCCTAATATTCATAAAGTATTGATCGACAGTTTTATAAATCAAAACTCAAAATTTAGTCCAACAACTTTATATAGTGGCCAATGGATATATGGTGACCAGAAAATTTCCTCATTTTCTGAAAAATGTTCAATCTTGACATATCTACATCTGACGGGATAGCTAATTGGATTAAGCTGGCCGTCTGGTGAGGTTATGCTAATGTATCATTTAAAATTTTCAAAAATGGATAAATTGCCTTCAATATAAGCGCTATCTACAGAAAATGAGGACATCGAATCACGTTCATTTACGTTAAATATCAAAAACTCATATCATGTGCATCTTTTTTTAAAAATTGGGAAAGACTCAGTATGTGAAAAAATATGATATATAAAATACACGAATCAGTCTTGTTGGCAAGGTGAAAGTGCAAATATTTTCACACACAGACAAATTTCCCTGATTTTCGAATATTTTTACGAAGTTCCCTGATTTTTCCCTGATATTTCCAGATTGATAAACCTCCCTGATTTTTCCATGATTCCCTGATTTCCAGATTCTGTAGACACCCTGAAAATGCTCATTTTGATGCAGAAAATAACAATTTTGAAATTCTTTGAGGAAATGCGTGTTTCTTCTGCAATTCTTTGACGAAATTCGCAGTTTTTTCCACGACTCTTTCTCAAAATTCGAGTCTTTCGCAATTCTTTGACGAAATTTACGTGTTTTTCGCGATCTTTTGACTAAATTTGCGTATTGTTCGCAATTTTTTGACAAAATTCGCGTATTTTTCGGACTCTGTTGAAATCAGCGTGTTTTTCGCTATCTTTTGACAAAAATTGCGGTTTTTTGCGATCTTATGACAAAATTTGCGAGGTTTTTCGACCATATGATGAAATTTGCAGTTTTTTCCGCGATCATTTATCGACATTTGCGTTTTTTCACAACCTTTTGACCCCGTTTTGATAAAATCAGCGATCCTTTGACAAGATTCGTGTGTTTTTCGCGATATCTTGATGAAATTTGCGTGTTTTTTGGGATCGTTTGACAAAATTCACGTGTTTTTGCGATCTTTTGATGAAATTTGCGAGTTTTTTCACGATATTTTAATGAAAGTAGCATTTTTTCATGATCTTTTGACCGTGTTTTGTTCGTTTTTGACGCAGTTAGCTATCCTTTGGCAAAATTCACGTTTTTTTAGTGATCCTTTGACGAAATTCACGTGTTTTTCGCGATCTTTTGACAAAATTAGCATGTGTTTCGCAAACTTTTGACGAAATTTGAGACGTTTTGATTAAACTTACGGGTTTTTTCACTACCTTTTAAATAAATTAGCGTTTTTTGCGATATTTTAACCGTGTTTTGTTCGTTTTTTGACGAAATTAGCGATTCTTTGACAAAATTCACGTTTTTCTCATGATTCTTTGAAGAAATTCGCGTGTTTTTCGTGATCTTTTGACCGTGTTTTGTTCGTTTTTTGACGAAGTTAGCTATCCTTTGGCAAAATTGACGTTTTTTTCGTGATCCTTTGACGACATTCACGTGTTTTTCGCGATCTTTTGACGAAAATCTCGTGTTTTTCGCAATCTTTTGATGAAATTTGAGACCTTTTGATGAAATTTGCGGGGGTTTTTCACTATCTTTTAAATAAATTAGCGTTTCTTCACGATCTTTTGAGCGTGTTTTGACAAAATTCACCTTTTCTTCGCGATTCTTTGAAGAAATTCGCGTGTTTTTCGTGATCTTCTGGCGAAATTTGCATTTTATACGTGATCTTTTAACGAAATCACATTTTTTTCGTGATCTTTTGACCGCGTTTTGTTCATATTTTGACGAAATCAGTGATCCTTTGTTAAAATTCACGTTTTTTCTTTTCGTGATCATTTGACAAATATCGCGTGTTTTTAGAGATCTTTTGACCAAATTCGCGTGGAAAATGATCGATTTGACTCAAGAATTATCAAATTGGCGCAGTTGGGCGCAAATTTGTTGAAAAATGATTGTTTTGGCGCAGAAATGTGCAGCATTATCGATTTGGCGCAATAGGAGCAGCTGTTCCATCACTGAAAATTGCTATACGAAATTCGAATAAACTTTATTGAAATGAGGGCAGAAATTACTTTAGTATTATAGGCCAAAAATGGAATGTCAAAAAATTGCAGCAGATCGCGAAGAAACGTAGAAATCGAATTAAAAATCACGAAAGTCAAAATTTACTGTAATTAGATAAAAGTTTCAAATCTAATTCCTTTGACCTGCGGGTTCTCTTAAAATTTATGTTTGGGAAAGCATGCTAAGCATTGTATCATGTTACTTTTATTCATAATTTAATTTACTTGCCATCCCTTAAATATAATTAATATAACCCCTTAAGTTAATATTAGTTTTTGTTGCAATAAAATATCCCAATTTGTTCATTTTCAGTAAGCAAGTAATCCCAATTGGTTTACAATGGAAGTCTATGGGAATTTGGCGAAATACTAGAGATTTTGCCAAGTTGGCGTCACTTTTGGTGATATATCGCCAAATTGGAAACAAACTTGGCGGCACTCGGCAACAGAACTGTCCCCCCTACAGTAATCCTCTGACAGGTATGAAGAAGCATTAAATGCTGTTCAATAATCGCATTAAAAAAATCGCTAAAAATTCAAAAATCGCTGTATGAATTGCGAATGAACTTTTTTGAAAAGAGAACAAAATTTACTATTATTGGGTTAAAAGAAAGAAACCATATTCTTTTAACTAATGTGGAAAAATCGCCTCGAAACTTAAAAAAGTGTTAAAAATCCCATAAAAAATTAAATTAAGAAAAATTTAATCAAAAAATCGAAAATCGGGCTTTGAGGTGCAGAACTTCATATATAGACGTACCTTTTCCCCAAACTTTGTAGCTCTACATGCAGCGGTCCCTTCAGAACACCGTCGACAAACTCACTCACACACAAACTTCTTTCCTTATTATTATAGATGAAATCAAATATAATTAATTCATCGACAAAATGATTTTCTAACTATACAAATTTCATCTAATTAAAAAATGTTTCAGGTATACATACCTCAATTTATCTTTTATAATGACTTCTGTCTTTTATAACAGGGGTCGATGCAGATTTTTATTCTTGGGACCCATTTTGTGAAAAATAAAATTATTTTTTGTGAATTTTATTATATTTTATGAAAAATAACATTTCGTAACTAAAGTTGAAATGCAGTTACTCAAATTCGAACTTAGAATCCTTCTACATATAAAAAAACTAACGCATTGTAAATGGATCAATGAAAATCTGCGTAGATACCGCGAAACACATCTGATTGGTCAGAGCTTTCTGACGCTTTAAGGTGGGTTACCAAGGGTAAGGGAACCTGGCTCTGTCGCCAAACATTGCCAACTTGGCATATATCGCCAAATTTGTCGACCAAAATTAGTCACTAAATGTAATGCCAACTTGGCACTATTTCCAGTATTTTGCGAAATTTCCATAGACTCCATTAAAATCAAATAGGATTTATTTCTTGCAGAAAATCAACAAATTGAGCTATTTCAATTCAACAAAAACTAATATTAGCTTACGAATAGAGCTTAATTCAACTATTTACATTACTTTTAAGCACACAGTGTTACAATATTCATAACACTATCTATATAATTTTACACATATATGTTGGTGGCAAAGTGAAAATTTCAGAGGAGAGGATATTTATATGATAAGATTTACTGTAGCTAAAAATTAGAGACTTCATTACAAAGGGAAAAAATTCCAAATAATTTTAATAAATTTTTTACTTTTTAAATTTTACATATTTTTTAAATTTACAATAATTTTAATTTTAAGTTTTCTATTGATTTATAATTTTATTTAATAATAAATTTACTTAATTTGTAACTATTCAAAAAAATTATAAATTTTACCTTTTTGAATGATTTTAAATAAATAATAATTCTTATGAAACCCTGTAAGCTCTAATGATTATGTGCTTGGAGAAAAGGAAATAAAATGGTCAGGAGTTGGGGAAGAACGCGTTTTTACTAAGTAAAATCTAAAGATTGAACGCAAAGAAAATGAGGAATCGCGAAGCGATTCAGAATGGAAATGCAAAACAATTACGCCTGGGGTTAGCTAGAAAATAAAGATTGCTTCGCGATACCGAACGCAATCGGGTGAGCGTAATTTATGCGCTATTACTAATTGGTGAGCGTAGCGAGCAAGAGGAACGTATTCCCCCTATTTCCTTGCAAAAGTTTTTGTTTTTCATAACCTTGTTACAAATTACACATTTTAAAACAGTTTTTATCAAAAAGAATTTTTTGAAGGGGCCAATTTTATTAAATTTATTTTTGTGTAGGGAACTATTTTATTAAATAGATTTTTGAGAAAGGGCCTTATAAATTAGGCCCCAAATTTTCCATGGATCGATCCCTGTATAACGATTTTTGTAAATGACTATCTGTTATACTACAACTTTCTCAAAGAGTATGCGAAACACTTTTGCGGTTTCAAACTAAAATTTTTCTATTACTGTTAAGTATGCAGCTTTTAATAAGCATGTGAAAAGAATCTTAAAAGTTTAGTCATATATGCATTTCTTGCTTTATAATTTGCACTCACGTTCTGAGACAGTCATGACCAATAATTATAAACAGTGAAATTCATAGCAATAAATAAAGAGTATCTCATTTGAGCTGATGCAGCTCAAATCAATGAGTAATGTTGAAAATCTCGAAAGGAAGAAAGAAGAATTTTGAAATACAGACAGTTTATGTCAGGCTGAATTTTCACCAAAAATTACTGCATTTTACTTTACATATACTATTAAAGATTTTAAAACGATTTATCTTTTTTCCCCGTGAATAAAATGCGAAAATTTTATTTGACTTTTGTAAATTTTCTAATTTTTAAAGGCAAAAATCACACACAGCTATTAACAACACCGATGCAAAGATATTACAATGCTACGAAAATTTTAATATGAATGCCACACAAAGCATCGTTTAAAACTCAAATTTTTTAATGGAATTCAAGAATTCCTAGTACAACAAACCCTATATTTTGTAAATTTCTTTTTTATATGCAGTTTAAGAATACGTTTAAAAACTATAATGTTAAAGAATATTTCTTTCCAGATTTATTTCTAATAATAAAGAAAATTTAATATTCTTTACTGCTATTTTAATAAATTATGCCAAAAATTCATACTTACAGGATCAAACATATCAGACTGACTGAGCTCTGTTTTGAAATCAGCAGAACCAGCTAAAATAAGTCCAGCAATATTAGGTTTATCATTAGTAATAAACAATTGAGTAGCTACTTCAGCAACTTTCCGGACATAATTATGACGCTTTTCCATTCTAAGACGGGCAAAACGGAGAGCAGACTGACCACCACGTCCTACAAAAACAATGCATAAAACAAAGTTATAGATTTAAAATTTATTTTAAAGTAATACAAATAACAAAAGAAAATTACAAAATCATATATTAAGTGCAGGGAGGTTATAAAACACTTTCCAACACTATGAACATAAAACATGTCTATTAAAACTTTTTTTTTTTTTTTTTTTTTTTTGCTTAGCCATAATTTAAAATAGAAGATTTATGATTTTGATAAGTATATGTGATAAATAACTTTTACATTAATCAGGGAAAGGTGTATTTGCTTTCACAATCACTACATATATTTAAAGGGAAAAAACATCCTAATGGCATACCTGCAGAGTTGTATAATATAGACGCACACACGAACACTGTGCGTGGAAAATTTTCCGAAAAATTCGAGACTTTGCGGAAAAAAGTTACGAAAAGAAAAACGTATGTTTTGTTTTTGTAACTTTTTTATAATACCAAAAATTTAAAATAGTCCCCAATTTTATATACGATTTATATATTGTTTGTCCACAATTCAAAGTTTAAAACTCAAAACATTGTTGTGACATCACAGACCCTTTTATTTCTATTTTACGTAGACTAAAACTTGTCGCCGATCGGTTTTCCGTCGGCGGCTGCAGTGACAATTTAACCTGGCAAAGGCTGTTAAATCGAATAATTTCTTACTGGCATTTTGTGCGAAGAGATCACAATCTTAAGGATTGGGTCGTTTCTAAATGCATTGACAAAATAATTGAAGAGAATTCACCTTCCTATCATTGATTTTTGCTTTATTATTTTTAAATTAATATAATTATTTTTTAATTAATATTAACTATTTTTAAATTTAAATAATAATTATTTTAAACTATGATTTTTAGTTCATATCGTCAAAATAATATAACACGTAATTTTATTAAACATTAATTTGCGGAAAATTTTTGACCCAATATTTATGTGCGCAGAAAGCTTTTGTTTTTATACAAGTCTGCATACCTGGATTACCTGCCAACTTAGAAAAATTCCAAGGTGTAAAACAACGTGCCAACATATTTCTAAGGTTTGAAACAACGTGTTTTTTGTATGTGAAAGCAAGATTAAAAAATCACATGCTAATTAATAAGTAAACTCTTAATAATAGTAATACAATGTAAATTATAGCATACATAAAGCTAAAATCAATGTTAGTGAAAATTCAATGGATCATAGTTAAATTACGTTCAATATATTCCTAAATATTTATATGATGCACTTAAAATTGATTTCAGATTATAATCATCTAACATTAAATTTTACAAACTGTTTATAATATATATATATATATATATATATATATATATATATATATATATATATATATATATATATATATATATATATACATATATATATATATACATATATATATATATATATATATACATATATATATATATACATATATATATATATATATATACATATATATATATATATACATATATATATATATATATATATACATATATATATATATACATATATATATATATATATATATACATATATATATATATATATATACATATATATATATATACATATATATATATATATATATACATATATATATATATACATATATATATATATATATATACATATATATATATATACATATATATATATATATATATATATATATATATATATATATATATATATATATATATACATATATATATATATATATATACATATATATATATATACATATATATATATATACATATATATATATATATATATACATATATATATATATACATATATATATATATATATATATATATATATATATATACATATATATATATATATATATATATATATATATACATATATATATATATATATATATGTTTTCTTCAAATTTCATTTATAAAAATCAGAAAGTTCAAATGAGCACTATTAATTGTTATGTTTAATATATTTCAGTTGTTTATCATTATTCATATGATAAATTGACAGTTACTTTCACATTGATTATAGTAATTATTTAATACCTTTTCTTGTATAAATTATAATACAATACATTTTTTAAAAACTTCTAATTTTATTTATAAAAAACAAATCAATTTATAAGTTCAATTGAATACTATTAATTATTATTCATATGGTAAATTGATAGTTAATTTCAGATAATAATTTTATAAGACTAAAGAATAAGAACTAAAGACTTTTTAAGACTAAAATTTTATAAAATACTATACTACACATTTTTTAATTTTCAAATTTTATTTATAAAAAAAAAAAAAAAAAAAAATGATAAATGAGCAATTTAAAGCATGATAAATTGATAATCAGCAGGAAGATCTTTGAGCTTCACATCATGTAGCAGTCGTTTTTTTGGCATTACTTAGCTCACTGCTGTTAAAAGTATATTCATGACATGGTAACCTCTTGCGAGTTTTCAAAATCATTAAGCTTTCCAAAGTTTCATTTGAGAGTCCACTTTTGAACTCATTTCTGTTTTTTTTTAACAATGCTGAATATTCGTTCACATTCAGCATTGTTGTGTGGAATAAGCAGGTTAGCTAACATAACTTCGGAAAGTTCTTTATATTTTGGGAGACCAGTGGCAGCTTTGATTTTTCCAATCTCCACCCATTGAATATTCATGCGTTGAGAGTGGTTCAAAGTGGATACACTTGCAAAGTACAAAATTGGTTTTCAATTATATCCACTGCATCATTTTTAGATTGGTGAGATTTTGCATTCAGTATACATGGAAATGGGTCTAAAAAAATTTAATTGAAGAGAATGTAGAATCCTCTAATCTGCTTAAATTGGCCACTGTAGCATTCTTTAAAACAACATTTTCTATAGGAAATTTATTCACTATATAATCACACGCTGCAATGTGATAATTCAAAACACTATTCAAAAAGGAATTTCTTTTTTTTAACACTTAGTTTTTCAATCTCTTCTTTTGTTGAACTACCTACTGTGATTTCATTCAGTTCTTTCTGGTTTTCCTTCAAACGGAAATTTATTGCAAGGAGATCTGGATTTTTGATGATGACAGACGGTTTTATGAATCTACATAAAAGTTCTTTTAATAACTCCAAATATATCTCACACAGTTTATGTATCAATGGAGATGAAGATTGCAATTTGACATTTATTCTGTCAAATGTTAGAATTATATTCAATAAAAAGAAAACAAATCCTTTCATTTCTGCAGAGGACAGAAACATGAAAATTTTTTCTTCTTTAGTCAACACTTTTGATGCTTTCGCTGCAGAGTTATTCATTTTAGGTTCATTTTGGAATTTTCCCTCTTTTTTAGGTTTTTTAGATGATGTAACAACACTACTACAACAATACTACTAATTTTTCGTCTGGTTGAACTACCTTGAATTGGATCATTTTTTTGCATTACATGATCAGACTTCATATCAACGTCATTGGATATGCTACTTGCATTTTCTGCAACTTTCACACTAAGCTTTTTTGGGGGTATTTTGTAAGTTGAGAGATTAGTGGGTATTTTATTTTGTTGAGATTTTGCCATATTTGTGAAAAACTCAATAGTGGATCCCACTGTTCGATAAGACAAGCCAAACTTCTACCTAGAGAAAGCCAGCGAGTACATACAAGGTTCAGGTTTTTTTTTGTTGTTTCTTTATTATGTAATAATTAAAATTGCTTCAATGATTTTTTACGTTTTGCACTTTTGTTCAGATAATAAAAAATACCCACAAGAACTTCATCAATATGTTTTGACAAAGCTGATGCACCCTTTCCAGCAGCAAGATTAATTAAGTGGCATGCACAGCCTAAAGATATTAGATTTTCATTTTTTTTTTTTTTTTTTTTTTTTTTTTTTTTGCTTTAAAAAAGCAGCTATGTCGTTTTTTTTTTTTGCCCTGCATAACATATGCATTATCTGCCATAAAAGAAACACAATTTTCAAAGGAAATGTTCATCTTTTTGAATTCTTTTAGAATCAAATTGCTGATATTTTCACCAGTTCCACTGCCAATTAAATTTGGGATAGAAAGCAAATTATTTTCAATTAAATTTTCCACAGGACTGAAGTAAGTAATTACGATTGAATATAATTTATGGTCCGAGTCGTTACTTCCATCGCAGGCTGCAGAAATTGGTCCGATTCACATCTGCCTTTTCAGATCGTCAATAGCACTTGATGCCATTTCTTTAACTAACGCAGTAGTTTTTGTGCGGGCACATCCATATTGCTTCGCAATATCACATTTCGGGAACATCTTCTGAAATAACGGTCCGGCATGATCAGCTGCAGCATCTGTTCCACTAAAAATCTGGTGAAAAATAGTTCAGCCCGAATAACAGCTAACTGATTGTCTTCTTTCAAGAAATTATTCAGTTTTTGCTTCTCGCTAACATTGGCTAACTTGGCGTTTTCCAAATGTTTGTAACGTAATCCAAATGTCGGGTAATATCATATTTAACTCCATGCGAAATAGTAAAATCACAGTAAACAAACTTCGGGCCTTTCCCAGACAGTTTTATGCAAGGAAACTCCTTAGTATAACTGCCTTTATAGACGTGGTAGGGTTTTTTTTTGTGTGTGTGTTAGATGTAGCCATGATCGCAAGCAAGATTTTAAAAATTCAGATACGACGCGTGATATATACAAATAAACACGACCAATACGTCCGCATGCTTCCAAATCTCCGGTCAGTGAACGCAAGAGTTGAGTTGAACTAAGCTTGTCCGGTGAGGAGGGAGAAAAAGGAAACCACGCCTACAAAACTATGACGTTGAATCGATGTGCTGTTTTAGCCAATCAAGGGTGAAAAACTACAATTTTAGAAGCATCCGCTAAAAATCAATCAACCGATCAATTTCGCCACGATCTTAGTGTTTATTTACACAACAATAGCTACAAATATCGCATAAGAGAATTATCAAAATAGTAGAAAAAGCGTAAAAAAAGTGATCGAAGCGTAAAAGCATAAAAAATTACCCGAAAGCGTAAATTTTATGCCTAAATCGTAAAGCTTGGCAGGTAATGGTAAAGATGTTACTATTAAATTAAATCAACTAAAAAATTATAGTTGATTTAAGAAAAGATGTTAGAAAACTAAGAAAAAACATCAAATGAATTTAACCATAATATTGTTTAAATTGATGAAACATATGTGGATGTGGGACCATAAACAAACGATGTTCAGTAAATGTTAACGAGACTTGTCAATGGCAGTAATTAAGATAGACACTAGTTCTAATAAGGATTTGTTGATTTAAACCAAGTATAGGATATTTGAAGAGCCCAGATGATAAAGGTGGTATGTAAGCCCCCATCAATCCCCCTTAAAAAAAATTTTTTTAAATAATCTTCAATCAATCATAAAGGAGGCATTTGACAATAAACACAAATAGATATTTGAACTTTACAGCTCATTATTTTCTCAAAATGATGATTGTGTCACTTACCACCATCATCTGAGCTCTTCATTTGTTAAATTGAAGTTAGTGTAAGTGCTCATTAGGGAGTAAAAAAATGATGATTTTTTCCTCAGCGTTCAAATACTGAATAGCTATCAAGAGTTTTGTTTCCAAAACAATTAACCCCCTAATTGCTAACATAATCTATATTTTTGCATTTTAATTAATAAAATTATAATTATTAGTAATGTGTTTAGTAATGATATATGAAACAAAAAGAATAATTTTTAGTATGATAAATAAAGTGTCCTTAATTTTTAATAATTTTATGTACCACAAATTGAAAAATACAATTAAATAACATGTTTTAATAATATCCTGTTTTTTCTAAAGAAATAAAGTTCTATTATTTTTGCAAGATCTTGGGCACATGAATTTAGAAATACTGTTGAATGGGAAGTTTTTTTTACAAGAAATCGCTAGCTATAACTGCAGGTGATTTTTTTTTTTTTTTTAAAGGCAAGGTGCAGCAGCACCCCTAACTCCCTCACTGACAAGCCCGTATTAATACGTTCAATAAGCTCCAGGTTTCACTGCAATACAAGCAATATATAAAGTAATATAATTCTATTGATTTAATGTATTTTTAATACAATGAACAATGATTAATACTTCCAAGGATTGCATTGATATTCGTTGTTAAGTTTTTTTTTATAAAATGTTCAAAGAATAATTGTTTTTAAGCATTTAAAACAAAATACAGAAAAAACAACATTACAACTTTGCCCTTTTCCAAGACAGTCGGAGGGTTAAAAAAGGCCTAGAAGAAACAGAAAGTAATTACAGAAATAATAAAAAAGAAAAGTGCCCAGCTAAACTGATGGCATTGAGCTCACAGGCTCTTCGCACTAACTGTATATTATACTCTTATTTTAAAGAATAATGCCCCTCAAAAAATAAGTGAAGGGGGATTAGCCCCCTTTATCCTTAACCAATGAATCCCCAAAACTAATCAGGGAAGCTCCTTAACATAATAAACCTGTATACCAAATTTGGAGCAAATCGAATAATCCTGCATGAAAAACCCATTTATCTAAATTAAGGGGGGGGGGGGACTAGCCCCCCTTTATCCTTAACCAATGAACCCCCAAAACTAACCAGGGAAGTTTCTTAACATAATAAACCGGTATACCAAAATCGGTAATCAAATAATTCTGCATGAAAAACTCATCTATCTGAATTAAAGGAGGTGGAATAACCCCGCTTTTCCCCCTTTATCCTTAACCAATGAACTCTCAAAACTAATCAAGGAAGCTCCTTAACATAATAAACCGGTATACCAAATTTGGAGCAAATCGAATAATTCTGAATGAGAAACCCATTTATCTAAATTAAGGGGGTGGACTAACCCTCCCCCCTTTATCCTTAACCAATGAACCCCAATCAGGGAAGTTCCTTAACATAATAAACCGGTATGCCAAATTCGGAGCAAATCGAATAATTCTGCATGAAAAACCCATTTATCTGAATTAAGGGGGGGGGGGGGGGAGGTTGGACTAACCTCCCTTTTCCCCCTTTATTCTTAACCAATGAGCCCCCAAAACTAATCAGGGAAGCGCCTATCAGAACGAAACTAGAAAAAAAATTTGAAGCAAATAGGATGTTTCTATCAAGAGTTATCGCGTTACGTACGTACATACAGAACCGGCGGGCACATAAGCTCTCAGGCTTTGATAGCCTGTGAGCTAATAAAAACTGCAAATAAGTAATTTCATTAGTTAGTAGCACAAATAAATAACAAAACAAACAAATATTATTTGCAGCTCGTTTTGAATTTGTAGTTAGAAAAATTACTGTTAATCACCATAATCTAAACTTACACACATGTATGTGTATGCTAACCAAGGAAATTATGAAAGAGAGTTAAACCCATTCATACACACATACAGAATAAATATAAGGATAGCCAGTTATATCTGAAATGCTCAAAATATTTATGTAACAACATCATTACATCTCAGTGGGGATTATTAGCTTTCAATGGTTCAATTTTTTTTTCTTTTTAAGAAAAGTTTTGCTGCCTTTTCAATTTCTAATTAATTTTTTTTTATTTAGTATATATAAGTTACAAAGTAAAAACATTTATACAACCTATACCTAAGAAGCTCTGCTGAGCTTAACATTTTTATACCAATTAGTTCTTTTTCTCTCATGCATTCATTTACAATTTAGCTGTTGAGCAGATGCGACTCTTTCATTCTTCTTTGACTCAAGATTGCTATTAATTTATTATTACAAAAGTAGAATAGGAACTAAGACACTGACAATTTATTCATTAATTTACAGAAATTTAATACACTAGCTATATTTATTTTATATAAAACTAGCAGCCTAACGCCCGCTACGCTGGTCAGTTTTTCTAAAGAAACCTTGAATCAAACGAAATATATCTGTGAATTTGATCATGCGTTTTAAAGCAATATGGACATTTACCTGGAATGCCCAATCTAATTGGCGAAAACAATATGAACGTTATTACGCTATTATATCTTTTGAGCCTTACAGAATTTAGGCTGTTAAGGGCAACTTCTTTCGTTGATCATTTAGTGTAGTATTCGGTGAAGAACGATAGAACAATATGTACTATACTTAAAAGGGTTCATGAAAAATTATCAATGCAAATCTCATCACAATCTGTTAATTGGACATACTGAAAATCCTAATTGTTCATAATTTGGTTCGCCTGCTTCTAAAACATTCAGCCTTAATTCTATAATCAAGCAACCTGATGACCAAGCAACACCAAGCGAATGATATGTGCTTTATACTAAAACATTCACTGAAAAATTAATTAACCGAGCAAGTTCCATCGAAATCCACTTAGCAGGATCTTTTAAACTGGAAAATGTACTGAAACATTTCATAAAAATAATCTAATTAGCAGTTTAAATCACGTGAAAATTCATTCAGCGGAACCTTAAAAAAAAAAGCCAATCTTTCGAAATCGGGTTCACCTGATTTAGATCTTTACCCATAATTATTTAATTAAGCAACGTAGAACATTATATTTTATACTAACATCTTTTCTGTAAATTATCTAACTAACAATGTAAGCCCCATCAAGATCAATTCAGTAGAAGTAAATTTAAAAGCGGCCAGAATGAAATTTCTCTTTGCATTTTACATACAATGAGATAGTTAAATATAGCTATCATAATCGCGTTAACCTGATTATATAGAACTCTCAGGGATGTAGTGGTAGGTATACATCGCATCATTTCTGGATTTTTAAAGAAACTTTGCACAACTTCCATATCTATAGCATTCTAGTATACATCCTTTGTCTGTAGCGTATTATCCTCCAATTTTCTTTACTATACCACAGAGAACTGTTTCTGCATAGCTTCATAACTAAACAGTTTTGAAAGATATGATAAATATTGAAAACAATCCCTGAAATATTATCTAACTAACTGGTCAACTGTCATTAAAATCCATTCCGTAAAACTTGAAATCTTTCCTAATCGAGTTCACCTAATTTTAGAACTCCCGTAACTATTACTAAGCAACTTGGAATGATGGCTTTTAGATTAAACTATTTATAAACCAAATTTACTATCTAATAGTGTAAGTTCTGCAAAATTATGTTCAGTAGAATCTGAGTTATAATCAATTGGAATGAAATAGGAATTTACGCTTTACATATAGTAGTAGAAGCCTTCGCCCGCTATGCTGGTCGGTTTCTCCAAGCGAAACTTTAAATAAACAAAATATATCGGTGTATTTGATCTTGTGTTTCATAGCAATAAATACATTTATCCCTAATGATCATATGCGTTGCTGAAAACAATATGAACGCCATTACAGTTTATATCTTCGAATGTCTCAGACAAAATTTGGACTGTTATGAAGCAAATCTTTTAGTTGATTATTTATAATTCAATATAAAAAAGAATGGAAGAACGATATGTAGCATATTAAAATCATCCCTGAATATTAAAAAATGCAAATCTCATCAAAATCCGTTCAGTAAAAGCTTCTAATAAGACTAATTTTTCATAATCGGTTTCACCAGATAATACAACATTCAGATATAATTCTATAGCAAAGCAATGTAGAACAATATGTGTTATATACTAAAATCTTTCCTGAAACTAGTCGGATGTACCAATCCCAAAACTTTCTTCTATCTCATACATGTTAATACTTCAAAATCCGCTATCACACTGCCAAAATTAAATGGCAATCTATGCATCTCATGAGGATTCTAACGATATGAAATTCCGTGCGTTAGTTCTTGAGATATGACTATCGCTGAAATCGTCTAAATTCAGAAAAATGCTGCCTAGCAGCGCCACCTATTGGATGATTTATACCAAATCCTAATCAGCAACAATTTATGTCAACGTCTGACTGAATCTGAAGTTTGGAGAAAATCTGTACATTAGTTTTTGAGATAGAGCAATAACGAAAATCGTGAAAATTCCTGCATAGCAGCGCCACCTATTGGGTGATTAACACCAAAACCTAATTAACAACAACTTGTGTCAACATACAACTAAATCTGAAGTTAGATGAAAATTCGTCCATTAGTTCTATTGATAGAGCTATTGAGGTAATCGTGAAAAAGGCAGCAGAGAAGCGCCACCTGTTGGGCAATTTACACCAACACATGTTCTTAAGATAGAGCTATTGGGGAAATCGTGTAAATCCTGCAAAATTCATCATAACAGCGCCACCTGTTGGGTGATTTACACCAAAACGTAATCATCATCAATTCATATCATGGACTAACTAAATCTGAAGTTTGATCGAAATCCGTGCATTAGTTCTTGAGATAGAGCTATTGCAAAAATCGTGAAAAATGCAGCATAGCAGCGCCACCTGTTGAGCGATTTACACCAAAAACTAATCAGCATCAACTTGTATTAGGGACTAACTGAATATCAATTTTTATTAAATTCCGTGCATTAGTTCTTGAGATAGAGCGCCCACAAAATTTGTGTCACATACACACAGACAGACAGACAGACTCACAGAGTCACAGACAGACATTTTGTAAAAACATGTTTTTTGGAATCTCTGACCCCTAAAACGTGTAAATCCGTCGAAAACCGGAATTCGAAATTTTTCATGAATCCAATACTTTCTTCTTGTAAAGATAGAAGAAAGTAAAAATATCTAACAGTGCTAATTAACTCAGTCGAACCTTTTAAAAAGGCTAATATTTCAAAATAGGGTTCACCGATTAAAGAACTTTTGCACGTAATTCTATAACTGAGCAACGTAGAATAATATGTGTTATATATGAAACTCTTGAAAATTTATCTAACAATTCAAATATACTCAAAATCCATTGAAAATGAAAAGTACTCAAGTTATAAGCGGTCGGACTGAAATTGCCCTTTTTATTTTATATTTGAAGTTGATAGTTAAATATATCTTTCATAATCAAGTTAACGTGATTGTAGAATTTTTAGGAATGTAGCATAGACTATACGCCATAGACCTTCTGGTGTTTTTTAGAAACTCTGCACTCCATAGCTATAACATATATACTCTCTAATATATACCATGCCTGTAGATTTTATCCTATTTTTTTTTTTCAACTACACCACTGAGAACTTTCCTCATAGTTCCATAACTAAAAATGTAGAATGACATTTCAAATATTGCAACAATACCTAATATTACCTAACTGTGCAACTCCAATCAAAATACGTTCAGTAGAACTTTAAATAAAAGGTAATCTTTCATATTCGGGTTCACCTAGTTTTGGAACTTTCTCTTGTAATCTAATTTTCTGCAATCTGATTTGTTGCCAAGTTTGTGCTTCAGAAAACAATAACCCAGAAGAAAACTTCGCTACAGAGAAGTACCATCCATGCAAGAAGTACCAACCATCCACAAAAAATAATCTAACTAACAGTGTAAGTCCCATCAAAATACATCCAGCAAAACTCAAATTATAGACAGGTGGAAGGAAAAGCAAATTTGCATTTTATATAATTACAGTAGCTGTATCTTTCATAATTGCGTTCACCTTTCTGTATAGCTTTTCCAATAGCTCTATAACTAAAACTAAGCAACGTAGAACACTGTGTGTATATGTCGTAGGCTAATTGAGAAATCCGGCTCTTTGCAAACAGCCTAGGCTCTTTGCAAAGAGCCGGGCTAGTTGGAGAATCCATCTCCCCTTTTCCAATTAGCCTGATATTGTTCAGGCTTATTGCAAAGAGCCTAGAAATCATTAGGCTAATTGAAAAATGACCACTTATTATCCGATAAGGGTGATATTTTTAGCTCACAGACTATCAAAGCCTGAGAGCTTATGTTCCCGCCGATTCTGTATGCACGTGTGTACGTACGTACGTACGTATGTACGTAACGCGATAACTCTTGACAGAAATATCCGATTTGCTTCAAAAAAATTTTCTAGGTTCATTCTGATGAGGTGCTTTCCTCATTAGTTTTTGGGGTTCATTGGTCAAGGATAAAGGGGGAAAAGGGGGCTAGTCCCCCCCCTTAAATTATATAAATGAGTTTTTCATGCAGAAATATTCGATTTACTCCAAATTTGGTATACCGGTTTATTGTGTTAAGGAGCTTCCCTGATTAGATTTGGAAGCTCATTATTTAAGTATAAAGGGGGGAAAGGGGGCTACCCCCTTAATTTAGATAAATAGTCTTTTCATGCAGAATTATTCGATCTGCTCCAAATTTCGTATACCGGTTTATTATGTTAAGGAGCTTCCCTGATTAGATTTGGAGGTTCATTAGTTAAGTATAAAGGGAGGAAAGGGGGGCTAGACCCCCCCCCTTAATTTAAATAAATGGGTTTTTCATGCAGAGTTATTCGATTTGCTCCAAATCTCGTATACCGGTTTATTATGTTAAGGAGCTTCCCTGATTAGATTTGGAGGTTCATTAGTTAAGTATAAAGGGAGGAAAGGGAGGATAGACCCCCCCCCCCCCCTTAATTTAGATAAATGGTTTTTCATGCAGAGTTATTCGATCTGCTCCAAATTTCGTATACCGGTTTATTATGTTAAGGAGCTTCCCTGATTAGGTTTGGAGGTTCATTAATTAAGTATAAAGGGAGTAAAGGGGGGATAGAACCCACCCCTTTAATTTAGATAAATGGGTTTTTCATGCAGAGTTATTCGGTTTGCTCCAAATTTCGTATACCGGTTTATTATGTTAAAGATCTGCCTTGATTAGATTTGGAGATGTATTGATTAAGTATAAAGTAGGGACAGGGGCTAGTGTCCCCTTAATTTAGATAAATGGGTTTTTCTTACAGAATTATTCGATTTGCTTCAAATTTGATATTTCAGTTTATTACGATATGGCTTCCTTCATTTGATTTGGAGGTTCATTGGTTAAGTATAAAAGGGGGTAAAGGGGGCAATTGCCCCTCCCCTTAATTTAGATAAATGGGTTTTCATGCAGAATCATCTAATTTAGTTTGAACTTGAAGGTTCCATTTGAAGTCAACCCGAAAACCGACCACAACCAGGTTTCGCAGTGAGTTCACTTAGAACTTTCAGGTTCGGATCGGGTTGCCGGTGGACTGAGATTATTTTTTCTGGCTTGCATCGGGTTATAGTTCTTTGGAATATTTTTGTCGGTTAAGATTTGGTTCGGGACGGGTTTCAGGTTGACTTCGAATGGAATTTTTAGGTTCTGGTATCGTTGCGTGTCCACGGAAGCTAATTTGTCTTGTTCGGATCCGGTTATGCATCTTTGGAAGATTTTTGTTGGTTATCAGATTTGGTTCGGGATTTCGGGTTTTTTCAAATGGAACTCTCAGGTTCGGGTTGGGTTGCATGTAGACTGAAATTATTTTGTCTTGCTCGGATCGGGGTACGGTCTGTTGTAATTTATTTTTCGGGTTTGGGTAGGGTTATGCGTTAATAAAACTAATAAAAAGAAAATTGCCCAGTTAAACTGATGGCATTGAGCTCATAGGCTATTCACACTAATTGTATATTATACTCTTATTTCAAAGAATAATGCCCCTCGAAAAATAAATGAAGGGATTAGTCCCCGTTGCCCCCCTTTCTACTTAACCAAAGAACCTCCAAATCTAATCAGGGAAGCTACTTAACATAATAAACTGATATACAAAATTTGAAGCAAATCAGATAATTCTGCATGAAAAAACCATTTCACTAAATTAAGGGGGAGTATTAGCTCCCCCATTTCTCCCTTTATGCTGAACCAATGAACTTTCAAATCTAATCAGAAAAGCTCCTTATTAGAATGAACCTAGAAAAAAAATTAAACTAAATTAGATAATTCTGCATGAAAACCCATTTATCTAAATTAAGGGGAGGTGCAATTGCCCCCCTTTCCCCTCTTTATACTTAACCAATGAACCTCCAAATCAAATGAAGGAAGCCCTATCGTAATAAACTGGTATAGCAAATTTGAAGCAAATCGAATAATTCTGTATGAAAAACCCATTTATCTAAATTAAGGGGATACTAGCCCCTGTCCCTCCTTTATACTTAACCAATAAATCTCCAAATCTAATCAAGGCAGCTCTTTAACATAATAAACCGGTATACGAAATTTGGAGCAAATCGAATAACTCTGCAT
Organism: Maratus speciosus; assembly: GCA_963932465.1. NCBI lineage: Eukaryota > Metazoa > Arthropoda > Arachnida > Araneae > Salticidae > Maratus > Maratus speciosus. The sequence goes on along the minus strand of OZ010789.1, from coordinate 515,013,056 downwards.
GAAAAACCCATTTATCTAAATTAAAGGGGTGGGTTCTATCCCCCCTTTACTCCCTTTATACTTAATTAATGAACCTCCAAATCTAATCAGGGAAGCTCCTTCACATAATAAACCGGTATACGAAATTTGAAGCAAATCGAATAACTTTGCATGAAAAACCCATTTATCTAAATTAAGGGGGGAGGGGTAGCCCCCCCCCCTTCCTCCCTTTATACTTAACTAATGAACCTCCAAATCTAATCAGGGAAGCTCCTTAACATAATAAACCTGCATACCAAATTTGGAGCTAATCGAATAATTTTGCATTAAAAACGCATTTACCTAAATTAAGGGGGGGTAGCCCCCCCCCCCATCCTCCCTTTATACTTAACTAATGAACCTCCAAATCTAATCAATCCATCTCCTTAACATAATAAACCAGTATACCAAATTTGAGCTAATCGAATAATTCTACATGAAAAACGCATTTATCTAAATTAAGGGGAGAGGCAATTGCCCCCCTTTCCCCCCTTTATACATAATAATGATCTTCCAAATGTAATCAGGGAAGCTGCTCAACATAATTAACCGGTATACCAAATTTATAGCAAATCGCATATTTCTGCAAGAAAAACCCAATTATCTTTATTACGGGGGGGGGGATAGCCCCCTTTCCTCCCTTTATATGTAACTAATGAACTTCCAAATCTAATCAAGGCAGCTCCTTAACTTAATAAACCGGTATACCAAATTTGGAGCAAATCGAATAATTCATCATGAAAAACCGATTTATTTAATTAAAGGGGGGTAGCCCCCCTTCCCCCCCTTTGTACTTAAATAATGAGCTTCCAAATCTAATCAGGGAAGCTCCTTAACACAATAAACCGGTATACCAAATTTGGAGAAAATCGAATATTTCTGCATGAAAAACCAATGTATATAAATTAAGGGGGGGAGGCTAGCCCCCTTTCCCCCCTTTATCCTTAACCAATGAACCCCAAAAACTAATCAAGGAAGCACCTTATCAGAATGAACCTAGAAAAAAAAATTGAAGCTAATCGGATTTTTCTATCAAGAGTTATCGCGTTACGTACATACGTACGTACGTACGTACACACGTACATACAGAATCGGCGGGCACATAAGCTCTCAGGCTTTGATAGCCTGTGAGCTAAAAATATCACTCTGATCGGATAATAAGTGGTCATTTTTCAATTAGCCTAACGCTTTCTAGGCTCTTTGCAATAAGCCTGAAAAATATCAGGCTAATTGGAAAAAGGGAGATGGATTCTCCAATTAGCCCGGCTCTTTGCAAAGAGCCTAGGCTGTTCGCAAAGAGCCGGATTTCTCAATTAGCCTACAACATATACATAAAAACCGTTCCAAAAACATTACCTAACTAATAGTGGAATATCCTATCAAAATATTATAAAGAATAGGAATAAAATCCAAATTTCCGTTTTAAATATGTAGTAGATGATGATGATACGATTTTCTGTAATAGAATTCATCATGAAATTTTCGCTTCATACATAAACGATGTTTTCAACATTGTAATTAATACACTGATTGAAGAAGTATCCGATTACGGAAGATTAACCAGAAATTCCATGAACAACTACCCAAAGAAAGGTGACTATATGGTTTTTGTGATACTTTTATGTTAGCCGGGCGCAAGTAATAAATCAACAAATATTGTTTCCATATCTTATTCTTATTTTATTATTTTCATTCAAAATAAAAACATTTCACTCATTTCATTTATAATACATGTGTCATGCCACTAATGTCATTGAAAAAGATGAAAAGTAAAACAATAGGAAATAATGCCATAACTTAAAACAAAAAATTGTTTTTAATTTACATACGCGAAATGTAACTACTGCTATTGGCAATTTTAAAAATGCTATGGCGATATTTACATACGGATACGGCTAACATAAAAGTACCCATTTTTTCTTCTTATCCAGGAGCAAGTGATAAATCGCGATGTATTATTACAATTCCAATTTCTTCCATTTAAAAAAATAATACGCATTATTCGAACCATGAGATAGATCGCCAAAAAATGGTTGACAATTGCTAATCTTGTTTATCGTTTGCCAATTACGTTCAAAAAAGTAATTTAACATTCTTAAATACATAACCTTGTTAAAAATGGCAAATTGTTTTAAGTAAATAAATAAAATATATAACATAAAACTGCATACTATAAACTATAATAAATAAAAATTTTAATAATAAAATTATTTTAAAACTATACTAAATAAACTATCAAATGGACAAAAAATAAGGGTTGCTATAATTAATGTAATTGCCATGCTTGGCGCAGTTGTATCTGACATGGCCCGGATGTAAGTACCCCAAAACTTTTTAAAGTCGTACAAACATTGCTTTCATTTTTTAAATATTTTCGTTTTATAATGTTACTTTCTAAGTGGATCGCTTCCCTGTATTTTAAATAAATTCAATATATTTTTTTCTTTTTTTCAAGGCGTTTGTATTTATTTTTTTTTCAAACTCATATAGCCCGTTCAATTCTTTAACCAAAAATTTTAACAAAAAAATTTAATTTGAATTTCTTCCGTTGCTACAGTAACAGATGTATAAGATGAATGAATATGAATGAATTATCACTTATAATGTTAGGTATTTTGAGGTTTTGGCGCCAAAGACATCGCCAAATTAGAAATATATGAAATATCTCGCGAACTATTGGGCTTAAAAGAATTTAGTTAGTACCATTCGATTCAGCATACAAAAATACATCAAAATATGTTTTCAGTTGAAAAATAGCTATAAAATCAGATTTTTAAGGAATGTTTTAAAAGTTCGTTCTATTTTTCACCGACCCTTAGGGGTGGAATTTTAGAAAATCCTTTCTTAGCGGCACTCTATGTCATAAGAAGAATTTTTACCCCAAATTTCAAGACTTTAGGGTCAGTAGTTTGGGCTGCGCGTTGATTGATACAAAATTCAGACTTTCTTTTATATATACGAGGTGGAACCCGCCGAATTTCGACGAAAGAAAATGTTTAAAAAGGAACTGTTGCATCAAATTTCTAATACATCAACAACAATAATTAGAAGAAAAAATCCATCTTACACTTGTTAATTTAACTCTCCAAAGACATATCTTAACCTAAGATTAACAAAATATTTTTTTCATAAACTTCAACTGTTAAAATTATTAAAAAATTAAACTTAATTCATATACGTCATCAGTAAAATATAATCAAGGTAAGTAATTTTGATTAAGTTAATAATTGATGCTTGGCATTACGGAATGAAAAATCCAAAAAAAGGATTTCACCTTGACATAATCATAGAATTTTTCTACCTTTACATCTAAACCAAATCAAGTCATTTTCCACGTTTCGCATCCATATTAACCATTTAAAAACATTTTAATGCGCAATAGGTTATTGATAAATATATTTTCAAGCTTTAAGTCACGTTTGTCAACTATTACAACTTGCCATGTTAAAATTCCCACTCGTGATTTGAGGTCTTATAACAATCTCTGTACCTGCGCGTAAAAATTCCAGAAATTTATAACTTTTAGACGTATTCATGGGGAAATATCTCGTTTTATCAAATAAAATTATCGGTTTCTTTTAAATATGACGTCATTTTCAGTCGCTGAAATATTTCGCCTATTGTCTCAAACTCAAAGTCAGCGAAATGAAAAAATAGTGAAATATAACAGCATCGTCAGGGAAATTGTGTCTTTTTTAAAGCGTAACGTCATATTCTGTTCAAATTTTTAAAAAATATATTTTTAATTGTAATGAGAAAATGGCATCAGTAAGAATACAATCAATAAAGATAACTAAACCACTTTTAATAGAAATGAAGTACTTCAGTTGCCACGATTAGAAAATTGGTATTAAAAACTATAAAAAAATTAATATCTCAAAAATAAATTGAGGTACAGCTTTCAAACAAATTGCATTTAAATGTGCATTTTTTTCTGCATACGACGGTGTAAACATTTAAAACGTGGTATGTTTAGAAGTTTAAAATTTTGCAGTAGCGAAAATTGCAAAACCAAATTTTTATTTCAAATTTCAAAGTGCTGCCATTCGCAGAATGACGTATGCGTTACGCACAGATATGTTTGTCCTTTATAATATAGATAGATGCATAAATTGATTACCTAAAGGAAATTATGACACTGCAAATTATATTACATTTAAATATCATTTTTAAATGAAACTGTTTTAAGTTGGATAAAAACAATGCTTTACAAACTTAACTGTTTTTTTTTTGTTTTTTTTTTTACAATACTCAGGAATTAAGCTTAGCAACAATTATTTCAAGCACTTTTTTTGTTTATTATTCATAAGTCAAAATACCTTTAGAAACTTTCAAATTATATTCATCTTAGATTTAAACTTTTTTTTTACATTTTAAACATTTAAAAAAAAAATCAGTTCATTAAAATCATGATTTAAATCAACTGATTAAAATCATGATCGACCCCTGCTTAGGAGAAAAAAAAAAAACAAAAAAAAAAACACTAAATATTTGTGATACTAGAAATGCCAGAACAATCATTTTGACTGTTTTCACCATTTCAGCTTGGAATTAAAAAAAAAAAAAAACATATCTTAGGAAGTCACAACTTTTTGGATTAGGGGTGATTGCGACTCAGTGAAAAACCCTGAAAATTACTGACATAAAGTGAAAAACCCTGTCAATACTTGATACAAAATACCAATATCAATGTACAGTCGTGGAAAAAAAAACACCCCTTACTAATTCTGCAAAAAATTATCGTGGAAAGTTGCTGGTACCACGATTGGTAATAAAGTTTACTTTTAAGTGATGTATATAAAATTTGCTTAGGGAGCCATCTACATATTAAAACGAACCGTAACTTTGTTTTTTTTTCAACAGCAGTGCACAATTCTGACAGCATAAATGAACTCTAAACCCATCAATTAGCCTAAAAACAAATTTTTATGCAATTTGTACGATAAGTTTCCGAGAAATTAATTATTTTAAAATGAGCGTATTTTAGGGACTGTATCCAAATTGAAGTGCCGTACTCAATTGTTGACCGAGAGAGCTCCCTTCTTGATCAAGGCATCTTAGGTGCCACTCAAGCAGTCGTTGAAGACTGCTAGAATACAGGATAGCATAAGAAATTTCAAAATATCTAGACACTTCTATCATAGACGGCCTCTTAAACCATCATTTTGTCGTTCAATTTGAAAACTACTTGGAAGAAAAATGTGAAATTTTGGATTTTTATAAAGTAGGACTTAAATCAAAATACATTAAAAAAAATTGTAGGTTGCAATTCATAATTTTTTCGAATATTAATTTCATAATTCATATCATAAAATTATAAAAATTGCAAATTCAACATATTTATGTTTGGGTATTTCAGTATTATTGCTACATAAAAAATTAGCACATTAGGAGTATAATTTCAGGAGACAATAAAAATATGAAAATGTAATTTAACATTAGAAGTACTCAATTTTGAATGTTTATAATTCAAAAACTTATCATTCAAATGACTTGAAATTTGGTGTCTAGGCATAGTTTGAACCGAAGATTTGAAATATCTTGTTAAAATTGGGTATTGTCATTGAAAAACATGAAGTTTGTGTTCGTTTTAATATGTAGATGTCCCCTAAGCAAATTTTATATACATCATTTAAAAGTAGACTTTATTTTCAATTGTTCGGTCATGATGAAATTCACCATTTTTTTCAGCAACCGATTGACAATTTTTTTTTTCGACAACTGATTGACAAAGTTCACAATTCTTTTTCAATGACCATTTGATGAAATTCGGGAATTTTTCTGGCTTACGAATGATGAAAATAGTGATTGTTTTTCAGCATCAAATTAACAAAGTTCAGAATTTTTTTTCAGCAACCAATTGACGAAATTTGCGATTTTTTTTCAACAAAAGATTGAGAATGTTAAAAATTTTTTTTCCACTGACCAATTGACGAAATTTTCAAGTTTTTTTAATGAGTGATTGACGGCATTAGTGATTTTTCTGGATACAATGAACGAAAATAACGATTATTTTTTCCCATCCCATTGATGAAATTCGTGATTTCATCCGGGATAGATTAGCTAAATTCACATTTTTCTTATGATCATTAAAAAAAAAAAAAAAAATTCTGTTTGATTTTCAAAGTTTTCAATTAGATTGTAAACTAAACATAATCTCATAAATACGGAAGGATCGATATAAAAAATCTTGAACACAATCACCCCTGTCAGATTTTCATAAAAAACCTTGAAAATTATTGCTACCAAATATGAATCAAAATTAAAATTAACGAAGATAGTTTTAGTTATAGCTAGAAGCACCACGAGCAGTCAAATTGACTGCTAATAAAATTGGGTAGATTCATCTTGTTTTCTAGCAGGGGTGATTCTGAGAGAAAAAAAAAAAAACAATTTCTGAAATTCACAGCAAATTTTCTGAAAAGTTACAGCAGAGAGATAGAGGGGGGGGGGGGGGGGGGTCCACTCCCAACACTAAAAAGCATTTTTCCGCAGCCCCTTGACAAAATTCACGAACTTTGTGTTTTTTCACGATCCCTCAGGGTTTGCCCAAGTGGCCCGAAAAAGGGCCCCACTTGAAAAAACCTATTGTGGGTTTTTTCTAATTTTCTCATGTTTTTACAAACTGTAACATTATTTAATCTAAGGTATGAGAATGGGTGAAAACTGGAAAATTGGGTTAGTAGTCAGTGGCTGTTAGACAGGGTTTGCCCAAGTGGCCACTTGAAAAACCCATTGTGGTTTTTTCAAATTTTCACATGTTTTCACAACTGTAACATTATTTAATCTGTGGGATTTTTTGGGCAGGCCCATTTGAAAAAAAAAAAAAACATTGTGGGTTTTTTTGTTTTCAAATTTCCCTTGTGCTTTCACAACTGTATCATTATTTTATCTAAGGTATGAGAATGCAAAAATAAAGGCCAATTTAAATATATTTCAAAAGAACCAGATTTAAAGGAATTTCTAAGCATAGATAAAATGACCAAAAAAGAAAAAAAAGGAAGTTTTTCATGCCTGTAATCTGAAATGTATCCAAATGCTTTAAATCTTAATGCATGCAAAAAGATGGCACCTGAACCCCATCCTGATTGTTTACCTTGTTATAGCTTTTAAGATTAATCATCCCATTTATTATCCTGCTTCAATGTTCAATGAAAGTGTTATATAGGAGTTTTCCACACAAAAATGGTTCAGATTATGGCAAAAAAGAGTGAAACAGATAAGTTTCCTCCTGGATTTTGTGAGGTTTTTTTTTTTTTCTTTATATTTAGTACCAGCTCCCCCTGCTTCAGTCGAACAATACTTTTCCACATTTGGTTTGGTTTGGAGCAAGTTACGTAATCATTTTAGAGTTGATAAAGCAGGAAAACTAGTAATAAGTGTATCGCAATTTGCAATAAAAATTTACAAGTATCACCGACTTCCTATGACAATCTAATTTAACATTTAATACTATTGCAATATATATGTAGCAAATTTTGCTAAAATTTTCAAATATATTATTGCAAATACCATTTCTTTAAAAAAAAAAAAAAAAAAAAAAAAATAAGTCCAACTGATTTCCGATTTGAAGTGAATGAAAGAAACTATATAAATTTAACATGTTTAACTTAAAGTAAGAATTATATAAGGAAATCAATTTGTAGTTCACTTAATATATGCTTAGTGCAGCAAACTAGTCCCATGAGATACAGATGTACCTTTTAAATTAATTTGATTTTTTTTTTCTTTTTATATACTTTTTGTTAATTCATACTTAATTAATGCAAATTATGCCCAAGTTTCACTGATAAATGGAGAATTCAGGTATTATGTATATGAAAATTAGAAGTTTAAAGTGTTCTAAAAAAAAAAAAAAAAAAAAAAAAACTCAATAAAGCCCGAAAAAACCCGGGTTTTAGATTAGTTTTAGACTAGTGGCCCAGTGGGCTGGATTTTTTTTTTTAAAACCCAGGTTTTTCCTAACCATGCGATCCCTTGACGAAATTTGAGTTTTTTTGCACCTTTTGATGAAATTTGTGGATTTTCCACCATCTTTTGACAAAATTTGCGGTTTTTTTCACGATCTTTTGCAGTTTTTCTGTGATCTTGTGATGAACTTTGCGGTTTTTTCGCGATCTTGTGACAAACTTCGTGTTTTTTTTTTGCGCAACTTTTTGACGAAATTTGCGATTTTTTTTTTCTGGGATTCTTTGACAAAATTTGCGTTTTTCCCACAATCCTTTGGTGAAATTCGCGACATTTTTTATGTCCGAATTTTCAGATTGATGACCGATTTTTTTAAATCTTTGAAAAATTCGAAACAGTATCACCTCTATTTTCTCGAAAAACATATCTAATATTTCTTGGAAAAACATATTCCCTACACATTCTTTTCATTCACTGTTTTTGCTAATTGTAACAAAACACATATCTTCCATTCAGCGTTTCTTTCAACCCACCCCTCCTCCATGCCTTTTTTTTTTTTTTGCAAAATGTAACAGTGAACAGTTTGAAGCAGTCGAATCAACTTTTGTGCCATTTCATTCTTTCAAGAACACTATAATAGCTGCTCAAAAACCGTGTTATCTGAATCCAGAGGAAATTGTGAAATTTTTGTAAGATATTTCTGAAAATGAATCTGATGTTGAAGAATAGATTAATAATGATATGAATTATGATATGAGCCTCCACAAAACTTTGAAGCAAAAAATACTTCTAGCGTTTCTGAAGGAAATAAAAGAGGGCAAGCAATCCTTAGGCAAAAATATTCAGCAAGTCAGAATTTCTGCAGCAAATAGTTCATCATCAGTACCTGTGCTATGTCCATATATTAAAAAACAGGTTAGAAGCATTTATGTTTATATACTGATATTTTTTGTGACAGTGAAGTACTTGCATTTAAAAAATATATAATGTATTTAAAAAAATGTAATATGAATCATTTATTGTCAAAAAACATATATACTATTTTTTAGGTGCGTTCGTAATTATATAAATACGTAGCACCTATAGTCGTCGTTCAGTCCGTCCGTCTGTCCGTCCGCATGTAACAGAGCAAAAACTACCCAACCGAATAGTCTGAAATTTCAAATATGTGATTGTTGCAAAATTTTGTCGAGCCATTTCAAATTTTATGAAAATCGGATGTATAGTTTAATTACAGGGACAGTCAAAAGTTTTTCTTTACATTACGGCCAATGGGAAAAATTATTGCAAGTGGATTTTAATGATATTAGAGCCTTCCGAATGATCTGAAATTTTAAAGATATAATTGTTGCAAAATTTTGTCGAGCCATTTCAAATTTTAGGAAAATCGGACGTATAGTTTAATTACAGGGACAGTCAAAAGTTTTTCTTTACATTACGGCCAATGGGAAAAATTATTGCAAGTGGATTTTAATGGTATTAGAGCCTTCCGAATGATCTGAAATTTTAAAGATAGAATTGTTGCAAAATTTTGTCGAGCCATTTCAAATTTTAGGAAAATCGGATGTATAGTTTAATTACAGGGACAGCCAAAAGTTTTTCTTTACATTACGGCCAATGGGAAAAATTATTGCAAGTGCATTTTAATGATATTACAGCCTTCCGAATGGTCTGAAATTTTAAAGATATAATTGTTGCAAAATTTTGTTGAGCTATTTCAAAATTTAAGAAAATCGGATGTATAGTTTAATTACAGGGACAGTCAAAAGTGTTCCGAAAAAATTATTGGAAGTGCATTTTAATGATGTATCAGACTATGCACGTTATGAAGTGCAAAAAATTATACATTCAGTACAATATGGGGTGCAAAAAATAATTTTAAAACTAGTTATAGTACGAACGCACCTCATTTGCCACGTTTGACGAGCAATTTCCAACTTGTTTATTTTAGGTTGCAGTAAAGGACAAGGTAGATGATCAAAGAGAAAACATATCCGAAATCACGAGGAAGGACATACAGTACAAAGTCTAAAGTCCAGAATCCTCGGGACTTTATCAGGTCCGAACTTCAGATTTTTCCGAATTATGGGTCATAAAAAATACTGCTTTTCCAATAAAAAGAAAAACAAATTTCCCTACTTAAAAATGGAAAATATAACGTTCATATATTAAAAATTGCATATAGCAGTTATTAAAACAAAATTAAACAACCATTTTAATTAAATAAATCATAACAAAATAAAAAGTAAAACAAAACCTTTATGTAAGGGAACATACAATTTAAGAAGAAATTCTAACTTACTTAACTATTGAACATTTCAGTTAATGTGTGCTGCTTTGTTAACTTAGGTTTCTCAGAAAGGTTTTTATATTATTCTGTCACATAGACATAAGTTCTGATTCAGTAATAAAGCCTCTTTGCTCTAGATCTTTTTTTGTTTGTTTGTTTGTTTGTTTATTTGCTTCAACAATTTTTTCTCCCCTCTTTTCTTGAATATTGCCACTGGAAAAAGTCCGAACTTTAGACTTTGTACTGTACATATATATGTCTCAAAAGATGGAACCTCATGGACAGTGACATCTACTTCACTATAGCTGGGAAATATGGAGCACAGAATGTGCTAAAAGAAATACCGGTCCAATGCCACATGCAAAAAGAAATGTCAGGACATTGTGCCCAGTGCTTGGAAGTTGTTTACGGATGAATCCATGTTACACCATATAAAACTAGTTGGATGTGCCAATCCCAAAACTTTCTTCTATCTTATACATCTTAATATTTCAAAAAGTAGTTACACTTGTTAATACTTCAATATTATTAGTTCAATACTATACCAACTTTATTTTTCTTCTTAAATTTCTGCTTCAATCAATTAAACGGACTAAAAACGAGTTAATCTATATCATGATATTTGTCAAAAATGAATAGCTTTTCCTTATTCTGTTGTTATCAGATGTTTGCGAATAGCCAGCGTAGCAGTAAGCGAGCTCCCGCCTTTGCACGAGCTGCCGATGGAGAATAGAACTACGAAAAATCAAGAAAAGTATACAAAAATCACTATCCGAGAGACCCTTTACCGCGCAATATTTCCAAATTCAAGGAGAACCTGTTGGCCAAAGCCAAAAACATGCACAAAAAATTTGGTTCAATTGTATGCATAATTTTATACACTTTTCGATTGTACAATGAAGAAAATGGCACATCACTATTATAGCGCCCCCCTTCCAGCAGATTTTTTTCAAATTCAGGGAGGAATTGATTACCATAGGCAGAAACGTACACAAAAAATTTGGTTCAATTATATGCATAAATTCATACACTTTTCGATGGTACAATATTCAAAATGGCACAAAAGTAGCTATTACAGCATCCCCTACCGGCGAATTTTTTCCAAAATAAGGAAAGACCTGCTTGCCACGGCCAAGAACTTAAAATAAAAATTTGGTTCAATTCTATACATAACTTCATACACTTTTCGATGGTACAATTTAGAAAATCGCACAAAAATCACTATTACAGCGCCTCCTAGCGACGAATTTTTTCCAAATTTCAGGGAGGACTTGCTTGCCATAGCCGAAAACTTAAAATAAAAATTTGGTTCAATTCTATGCATAACTTCATACACTTTTGGACGGTACAATATTTAAAATAGCACAAAAATCACTGTTACAGTGCCCCCTACCGTCGAATTTTTTCCAAATTCAGAGAGGACCTACATGCCATATCCAAAAACTTAAAATAAACATTTGGTTCAATTCTATGCATAACGTCATACACTTTTGGATGGTACAATATTCAAAATCGCACAAAAATTGCTATTACAGCGCCCCCTACTGGAAATTTTTTTTCCAAATTCAGGGAGGACCTGCTTGCCATAGCCAAAAACTTAAAATAAAAATTTGGTTCAATTCTATGCATAACTTCATACACTTTTGGATGGTACAATATTCAAAATCGCAATTACAGCGCCCCCTACCGGCGAATTTTTTCCAAATTCAGGGGGGACCTACTTGCCATATCCAAAAACTTAAAATAAAAATTTTATTCAATTCTATGCATAACTTCATACACTTTTGGATGGTACAATATTCAAAATCGCTATTACAGTGCCCCCTACCGGCAAATTTTTTCCAAATTCATGGAGGATCTGCTTGCCATAATCAAAAACTTAAAATAAAAATTTGGTTCAATTCTATGCATAACTTCATACACTTTTTGATGGTACAATGGCGACAGACAGACAGACAGAGACATTTTCTATAAACATGTTTTGGGGGATCTCTGACCCCTAAAACGTGTAAATCCGTCGAAAACCGGAAGTCGAAAAAAATTTCAATTACAATACTTTCTTCTATTGAAGATAGAAGAAAGTAAAAATGCATGGAAGCAGAGACAGCTTTGAACAATGAAGAAAACAAGTATCTTTGGAAGAGCTTTTTTTTTTTTTTTTGGCTATTATTTATACAAGAGGAGCATATGGTTGCACTGATATGGATTACGATTTTCTGTGAAATAATATATGGGATCCTCTGAGAAAAACAATGAAATCTGAGAGAAACAATGTCTCACAATCGATTTTGAGATATAATGAAAAATCCGAGGCTTGACTTGAAGTCAACTAGGACCCATGGTTTAGAAACTGATAAGTTTGCCATGTTTTCAAATATTTGGAATAAATTTATAGAGAGCTGTGCTATTTCCTATAAGCTAGGGGGGGGGGGGGGATCTAGTTGTGGATGAGCAGTTATTTCCGTCCAAAGCCAGATGTAAGTTTATACAGTCCCAGTAGTAGAATTTCCGGTGTCCATCTGCAGCAAACTCAAATTTATCAGCAACCCAACAATACTGAACCAAGCCACTGTCATAAATTTAAATACTTATAGTAGCCCATAAAATAAGCAAAAATAGCATTTTACAAAGAAAATTAATAAACCTAACTCTTCAAACAAAGTAAATTTGTGAAGCCCAGTATTTATTTTTAAGTTGATAGATTTATCTGCAAGGCCTAAAATAATCTGCACAGTTTCAGCCATGGTGTATACGGTATATGTGGAATAAACCAGACAAATTCAGCATAAAATTTTGGATGCTTGTTGATCTTGATGTAGGCTTGAAGTTTATGTGTGATGCTTTTCCATATCTTGGGAAAGATGTATCAAGAAGTGAAACTGAAAGCCTTCCTGAAAATACAGTAATGTTTCTTCTAAGCCCTTATCTGAATACTGGCAGAAATTATAGGTGTAAATTTCCAGTCACCATGCATTATACAGGGATGCCCCCCTTTCTGCAAATGGCAGATTTCTAATTTTTTTTTAAAATCAAATCTGCCTATTCTCCTTCATAATTCCAACATTCCAGAATGATCTGTTTAACACAGCAAACTGCTGCATTACATAGAAAATAAATGTCTGAAGTGTTTTTTAATTTTCATAGCACAAATTAATTTCACAAATCAAAATAAAAAATTGTTTTTCTAATTTTTCCCACTACCATGATTGCTTAGCTTATACATTTTTACTTTCTTCTATCTTCAATAGAAGAAAGTATTGTAATCGAAATTTTTTTCGACTTCTGGTTTTCGACGGATTTGCATGTTTTAGGGGTCAGAGATTCCAAAAAACATGTTTATAGAAAATGTGTGTGTCTGTGTGTCCGTCTGTCTGTCGCCATTGTACCATCAAAAAGTGTATGAAGTTATGTATAGAATTAAACAAAAATTTTATTATAAGTTTTTAGCTATGGCAAGCAGGTCCTCCCGGAATTTGGAAAAAATTCGCCGGTAGGGGGCGCTGATATAACAATTTTTGTGCGATTTTGAATATTGTACCATCTAAAAGTGTATGGAGTTATGCATAGAATTGAACCAAATTTTTAGTTTAAGTTTTTGGATATGACAAGCAGGTCCTCCCTGAATTTGGAAAAAATTCGCCGGTAGGGGGCGCTGTAAATGCGTTTTTTGTGCGATTTTGAATATTGTACCATCCAAAAGTGTATGAAGTTATGCATAGAATTAAACCAAATTTTTATTTTAAGTTTTTGGCTATGGCAAGCAGGTCCTCCATGAATTTGGAAAAAATGCGCCGGCAGGGGGCGCTGTAATAGCGATTTTGAATATTGTACCGTCCAAAAGTGTATGAAGATATGCATAGAATTAAACCAAATTTTTATTTTAAGTTTTTGGATATGGCAAGCAGGTCCTCCATGAATTTGCAAAAAATTCGCCGTTAGGGGGTGCTGTAATAGCGATTTTGAATATTGCACCATCGAAAAGTGTATGAAGTTATGCATAGAATTGAACCAAAAAAAAATTTTAAGTTCTTGGCTATGGCAAGGAGGTCCTACCTTAATTTGTAAAAAAATCGCTCGTAGAGGACACTGTAATAGCGATTTTTGTACAATTTTTGTGCCATTTTGAATATTGTACCGCCAAAAAGTGTATGAAGTTATGCATAGAATTGAACCAAATTTTATGTGTTTATTTTTGGTCATGTCACGAAGGTCCTCCCTGAATTTCGAAAAATTCTGCCGGAAGGGGGCACTATAATTGCGATGTCTGTACCATTTTCATTATTGTACCATCGAAAAGTGTATGAAGTTATCCATATAATTGAACCAAATTTTTTGTGCATGTTTCTGGCTATGGCAAACAAGTCCTCCCTGAACTTAAAAAAATTCTGAAAGAAGGGGGCGCTATAATTCCGATCTCTGTGCCATTTTCATTATTGTACCATCGAACAGCGTATAAAATTATGCATACAATTGAACCAAAATGTTTGTGCTTGTGCTGTTGTGCCTGTTGGCTTTGGCCAACAGGTTTTCCTTGAATTTGGAAATATTGCACGGTAAAGGGGCTCCGTGCTAGCGATTTTTGTATACTTTTCTTGATTCTTCGTAGTTCTATTGTGCATCAGCGGCTCATGCAGCGGCAGGAACTCGCTTCCCGCTATGCCGGCTATTCTCAAACAGCTGATAACGACAGAATAAGGAAAAATTAATAATTTTAACAAATATCATGATATAAATTAACTCGTTTTTAGTCTGTTTAATTGACTTGAGCAGAAATTTAAGATTAAAATCAAAGTTGGTATAGTATTGAACTAATAATATTGAAGTATTGACATGTGTAACTAGGTTTTGAAATATTAAGATGTATAAGATAGAAGAAAGTTTTGGGATTGGCACATCCAACTAGTTTTTTTTTAATGTATCTTGCCCAACTATATCTTCTGATTGAACATAGTTTAAGATTTGTATTACACCACTTAATCAAATTTAAAGAATTTTATGATTAAACATATCCATTTGATGTAATTAGTCTGGGTTTTCTTGTACATGTGTATATATTAAATAAATTATTTTTCACTTTGAATTTAGACTCTCCCCCCTCCCCATAGAAACACTACACTGTTCTTATGTGTTTGTTTCACAATGTTGCCACTGGATTTTTTGGGTTTAGGAGCCACTGCTTCCTTCCAGATTTTGGGAATCTACATCTATAGTAGAAAATGTGACAGCAAACAATTATTTTTCCTCACCATCATAAGCTAAAAGACTTAAAAAAGTTTGTGGGCACAGCAATAAGACATTGAAAAGAAATTCCATATGAACTAAGGAATTCTAAAATCCAGCTGTATGAAACTGTTTTAGTAAAGAATGGAGAAACTACCCTGATGGTCTATCACGGTAAAATGAATAAAAATGTACTGCTACCCAGTACCTTGCATCAAAATGTTAATGTTGAATTACAAAATAAGAAACTTCCAGAAATAGTAGAATTCTACAACAAAACCAAATATGTATACATATTTAAAAACATACCGTGCTTCTTTGGCAGGTCGACTGTAAACTTATGAAGCACCTCTCTTGTGTTGCCTTGCAAAGTACCGAAGAGAGCACCATTACCATCCATTACAATAAAACCAAATTTATTATCATCTGCTAATAATGCTGATAAAGCCTGGAAAATTAAATAGAGCGCTATTACCATGCATGATACGCTTTGTAATAAAAATACATGAATTGCAATGTTTATTTAGAATAGAACTGGGCAATGTAGAAATTTCTTAAATTATCATCCACACAACATCGCAATTTAACACAATTTTCCCTTTAGACTATGGAAGCTTATTTTTCAATTTTTAATAGCAAAATACAGTCTTTATGCAACCGCCTCCTCTCCTCCTGTATTTATACAGTATACTTAGCTTTTAATTTTTCAAATACCTTTGAAAAGAGGTATATTTTACACTTAAAAAAGCTTGAATGCCATTTAAAAAAATCCCCCCCCCCCCCCCCTTTAAAAAATAAATTAGTAAGCATTAACTAATTGCCAGTAGGAATTAAAATTTCTTTTACTTGAATAATGTCATGTTATTACTATTTTTCAGTTTTTACGATTTAGTTATGTCTTGAAAAACAACATAAAATCACATTTGCATTTTAAAACTAAGCTATCTATAATAATAAAAAACAGTATAAATCATAAAACTCATGAAATTTAGTTTCAATGACAGCAATCTACCTGATACAAGCATTTTTACCATTCTTCCACCGCTCTTACAAGAAACCGAAATGAAAGTTGAAATTTTAATAAAAAATTACAGAAGTGTAAACTAGTAAATCTGCAGATTAGTGGCCTCAAATTTCAGTTCTACAGTTTTATTTTGAAATTATTTTATTATGAAACTACACACTAACACTCCAAAACTTTCTTTTATTATTATTACCTTTTAAACCACCCATTGTCTCAATAATTTGATAGCTGTAATTGCTTGATATTTAGTATTTTAAACTAATCATCTAAAATAATTAAAACATTGATCGTCTGATAATTACAATAAGTGATGTAAACTAGTGATGGGCGATAACGAGATGTTTTTCTCGATTGTCTCGATTGTATGGACATCTCGATATTTTTCGATTGTGTAATTTTTTTCTCGATGACCCCAGTTTGCCAATTGCTTTGATACATCATATATTATATATTATATACGTCATACATTTATCAAGAATCGTCTGCGGGTGAACTGGAATGAGTCGGTGTTAATAAAGACAAGGTTACGTCGCCCGCTAGTGTGCCCCTCCTTTAATCGGGCCCCGAAGTTATACGTAATCTTGTAATATGAAATCACGAACAGGATACCCGCTATATACGACACCGTATAGCAGGCGTGGTGTGCACGCACTACAAAATCTTGTAAAAAAATATAATCTCGAAACGAACGAACCTCGGACCAGATCTCTTGGGGGAGGGGTCAAAGTGAGCGGAAGGGCAAAGTAGCTGCATAATATGAATAAGCCGTCACAGGTCTTCATGCCTTTCGAACCATATGTCACACAACGGGTCTGGATCTGAATTTATAAAAATGACCTTTCCGGGGATGGGGGTTCAAAGTGGGGGGAGGGGTGCGGCAGGTGAATAACATGAGTAAGTGGTCATAGGCCTTTCCAACAATATGTCACATGAGAGGTCTCGGCTAAATTTAGAAAAGTGTCCCCCGTGGGGGAAAAGTGGGGGGGGGGGCGATTACCGGAGGTGTATAACATCAATAAGTAGTCACAGACCTTTCCAACGATATCTCACATGTGGGGTCTTGGCTAAATTTGTAAAAGTGTCTCCCCGGAAGTGGGGGACGGACACCGGAGGAGCATAACATCAATAAGTAGTCACAGACCTTTCCAACGATATCTCACATGTGGGGTCTTGGCTAAATTTGTAAAAGTGTCTCCCCGGAAGTGGGGGGACGGACACCGGAGGAGCATAACATCAATAAGTACTCACAGACCTTTCCAACGATATCTCACATGTGCGGTCTTGGCTAAATTTGGAAAAGTGTCTCCCGGGGGGGGGGGGGCAAAGTTGGGGGGACAGACACCGGAGAAGCATAACATCAATAAGTAGTCACAGACCTTCCCAACGATATCTCACATGAAGGGTCTTGGCTAAATTTGGAAAAATGTCCCCCGGGGGGGCAAAGTGGGAGGGGCTGTCACTGGAGGTGCTTAACATCAATAAGTAGTCACAGACCCCTCCAACGATATCTCACATGAGGGGTCTTGGCTAAATTTAGAAAAGTGCCCCCCGTGGGGGCAAAGTTGGGGGGACGGACACCATAGGTGCACAACATCAATGAATAGTCAAAGACCTTTCCAACGATATCTCACATGAAGGGTCTTGGCTAAATTTGGAAAAATGTCCCCCGGGGGGGCAAAGTGGGGGGGGTCTGTCACTGGAGGTGCTTAACATCAATAAGTAGTCACAGACCTTTCCAACGATATCTCACATGAGGGGTCTTGGCTAAATTTAGAAAAGTGCCCCCCGGGGGGGCAAAGTGGGGGGGACGGACACCATAGGTGCATAACATCAATGAATAGTCACAGACCTTTCCAACGATATCTCACATGAAGGGTCTTGGCTAAATTTGGAAAAATGTCCCCCGGGGGGCAATGTGGGGGGGGGGTCTGTCACCGGAGGTGCATAACATCAATAAGTAGTCACAGACCTTTAAAATGATATCTCACAAGACGGGTCTTGGCTAAATTTGGAAAAGTGTCCCCCGGGGGGCAAAGTGGTTGGACGGCCACCGGAAGTGCATAACATCAATAAGTAGTCACAAATCTTTCCAACGATATGTTACATGAAGGGTCTTGGCTAAATTTAGAAAAGTGTCCTGAAATTTCATATATTATACATAATATTTATCGGAGGGCTCCATAAAAAAAATCCGATCTAAAATGATAAAAACGGAAAAAACTACCCCCCGCAGTGGGGGCCAAATTGGGGAGGGGAGGAAGAAAGTCTCATAATATGAAAGAGTCATCCGAGAGCTTTCAGATAACATATTACATGACGGGTCCAAAAAAGTTTGAAAATTGCTCCCCCTCCCTCCCCCCTTTGGGCCCACTCTTTCGCCCGGAATTTACGCAGCCCCCACTTTAAAATTTTTATGTTCAATAAATAATATTTATTGGAAGACTGCATAAAAAACCGACATCTAAAATGATATTTAAATTTATTATAGAAATCGGCTACGGTTTTAAAAATTTGTTCGCCCCCCCCCCCCCCCGAATTTCACCTTCGGGGGAAGAAAGGTTCATAATATGAAAGAGTTGTCAAAGGGCTTTTCGATTATATGTCACAGGAAGAGTTCGGTAATTTTTTTTTTTTTTTATTGCGCCCCACCCACTCTCACGTCCTCGGAACTCACCCGACCCACCTTCCTCTTTGAAATTTTTATATTTAATAAATAATATTTATCGGAGGGCTCCAAGTATATGACAGCTTGGTAGGGCTAAAATAAGAAAAACATTGAAAATTAAAGCTTCATTTCATAGTTCATTGTCATGCCTATTTCTTTCTCCAGCTTGCCCCTCGATATCTCTTCTCGGCCCTTCTTGGCTGAGCGTGAAATGACAATCATCGAGAGTAACATTTCGGAGAAAGGACGAAAACTGATTTCTCATTCTCGACAATGTCATATGAAATGTTGAACAGAGACCGAGAGCGAGGAACGAGAGAAGTGACGAAGGAAGCAATCGGTGAGATATCTCGAAGTAAGCGAAAGGTTTGCCCTCGAGCAGAATGTCTCCTCGAGCAGTTTGCGTCCAGAAAATAGATCTCGAAGTGCGAGAGCTCTCTTTTTGCACTTCGAGAGAAAGGGAAGCTTTCAGAAGAGTCAAACTTACCGCGCTTCTGGTGTAAGTCATGATTTCCCAAAGGAGTACATGTTTTTTCCATTTGCTTTTGTTATTAACCGATATGGGTTAGGAGGCATAGTGGTTTAAGTTATCAGTTCGGGTTTCAGTTGTTGATATAGAAGTTTTCTAGTGAATTTGGCGGCACCAGTTTGTCTTGATTTTCAATGTTTCTCTTATTTTAGCCCTCATAGCTGTCCCATATCTCTTAATATTAGAATGCTACTGTTAAAAACAAAACTGCACTGCAAATTATGTGTTTTCAAGATTTTAAGTGTCGCCTCAGGAAAGAGGATTTTTCAAAATTATTTTACCCCACTCATGTAATATATTAAAATAAGGGTAATTTCATAACCTTTCTAAAATCTACCTTTCTTTTGTCAATCCACTGTTAATTTTAGACCCCTGGGCTTAAAATGCTCTAAAGGAATATACTTAGCGGTGGTTTTTTTCGTACTCTGGTACGGTATCTTTCACTCATAGGAAAATTATAAGACTAACATCAAATTGCGTCTAAAATCGAATAAAAAATATGGACATGTGTTTCTTAATTTTAACTCCCTTCTTCGCCTCAAGAGGGCGCTTTAAAGTTTTGTTTCTTCAAACCTTTAGTATACTGTTTGTCCAAAATTATAAAATTCACAAAATAAAGTGTTTTCACTGTTCCCTATCTTCTCGTATCAATTTTATTTTTACTACCACCAGGGGACGCCGCCCAGTGAAACATTTTACTTTTAGCCTCAGGCTATTGGTATTTTTCATCTGTTTTTCATAATATTTTGTCTCATTATTTTTCTTCCTTGTAGATACTATTCTCTAAGTTCTTGACCCATTCTGACCATTTGGGCACTCATTCTGGACCAGCTGTGGCCCATCGGGCCCCTCTTCATTTGTCTGGCTCTAATCACACGCTTCACTTGTTCTTTTACCATTTCTTCATTTTCTTCAATTTTTTTCTTATTCAATGGTTCGTTTTTTTTTTTACCATTCTCAATTTCCCCTAGTCCTCTCTTACATCAAGTTAACTTCCATCCTTGGTCTGCCCTACTGTCAATTTGGGGCCTAATGCCCCTTCGGGGGGGGGGGGGGGGGGGGGGGGGGTCTTCTACCTTTTCCAGGGCCCATCATCTAATACCACGTTGGTAAGGATTGGAATTATCCGAAATACCAAAAATGAAGTCCATTGAAGTTTCATTTTAGTTATAGAATTCCCTATTAGCGATATATTTGTCTGTTTACCTTTCTATTTTTCGATAACACTCCTTTGTTTTCGATAAACGGAGAAATTCAACAGCATTAGACTCACTTTAGACATTTAGGGACCTTTAACTTGTATCAAATCTTTTACCTTTATCGAAAAGAGGGAAATGCTAAATCGATTCTAGCTAATGCGCCTAAAATAAAAAATAAGTTTGTAAGTGTGTCAGAAAATAGCGCCTTTGGATTTCGATACAGACTTAAAGAGTCATGTTGGAATCACTAGGCACTGGAAACAGTTTCCGTGTTAGACAGGTTCCCTCTTAGCAGGTGGTCTTTATCGTACTATCCTTACGTTTTTCGAAAGCAACTTTTGTTTTCGATCAATGGGGAAATTCCAGAGCATTTGACATTTAGGGGTACTTTAAACTGTATCAAACTTTTTGAGTTATCGAAAGAGTGGAAAGCTTATTTGATTCATCAAATGCGCCATAGTTACGCGATTTGGACATTGCAGTTTCATAAAAGAAGAAAGAGGAATTTATTGCAAAGCCAAATTTATAAAAAGACAATAAAATCTTTTAAAAACATTTAAATAATGTTTTAAAGATAGATAAATGAGTTGAAAGTATTTTCTTAATGTATTTAACGTCCCAATCGATCGTTATCTTTTAAGAAGCATGTTTCTTGACAGCATATTGGATCTTATATTTGAAAAAAAGAATTTTGAATATTTCTGAGGGGCGGTGTTCATTTTGCTGGCATCTGGACCTACGCATATATGAAAAAATATTGGATAAGTTATGCAAAATTCAAAATGCATATTACTATGCTCATACAATGTGAATTTTACAGCGTTTAAAACAAATATTAGTAAGTATGCACATTTCATGAAATAAATTTATATAGAACATAATTAGATATTAATCCTTTAGAGTTTATTGGATTGTATTAAAATCTAGTATGGCACATAAAATTCGAAGGATAAATACTATAGCGAAGATGGTGTAATATTAAAGTTGATTTGAAGTTTTGAAAGAACGCATTTTCAATAATAATTTAATTATTAAAACCGCTAGTGCAGAGAAGGAGGTAGGTTTAGAGATATTAATATCGCTTTTAGAACGCTCTAAAACTATTAAGATATATACAAAACCCGTTATATTAACATGATTAACAGATTTTTGAAGACTTCATAAGGGCTGTACTTATATAACAGTATCAACTTTTTGATAATTTTGGACCCCCTCCCCGGCAATGATATCGTTATCAATGTCTAAAAATTCTTTTGATTTTTGGAGTGATATACAAGTATGGTTACATTTATTTTTCTCATACTTTATTGATTCACATTGAAATCAATAAAATATCATTTTACATATGAAATAACTTTATATCAAATTAAATAACACTTAAAAAAATAGTTACTATTTAAAAGAATTTAATAATAGCTTTTTTCGCATAATGCGTTCAACAATAATAATGTCTTCTTGCACTTGACCCCGCACGGTGTGTGTGTGTGTGTGGGGGGGGGGGGGGGGCAAACAGTACTTCTTATCAACGAAGCAGACGGACAAAATTCTTTCTCTTTTACTTACTATTAAACACAAAATATAATTTCAAACGTACTTCGCATGCGGTTTCTCTAACAGCGGATTATATATGCATACATATATGACAGAAGAATAGGAATGCCAAACGTTGGGGTATTCCATATTTTGGAATTAAATAATTTTATAATCATTTAAAGATTTTAATAATAACTTTGTATTCTCATAAATATAGATAACAGACTAAAAAAAGATATCATATAATTTTGATGTAATGACCAAGTTACAAATAAAAAATGTAAATTCTGGTTGGGTAAAAAATGATATCGATATCAAAAGACAAATCCCCCCTCCCCCTAGCGATATCTTACGATATCATGTGCCAGACGTCCCCCCCTCCCCTCTCCTCTAAAATGATACGTTATATATGCACAGCCCCATATTAGGAGCCCCTCCATCAATTGAAAATTGAATGAAAGACAATAACAGCAAATTAAATTACTGCTTTTATTTTTTCCACCTCCTTTCTATTAACTTTAAATGAAGATTATAGAAGATAAAGTCATCGAGCATCTAAATGTTAAATTTACATTGATTGCTTAAGTTTTTATTGCACCCGTTTTCAGTTCCCATGTATTTACTGTAAAAACTGCTTCATATGCATGTAAAAGCAATGATTTTTTAGTGTTATTATTTTAGGAGTAGTGATGATTCAAAAGATCCCAGCTGCGCCGTTGCAAGAAACAACAACAAACAATATATCTGTTTGCACGTTCTGTGTTAAAATCTGTAGTTAGCGGTGGGTGAATAAGAAATGCGTCGTATCCCATAGATAAGGAGACGTCATCATTAAACTCGTTAACTTCAAATGTGAAACCTCAAAAAAGCAGAACGTAATGAAGAATTTATCGAGTCATTTCGTAGTAGTTTAATACTTTTTTGAAAAAGAAAATGGGACGTTGCTTTAAAAAATCTATAGTTTGGGAATTTTTTAATAAAAACTATGAAAACGATAAAGTTATATCAGTGCAATGCATAAAATGTAATGCAATTTTAAGGTATTTTGGAAATACAACAAATTTGAAGGATCATCTGAAAACGAAACATCCTGTTCAATTATCAGAGGTTGAAGCATAACAGAATCCCAAAAAAAAATACTGATAGTGATGAATTATTGAATTCGGGAGTATGTAAACAAAATACAAGTACTTCAAAAATCAGCAAACACACAATTGCAACAGAAAACGTTTCTGCTTTTCCTGCAAAAAAATTTAAGCAAATGCGTTTGTATGGCGCAGCCCAAAAATCGGGACCTTCTAGAGAAGAATGCCATGAATTTGAAAAAGATTTAGTGTACATGATTGCCGTTGATTGCCAACCTCTTTCTATAGTAGAAAATCGCGGTTTTATTTTTTTTATGAAAAAATATGTTCCTCATTTCAAGATCCCATCTCGTAAATTAATCTCAGAGCATGTATTACATGAAGTATATCAGTCATTAAGTTCTGAACTTAAAAACATGCTTAATTCCATCGAACATTTATCCATAACTACTGACATGTGGTCATCTGATAGCAATAGATCTTTTTTAACTGTCACTGCGCATTTTATTTCTGATTTTAAAATGCATTCTCCAGTTTTATCTACGGAAGAAATTGAAAGTGATCATTCAGCTGTAAGCATTTCACAAGCGATTAACAACATCTTAAATAAATGGCAAATCAATGAGAAAGTTTTTACGGTTGTAACAGATAATGCTGCTAACATGAAGAAAGCTGTAACTCTTGAAACTGCACTCTGAGCGTGCACTCTTGAAATATACTAAAAACACACAGATTTTTTTTTTTTTACTATAGTATAGCCCAAAATTTAATTTAATAAAATTTAAAATATCATAACTCAGTAAGCTTGAACATACATGAAAGCATTTTTTTTTTCTTTTTTTGCTTATTAGAGGTGCACGGAGTAAAAAAATCTAACTATAACTTACACCTATAAAAGTTGAACCGTGCAAAAATTTTAATTTTGTATTTTAATACGTATGCATCAAATTGTAAAACCATATCTAAATTTATACTTGAAATTGAATGAGTTCTTGATTTGAATATTTTTTTTAATTGGATGTATGTTTCTGCCATCAGAGGTTTGAGAGATAATCACTATAACCTCTGATTTGAATCAGCTAGTATCACAGTATAGTACCACAGATACAGAGTTCTAAGTATAGTAAAAATGCATTATACACCATCAAAACGGTTTACAATATCAAGCCGTTTATCGCTCAAATCATTCGACCCAAACAAGACAAGTACGAGGAGATTCATTGGACAGGGTAAGGTTTTCAAAATGAGCCGTAAGTGTTTGGGCCGAATTGTAACCGGTTTTAGGGTTGCATTTTTGGCTTCAAGCAAAAGCAGCACATTTCATTAACATTAGTCTTAGTGCTCTGACCCTAGTATACTAGAGTCCTGCATCGGGACGAGCAACCTGATGTTACCCACACTCGACTACACGGGTCGGGTCAGAAGGTCAAGCTATTTCCTCTTTTTCACTGAGAGGCTACTTCAGTCAAGCGAAAAGGCAAGACCCGCTTGCTAATACTAATCCTATGGAAGAAATTTATAAAGATATCTCGTTTGCATTTCAATATATATATATTTTTTTTTTTTTTTTTTTTTGCATTGTATAGCTGAGATCGATCTGTACAAAGGATATTTTTTTACTTTTTCGATTTTGTTTAAAGGTATTTTTTAATGAGGACACTTTTATTTTCGAAACCGGTTTCGAAAGCGAAAGCATCCTTATAGAAAAAATCTGCAATCAAAATCGAAAAAGTAAAAAAACGGCCTTTGTACAGATTGACCTCAGCTATTCAATGCAAAGAAAATCCTTTAAAAATGTTGAAATTCAAATGAGATATCTTTATAAATTTCTTCCATGGGATTAGAATTAGTGAGCCGACTGAAGTAACCCCTTAAGCCTAAATCACGAGCAAATAATTGCGATAGCAGAATTATCGAGAAAGCCCTATCACTACTATGAAATTTTCGGCCAAAATAATAGCTAAGTTTTCCAACAACTGTTTTTAGCTTCTCTCGTTATAATCGATTGTAAAACATCTCGATTGTAGATTCTAGGAATTAATCGATGGCTGTATCGATTGTGATTTTTTACGATGTCGATTTTTCTCGATTGTCGAATTCTCGAGAATCGCCCATCACTAATGTAAACAGTGAATAATTATCACAAACATTAAAACCTGGTTCTAAATAGTCATGAAAACAATTATAATTATTACTTTTTAGGGGGTGTCCATTACTGGAACATAGAGCATCCATTACTGGTATTTTAGGTCTTTTGATATATTTCTGTTATTTACAATTCAATTTTGATTCATATTGGGAAATGAGACTATGAGAATGGTTAAATAATGTTGATAGATTAATATTGAAAAACACTGAAACATAATAATTATAACTATTAATTAAAAAACAATTTTTAAAGAAATTCCTTAAGGCTGTCCATTATTGGCAAGGATATGAAACTGGCACATCTACGCTATACACTATGGAAACACTTATCTGGAAACCAGTTACACAGAATATTTACAATTGACTAAATTCAGAAGAATGAGACATATAGTGCAGTTTGATATGTATATTGCTTAAAACATTACAACATGCATGGTGTAACTCAATTCCAACAATTAAGATTTGAAATGGAAGCATATTTAGTAATATATTGGACATTTTGATTTTGATTCAGAGGAAACAAGGGAGTTTTTGTTTCCAAGGTATTTCTATAAATTGCCTTCTTTGATTGATTAATGCCTTATCTTGTTTGGACCTGATTCTTTCTGAGTAGTCTAATAATTAATTTGAGATCAAAAGTGTCTCAGCCACTTATTTTCTACAAATCTGATCAAACAGATGTTGCTTTAATGCCCAACCAGTTATCCGGAATGCATCTGATCCCAACCATTCTGGATAAATGGTTCTGTACTGAATATAATTATTATTATTTTGCTATTTTATGGCCAAAAGTTGTTAAAAAATTATTTTTTAATTTTGAGAAGTTGTGAAAATTTAAATTTTGTACCATTGATTTAAATCAGTTTTTTAAAAATTATCTTTAAATAAATTCAAGTTATGAACAAACATATTAATGTACTTTAATATAATTTAGTTTTATATAGTAACAGATAATCAACCAGTTTTTAAAAAGATAAAGCTTAATCTTTGTCAAAAAGTAAAGTACAATGTAAAGTAGGGATGCACCGAATACTGATTTTGGCCAAATGCTGAATATTCGGCCTACAGGCAAACCAAATACCGAATATTCGGCTAGCCGAATAGTAACTGCTAGGCCGAATACCGAATATTTGGCTTGTCGAATAATTTTATGTTACAGAGTTTAAAGGCATTAAAATGTTAAATTTTAAAACAGTTTTACATAATATTTAAAACAAACTTTCATTTTGATAATCAAAAGCTTTTTTTCAAGTAAACTTTATGCTGAAAAAAATCTGCTTTGAGTTATTTATGAAGAGGATAGTTATAAAACTTTTTTAATTAATAAAATTTTAAATTTCATGGCTTCTTCTGTGAATTAAAACAAATGAATAAAATTTTCTTAAATTCTAAAACAAACATTTTAAAATCAAAGAGAAATTGTGAAAAAATTGGAAGCAAAACTGTACAGGATCATATATTATTTGTTCGTCAGGAAGAGACTAAAGTAAAAGTAAATAAATAATACAATCTATTCAAATTTTATATGGTGGCAACTCAGCAAGAATAATTGTTCTACTCCCTTTCATTAAGCAAGGAAGTTTTTAAATACATCCTAGATCGGTGTCTAGAGTGGGCGATCATTTTCAGAGATTGTAAATGTTGTTCTTAAAATCTTAGCAAGAAACAGATTATTTACTGAACAATGTTCAGGAACTTGCATTTGTACATAATGAATTCCTATGAAAATCCTCGTGATTGGTTAATTTTCTTAAATAATACTTAACAAACAGCAAGTAAATAGTGTAAAAACATTCACTTTTATTTAAATATATGATTCTGTTTCTAATTATTATGAATATCTTTATAAGTTGACTGTTAAACGAATAAGTGGTATAAGGTTTTTAAAAAATAGATTTTAAAAGTTTTTTTTTAAGTATTCGGTTGGCCGAATATTTCGATATTCGGCCAAGCTGAATACCGAATATTTGGTGCATCCCTAATGTAAAGTTTAGAAAAATTGGTTTCAAATTTCATTCGAAACATATTGCATAATAAACTCCCAACAGTAAGTAAATGTAAGCAGGAATATATTAAATATAGGAATATTTACATGCCTATTACTTAATATTTAGAAAAACTTCCGTAAGTAAAATAAAGTTGTATGACTTTGCTCATTACAAACAAGCATTGAGCTCAGCACATTTATTATAATATCAAGCCCAACACATTTGTTATCCTATCTTTTGAATCCCCATTATGCAGAAGTGAAATTAACAAGATCTGAGAAAATGTCAGCATTATTGTTTGGTAAAGAGAAATACTCTACTTTGGTGATGCCTGCAGTAAAATCTGAACCATTTAATGATTTTTTGTCTGAATGTAACATAGTGAAAGAACTCTGTCCTTTAGGATGGTGGAAGACACCAGAGATGCTGCGGGCTCATTTTTAGTCTAGTCTTCAGTCTCTGACTAATTTTTACAGAAACCTGAAAATTTTATTTACTGATGAGCAGAAAAAAAATTAAAAGAACTTGTTTTTTTCTCTTAAAAATTACTTATTCCTTTTCAAAGCATTGTATTGCTATTTTGATCAGAATGAAGGAGAAACAGAAATTGTGTTTTTCTATTTTAGTATTAGAATGCAGTTTTAAAAGAAAATTAGCCATATTTGCTGATTTATATTAGACGACAATCTGTTGACACGGTGCAAACGAAAGAAGTGAGAATAATGAATTAGTTTTTAGTTCAATTTTCATTTGTGACAAAGGCTACTTTGTAACTGGATCGTTTATTTTATTTTTATTTAGAGATCTAACGCAAAGAGAATATTTTCTTCTGTTTTTAGTTTGGGAATCCGAATATTTTAGATTTCTATTGTACATAAGTTGTAATCGCTCTTCATATGAAAATAACTAGTAATTATTATATCTATTATCAACTCTGTTGATGCTGTACTCTGCAATTTACGAAGTCACTTTCAAGTAAAAGGTAAAGGGCAAAGTCAAGTAAAAATAATTACCATGTTATTCCGATAGAAAGCAATTGAGCAGTGTTTCCTCTTTTCCTATAAAAGCATCGGGGCTTTAAAATTTTTAATTTAAGATTATTTTCAGGGTCACGTCAATCTCAAAAGATTGTTATAAGGAAAGAATAGGTTGTTATAGTTAGATAGGTGCACCTTTTTTAGAAAACTGATAAACGCTGTTCGATTACTCGGCAGATAAATAGTAATTTCTATAAATTTCATGCATTTATTCATTATGCACGCTTCCTTAACATGTCTATAAGATTTGCTTATTAAGAAAGAAAAAATATGAGAATCCTTTTATTTTATTGGATACCAAACTTTTCTTTTGATAATATAAAATTTAAATTTTCCTTTAACAGCCATTTCTATGTAAAAAGTAGTTTAAAAAGGATAATTGCTTTTGAAAAATTTTTTAAGTATTATGCGATTTTTTTCCTACTATTGTATATTTTTGGTATCGGGCTCGGGCAAGCCTGGGTTATGAAAAAAGAGCTTCGAACTCATCTCCAGAAGACACATGTAGCAGTTATCGAAAAGGATGATACAAAAAAACTCTATTTCATGATCAACCACCTTTTTACTGCAATAACGTCATCTGATTCAGTAGAATGATTGCTTTCTTTCTGTTCAGTATATTCGAAAATTAGGAAATGATAAAGCTGCTGAAATTGTTTTTCTGTATCAGCACTTTAACAAACAAAAGTTAACATTTTAACTTGCTTCCAAAATTGTTTTAATTTTTTTTTTTGTACCACAGTTACTGTAATTAAAAAATTTAAAGTGGAATTGATTTTTGACATCTGATTTGTAGTTTTTCATGCATTTTGCATAACTTAAAATGCTATAATATTTTAATCATTTATGTAAATTGTGTAATAAGATTAATATATATGGGTTGTTCTCTACAATATTTGCAAATTTGGCCAAGCAGTCTGACTTGAATGATGCATATGTAAATGTTCATAAAAATTAGATAAATGGTAAGAAATCAGTCAATTATTGAAGATTTTAATAGCAGCAGAAATCATTTTAAAAATTTGACTTAACAAAAAAAAATAAAATAAAAATTTGTGGAAAAAATAAAATAAAAAATGTGAGGGAATGACAAGTGAGGGAATGATGAAATAAGACATTTTTACTAGTTGTTGGGGAAAATGCAAAATTATGAAGAAATCCAAACTGTTTCCTTTAAGAGCAACACTTAATATATAATGTATGATAAAATTAAAATTTTTGATATTTGTAAAAAAATTAGTATTCTGTGTGAGGGAATGACTGCTAATAAAAACGCTTTCAGATATATTGACTGAAATTTTTTTTTGAAAAATTAACAAAATCTTACACTACCAATTTATGTTGCTGGACTGACAAGTGCTCAAAATGGCTTCTTCTCTGTGAAGGATGCTAGACTGCTACTGCTCTTTAGTGGTAGATATTTGAGATAATAGCAATGTGTGAGGGAATGATCGTCTAACATGGGGAAACATATAATTGATTGAGTAGACTATATAATAATAGTAAAAAATAGTATTTTTATTATTTTTTGTAATGTACCAAATAAGAACTTTATTTTGCTTAGAGTATTTTTAATTATTTTTATTTCTGCATGGAAAGAAATGGGCAATAAAATATGGTAGCACAGGTGGGGGGAAAGGTGAGGGAATGATGTTTGCATGATATATATTACATTTTTAAATACTAAATTTATTTATTTTTAAATTTTACTTTCTGCCCCTAATGAACTATGTTTAGATCTTCTAATAAAAATAAAACTAAATAAAAATGCAATGAAATTAAGAGCATTTATATGACTGGGAAACACTTTTTGCACTATTGTAGAGAATAACCCATATGGTAATATTTATAGCATGCATGTGTGTGTGTGTGTGTCTGTGTGTATAATTTTTAATTTAAAAATTAAGTCATAAAATAATATTGTGTGGTTTTTTTTTTAATTATTTTTTTTAAACAAAAAAAATTACGAACCTTGAATTATTGGTGCTGCCATCTATGTAAGGATCTAACAATTATAATGATTTGGATTTATCAATTAAAGTATAAAGACTTTTGAAAGGAATATTCACTGAAACCCTTTGTGTGATCTTCAATAATACTTATTGACTTTTTTAGAAATGAGTTGGAATTGACCAGATCCATTTTATACATTTTGAGCCCGAACATTGTTAAGATGTGTCAGTTTGCCCAACACTGTTTAATTGCACATCAATGGTTCTAGAGATAATTAGATACAGACTGGCCTTTTCAATGATTTGTGATACCACTAATTCAAATTATAAATTCTAAAAATGAAAATAAATAACAGAAGCACTTATCGCCAACCAAACTTTTATTTATAAAAATGACTAACTGCTAATATAAAATAAAGAAAAAAGTATGTGTCTTACCTCTGTGTGGAATTTGTTGTCACAAAGATAAAGAGATGTATTAATAGGTTTGAAAGGTTCAAAGTCAATATTTACTTTCTTCTCTTTACCTTCTTCAGTAACAATAGTACCACAATAAATTACAAGCCCGTTTGGTGGCACTGGAAGAAAATTTTAATAAAATTAAATTTTTGCAGCTAATGACTTGAAATATTTTAAATATATTTCTAGAAATAAGAAATATAACTTAAATGATTATTTTGTTAATGAGAAAATGCCCTGAGTAAAAAATAATTGACTTTGCTGAGGAAAAAGTAAAGGAAAATAAGAAAAAAAAAAAAAATGCATCAATTATCCCTGATTGTTCATTTTAGTAGACTGTCAGAAGAATGAGGAAGAGCTAGGGATTGACTCTTGTGAGCGACGTTCAGGTTAACACTATTCATTAAAAAAAAAAAAAATTCTAGAATACTCTTTCAGATGAAAAACCTATGTATTTGAACATTACTGAGGGCACAGATTTTTCAACATAAAAGATAAAATTGATGTTAGAGAAATAATTGTAAACTACTTTTCCATAACTGTATTAAAATATGAATTGATTTTGTCCCTTTTGGGTTCACTGCACAGGACTATGATGGCTATTTTATTTGTATATAGTACAGTAGACTCCCTCAAATCCGCACAGCTTGGGACCAGAGGTTGTGTGGATTTTAGAATTTTGTGGATTTCTGGTCATTGATTTGTTTACATTTTTGAAACATTAATTTGATTGGTAGTTAAGCAAGGGAAATTATAATGAATGTTTACAATAAAGTGAAACATTAAAATAAGTAAAATATTAAAATAATTTATTAGTTTAAAAGTAAGTAATTATTAAAATAATTATGTAAAATAAAGATTTAGAAAAATATTAAATTATTACCGATGAAATCGATTCAATTCGATTCCAACAGTCCTATGTTGCCATCTAGTGGCAAAGCGATCGTAAGATCGATACGCCATTATTCATTCTTAGCATTACATGAACGCTCTCTGTAACTTTTTTCATTGTTATTTAGAGTCTTGAATGCTTTTCTTATACTGCTTTGTATGTTTAGAAATAAATTTATCTATAATTAAAAAAAAAAAAATCCGCAAACAATTTTAAAATAGCGTTCCGGTTTGTGGATTTTTCCATTTCGAACCCTTTAATTTTTTATATAGATATGCTAATTTATATTAAAATCAAAAGTAATGTAAATTTATTTAGTAATAAATCAGCTGCAATAGCCAAAAGAGAATGATTAACAATAAATTTAGTAAAAAAAACATTACGGTAGTCGCTGATTTCGACGCCATCTTGAATTTTGTTCCTGCAACTTAACTGTAAATTTCATTGTTTAATCTGAAAAAATACGCAGATTTTAGGGTAGCGGATTTAAGGGGGTCTACTGTAATATAAAATGTTACCTTTAAAATTCTAAATAATTATCTTATTTTAAAATTTTTTACTATTAAATTTATATGATTTTAACTTTAGAGAAGTATGCAACAGAAAATTCATTTTTGGTATTTTAATAAAACAAGTAAAATTTGTCAAAATGAAATCTAACACGGAAAAACCAGATAAGTTGGATTTAAGTACGAGTCATTCCACG
Organism: Maratus speciosus; assembly: GCA_963932465.1. NCBI lineage: Eukaryota > Metazoa > Arthropoda > Arachnida > Araneae > Salticidae > Maratus > Maratus speciosus. The sequence goes on along the minus strand of OZ010789.1, from coordinate 514,980,403 downwards.
TCAAATCAACACAGCCGTTATCCTCATAATCTCCGAATTTTACAAAATTTGGAGAACTAGTTAGACTGGTTGAGAAAGTAAAAAATCTGCAATTTCAAATTTCTGAGACTATTAGTTTTTTAATTATAGGCATTTAAAGATGGCTGACCATGACCATTGGAATAACTCCCAGGTAATTCCATCCATTTTTTCGTATTTTAATGATAATGAATTTATTCATCAGCTTGTTAGTTTTGTAATTATTTCAGAGTGTTTAACTCATAATACCAATGGATTTCACTTATTTCAGAGATACTTAATAAATTTTCTCAAAAGTAAGATGTATCTAACGTTAATTAAAAAAAAAGATCTTTTACTTTTCAGATGGAGCTGCAGCAGATTACAAAGACTGAAAATGTTTTATAACACTCTGTTATCACGAAACAGATTTTGGTATATCTGCTGAATGGCACTTCATTGTGACAACACATGGAAAAGGGGCTTGTGGTGGGATTGGAGGGACTTTGAAAAGTTCTTCTGCATGTGCTAGGCTACAAAAACCATACAATGAACAAATTATGAGTCCTAAACAGTTGCACGAGTGTGCAGTCCTTAATATTCCTTCTGTATCATTCAAATACAAACAAACTCAAAATGTTTTGCACTTGTTGACCAGAGCAGTTAAGAACAGTCTTAAGGCATTTAAGCATTCAGAAAAAAAAAAAAAAAAAAAAAAAAAAAAAAATTTTTTTTGAAAATTAAAGAATTCGTTTTTTAGTAATTCAAGGTCAAAGGTCAAGTGCTATGAACTTCAAACTTTTTTTAAAAAAAAAAAACATCTTGAGCTTGGTATCATATTAAAAGTTATTTCAAATGCTTTAAAATGATACCAGGCTCATGTCTGTACGTTAATTAGAACAGGAGTTGTGATGATTTTAATGTTGCCATCTGACAGTAAATTAGTCTTAGTCGGCCATCTTTAAATGCCTATTAAAAAACTAATAGTCTCAGAAATTTGAAATTGCAGATTTTTTACTTTCTCAACCAGTCTAAATAGTTCCCCAAATTTTGTAAAATTTGGAGATGGTGAGGGAAAAAATTGCATTTTTCTGTGTTGATTTGACATGGAATGACCCGTACCAGCAATTGGCCAATGTAAGAAAAAAAACTACAGAACGAACACAAAAATTAATGCACAGATACATTTTTCTACTAACCAAAATCCATGCATAATTTTTTTCCCCTCTTCTCCTCTTTTTTTTTGGTCTTACTGGTCAATTAACGGCTCATGACAATAAAACTATATTTTAAGTTTAAGCATAGGTCAACAAATTTTGGGCACCACGTTAATCTGGCAGTTAAAATGGAACAAATAGTGCATTCATACATAATAATGAACCTTATAAGCAAATAAATAGATATAAAAGTAGTAAAAAGAATAATAAATTGCAAAACACCACATCACGATAATGAGATTAATAATTTTAATTTTCTAAACAAATTAAAGCATAAATCATTTAAGTTTTTATACAACACAGACCTGACAACCTTTGAAAATGAGAAATCGTAGCACACAAAATTCAAATTAGAGGTTGATTGGTTAGTTTTTTGTATTTAGCGATAATTTCATTTTTTCAATTTAATATAGTAAATTTTTTCTTCTGAAAACTTTTATACGATTTTTAGACTTTCTCCTCTCTTTGCAGCTTTTTTTTTTTGACATTTGTAAAAAAAAAAAAAAAAAAAAAAAGGAGCCCGGTTCCACTTTTTTAGCACAGTACTGTAAATTTTGACGAAATTCGTGATTTTTTCCGCGATCATTTCACAATATTCTCAATTTTTCCTCACAATCGTAATTCATGTTTTTCTATTACGATTCTTTGCTGAAATTCTGCAATCTTACTGTGAAGGTTTGACGAAATTCACATTTTTTACTGCGATCCTTTGATGAAATTCGTGTTTTCTTTCCGCGATATTTTGATGAAATTCACGTTTTTACCGCAATCCTTTGACAAAATTTATTTTTTTCTGCGACCAATTGACAAAATCGATTTTTTTTTTTTTTTTTTTTTTTACGCGTTCATTTGTCAAAATTCGCGATAGTTTATCGCAACCGATCGCCAAAACTCGCAAGAGTTTTGCACGACCGAACGACAAAATTCACGTTAGGTTCGCCCAACTGATCGGAAAATCTGCGGTATCTTTTTGCGACAAATTAAAAAAAATCACTATTCGTTCCCGCGACCTTTTGATGAAAGTTGTAATTAACGGGCTGCTAGGGAAAATTAGGCCTAGAAGCCACAACAACTTAAAGCAGAGTTTAAGATTAAGTGTCCACTGACATGCAGAAATAAGTTAGGATATAATTCAAACATAACTTTATTAAAACCAATTAAAAACATGATTAAATGTATTAAATATAACAATATATGGCCATAACTTCGGCCAAGAACTTAAACAGCTCATATATTGAGCCTTTACTAATATCAGTTACATTACTGAAATATAACATGCAGAAACGAGCCATCTGAACATGAAGTCGCTCCAATATATACCCACAAACAGAATACCACTTCGTAACTAACAGTGAAACATGCAGTTATAGAAATCATCCAATTAGAAACCAGCATACGTCATCGGCACGATGACGCAATACCTAAGTTGGAATTCAGTCATTCATCTCCAGATGCGTGGAATTCGTAAATGTATGACGTCATATCTTGTGAAAAACGAAACGCTCGTAAGTTAAAAGCTGAGAAGATTTCGTATCTGAGCTAGAAAACAAGCATCGATATCGAGCAGTCTCAGAATTGGGCCGCAAAGCAAAACGACTTTAAACGTTGATACCTATGCCGTATTTCGATATCGGCAAGAAATGCCGCGATATGACATCAGTAATATTCTACATTGAATAGTTTATCAATATTCGTGATTTTTTGCGCAATCTTAACGAAATTCGCAATTTTTTTTTCTGAACTCTTTACGAAAATAGCGATTTTATTCATCAACCAATTAAAGATAATTACTATTTGTTCCTGAGATATTTGACGAAGTACCCAGTAATTTTTCACGATCATTTGAAGAAAATCTCAATTTTTTTCCGCAACCGATTCACGAATTGATTTAGGGAAATTCTATAAAAGAAAAAAATTCGCGAACTTCCAAGAACTTTTAAAATATACTCGCAGAAGAATCATAGGTCTACGGAAGATTTTGCAGGTGAAAGTACTGCACAGCATTTTTCATTATACAGGACTCCCTTTCTGTGAGCAAATCGTGCAATTCCGCACACTATTTCAAACCCTACCCTAGCCTCAAGAAACTCTTGAAATGGCTCCCCTGTTTCTAAGGAAGGGAATTCCTGATATAAAAATTTACAGAAATACGATTCACTCGTGATTAATATCCATTAAGAGGGTTTTACGTTAAGAAATGTGTTTTGCAGCCCAGATCCCCCCCCCCCCCCTTGAGCATTTTTTAATGTATGAATTTTCAGACAATGACCACTTTTTAAAACTTTCGGAACAGAATTACTCCTGAAACATATGCTGCACGGATTAAAAATCACAACAGAAAAAAAAAAAAAAAAAAAAATACATTTCTGTTATTTGGAAAAAATCGTAGTTTAAGACTGATTTTCGTAGCATCGTAGTTTATAGCTCCAAATCGTAGCAACTACGATTTTTTCGTAGCAGTTGGCAGGTTTGACAAAAGTAAATTTCTTACTTTAAAACATAGAATATAGAATGTCTGAATTTCTAATACTGATGTCTTATCTGGGCCAGGTAGGTAGATTGCCAATTTTGTTTGTTGTTGTAAATTGGCAATCATCTTCAAGATAGCAATTTAATGTACATTTAATAAATATATAACTGTTAAACGTAAATAACATAAAAGCAAACAAACTAAAATATAAATAATATGACAACTATATAATATTAACTATGCAGTTAAAATGAGGACAAGCAAAAAAAGGTTACTGTAATTAATATTTTTAGCCCCATTGTTAAGACAGTGAGTACGACCTGGCCAGATAAAATGTAAGTACTGAATCTTTTTTTTTTCAACCAGTAAGGCAATGATAGCAATTAAATTTTTAATGGTAACAGTAATAATAAACACATATCCCCTACCTCTCCGAAAAACAATACACATTGACATTTAAAAAAAAAAGCTTTGTAATAAACTATAAATGAAAAATAAATTTACCTTTTGTATATAATTTTAACCTATGCTGTACAGAAGTAATAGCTCCTAGAACAGATAATCTATTAACTCTACTTTTAATATTTGATGCAGTTCCAAATTCATCAGCTAACATTTTTGATACCCTGGAGATTTGATCTTTGGGAGGAATAATTAATGATATCATACTGGTACCATTCCTGAAATAAAAGACATAACATGTGAAAGTCAGGAATAATATTCATAAACATTAATAATTAAAGAAATATTGAGACTATCAAAAAGTATATTTATATTTTAAATGTCTAAATTTCAAAACCTGTAAGTAGGACTGCCTTGGAATGACAAGTCTCGGCTTAGATGTATTATAATCCCACATCCGGGATTTTTTTCTTGCATGAAAACTCCTATTTCGCCAAGTAGTAAATGTCGCCAATGGTTAAATATTATTGATATTTTAATATAATATTGAAAAAGCTAGAATATAATAATTAAATTACAACTATTAATTAGAAAACAATTTTTAATTCCTGCCAAGAAAAAAAATCCAAGATGGCAGATGCGGGATTATAATACATCTGTTCCCAAGTCTCTAACAACTTCAACCATGTTTCAGAGAAATGTAACACGAAACTTTAATTTCTTTGATAGACAATACTATATTTAGAAATTTTTTAAATTATTTATAGGGGTCGATTCAAGCAAAATTTGGAGCCAATTTAAGACCCTTTCACATAAATCTATTTAATAAAATAGGCCCCTTCACAAAAATAAATTTAATAAAACAGGCTTCTTCACAAAATCCTTTTAATAAAATGGACCCCTTCACAAAATTTCTTTTAATAAAATAGGGCCCCTTCATAACATTCTTTTTCATAAAAACTGTTTTAAAATGTGTAAATTGTAAATAAAAACAGCTCATGAAAAACAGAAACTTTAACAAGAGGATTTAAAGAAGTTTTGTCAATAAATTCACAAATTTAATATTCCTGCACAAAGGCTTTAATTGCTATTTTAATAAATTCTTCATTTGAATTTGAAGTAACTGTATTTCAACTTTCGTTATAAAATGTTATTTTTCACAAAAATAACTTGCACTTTTCACAAAATGGGCCCCAAGAATAAAAACCTGCACCAACCCCCGATTTATCTCGCAAAATACTATCTAGAATGTGTTATATTGCAGACTTCGATGCAGGGTGGTGGTGGTTGTTTTTTTTTTTTTTTTTTTTTTACCAATTTATTATTTTTTATTCATGTACAAAATAAAATTTTGTAATGAAAGGTCAAATCCAGTTACTTAAATCTAAACACAACATTTACTGTTGTGTTTTGTTTTTTAAAGCATACTACTCCAGTTTTCTTTAAAAAACCTTTAAAAAAAAAATACATATAAAAGAGATCATCTTGCTATGGAATAAAATTTTGTGAAAAGCCACAAAAGTGGACTAAATTTTTGCCTGAATCAAAGCCTGGAAAGTCAGCTTAAATTGTGGGGTACGCTGGAAGAAACAGGCAAAACCAGAATCAAAAATTTTTAAGGAGAGTCAAAATATTAAAAGACATCAGGAAGTTCACTTCTGGGGGTTTTAAAGAAGCAGAAAACTTATCTTTTTAATGCAATCATTTTAAAATTGTATAAAAGCAAACAATATATTTTTTTGTATTGGATAACGGATGTTTCTATCAGGGCTGTCTGCCCACCTACCCGCCCAAAAAAACCTGGGTGGGCTTTTAAAAAAAAAACCCACATAAAAGTGGGTTTTAAAATGGGTTTTTTTGGTTTATACGAGTTTTTTGCTGCACAGTATCATTTATTTTTAATTACTACTTATTTGTTATGATTTTGTTATACATGTAAGATAAAAATTTAATTAAATTTAGGTTTTCAGACATCTTTGTATAAAAAGATAAAAATGATTTGAAAGAACTGCAAAACCCAAACCTCAGCAAATTAAAATTATCCAAAAGGAAAAATGACTATTTTTATCATTCATTATCTAATATGTAAAAATGAAAATTTGTCCATCTGTAATTCTATACAAATTGACAGTTTGGAAGACAGGATTGTGGAATGTTACATATATGTGTATTAAAACACGGACGAGGCAAGTAAATTAATCCAGATCTAAATAATCATTTTACATTATAGCAGTTGCTAAGAATTAAAAATCCACAATAAAATTCTTATCACAAAAATTCCTTTTCTATTGCAAGATTTCTATGTGAAAAATGAAAATGAAATAAATAGTTTGACGAATATAAAAAAAATTTAATATTACGTCATAACTTTTCTATTGCAAGATTTCCACATGAAAAATGAAATAAATAGTTTGACAAATTTAAAAAAGAAGTTAATATTACGTCACATTGGAAATGTAATGGACGTCAGCAGGTGAATATATAATGTCATATGAGTTTCAAAAAACGCATTGAAACATGATAAAAACCTGAGCATAAGCTCGATAAGATAATTGGCATTTTAACATTTTGAAGTTCTCTGAATTCGTTTTCGCCATTTTTAAATTTATTCCATATACATACTCTTGTGTATGCGTGTATATTAGAATTTCCACAAAGGTTTAGGTCCCTAGAGCTCATTCTTAGTGAAGGAGTGAAATAAAGATGACAAATTTTTTTTAAAATAAAATTCATAGAATTTTTGTATTTGCCATTTTTCTTTACTCATGAAAAAATTACTTAAATAACAAAATACTCAGAAACAACTTTTCATCAAAAGTTTTTAACCTCGGTCTCAATCCAGATCACAGATTATATTTACTAAGTAAGTAGGTAATCTGTCGTCCAGATTAAATGAATAAAAAAAGAGTGAAAATTGAAAATTATGTAAATTAACACACAATCCTGGATTTTTCAAAACAAACATTCTTAAAATTCTGTGCAACACTGGTTACTTTAGCTAGCATTATATATATATATACTATTACATATCATTCATTAAAGTCCATATAATTTATTTAAAAATTTTTTTATAACAGTTGCTCAAAAATATGTTGATAATGTATTAAGTATTTTAAAGTTGAGCTGCATTTAATATTTCATTTTGTTTTACACTCAAAAATCCCCATTTTTGTTATTAAAAGGTACCACGTAAAATAACAGATACAATGAAAATCAGAAAATGATAAAGGAGGCATTTGTAGTCTGTACCTGTCTGAATAAAAAAGACTTTTCTTTAGACACTCTGCATATAAGTAAAATTGAAATATTAAATACAGCCACAACTGCAATAATACATTATGAACATATTTTCTATGTACTATGTACTATTAAAAAAATGAATTATAACCTATATACTATAGTCATTTTTCCTATGTAGTCATAAAAAATTAAAAATACAATTCTTTGGATTATATTAATTTGGTGAAGGTTGAGTCTTGCAGTTCTTTCAAATCATTTTTAATTTTTATGCAAAGATGTCTGAAAATCTAAATTTAATTCAAATTTTATCTTACATATATAATAGAATCATAACAAGTAAGTAATTAAACATAGTTGGCACTGTTCAAAGAAATGTGCAGCAAAAAACTCCAAAAACCCGAAAGAAACCAAAAAAACCCAAAAAGACCAATAAAACCAAAAAAAAAAAAAAAAAAAAAAAAAACCCACACGGGTTGGGCTTAAAAAAAACCCGGGTTTTTTTCAGCCCTGGTTTCTATGGGCCGTATATGTTGTCTTTCCTCCATTAATTGTTGCACAGGAGAAGAACAATGTTACATTTGAATGATAATGAGGTATCAAATAGAAGGTTTTTAAACAAGCTTTTGACATAAACTTACAGTTCATTAAACACATTGTTTAATAAAAAAAATTGCAATTAAAAATTTTAATGATAATCATACCAGCAAATGATCTTGAACGATTTCTGCGAGAAAGTCTTACACAGCAGTGGCGTAGCTAAAGGGGGGGGGGGGGGGGCACCAAATTGACATAGGTTTAAACTGAAATTATCCCACATATTTTGACAATAAATAAGAATTGTTGTTGTTTTTGTGTGTGTGCATCTGTGTGTGAATGTTTTCTTTAATACGATATTTTGTTATATCCAAATAATGAAGAAAAAGCTTCTGTAAATGCTGCTAGAAATGGCTTAACACACTTCATACCTAAGATAATTATGTACCTAAATTGAATTGAGGCACAAAGTGGTTAAATAAGTGGTGCCAAATTGAGAGGAGCTTTAACCTGAAATTATTTCACATCCTTTTAAAATAAATAAGAATTGTTAACATTTTCTTTTGTGTGTGTGTGTATGTGAAAGTTTTGAAGAAATTCAGTGAAGGTGGGGAGAATGGAGAGACCATAATTGTCAATCGATGATGTAGGTTTCTAAATGTCTAGCCTCCAGTTTATAAATCAAATGGCCTGTTGCCGACTTGGCATTACATTCCTGGTATCAAAGAGAACATTTTTCATTTGCATACTAACTGACCCGCTAATCGATTTTTCCAAACGAACCGCGAATGATTAAAACCCCTATCCATATTTAAATAAAATGTATAAAGAATCTTTCAAAATGAATCTCTGAGATGGGTCCCCATTATCTTCAGCAGTGTAGACCAGACCTCCTATGCACGCTTCTCTAACCACTAAAAACCTACATTCAAATTTATCTCTTTCAGTATGAATTTCCGGCACGGGTTCTTCTTACTGCGTTCTTGTATAGCAGGCGTGCTGCACACGTGCTGGAAAATCAGAAGAGAATCGCAAGATGAGTTGAAAGAAAAATTCTGCATAAATCGTGCCCATGAAACCTCAGATAAAAATGACCACTGACGGTGGAAGGTAGAACTATAAAATGAAAGGCAATCGGAAACCAAGTTGAATGAGCAAAGTTCTGTTGAAATTGGGTCTATAGAACCCGAGATAAGAATGCACCCCCTGTACTCGAAGATGGAACTAAAAACTTCGAGAAAATCGTAAGCTAAGTGAATCAATTCCTGTTGAAATCTGGCCAATAGAATCCAAGAAAAAAATGCACCGTTAATGTTCGATAATGGTGGTAAACGAAGTCTATATTTTAGAAAACATACTTTTAAATGTAAATAAAGGGGGAAAACCCTGGTAGAGGAACTCTTAACTGATATCACGGGAATCCTGCCACAAAACACATTAATAATTTTCGATTAAACTGATAAAATGCTTTTAAATTATGCTTCCAGCATTTGGCAACGTTTAATAATTAAGTTGACTGTCTACATGTCATATAATCTCTGATCCATCGATTTTCGGAAATTAAATGGAGAGGTCGGCAGTAAAGGAGATCTCTTTTTTTGTTCGGTTTTTAAAGAATGTTCGACACTGTATGGTTCTTTTTCCGAACTTTTGTATTGTCTAAGTCAATTTTTTGAAAAACAAAAAAAAAGAACAATTATCGACCCAAAAATTAGAAATCTGAGCCTCATGTGCATCAGGATCTGCTTTGAACTGCCCTCACCCAAATTTTCAGACATACACATGCGGTAGATATTTCTAGCCATCTCCGTCATACACACAAAGATTGGTTTTCACGCTGATTTTTTTGTTGTTCTTAGCAATCCAATATTTTCATGTAATAAGGGCTTCTGTGAACAAATGCAAAATGGATTTAGTTAGAAGAAAAACAAGTAAAGATACTATTTTGTCTTTATTGGAAATTCCATTTTTCTGTTGAATTGGGATTGAGAAAAGCCATAAAATGTGGGCGGCCTACCCCAAAATTTTCCCTTCTTAAATCGTATAAAATCAAAGCAGGACTTTTCAGTCTTCTTACTACAGCCAGTACAAATAGCTGTTTTCGTCATTTTAAAAGTTAAATATATTTCATGTATACTTAAATTCAGCGCATGTGCATTAGAGAAACCTATAGCTATACCTATCTATGTAAGGAATAACTGGGAGATTAATGGGATTAAAGAATTTGACTTGGGAACCTCTTTGTGAACCGAACTGGTTTATTTCCTTGCTGCATCTTACAATCATCTTCACGAGTTTGATAATCTAAAAAAAAAAATCTAATCTTTTTTGTGCACATTCTTGCTAATATGTTGGGGCTTGTAATATTTTCCGGCAGGAGGCGAAGGTATCAATTCAGAGGAACATTTAGTTTAATGGGTTAATTAGCTCTTGATTGATCTGTGGTCAAGACCCGCACAATTTTCGGGATCTGTGACGTACAAAGCTTTAACCCCAAACGAAGGAGAATTGTTTAAATGTCAGCATTTTCTATCTTAAGTTACTGTCTGATTTTAATGGTGAACGTAATAAATATTATCCAGGGAAACAAAGTTATAAGTGGTAAAATGGATTTTAGAATATAAGATTTAAAGTTAGGAAAACGAATTTAAGAATTTTAATTTATATTTTTGAAATTTAAATTTTAAAAGGATTTTAAATCTTATCCCTTTCATCTTTATATTAAAGTAAATATCTCTCGATATAAATAGGATAATTGTCATGCTACTGCACTCGTATTTATAAACTGATTCGGATGTAACTGACCATATGTTAAAGATTTATTAAGAACTCGGCCAAATTCGTTGGACATCTTGATCGCCATCTAATTTCAAAACCCCCTTAAAGATTTCAAACTAAAAAAAATATGTATACAAAAAATTATAAATGCAAGTTTATTTAATTGTTAGAGTTTATTTCTTGCGTAATCGTTAGGTTTTGATAAAAGGATTCAAGAGCATTTTTTGGCTTTCTTTTCATCTTAAAAAATAGATGAGTAAAGCAATTTGAAGTTCTAGGGTGGCTGCCATTTTGAAACAGAAGATTTTTTTCCCCATAATCGGGCATAATTTATGAGTGTTAGCAAATGTGTTTTTTTGTAAATTTATTTTCATTGTTGCTAATCCCATATGCTTAAAACAACAGTCATATCCGTGAACATTCCGCTAAGTTTCTGAAGTTCTCATTCAAAATCAGTATTGATGAAAACTAGAATTCTTTTATAATCAGGTTCCACGCATTTTAGTTTCGTGTGTTTGAGCTGAATCCTTAAAAACAAGGAAGAGTGATGCTACCCTTTCCTCCCAATACAAGCCAAAAAGGCTTTTTTTTTTTTTTAGTCTTGAGGGAAAATAATGTGGTTATTTTTTTTTATTTAGGGGGGGGGGGGGGGGGGGCAAAATTTCTTCCTGCCACGGGCGCCAAAAAACGTAGCTACGCCACTGTTACACAGGTCCAAGCCAAGACAAATTTTTCCCGAGTATTACGTATTATAACCAAAAGAAAATGAGGTTTTGCATTATGACTGGAAATTGATGTTACAATAAAAAAGTGATTTATATATATATAGTGAATTTATATATATATATATATATATATATATATATATATATAGTGAATATAAAGTGATTTAAAGTTCTTCACAGTAAAATTGCTGTTATTTAAGTTCATGGAAAAACAGGGTTGGCTTTTTACCAGTAAAAACTGGTTTTTACCAGGACATGGTAAAAACTAGGGAAAAAGTGGTAGAAACCTAAGGATACAATAAACTCTACTAGTCATTAAACTGTATTTAAATACTATTGATTGAAACACTATTTTCATTTAATTGATGCATATATATATATAAAGAGATGGGAAATAAGGAATTAATTCTCTAAAGCTGCTGATATAGTACTTTAATCATATAAATTTTACCATATTTTATATTCCCCATCTATAAATAGAACAACAGATGTTCAGTATCGGTTTTGCAAAGCAGGGTTTCCATTTTACTTGTACTCTAATATGATTGTTTATGCATGTACAGCACATTGGATGAACTTACTGGCAGAAAATAAAGCTCCAATATCCATTGCTAAACATGTTGATATACAGAAGTATTTCCGAAATCACCTGATAATAAAGGTCAAAATTAACACTAGCCACTGGCCACAGGGCCAGTAAATGAAAAAAAAGTGGCTAGTGAAAAATTGTCTATCAGCGGCCACCTTTTTACAAGGAGATAATAAAATTTTCTTGCATTTCATCAAAGATTCTACTTTTTTTGGTTCCAATATATTTATATTAACATATTTATTTGGGTTACTCAGTTTTAGATTAATACTTTAGAAATTTTACTGTTTAGCATTTTTAAATAAAAAAGTGGCCGCTAGTTTAAAGAAAGTGGCCACTTAAAACATTAGTCCTACCGGCCAGTGGCCGCTAATGAAATTTCCCAATTTTGACCTATATCTGATAAGTGAAACACCAGTTGCCAAGCGAAGTATGATGGAATAACCATATCAGGGTTGGCAAGTTTCTTCCACAGTGGAAAAAACCATGGAAAAAACCGGCCGGAAGAAATAGGTTTCTTCCAAGTGGAAGAAATGGAAGAAACTGTTATTCTTTAAGGATTTAGCATATAACTTTCAACTTTGTAAAATACAATAAATGTCTTCTTCCTACAACCTTAAGTAAATTAATTCCATCAGACCTATACAAATTTAATTAATTATGTATGCTAAATTAATAATTACATCAGTTTTCTAGCCAAGATCACACAAAAAACTTGTCTAAAGATCTTCAACCATTGGCTAAATGAAGAAAAGAAATTTTATCCAAAATGCACAAAATCAATTGTTATCCATTTCAATTTAAAAAGCATATTTTTTAATTATTTTAATTTTTGAAACTGGTAGTAAATGATATGCGGATCATTCACCAATGGTAGAATGAAACTCACTTAAATAAAAGACAGTGCTTTTAATTTACATCAATTTAATTAAGGTAAATAATATAGTACAATAATTACTGTATTAAAAGAATCATTAAAATCCTCACTTTCCTTACTACAATGCAGCATAGTATAACAAAAAGTCTCTTTTATCAGTAGGATGCTGCAATCAGTTTCTCAACTTAGAATGGATGAATGAAAAAGTCCTACAGAAAACTTCATTAAAGTTTAAAAGCATTTCGACATACCCATTGATATTTTAAGAACATTAGTCTTTTAAAATCAGTATTGAGATATGTATGCTAGATGCTAGTATAAATAATTACAAATTTGTTTGTTTTCTGTGTTGTGCAGTTCAAAATAATGCATTTTTATAAGAAAATAATGTATTTTTATATGAAAAATAAACATTTTGTAGGTAGACTTTTTTCTCTTTTTACATAAATGGCATAATTAATAATAATCCTTATACCTCTAAAGTTGTAAAATCCATCAACTGTAATAAATGTCTGCTAAACCTGAGGTATGTTATTAAAAATACGAGTTGGAACCCGTCGAAATTCGACGAACTAAAATGTTAGAAAGGAACGGTCAGATCGAATATATTATAATAAACCTAAAAAATAATTACAATAAAAAATTCATCTGACGTTGGTTGTCTAACTCTTAAAACCAGGGTTCGTAAATATGATATTTTCGAAAATATCAAAAATATCCGATATTTTGATATATATCCGATATTTTCGATATATTCAAAGCAGCCAACTTACCGCTGATAATAAATGTTTTCGAGCATAATATAGATTAGAAACTAAAATATGTTACACTTAACATGAAAACTTAAAGAATATTCTAAAAATGCATTTTTCTTTTTTTCTTTCTTTCTTTTTTTTTTCACTTAGAACAAATTGAAGATGAAATAATTGAAAACAGTAACAATTTGATTTATACGCTTATAAAAAAAAATAACTATAGGATTCAGTATCAAGATAAAGTACAAAAGAATCAGATATTTCTAAAACAAAATTTTAAATGCAAAAAAAAAGTTTTTTTAATTGAAAAATTTTAACATAAATGTAAGTATAAAATGTTTTATTTCATATTTCCTAACATACTGTATAGTTCAAACTCAACTGAACCAAAACTTAAGAAAAGATTCTTTTCTAATGAAGCTGTATATAATTGCTTATTTAAATTAGTCAGTTCATCTTTCAATGGTTGTTCTGAATTAATTATGTCCCACATAATTATTAGTTCAACATTTAAAAAAAAAAAAATGCTTCAAATCTAAAGTTTCAAAAATATATTTGTTTTCTTTTTTGACTAAAAAAAAGTCACATCCAGAAGAGACAAGTTTTTTATCTACAGATTCAGAGTTAATAACAGTTGAAAATTTATTTCATTTACACTGAAGTATTATGAATTACGACTGAAAATATCAAAAATATCTTGTGCACATTCATATTATGAAAATAAATATCAAATGCAGAAAATATGAAACATCTTGATATATTGAAAATAAATATCAAGTAATATGAAAATATCAAAAATCTTGATATTTTGAAAATAAATACTGGATATATATCCATTGACATATATCAACGAACCCTGGCTGTATATAAATGATTATCAGAATTACATTTTATCTTTCAATGGCTGTTCTGAATTAACTGTCTAACATAATTATTAGTTCTACATTTAAAAATAAAAGTTTGAAACATAAAGCTTGGGAAAGGTTTGTTTTCTTCTTTTCCTAAAAAAGTCACTGCCAGAGGCAAAAGTTCATGATCTACAGAATGACACAGTCAATAACAGGTGGGAATTTCATTGACACTTGCTTTGAATGCGAAAAATATCAAAATTTCCTTGCACAGTGATATTTTGAAAATAAATATCAAACATCTTGATATTTTGAAAATAAATGTCAAGAATTTGAAAATATCGAAAATATCAAAAATCTTGATATTTTAAAAATAAATATCGGATATATATCAAGATATATATCCATTGATATATATCAACGAACCCTGCTTAAAACAAATAATATATTTAACCTAAAATTATTAAAATATTATTTCCACAAACTTCAACTGCTTAAATTATTGAAAAATTAAAAAGTATTAGAATAGGTATTCAAGATAAGTAATTATGATGAAGTTATCGATTGAGGCTCTTATGTTTGTTTTTACAGGATGAAAAATCAGTAAAAAGGATTTCGCTTTGTCACCTCAAAAAACGTTCCCCAATAAAATCTAAATTGTACGCTATTTTCACATTCTCATAATTTACATACGCACCACTCAAATCCACAATTTGAAAGTATTTTAACACGCAATAGATTATTAATGAATGTATTTCCAAACTTAAAGTCATGTTTGTCCGATACAACTTTTCATGTGAACATTCGCACAAATTTTAAGTTCTAATCTCAGAACCCTCGAAAGAAAAAAAATCAAAAATTTGCTTTTAGTTACCATAGTATTGGTCAAATATTTCATTTTATCAAAAAAAATGATCGTTTTGTTTTAAATATGACATCATTTTTACTCACTGAATCATTTTGCTAGCGTCTCAAACGCGGTATCAGCTTAATGTAAAAATATTGAAATATAACTGATTTATGAAGAAGAATGCGTGTTTTTTTTTTTAATGTCTGATGGCATTTTCTGTTAAAAATTATAAAAAAGTTACTTTTATTTGTAATGTGAAAATGGCATCAATAAGGATATAATCAATAAAAATAATAAACAATGACTATTTTCTCTTTACTTTCAATATATATGGGGTACTTTTGTTGCCACTATATGGAAAATGGTATTAAAAACTACAAAAAAATTAATATCTCAAAAATAAATTGAGATACAGCTTTCAAACAAATTGCATTTAAAAGAGCATTTTTTTCCTTATACGACAGTGTAAAAATTTAAAATATGCGATGTTTAGAAGTTTAAAAATTTGCAGTTGAGCAAATTGCGAAATCAAAATTTTATTTCAAATTTAAAGTGTTGCCATTCGCAAAATGACGTATGCGTTACGCACAGATATGTTTGTCCCAGGGTTGGCAAGGTTTTGGACACAACGGTAAAAACCACGGTAAAATCCATGGTTTAAACCGTACTGTCCAAAACCCTTCTGTCTAAAACTGTCCAAAACTATATTTTGTAGTAAAATTGTATTTATCAGAACAATGCTAAAACTTAAAAAAATTGGCAAAAAGATTACAATAAAAAAATACCAATTTAGTATTAACAACCTAATTACCCTACGTTATACTACCTAACAATTTAGTAGTAACAACCTAATTGCCCTACGTAACAAAGTAATTACATTAAAAAGATATTAAATTTAATTATGTATCATAATTTTAATGTTATTCATTTAAATAATAGTAGTTAATAGAAGTACTAACGATTTTTATGACGAATACATTCTGATTCTGTTACTGAAAGTCCCGAGAGTTGTTACTGGAAATAATTGATAAATGGAGTTCAGGTTCAGCATACTGATTAAACCAGCTTACTGCTGGCAAATATGTATATGTGTATATTAAGAAATAGTAAAAATAAAAATGATTTTGTTTGATTATGAGATATTTAGTTATTGACTATTATTATAACACTGTATTATATGACTATTATTATAACAACACTATTTAACTCTTAAGAAATAGAATGTTCACTAGAATTAGATTAAATTCATAATAAAAAATACATATTTTAAAAAATAACTTCTACATTTTAAATTAAATATTTGTGTTTTCTTTCATTATCCTATAATCCAGAAAAGATAATTTACAATGAAACATTATTTAAAAGAAATTTCTTTGTAACATTTTCTTGCACAAAAATTGAAACAAAAGCAAATCTCCCCTCCCTATACTACATGTGTGGTATTATACAGAATTTCTTATTATTATAACTCAATTTTAACAGAAATAGAACTTTTTATGTTACACAGATATTAGAAAAAATTGAACTTTTTTTCATTTACCATAGAATTAAATTGAATGTTAGTAAAATATATTGTGATATAATTATATTTATTCATATGTTTAATAAATGTGAAGTGGTAATATGTGGAATGTTGCTTTTTTAAGGTTTTGGACACTTTAGTACAGTTTTGGACGCTTTAGTACAGTTTTAGACACTTTAGTACAGTTTTGGACAGTAAAACCCACATGTCCTGTCCAAAACTAGTTTTGGGCGTCCAAAACCCCAACCCTGGTTTGTCCTTTATAATATAGATAACTTATTTTTCCAAAAATAATATTTTTAATATTAATTAAATTTTCCAATTTAGGGTTCATATAATTATACTTTGAGTTTAATTTTTTTACATAGATAATATACTTTAAGTTTGAACATCCATTTTGTTTTCCGTTGGTTTCTTCCATTTCTTCCAATTTTTTCCATTACTTCCAGTTTCTTCCATTGTCCTGGAAGAAACTGGTTTCTTCCGAAGAAACCCAACCCTGAACCATATAGAATATGTCTCTGCATTTATAAGAATAGTCCTGCATTGCTTGACATTTGCAAAAATCATGAAAAATACATTGATATTAGAATTCAAAGATTAGTGAATGACTAATTTAAACAAGTGAAGGATTTCAACAGCTAGAAGAAGCCAAAGCCTTAAATATTCGTCAGCGCAAATGCTTTTTCTGAGTGGCTGAAATTAGTGCATTGTTCATTGTTCTGAATTAATTCCATATAAAGATCTTGTTAAAAAACAAATTGATTTGGCTTTAGAGCCCTTTCACCTTTTAGCATATATGACAAATCCAATGCACAAAAATCAAGATCTATTAAGTGAAACACAAAAGAAAATGGAAAGGGAATGGCTCATAGATTTCATACCAAATCCTCTTTCACTCCTCTTTGCATATGAAGTTGAAGGACAACCATTTCCAAGAAGCCTCTTTAAAATAAAAGATGTAAAAGCCAAAGTTCGGTGGAAAGCAGTAAATAACAAAGAAATGAATCCTGAATTCATACATTTAATGATTAATCTCCACTCCATACCTTATAGTTCTCCATCCATAGAGCTAATTCTTTCGAATGTTTCACATATCCACAGTAAATTAAGAAATAGACTAGGGTGTACAGAAAGCTACAAAGCTTTTTATAAAATGCTAAAAGGCTTCAAGGATATAGACTGGTAAACTGTATTAACATTTATACAAACTATATTATGTGATAAATAATATTGTAAGCATTTGGTTTTTATTAAAATGATTAAGGTTTTTAAATATGATAAAAGTGTACTTATAATTTTCCATTTCCTTTCAGTAAAAATTAGTAAACTAGTCTACATTAAGATAAATATTGTAATGGAATTTTCATAATAATAGTTATAATAAGTATTAGGTTTTAATAATGATAAATGTGTGCAATAACATCTTTAAAATTTTGAATTCTTGTAGCTGGTAAACATTGTCTTCCAGGCTTTTTATATTCCTTAAAAACCGCTATTTTCACATAACATTCTTTTAATTACCTAATCAGAAACTAAGTTAGGTGAATATTGCTGAATGAAAATTGTGGTATAAAATACCCGGGAAACTTTCACCCCTGGGAAAATTAAAAATTAAAAAATAAATTTTCATAAAAGTGACAAAAAACAGTCAAACCCATAAGTTTTTCAAAGGTGATAAAAACCATGATAAAAACATGTCTTTGCAAAGACGGTAAAAACCATGGTAATAACCAGTAAAAACCATCCAACCCTGTGGAAAAATGCTAAAAATTGATAGGATACAATGTTATCTCCAAGCAGTTGAAGAAATAGCAGTCACATTAAGCAGTAATAAGCGTGAGAAGGGTTCTCGCCGGGTTTTGACCAACATTCGCGATTTGGCGAATAAAAAATAAAACAGTAGCCAAATGAAATTTTTTAAGCAAAATAGATTGGGCACGAAACACTGAAAAATGTATCTGTAAACCTTTATTGTATCTCTTTTTCAATATGTTCTAAAACAGGCAAATTTTTTGTAATCTCTTATAAAATAGAAATTCGACTATCTGCTACAGAAGCTATTAAAAATAAGTACATCCTAAATGTGTAAATGTTTAGGACATTCTTTTAGACGTCTAAATAAAAATTCAAAATAGTGATGATCTTTGATTTACCATTACGAAAATATACACTAAAAATTGCTATGAGATTTCGACCCTAAAAGATTGACCCGCCAATGATACTTTGCGCACAACCAATATGGTAAGTGGCAAATTTCAAAGCCACATTTCAGCAAAACTTTTCTCTCTATTTGGCAATTGATGCAAGTAATTTTGTTTGTATTTTTACCGGTGCATAGATAGTCATCAACTGGCAATAGGGAAATACCTATCACATAATCATTTCTGTATTTTTGGCTGTTGCTAGACTAAATTGGTATTGACTCAGTATCTCAAGAGTAATGTAAATGGCACGGTGCGATTGAACATGAAAAGTGCATCAATCGTTCAGCAATACGGATAAGAATCTGGTCTGTACTAGCAGCACATACTTGAAAAGAGCAGAAATTGAGCACTCGCAATTCGGCGAATCTGTTCATTTACTCACCAAATGAAACATTTTGTTGCAATTTGGCGAAATGGCGAGTGGCAGTGAGAACCCTGACAGGGGTCTGTCCAGACTTTTCTCACAGGGTCCTATTTTTGTGAAATTGTGAAGTTTTTCTTATTTTTGTGAAAATTCTAGTCATAATTTTGTGAATTTTAAATTATTGATGTCTTCATGTCCTATCCATCTTTCATGTATAAAAAGCTAAATAATATGCTCTTTGGTGAGTTCAACTGCTTACTTCCAGGCCAGATTTTATTTTTAAATGACTAAATTTGTGAAAAAAATTCTGTGAAAGGTCTATTTAAGAGACAAATAATTTTGTGAAGTGTCCTGTTTTGGGATAAAATGTTTTGTGGAGGGTCCTTTTTTGGGATAAATAATTTTGTGAAGGGTCCTGTTTTAAGATAAATTATTTTGTGAAGGGTCCTGTTTTGGAATAAATAATTTTGTGAAGGGTCCTGTTGTAAGATAAATTATTTTGTGAAGGGTCCTTTAAAGGACCTAAAATTTTCCTAAACATATCCCTGCCTGAGCGTGACCACTGATTTTGACCCCAATAAAATGTAAAAGTTTAAATTGACACACCAAATTAGACTTAAAATATATTTAAACTAAAAAAAAGAGTTAATTTAAACTATTGTGATGGATTAAACAAAAATAAAACTACATATTTATAAAAAGCTTAAATACAGATATATTTAGTTAAAGTAGTTTATTTTAAATAGTATTATTGTTTTTCGTCTTAAACTACTTTAAATAAATATAAGGTAGATGTGCCAGTAATGGACACCCTTAAGGAATTTCTTTAAAAATTATTTTTTAAATAATAGTTATAATTATTATATTTCAGTTTTTTTCAATATTATATTAATCTATCAACAATATTTAACCATTCTTATAGCCTCATTCCCCCATAAGAATAGAAATTTAATTTTAAATAACAGAAATATATCAAAACACCCAAAAGCCCAGTAATGGACACCCCTTTGGCACAGTAGTGGACATCCTCTGTTCCAGTAATGGACACCCCATAAAAAGTAATAAATATAATTGTTTTTATGTCTATATTTAGAACCATAATTTAATGAATACATACTAATGAAACAAAATAGTTATTTTTAAATAAATTTAACAATTAGGATACCAGTAATTAATAAAATATTTGTGATAATCATTTACTGTTTGCATCAATTATTGTAATTATCAGAAGATTGATGTTTTAATTATTTTAGATGGATAGTTTAAAATACTAAATATCAGACAATTACAGCTATCAAATTATTGAAACAGTGATGGATTTAAAAAGGTAAAAAAAAAAGTTTTGGAATATTAATGTTTAGTTTTGTGTCACTATTTTTAACAGGGCTGTCTGCCCACCTACCCGCCCAAAAAAACACGAGTGGGCTTTTTAAAGAAAACCCACTTAATAAAACACAAATAAAAGCAGGGTTGCAAAAAAGCCGGCTAAAATTTAAAAAAGCCACGCCGGTGGCTTTTATTGGTTTTAACCGGCTTTTTTTGGCCAAAATTGGCTTTTATACAGTAAAGCATTTTAATTATATATTACAACTTTTTATGTGTTTTTTAATTAGTTTTAAAGACATTTAATTGAGGTGGAAATCAATATAACCCAATTTTTCAATAATGAAGACATTAATATTGAAATAAAAGGCCATATCAATTGCTTTCTTTTGTATACACTGACCTTAACACCTTTTTTTTTCATTTTTACTGCTTTATATAATTAAAAAGAACAATGGTGTTGCTTAGTTATATATTTTATTAACTAATTTTAAGGGACATTAATATACAAGTCTTATTTTATTTCTCATAAGCACTTATTTAAAATCACCTATAAAGTCATTTAATAAAAACATCATTTCTCTCTATTAAAACAGTATTATGAATAACTGCATTTATTTATGCATGAATATATAATATAGGCACTATTTTAAATAGCAACTAACTTTTCAAAATTTTAATACAACAAGTTTCATTTGGAGAATTTTTTTTAAATTGTTCTCTTTATTTTATGCAGTTACATGTACTAAAAATTTCCTCAAATGTTATATCCTTCCTAATTTCTCTTTCAACATTGTTCATTCTATGATTTTAACCTGTCCGTATGGACATATTTGGAATAAGTTACATAACAGCTTAGTAGTAGAAAAACTTTTTTACATATATCATTTTTATAAGTTAGAATATCAATTGCTTATTACTGGGTGTTTGTTCTCAAGTATTATATAAGATAATTTCAGTTATTAAATACATATGTTATTTAGTTTTAATCAATTTTAAAAATATCAGTATGTAAGAATGTTTCTATTTTGATATGTGACATTTTCTTATTCTTTCATATAATATTTAAAATGTGTGGTATGTGTAGAGCTATAATAAAGAATTCCAAACCAATACTTTAGAGTCTAATTTAATGTATTCTTCTGAATATTTATAATTTTTTTTATGATATAATGCCTTCACAGTTGCATACTAGCAGTTATAAAGACTTATTTATTTGACAAAATTTAATAGAAGTTTTTTTTTAGTAGAAAATATTTATAAGTGTATTAAAAATAAATTAATCCAAATTTTATATGAATTATCACCTTTTTGAAAAATAAAAGCCGGCTTTTTTCAATTAAAGCCGGCTTTTTTTAAGTGGTTAAAACCAAAAAAAGCCAGCCGGCTTTTTTTGGCCTGGCTAAAAGCCGGCAACCCTGAATAAAAGTGGGTTTTTTTGGTTTATACGAGTTTTTTGATGCACAGTATCATTTATTTTTAATTACTACTTATTTGTTATGATTCTGTTATACATGTAAGATAAAAATTTAATTAAATTTAGGTTTTCAGGCATCTTTGTATAAAAAGATAAAAATGATTTGAAAGAGCTGCAAAACTCAAACCTCAGCAAATTAAAATTATACAAAAAGAAAAATGACTATTTTTTTTTTTTTTTTATCATTCATTATCTAATATATAAAAATGAAAATTTGTCCATCTGTAATTCTATACAAATCGACAGTTTGGAAGACAGGATTGTGAAATGTTACATATATGTGTATTAAAACACAGGCGAGGCAACTAAATTAATCCCGATCTAAATAATTTATAGTTAATTTTTAATTAATAAAACATCACCAATTTAACAGCAAGTTCCTATCAAATTTAAACATTTTACGTTATAGCAGTTGCTAAGAATTAAAAATCCACAATAAAATTCTTATCACAAAAATTCCTTTTCTATTGCAAGATTTCTATGTGAAAAATGAAAATGAAATAAATAGTTTGACGAATATAAAAAAATTTAATATTACGTCATAACTTTTCTATTGCGAGATTTCCACATGAAAAATGAAATAAATAGTTTGACAAATTTAAAAAAGAAGTTAATATTACGTCACATTGGAAATGTAATGGACGTCAGCAGGTGAATATATAATGTCATATGAGTTTGAAAAAACGCACTGCAACATGATAAAAACCTGAGCATAAGCTCGATAAGATAATTGGCATTTTAACATTTTGAAGTTCTCTGAATTTGTTTTCGCCATTTTTAAATCTATTCCATATACATACTCTTGTGTATGCATGTATATTAGAATTTCCACAAAGGTTTAGGTCCCTAGAGCTCATTCTTAGTGAAGGACTGAAATAAAGATGACAATTTTTTAAAAAATAAAATTCATAGAATTTTTGTAGTTGCCATTTTTCTTTAATCATGAAAAAATTACTTAAATAACAAAATATTCTGAAACAACTTTTCATCAAAAGGTTTTAACCTCGGTCTCAATCCAGATCACAGATTATATTTACTAAGTAAGTAGGTAATCTGTCGTCCGGATTAAATGAATAAAAAAAGAGTGAAAATTACGTAAATTAACACACAATCCTTGATTTTTCAAAACAAACATTCTTAAAATTTCGTGCAACACCGGCTACTTTAGCTAGCATTATATACAGTAGAAGATCTTTATAGCGCAATTCTCCATATGACGCACAACTTCTCAGATGTAAACAATGAATTTTGCAGTTCAAAAGCACCTGCATTTCCATATTGTAAAAATATTGCTACTCACTAGAGGACTAAATTTGATTCATTAGTTCAATTTTATCTCCTAATTTAAGAACTTTTTAATGAAAAAAATGCTATTATTACAATAAACATTTTTGAAAATGTCTAATATAAGGATGGTTTGGCCAGTTATATTTGGATCATGTTTATAAAGTAAATTTAACAATATCTGACCTATATTATGCAAAAATTTATAATTAGGATAACTCTTGGTAACAAGGAATTCAGTATAAAGATATTCTAATGTATTTTGATATGTTTCAGACATATTTGGCCATATTTACTAGGTAAATTGGAACTACTTGCGAATAAGCCCGGAGTCCGCCATCTTGTTTTTTTTTTTTTGGCGTGAAAAACCCGTTTTCGCGCCAATCAATTTTCGCCAAAGAGCAATTTATAGCGACATTAGGCTTAAAAAACTTTTAAAAATTCAGAGATTAAACACTTAAAGAAAAGCAAAAAAAAAAAAATTATAACACAAAGCAGTAATTTTCATATTTTTTTTTTCTTGCTTTTCTTTAAGTGTTTAATGTCTGAATTTTCAGGTTTTCAAGCCTAAAATCGCTATAAATTACCCTTTTAAAGCAGTAGATTAAACAAAATATTCAATTTTAAATAAAAAACAATGCAAATTTAACAGAAAACAGCACTCGATTCGTTATTTCTAATAAAAATAGGGGACCATCTCCGGGCGATTAATCAAAATTTATTATACACAAAATAATTTTTTCTTGATTAAATATACGAAAAAAATGAGATTATAAATTTCTTGATTACAAAAATATGGGACAAAATGATATGCAAATGTCAATCAAATTTTTCTTCATTAAATATACGAAAAAATGAGATTAAAAATTTCTAGATTAAATAAAAAGCACAATAAACCACACAATATTTAAATATTATACAAAAAATAAACTCAATTTTATCTTTACACAACACAATCGAGAGCACAAAATAATCATCGCTTTTTTTCTATTTTACAGTCCTCCCAGTTTATTTCCCTTATAATTTCCACAAATTTATTGAAAACATGGATTTTTTTATCATAACACGCTCTATCAAAAAGAAACATTGCCAAATAGTAGCAAAAATCGGTTTTCCGATTGTACGATGGCAATGTATCCTTAATATGACGCCACATGCTCTCGATTGTGTTGGTGTGGCAACCAGTCTCCGGATCCACAAAATGCAAGCTGTGATTCACCTGTAACAACCCATAATTGTACTCTCCCAAACGATCATAAGCTTTCCAGCAATCAGAATAAATCATAGTACCCTTATGAATCCACTGCTCGATACACTCTCTTAACGTTTCGGCAGATCTGTCATGGACAGCAACCAAAAACATGCGACCCGAACCTCTCTCAACACCACCAAAAACCCACTGCCCTTCCACCTCGTGACCTCTATTATGCTTCCTCTTCCCAAACTTTGATTCATCAACTTCAACTATTTGATTAACACCTCCTATTTTCTCCGACTTCGACTCAATAAACTCCAATACCTGCTCATTAATAAACTGCCTCCAATCTGCCATTGTATTACTTCCAAAACCCCACTGAATCATAATATTCTTCGTCTTTTCACCAATAATAATCTCAAATGTCAACAAAAAAATCTCTGCGATCGTCAAATTACTTGATTCAAACCAAGTACCAACCCTAATTTACAACTCTTTACTGCACTCTTTCTTCTTGCCATCCTCTTCCAACTTCATATTTCGACAAATCCAGGAAAAACCATCACTAACCTTTTTTTTCCGAATCTTCATTTCTACCCCACATTTAGGACAACAAACCCTAGACTTAATCAAACCGACTTCTCTTAAAAATTCAAAAAATAAATCCTTATCCTTAATCAGCTCCGTCACAAAATAGCGGTTGGCTACACCGTCTTTCCCTAAAATTGGACGATTATAAGAAGTAGCAAAATGTCCTCCCTTTGCTTTCAAAATTCCCTGAAACTTCTGAACAACATCGCTAACGACAGGACGACTAATAACAGGAGCCATAACAAAAAATCAAATAATACAAATAATAATCAAAAAAACAAAAAGGAAAAATACAACCTGACCACGTGTAGCAAAAGATAGCAACCGAACAAAACGCACGTCCTCACCGTCCAGCTTCCAAAATCAAAGTGGCGCGAACAGAATATCCGCGGGAGTGACGTAGAAACTCTAGGGTTGCCAGAAACTGCAAACGGCAGAAGTCCAACGGGAGAAAATTATCGCCAGTAAAAAATCGCCAAAAAAGCTAAAAAATCGCCAAAAAAAGCATCAAACAATCCGGGCTTATTCGCAAGTAGTCCCATGGATTTTTAATAGCTTCTGCAACTTAATTCTTTTTATTTAAACGGAGAGGGATTAAGCCCTATAAGCTCCTCTTTGACTGTGTTCTTAAACAGTATTTTCTACTTCCTGGCTGGTTTGATTGCCAGATTATAAAATATATGAGGTATATATATATGCAGAGTTGTAGAATATAGACGCACGCGCGAACGCCGTGCGCGGAAAATTTTCCGAAAATTTCGGGACTTTACGGAAAAAAGTCACGAAAAGAAAAACATATGTTTTGTTTTTGTAACTTTTTTAATACCAAAAATTAAAAATATTCCCCAATTTTATATATGATTTATACAGTGTGCATATGTTTGTCCACAATTCAAAGTTTAAAGACTCAAAACATTGTTGTGACAATAGCATGTCTATGTTGAAATGATTTTTCAGTTTTATTTGTTTATTTACCAATAGAGCTAATTTAAAAAACAAATAAAAAACCTCATAAGTTTCAGCCAATATCTCTACAGTTTGAAAACAAATGTATTATACATCCCATCTACATTGTGTTGATTTTTAAGTATATAAATGATATCACTTTAAAAGAAACAAATTGTTGCAGTACTGTCATTTTATACATATAATTCATATCTTCCTTTGTTTAAAAAATGGTATATTTTTACAGTATTACATTTTCCTTTCTTATTTTATAACTTTCATTTCCTGTAAAGAATATATTTAGTTTCGGTATAGTTTATCTATCTAAACTGAAACCAAGTAATGCTTAATAATAAAATATTACCAAGTATTTTGTAATAAGTTTGTGAGTTTGGAAACTAATAAAGTTTGTTTTTCTCTCTTTAATATGAAAGTTATAAAAACAAGTGTATTTTTTAATAAGATTAAAAATTGCTTTCAAAAAAATTTTGTACTGAAAATTGCTTATTTTTTTTTTTTTAAGTTTATTTAGTATATATTTATATAAAATAACATATGCACAGTTAAATAAGTCTGAAAATCTATATTTAAGGAAAAGAAAGAAAAGAAGTAATTTCAAATGCATGTTATTATTAAAAAGATTTTTTTTTCTAATTAGTTAAATATTTTTATCTTACCATCTGATTACATGATTAATAGCAGCTATGATGTTAAAAATAAATGCACGTTTCAGATTTTATGCTAAATTTTCAACTTTACCATTTCCATTGATTGACATATTATTGAAATAATTTTGCATATCAATTTTCATTTTTAACAACAGAAGTTGCATTTAATTATCTTACCAGGAATCTGTTTAGATTACTTTTTCATGCTATCCTGTTTTTGTTAAATTGTGAACTTTTGTATAGGGTGAACTACCCAGTAATTGACCATTTAGTGAAAGTTTCTTCACAATTTTTTTTTCTGTGCTAAATTTAAGGAGATATTTCTTGAAACTTTTTTTTTAAAGCAACAATCATTTATAAGGATCAATAATAAATAAACATTTTTTGTCTACTTTTTTGCCATTTTATTTTATTAAATATAATAGTTGTCAAGTGAGATTTTGCCAGTAATTGACCACTTAATGCTAGAAAATAACCATCACTGTGTCAGTAATTGACCACTCTGAAGTTGAACTGATAAACCTTCTTAAAATTAATCATATGAAAAAATGGGGAAGTTTGCCAAGTTTTATTTTACAGAAACTGGATGTCTAGCCTCCTGGACAGCCAGAAAAAAATCGGAGAAATTTCAAATTTCTAAAAAAACTGACAAATTTAAATTTCTGAGAAATTTTTTAAAAAATGAATTTCAATCATAAAACCAAGGATTTTTAAATTGCAGTAGTAGCAAAATATGTAGCTGTGCTCTTTATAAGGATTGTTCGAACCTCTTATAGATTTTTTTTTTTTTGCTTATCCTCTTTTACTCTCCTTGGCAATTATTAAGGTTTTTGGTATGTAACATCACACAATCTCGACACCTGAAAAATTGTTGCCACCTGGCTAATCGAAAAGTACCAATTGTTTTTATTGGCGTGGAAAACCTAGAAAAGTAAATGAAATTCATCTCTGAACTTGGCTAGTCAGTCACTCTGTATGGAAAACATAGATATACATTCTATATAGAGCACATTATGATCTGATTTTAAAAAACTAGTCAAGAGATTTTTTGTAAAAAAATTAAAACTGTTTCTGAACAGAAAACATATTAGCGAATTTCCACAATGTTTTGTAAGATTGAAATTAGTGGTAAAACATGATATTTATATGTAAATATAGACAAGAATAGAATAGTTACTACTTCGAAATTTATTTATAAAAAAAAATCCATTAATTTAAAGTTAACACAAAAATGAAACTTAATCCTCATCTGTTTCACCAAAACAACTGACACACATGAAGTCAACTTCTTTGTCACTCTGTCATCCAATGCAAATTGTTACCTGTGTCTCGTAGACGCACATTTTAGTATGATAGGGCTCATACCAGATTTCTTTTATTCCTATCATATCTTCTTCCATCTAGATTTCTTCACATGCCTTTCACACCCAATCATTTATCAGACTTTGCTTATATGTAGAAGTCTTTATTGCTGCTTTTTCACCTTTTTTTGTTTTCTTTAATTTTTTAACTTGCCTTACTTCCTGTCTTCTTTCTTCTGTTTCTCTTCTTTACTTTCCCAATAATTTAGTCATGCTTTAAAGCAGCCATGCTCAACCTGCAGGCCACATATTGCCCAGTAATCTTATTACTTGTGGCCCGAGATACATAATCATTAATCTCTATTTATTAAATTGATATATGCATAAAATATATTTAAGATTTTCCCTATTGCTTTATATTTTTGTGGGATGACAAAATCTGTCATGTTATTTATAATTAATTTTAAATTATGTTTAAATATTCTAAATGCCATTTTCGTTTAGTGAAAAGTTTTTTTTTTTTTAGTTGTAGTCCTATTTGTGCTACAGTTATGCATATATTTCTGAAGCACTTGGCAATCAACACTCTACTTTTGTCCCTCAAAACTTACTGTAATATTAATGTAAATTCTGTATTGTTATTATGTTTTATTATTATACAACTGCAGTTAATTAGGGTTGAACTTTATCATGGATAAAATTAGCATAAAAAACATTTTATATAGCAATTTTAACAGCATACTTTCACAACAATTGTAATAGAAATCTATCACAAACTATGTTTGGAGCTGATGGTGGTAAAACTTTTTTTATAAGATTTGTGTGACAAACCCTAACGATATTTAGAGCCTCACTATACTAATTTTGTTATCTTTACATTTTAATTACAATTTTCTTACATTATTATTATATAAATGTGTTATGACCCTCTTAACATAACAAATGCGTGCTTGCTTGATCAGTAATTGACCAAGCATATTTAGTTATTAACCACCCTGGTCAACTACTGAAAGAACTCATTTTTTAACTAAAAAATTGGTGAATATTGCTTTCATAATAGAAATCTATGTATTTTTTTAAGTATCAAAAGGAATGGATGCAAACAAGCAAAAAGTCAGTAGTTGACCACTTTGGTCAATTACTGAATGCTTTCAACATTCACACATCTAGTAGTTGACCACCCCCCTTAACGTCATTTAATTTATGAATTTAATATTAAATGCATAATGATTAACTTAAAACAAACAAAAATGAACTACACACCTCATTTGATGAACCAATGGAACTAAATTAAACTTGATGCTGCAAGATTAATAAAACAACTCACAAAACAACACTACTATTACAGAATGTATTCATTTTTGATATTGTTAGAAGATACATTTTCTTTAATTTTTTACATTCAATCAGAATATAGATAGCAAAAGTAATTTTTTCCTATGCAATTCATTGGATGTTAGATATTTTTATTCAGCATTCAAAAATACTTTATCAACACATTGATTCTTGTTTTTAACACATAAATGTGTTTTTGGTCAATTACTGGCGTGTGGTCAATTACTGGAAGTTCACCCTATATAGTAGCTATAAAAATGTAATCAGAATTTGGTGAATTAGAAAGTATCGTTATATTTAGGTTCCTATTTTAGTTAATAAAGTCTTTCATACATATATACAACTAGATAAGTTTCAATGCTAATGCATGTTGATTTTTTTCCCCTTTAATCATTTGTGAAAGGTTCAGTTTGGAGATTGAAAAATTTTCTGAAATGTCTATTTTTAAGAGAAAACATTTTGTGAATTGTCTTGTGTTTTAAGGTGAAAAAGTTGTGAAGATTCCTTTACAGGACTTGAATTTTCTTAAACAGATTTTTGCTTAGAGATCAGATCTTCCACAATAATGTTTTCATGTAGGACACTTAACATAAAAATAAATATAATAAAAAGTATCAGACTGTAGCTATTACAAAATTTTGAATATATTATTTTGTAAATGAATTTTGAATTTTTCCAATTTGGAAAAATTGAAAAATAGCCCTTCGGAAAAAAACTGAAAAAAAAAAAAAAAAACGGTTTTTTCCCCAACTTTTCCGGCTTTTTTCCGAGCATTCCCATCTCTATATGTATTCATTAAATTCTGGTTCTAAATACAGTCATAAAAACAATCGTATTTATTACTTTTTATGGGGTGTCCATTACTGGGCTTTTGATATATTTCTATTATTTAAAACTAAATTTCGATTAATATTGGGAGATGAGACTATAAGAATGGTTAAATATTGTTGATAGATTAATAAATTAATATAATATTGAAAAAACTGGAATATAATAATTATAACTATTAATAAAAAAATAATTTTAAAAGATATTCCTTAAGGGTGTCCATTACTGGCACATCTACCCTATATTATTGCTTTTATATACAATTTATAAATAAAAATAGATAAATGGCTACTTCATTTTAAATAAATTGTATAGACTTTGAAAAAATGTGATCACATATAATGAAACAGTGGACAGGTTGCCAGAAAATATGTTGCCCACTTTACCAAACGTGAAAAGATTGCAACTTCACCATTGAATCATTTATCACCAAATTTTCTGGCACAGATGACTCATATGCACGATGCACCAGGATACCTATTTAATGGCAAAATGACAATTTTATGCATGGACAACCTGGTGAGATTTTTCTTCATATGGCAATGCAGTAGAATAGCTTGAGTGCGTCTTAAATTAAATATTGTCTTTTACAATAATTTGTGTTTGCTCACACAATAAAAATTATTTGTGTTTATATATATATTTTATGAAACTTAAAAACTGTTTCCTAATAAATTAAAACTTAACATGCTCTTTTTGAAAGCTAATACCAAGGAGTAGATATACACAAAAACAGGGGTTCTCGCCAGAATGGTTAAAAAAATTATATCCAACAACCCTGGTGCGTCTGAAACATCTGTGCCTAGGACTTTTACCAAAAATGACAAAATAAGAATTGCTTAACAAATCGAATGAAGGGGGGAAAAATATGTTGAAATAAACTTTGCACTAAATTCCATATAGCCTTACTGCAAAGATTAGTTAGTTATGCTTATGACAGTTTAAATGTGGATTATATTTTGCAGTTACAATATGATTTTACATTTAACCAAATCCAAATGTCTATAACAATTCTCAGACACCGCACACTGTATAGTTAATAGTTATAAACTGAAATACCATTTAATTTTCTATATTTAATAAAAGTTTATTAAGTTTGGCACTAGCGCAAACCAATAAACAGTTTTTATGTCACAATTGATTGTGGATCTATGATGGACTTTAATTTATTGACTACGTACAAAAATTGATTAGCCACACATTCCTCAGTTAAAAAGAACTATGTTATCTCTGATTAGAGTGAATTTTACAGAAATTTCACGATTGATATAATTTATTTACTGGAGAAATTAAGTTCAGAGGGTGACCTAGAATTTTCCAGGATGTTTTACATGAAGAAAAGAAAAATTATATAGGATCTTTATTAAGTACACTTGCTGAAATTTAAGAATACATCTATAATAAATTAATATCTTGAATTACACACTTGCCTCAGAATCATGTAACACTTACTAACGTTAGAAAATAAATAGTCAAATCATTAACAATCATATGGTTGTTTAAAATACAATATTGTACTTATTGATACAGTTAACGCATTAATATCTGATTGACATTACAATTCGTAATCTGTAGAAAAAGTCAATTAAACAACAGACAAGTTAAGCATTAAATTATTAGAATATTAGACAAAACTTCACATGATCAAGTTGTAATAATCATTATACCATTCACCATTTCACAATAATAAGAAAAGTATATTAAAATTACTTACCCTCTTGCCGCCTCTAAACTTTTTATTAGTTTTTTTATCTTCCATATTTCTACATTCCTATCCGCACTGGATTCTTCTAGGTTATACCCGGTGGAGGACATTATTAAAATAAGTTATGACGCAAAAATCAGTTAATGTGACTTAAAAACTGATAACTAAAAGAATGATGAGCAGCTTCGTTCCCTGCAGCCAGATCGTTACTTCAACAAAGTCTGTAAGTAGAAAAAAGAATTTTAAAACAAGGTTGGCCAACTGTTATGTGAACTTTATTTCACACCACGTTGGCACGCTGATGAATAAGTTAGGCTTAGTTTTCGCCCTGTGCGCATAAGAGGGCTTTTAAAATCTAACCCACAGAAAGGAAATAATTCACATTTATAACACAAACAAGTCTTAATAATATATGCTTACTGGCAGAATTGTATTTTTTTATAAACAAATTTGATAAACAAGCCTTTAGTAACATTAACAAGCTTGGGACCAGCACGAAACAGCCGGTCTACATAGTAAATGAACGAAATCAAATTCAATTTTTTCCCTTTAATGTGGCAACAGCATTAGAACTCTGACATTTTTCAAGTAATGAATGATAATAATGACTATTTTGAAAAAACAACTAAAATGTTTCATACTTTTTTTAAATTTAATATAAAATGTACAGACATGACTCACTGCAATTGAAAAAAAAAAAGTCAAAGGAACTTTGGAGTGGGTACCATTCACGACACGAAACAAAATCTTTGTGTGTTCCGACAGCAGAGAGTTTAAGTAATTGTTCACTAGATGGCGTATAAATATTAAATGGACAAAAATAATGAAACTGTGAATGTGATCACAGCACTGAAATATATTTCTTTGGTGAAATGCAGCAACAGTGAAATTTTGACGTTACGTTATTGTTTTTGTTTATAAATCAAAATCATATGAGTTGTCGACATGTGAGTTTATGTTAATCGTATGAAAGACTATCTTATTGCTTTGAAAGAGCGTATAATTTTAATTATGACGTCTTAGATTTTTCAAATATTAATCATCTGTTATAGACGTTCTTTTGCTATTCACAATGTCGCAATTTTAAATTTTTAACCGACGTAATTTTCCTTTCATTCATTCTAAAATTTAATTTTTTAATTCGAGATGTCGAAAATCACAAAATCACTTAGAGATTTATTCGAGGATGTTCCTAAACGTTTAACCAAGGATTATTTGCAAAGCTTGAATGCAGCCCTATATTGCCAGAAATTAGAACCGTAAGCAATGTTTCTTCTGTTCTATTGTATATGACTTGTCCAAAAATGCTGATTTGTCAGTCTATTTATTGATCTGTTTTTATTAATATATATACATCTGTTCTTAGTACATCTTCATATAAATCACAAGTTAACGTACTGAATTAATTTAAATTCCGTATTTGGTATCCTTCCCTAGTTAAAGCAATACCACTTGTTTTTTGCGCTATGCAAGGGTGTATTGGAGGGTATACGCCGTATACCGTCTGGATTTTTTTAAGAAGCTCGGTATACCTTCAGCTTCTCAAATAAATCTATAGCGTGTACTCTAGGCATGAAGTTCATGAATTTAGCGTATATCATCGGGGGTTTTTTACGGCTACAACACTGGTGCTATGTCACTATAGAAGACGTTTCACCCACAAAATTTGTAGATGGACTGCAGCTTCATCCATCGGTGGATCCAGAGAGTCCTTTTCGTTTCGGAAAAGGGGAATCGATAGTTACCATATACAGTAGATTCTCCCATAACCAAGCTAATGTGGACTGGAATTATCCAGATAAGAGAGAGGAATATATTTTTATTAAAAAGGAGTCGTAAATGTAACATATAAAAACATTTACTTTCACTACATTTACACTTTAATTTTGCAATTACAATTTCAAGTGCATAAATTTATCTTTTAATTTACTGCATTAAATTTGACTGTTTTTCTCTTTGCTCAATTTGCTGCTACCTGATGCCAATGCCTAATTATAATTACGTCAGAGGGAGTTGATTCGCTTTGATGTACTATGAATTAGGGTCAGGTGGGGCGTAATGGGTAGTAATGTTTTGTTTATGAATTACAATTACCTTATACTATGTACAAAAAATATTTGTCAATCATATATATAATTTATCAACCATTCAACTTTCTTTTTAAGTTTAGAAATAAGATACTGGAAACATTTTGTCCATTTTGAAAGCCACATAATGAATATCAACATCACTTAGTGCCCCATTAACTTTATTGTATCTTTTTATTTATTTATTTATTTTTTTTGCAAAATTTTTTTTTTTTACTGCATAGTTTGTAGGGTCACCCGGGGTAATTCCTGGTCAAAAAGCATCAGGGCGATTCGGTACAGATGTCATATTCGCCCCATATTGGCGCGATTTTTTTCGGTTGCCAATTTGGCGAAAACATCAACAGCATTAACAACATAATCCGGGTTACCACATCAAGCAAAATAACGACACTTTGGCACAAGTTAAGTACCCTTTGCTTATATGATTTGGCGTCAGAAAAAAATCGCCCAATATGGGGCGAATATGACATCTGTTCCAGCGATTCTTATGTGATGCACGGGACATTTACATATGTTTAAATCAGGGTTGTTTGGTTTAAACCAAATGGTTTTTTTTTTTTTTTCATGTGGTTTTTTCTCTTTTTCCCTAATGTTTTCCTTTATTTTACACATTATTGAAAAATGCAAAATCCAAGTTATGCAGAAGCTATAAGCAAAGCTTTAGAAAAATGATGAATTAATTTAATAAATTTGTAAAGGTGACAAACATTTTTAATCAATCAAACTTTTCTTATAAGCTTTAAATCTACATAGCAGACTAACTAATATTTTTTTTTAATTAGCTGGGAAGAAAAAAAACAAGTAGTTATTTTTCCTCTTCTTTTTTTAAGTCTTTTATTTTTAAAAATAGCCAAAATGGCATATTTGAGCTAAAAATACACTTTTACTACTTAGATTGCTTGATTAGTTAAGATTTACTAAGAATTACATATGTGTCAATGATGACATAATCATAAATAATTCTCTCCATTCGTTACTTTTTGCTCTGTATGCTAATCAATGATTGGCTGTGAGTTTTCTTTGCTGTATCATGGCTTTGTTTTTGTAAGCCTTTGTTTTTCTTGCATTCCTACATTGGGATTGGGGTTTTGCATTATCAGGGATCTGTACAAACTTTTCTCTCAGGGTCCTGTTTTTGTGAAATTGTGAACAGTTTTTTTTACATTTGTGAAAAATCTAGTCCTAATTTTGTGAATTAACAATGATCATTATATTCAGGTTCTTTTTTATATGTTTTTAAGAAGATATAGGCATGTAAAATACATATATTTTCTTTATATATGTAAAAGTGACAGGCCAGATTTCACTGTTAAATGATTAAATTTGTGAAAGTTTTAGTTTTCAGCTAAAAAATTTTGTAAAAGGCCTATTTTTAAGACAAGGAATTTTGTGAAGGGTCCTTTTTTAAGGTGAAAAGTTTTGTGAAGGGTCCTGTTTTGATTTGAAAAATTTTGTGAAGGGTCCTGTTTTGAAATAAAAATTTTGTGACGGGTCCTTTAAAGGACCCAGTTTCTTCCTAAACAGGTCCCTGATTATGATTTTATTCTGTTACCAGCAGGATTGGCACGGTTTAAATCAATTGGTTAACCAACTGGTTTTTTAGAAAAGATCTAATATAATATTTTCTTATTTTTATAATTTAAGTGTTTCAACTTATTGGATATAAATAATTTCTACTTTTAACAGTCTTATCCCAGCAGTCTCGGTGAGACATAGTGAGTCTAGCTTATATTTGTATGCATGTAGAATGCAAATTGCATGTATTGATGAACATATCTGAAGCTCTAAAGATAAATTTTAAAACATGTGAATGTAGCAAAGATAAAATAGATTAAAAATATTCAATATTTTGAATAAAATATTTTCCTTTGAGAAAACACAGATTATTTACAATTAATAACATAAAATTATACCTTTAAGATTTCCGTCAAGCTGCTAAAGAAATTTTTCTTGACTGGGTAGATTATCTTTTAAGGCTGTTCTCAACTGCTCTACTCAACAAGCGCAAAATGCTTTGACACATTTACAAATTCATTTTTTAACAGAAAGATATAAAATTGCAAGGCCTGACTGGAAGCGATTTGGAATCAAACTGTGTTTTCCACTTTTGATAAATAAATTACCTATTGAGTTATAAGCAATTTTGATCATGTGACAAATATGTTTTTAACCTTCCTTTGTTATTATTCTTTCGTGTTGAAATTCAGTTCAAAACGTCCACTTTGACACTATTTTCTGAAAGATCTATTGCGTTTGCAAAAAAAAAAAAAAAAAGCCAGAAAACCCAGTTCCATTACATAGTTTCTGAACAACAACATCTGCTAGTTTCATGCATTTCCGAAGAAAAATAAATTAAAACTTATGTCATTAAGTTGCATTTTTGGATTTGAGAATAGCCTTAAGAATAAAAAAGAAACTCAAGATATGAAGTCGAATAAAAGGACATTGAAAAATTGGGTGCTAGGGAAGCACCTGTTTACTTTTAACTAAAATATGTAATAAGATATATTTAAATCGTCTATTGCATAATCGAATCCACTATTTAGATCTGACAAAAAAATGGGTAAAAATCGAGATAAGGTTCAAGTGAGACATAACAGAAAAAAGTCTCACAAAAATGCCTGAAAATATATATTAATTTTTAGTTTAGACATTTAAAAGCAATACGTATTATAAAACAGCTTAGAAAAAAATCCTATGTATTAAGTCTGATGACTGTTTAAATGTTTTAGTGGATGACAACTTTTATAAATCTATTTTCATTTTAAGATCAGTGTTTCAGTAGTCTAAAAAGCTGGCAAATAGGTATTTCTGTTTATTTTACTGTCGCCCTTTTTTTTTTTTTTTTTACATGAGAAATGTTACATGTTTCTGAGAAATGTCAAATGTCAATGCACAATACTTCTTAAAACGTGTAAAGACCCTACTGGAAAATTCAAATCATTCCGGGAATTCTTTATAAAAAGCTTTACTATCAATAAAAGATAATAATTCTTCATGTAGTGTCCTAACAGAAAAATCAGATATCTCAGATTGCAAATATTTCAAAGAAATTATTTTGAATAGCCATAGGAAAATACATTATATTTGTGTTTATTAAGATTTTCAAGGTATCAATGTTTCACTATATAAAGCATTTTATTCATGGAACATAAGACATAGCTTTTACTAAAAATTTTTACATTTTAAATGATTTCAATTTTCTACATAATTGATTGCAATTATTAAATTTAAATTATTTTTAAATGAAGTTATATTACTTATATATCCAACAATGTTTATTTTTATCAATAAATATGCATGTGTATGTAATAGGAAAGTATATTTAAAAAAAACCCGGTTTAAACCAGAAAAACCGTTTTTTTGGGTTTTTTGAAAAAAAAAACGGTTTTTTACCAACCCTGGTTTAAATCATTAAATTTTACCAAAATTAAAGTTATTAAATACTTTGATAATTATGAGGTATAAGACCTTAACTTGTACTTCAGAAAGACATGCTGTTTTTTTCACACATTAAAAATTGAATAAATAAGAAATTAAGATGTATGTGTGATGCACGGGACTCACAAAAAATCAAAATGTTACCATCATCATACGGTATTAACGTTAATTTCTGTGATGTTTCATGGATTTATTGATTGTACTTTTTTTTATAATGAAAGAACATTTACTAGATTGATTTGGTGCAATCTTAAGTTCATTTAAAAAATTAATGAATAAATTATGTAGATTTTATGAATGTGATGCACAGGACAAATAAAAGTGATGCACGGGACAAGTCTGCCTTGCTTGCATATTACCTGAGATTTATGACATTTCTCAGCATATTTATGATGTTAAATTATGAGAATACATGATAAAAAGATACTAATCATATATCGGGGCTTGAATTTCATGGCGGGATTCACACCCAAAATTTTGAAATCCCGCCCCAAAAAAATATCGTGGGCGGGAGACTCCCGTCCAAAAAACTTCACCATTTTCCGGAAAATTTTGCATTTTGAACTAAGATCAACTTCTGCGTCCACCCTGTGAATTTCGGATATTTTCGCACGACCGTTTGACACATTTCACAAGTTTTTTACCGCAAAAGATCGTTGAAATAAACGATTTTTTTCCCGCAAACAATCGACAATTTTTTTTCATGCGTTCAATTGACAAGCTTTTTTGCGTTATTTACTGCAGCCGATTAGTGAATCAAGGGTGATTCTGTTCTGAAATTCCCAAAAATTTCAGGCATTCGGTTCTAAAAATTACGAAAAAAATGGTCATAAGTTCGAAAATGAAAATATGTAATGGAAAAATGTTGTGAATTTCGACAAAAGAGCGCTGAGAAAATTAATTTCGCCAATCGTTCGCAAAAAAAATCATCAGTTTTGTCAAATGATCGCAGATGAAACACTAATTTTGTCTAAGGTGGGCGAAAAAAAAAACTCGTCAAAGGATGGCAGAAAAAATGCAAAATTCTCCAAAAGGTCGTAGAAAAAACGCGAAGTTTGTCAAGGGATCATGGAGAAAATGCAAATTTCGTCAAAGGATTGCAGAAAAAAGCGAATTCTGTCGAAGAATCGCAGAAAAAATGAAAATTCCGTCAAAGGATCGCAGAAAAAATGGTAATTTCGTTAAAGGATTACGAAAAAAAAAACGCACATTTTGTCAGAGGATCGCAGAAAAAAAACGTGAATTTCATCAAAGGATCGCAGAAAAAAAACGTGAATTTCATCAAAGGATCGCAGAAAAAAAACGTGAATTTCGTCAAAGGATTGCGGAAAAATGTAAATTTTGTCTAGGAATTGTGGAAAATTCGTGAATTTCGTCAAGTGATTTCATCAAGGAAGAAACGCGAATCTCATCAAAGGATCGGGTATAAAACGCTAATTTCGTCAAAATATCGTGAATAAAACACGCATTTTGTCAAAGGATCGCAAAAAAATGCGAATTTAGTCAAAGGATAAACACATATTTAGTCAAAGAGGCACTAAAAAAACGTGAATTTCAACCAAGGATCGCAAAAACATGCGAATTTCGTCAAGGATCACGAGGAAAAACGTGAATTTCATCAAAGGATCGCGGAAAAACACGAATTTCGACAAAGGGTCTCGGAAAAAACACAGCGGTATCTTTAGAAAACAGCACACACAAATATCTATGTTTATTATTATAGGTTAGTTTTTAATCTGAAATAATATACTGAACTAGCTTTTAAAAAATTGGGTGTAACCAGAACCGAACTTCCAGGAATCTACACTCAGCCTGAAATTGACACAAACCAAAAAAAGAGTTAATTCGACCTGCAACAAAAATAACTAGCACTGGGAAGAGATGTTGATTTAAATCGCTTCAATGCTATTTTGTTATTTCTGTATTAATATCAGTAATTCTGTAAATGACTCGTAAAATAACAGTGGGTTTTAAAGATTTTTTTACTCCCTCCCAAACAACTCCCCACCATTTACAAATGTTGGGAGGGAGGCTCCCCTCCTGGGAGAAATTGAATTTCAAGCCCTGATATATTCCACTTGATGCAGATATTTATTATTTAAAATAACTGGCAGTAGATGGCACCAATGTATACTCATAATTTGAAATTTTTTAAAAAATAAAATTTCTAAATGGGTTTAAAAATGTTTTATTTTGACATGTATCGATCAATGCAAATGTATGATTTGTGAGGCTTTCTTCCTAAAGTTAAGATATCTTAAGATAACGCATAATTCTGAAATGTTTTGGGATGAAGCATTATGTAATAATACTAACAATTCTCACTGTTGGCAAGGTGTTTGTATTTGTAGTGATTGTTCTCATGGAGAAAAGATTGAAAACAATGATCTGGATGAAAATACAGTCATATGGACCCAATGGGCAAAAGACAGAGGAGGCAAGTTAAGATGCAATGTGAAAGAAGGCTGCATTGGCAAAGTTTTATCAAGCTTAAAAGAAAACTTTTTATTTAGTCACTTGCCACTTAAATATTAAAAGAATTTCAGAATGATAAAGGAGACCCCAAAGTAAAAGTTCTTCAGAAAGAATTTGCTATGAATTATAACTGTAAATATCAAAAAGAAATTCATAGTGCCAGCACCGTGCGAAAGGGGGGGCGAAGGGGGCGGTCGCCCCGGGCGCGGAAATTCAGGGGAGCCAAATTTGTACTACTAATTTCCTTTTTTTTTTTTGTCATTGATCATTTTTTTTTTCAATCTTCGATATTCTTTTTTTTTTTTTTTGTAAAAAAAAAAAAAAAAAAAAGTATAGATTTACATATTGGGAATTTTTTCCCCAATGAAAGTATGTACATGTTTCATTTCAAAGTTATTGCATCGCTCACATTTACTTTTCATTGAGTTCTTTAGATTTGAGGATTTTATAATATGCTTTTGTGATATCTTATTGCAGTGTTTCTTAAACTTTTGAAATCTGCGGCCCCATTTACATCGTATACGAAAGTTTCTGCCGCCTCCCATACTCAGTGAATATGAATTGCTAACCTATTCTGATTCCACTATGGGATCATTCTTATAGTCATTCGGTCATTACTTTGCTCTTAAAAAAAGGTCCAGCACAGGATGAAAAATGCTGATTACATGAAATCTGCGGTTGTAGAAGGACGAAAATTTTTCAAAGCAACGTTCAAGAAAATTACCTAGTGGGGAAATTATTAACGGTGATTGCAACTTATTGGATAACTTAATTAAGGGAATCACTATATTTTGCTTTCTCTGGTTATTATTCACCAATTACACTGATAAAAAAGAAATTTTTTCTTGAAAATTTTAACAGATTTAAGTAACCAAATCCTTGGAAATTTAGAAAATATTCAGAAAAAGATGAAGTTGGTTTCCGTTTCATAGCTATCTGCGTCTAAATATATCTCATTATGTTATTTTATTGCCTTTTAAAGTACTTTGCTTCTACAGTCTAATCATCCCGAAAGTGAACAAATATATGCTACTTATAATACGTCTAGGCGCCAATAACATGTGTTTCATCAGACATTGTGATGCCATGAAGATTTTTTTTTGCACTTTTAAAAAATTGATCATTGTATCATTTAGTAAGCTGCCAAA
The DNA here is from genome assembly GCA_963932465.1 of Maratus speciosus. NCBI lineage: Eukaryota > Metazoa > Arthropoda > Arachnida > Araneae > Salticidae > Maratus > Maratus speciosus. Next base: position 514,939,222 of record OZ010789.1, on the reverse strand, counting down.
CGGGTGCTTTTAAAATGTCTCGTAAGTGTGTTAATTCCAGTGATAATTTTTGCTATATTTATGGCGATTTTATGAGCACTACTTGCAGAAGAAACATTACTTCTTTAATTAAAATTGCCTTTAAACATTATTTTGGATGCGAAATTGGCAATCAGGTTACCACGCTTTTGTTGTTTGCGTTGTTCTACTCGACATCGAGAGTGGATTATGGAAAAGAGAACTTTAATGCCTTTCGCCATATCAATAATCTGGAGAGAACCTAGAGATCATTTAGATTGATATTTTTGCAGGACTCCAAAAGCAAAAGGAATTAATTTTAAGAAGCAGAAGCATATTCAGTATCCCAACATCAATTCTGCTATGAGGCCAGTACCTCACAGTGACATTCTTCCTGTGCCACAGCCGCCTGTAAACTACAGTCTTTCAGTTCATGAAGAATGCATGCCATCTTATAGTCATGAAAGTGAAACAGAAATGCATTACATTCCACCACAGAAATATTTGAAGCCACATATGATAACGCAAGTAGAGTTGAATGGCCTTGTGCGTAATTTGGGGTTAAGCAAGAATAAAGCCGAATTTCTAGGATCAAGACTTCCGGCATGGAATGTGTTGGCTAGTGTTGTACGTGTTTGTATATACCATGAGAGACATGAAGACTTCATACGTTTTTGTGAAAAAGATGGTGAAATATGCTTTTACAACGACATTCCAAGCCTTATGGCATCTTTAGATCTATGTCATAAACCAAAAGAATGGCGGCTTTTTATTGATGCGTCTAAGGTGTGTCTAAAAGGAGTACTCCTTCACATTGAAAATAAATGTAACTCCCTTTCTGCAGGATAAGTTTCAGGGGGAAAAGAAACATATGATACCCTGAAGAAGCTATTACTGGTGTTGAAATAGAATGATTTTAAGTGGGAAATTTGTGCTGACTTTAAAGTCATTTCTATTCTGCTGAGAATGCAACAAGGTTAGACTAAATATCCATGCTTTATCTGCAAATGGGACAGTCGTGCAAAAGATAAACATTATTGTGTAAAAACGTGGCCTTCTCGGACATCTGTAGAACCTGGTGATAAAAATGTAATTAACCAACCTCTTGTAACATGAGTGGGCATAGTACTCCCACCACTCCATCTCAAGTTGGATTGATAAAAATTTTCTTGAAAGTTCTTAATCGGGACGGTAAAGCATTTGCGTTTATCCGAAACTTGTTCCCATCAATATCGGATGCCAAAATAAAAGAAGGCGTTTTTGTAGTTCCAGACATTCGGAAAATTACGAAAAATGACCAGTTTCAAAGTATTTTAACGACGGTAGAAAAAGACGCATCGATTTCATTCAAGGACGTTGTGCGTAATTTCTTAAGGAACAAAAAAGTTACAAATTACAAGTGTATAGTTCAAAATATCGTAAACAATTTTAAAAAGCTAAATTGTCACATGCGATTAAAGCTTCATTTTTCGCACTCTCACATTGACTTTTTCCCAGTAATATGGGAGCAGTTAACGACGATGTCCTCAAATGGCTACACTCAAATTGTGTTCAGCTGCATAAAATATGTGAAAAATGTGTATAAATAGTGTACAAGTATACTTCTGGATTATTTAATATTTATGTATTATTATTATGCATTATTGTGCGATCTCCGAAATTGTGATATACCGTAATAACCGATAAATACATATCCTTCATTTAAAAAGAAAATAAGAACCAAGTAAAAATATCTAATATTATTTTTATTTACTCAATTCCAGTAATTGGAATATTAGATTTTAAATTTATGAAAAAAATAAAACAATATTTGTTTATCAGTGTTATGATGATCGCCCTCCAAAGTTAGCCAATCGAGATTGTTGGTTTTTCAAGTGAAAAAATAAAATCCTAAAATTCCTGAGCATGAAAATGCTCTAGAACACAGCAAAGCATACATTCGCTAAAAGGAACTTCAGAGACATTTAAAATTAAATCATGTAATCGGCAGAAAATTTGAAAAGAGCAAAAGTGAAAAAGATAAACGGTGAATTATATTCAGAATGAAATTATGAACCTTCTTTCCAAAGAAGTAAGAAAAATGATTGTAGAAGAAATTCATAGAGCAAGTTATTTTTTCAATTTCGTTCGATCGTCGCACTCCATATACCGAGCGTCCTAAAATGGACTGACTAGCTATTTAAATGGCTGTTTAAAATGGCTATTTAAAAAAAAATGACGGGAAGGTAATGTAAAATGTCAGTAGTTTTTTTTTTAACCTCGCTTCCTGGCCTTTATTCCAAATAGTAACTATAGATGGCGCTGCAAACAGGGATGACCACCTCGCGAACTCAGCTTACGCTTTAGAGTGATACTGAAACCCCGAGGGGAGAACCAAATCCTTTAGCTGCTCGCGTTACAAATGACTTTTTCAATTATTATACTGCAGTTTTACAATTTCACATTACAACATAAATATCGATGATTTGTCGAAGAATTAAACAGGTTTATAGTCAATTCAGTCAATACGATCCCTTACAGCAGGTATACTTTATTAAACCATATTCGTGAAAATCAATCAAGTTTACACTGAATTGATAATTATGCCAGCAATGTATAACCACACAAGCACAATGAAGACAACATCTAGCCCCATAGGTGCTGAATCAAGCCCAACGCTGATGCGGAAATAGGAGGTTAAATATATGGAGTATGTCTCATTCTCCAATACAATCTTATTTTTAGGGACCTACTGTATATATTTAGCCTCCTTCCTCCGCATGATGCCATGATGCTAGGGGATTTCAGTTTAGACCTCCACTGAGAGCTTATTGCTTGCCCCCTATGTCTGCTGTTTGGAAATAAAATCGAGAACCGCAGTAAAAATGCTTCTGATATCTTACATAACTCTCCAGCAAGAATTTCTTTTAATAGTTGTCACCATTTGCAAGTTATTGAATTTTAAACACAATCCAGTTTTGGAATCGAGTGCACCTCTCACAGAACAAATGACGTAAATTATACGATACCAAAATTGGAAAATTTTCAATCGTGGAAAAGTTTCTTGACTACATCAAGTCAAAAAAAAAAAAAAAAAAGAAAAAAAAATAGCGCAAGAAATTTAAGATAAGCTAATGTCCGACAACCTCGACATTCACAGCTGCACGAGAGGTTCTGTTCTCAAAGATTGTAGACGAGAGGTGCTGAGTTTGACCCAATCGCGCACGTCAGCCTAATCGTTCGAAATTGTCCGTAGTTTTCTTCGAACCTTGTGTAAATACGAGTTATGTTCCTTTAGAAAGACCCTACAGAGGACACCCCCACCCCACTCCGGCGTGCTATATCCAACTTGTAGATAATCGGCCGTCATAAACAATACCAACATCAACTCTACAGAGCTCAATGTTGTGATATGGTGCAAATATGGCTTCCCAATATAATGTTGTGTAAGCTCGAATCGTCGAAGTAAATAAATTCGTTTATTTTTTACTATGTTCTGCAATTCTTTAAACTTTGAGTTCGTGCTGCTGGTATATGTCCGAAACTGCATAAAATGTGTTTTTTTTCTTCTCTTCTACTGAAAGATGGGATATACTTATGTCCACTTATCAGTTTATTTAAAGAAACATTCCGATACTCTGTGGTCATGAAAAAATAGAGCTATATCTGCAGTTTACAAACAATTGCCACAGATTTTAAAACCTCTGGAAGACCTTATAGTAATGAAGTAAAATGAGTAAACTTACTCAGGAGCAAAAAGCTTAATAAAGCAAATAAATAAATTCTCCTTTATTTACGACCTAGTAGTTTGACACAGCATTTTAAATGAAATAGAAAAAAGTTAATATTATTCTCATGAATTAAAAGAAGAAAAAAAACTGTCAATGTTTTGATCGCCAGCCAACTGATTGAAACATTTCAGACAATAAGAGAGGAAAATTTTTTAACAAGAAAGCGACGATTTGGTTATGTCCGTAAACGTAGAGTCCTTATTTAAGAAAAACAGAAAACATAAAATTCGCAGAACAATTTGACTACGAAGCTCCTGATGAAAGTGGAAATTTATATGAAAGTGGAGGATTTCGTGTTACATAGAGACGCTATAACCGTGCAACTGATTTGGAGGTTTACGAAACTGAGAAATGTCTAACAAGAATTTGAGTTCTGGCTGGTGCGAATCTAAAATCAATCGAAAATCTGTTAAGTTAATATTGCAAAATTTTACTGAAATATTCTTGGTGCCGTTCGTAAATTTGGAATTAAACTTAGGTATTACGACCTCGGCAGACTGCGTCAAAAAGGGTTAAGCAAAGTTTTAAATACGGCAGCATTGCTACCATTAGATAAGAACTTTTATAAAATGGATCATCTAGAAATTCTTTAGTTGCTCCATCATTTTAACTTAGGGGAACAAGGAATTACAAAAACATGGAGACAGCGTACATAATTTATAAGTATTCCAGTAACAATAAAATAGTAAAAAAACTACTTAAGATCTACTATGAGTCGAGAGATTAAGCAACCTGAGTTTGCTTTCTATAAAATTCAGTGTGACCCAATTTTTACAGATAAAATAATAAACGATTTTGCTACCCTAAACGCAAGAAAAATAAAATGAAAGTAAATGTATTTGCCTGATATTATATTTTATTTTATGTTAATTAAAACATTCTTTCAGTTATCTTCCTTAATCAATGTACTGAAATGATAATTTATTTTTACCTTTTACATTATGTTCTGCAAGTTTTTTGTTTGTTTTGCTTTTTTAGTACTTATCGTTTGAAGGGACCACTTGTTTCCAACCAGGTTGTTAGCGATTTTTACCCATTTTCTGCAGCTTAAAGATTAACAACAACTAAAAATGGCTAGAAAAATATGCGAGAAAGGTTAAGAAAAATCTTCCGCAAAGCATCATGATCTCATTAACAAATAAGTGCAATTTTCTTTACTGTTATTTAGCTGTTTGGAATTTCTGAATTAAAATTAAATATTTTAAAGTTCCAAAATAAATGCAAAATATTTATTCAATATAATTTATTTCTGTTTCTGCCCTTTATCCATTTTGAAGGAGGGGGGGGGGGGGGGGGGGCGCCAAATTGACAAGCTGCCCCGGGCGCAGTTTTCTCTTCGCACGGCCCTGCATAGTGCTCTAGAAGTAGTGTGACTTTATTCACAGTGCTGTGAATAATGTCCTGAGACAACATAGCTGCTCAGCTATGTTGTCTCAGGACATTTGTTCAACATTTTAAATTTGTTCGGATGCAAAAGAAAAGGAAAAAATACAGTCAGAGCTTTTATTCCGGGCCGAAACTAGGGGGGTGGGGCTGAGGGGGCACGTGTCCCGGGCGCCGCTTTAACAGAAGGTGGAGGGGGCGCCAAAATATCCGCTGATCATCAGCTTCCTTGTTTTTTTCTTTTCTGTCTTGCCATGGGCGATGACTGCCCGCGAAACTGGACGAGGAATGCACAAAGTAAAATTCTTGGTAAAACCTTTTTTTTTTTTTTTTTTTTAGATATCGACCTCATTTAGACTATACAAAAAAAAGTTTCAAATGATTAAAATGCAATTTAGTTCCTTTTGATTCCGTTTATCAATGTTTGACAAAGCTGATTACGTAGTTCAGTTTTATATATTTTAAATTTAAAAAATAAGTTGTCTATTAGATACTTAGTAAAATTCTTTTTGTAAATTTACTTTGTAGTGGAAATAAGTTGTCTATTAGATACTTAGTAAAATTCTCTTTGTAAATTTACTTTGTGGTGAAGAGGGGAGGGGGCACCAAAATCCATGTTTGCCCCGGGCGCCAAAAAGGCTAGTTTCGGCCCTGCTTTTATTGAGTTACTTTACTCTGATCTGGAGCCCCTTTTTAGATGAAAACAAAAATTGAAGTGATTTCGGCAGACGACTCATCATCTGAATTCAAGAATAAATTTACGGCTCTTTTCTCACAAGAACTTAGCTGAAAATACTAGAAAACTTTTAGCTGGAAATACTTTGCTTCTTCACATGGAAAAGTGGCATAGATAGAATAGGTGGAAGAGCAAAATCACTTGTTCGTCAAAAAGTTATGAGCAAGCACATTTCTGAAATTGTACATTCTGCTTCTGATTTTTACAAACTTGTAAAGATTTTAATATCAGCAATAAAAGTTTTATTAGTTGAAGAGAGAAATATTCCACGGAATGAAACATATGCCAAATAATATACCATCTATTACAGTTTTGGGGATTTATGTTAAAGAACATGATGCATGATTTCTTTTTTTTTTGAAACCATCATTTTTGTATTTTTTCAAAATATTTTTTTAAAGTATTTAACATAAAAGTATGTCAAGCTGTAAAATTTCTAAATTAGCCTCTTTTTTTTTCTTTTTTTTTTTTTTTACAAAATTTAACATAAATGATGCACAAGACAAGGGTGTGTGATGCACGTGACAAATTTAAAATGCTTATAATTTGAAAAATTATTAACATTAATTTATTTTAACGATGTATATATTTTTCTTTTTAAAAGTATAAAGTAAATCAGAAATGTTTTTCATCTAAAATAAATATTAATACTTCTAGTAAAACTTAATGCAGTTTTAATGTGATGCACGGGACATCACTTTAAGGTATTGTAAATCACAAACTACAATTTGAAAAAATTAAAATGAAAGTAATTTTTTATTGAATTACATAGAAATGTATCTGCAGCTACTTTGAAAAGCCAAAAATTGTATAAAAATGCAGTATATTTGTTTATAGAGATTAATGAAGTATAGGTGTATGAATGCATGTGTTTTTTAATATTGTAAACATCAATTTTGACCTTCATGAACATATAGAAACAAACCATGTAAAAATAAAAAAATGCATGAATTAAGTACTTCAGACTATCTACTTTAATTAGCCGTGAATAAAAAAGAACATTTTAATAGTTTATTTTTTGAGGGTATGGTTCAATTTTGGGAAAATCCACCCGTAAGGGAAAAAAAAAATATTTTATTGCCCAAATGATTGAAACACAAGATTGCATTGCTTATGTTGTAAAATTCCAGTATAAATCATCAGTAGGGAATTTCTATACCTTTCTAAACAAAGATGACAGGTAGAAATCAACAGTACACAACTTGTCAGAAAACTTAGCCAGCCAACACTTAATAATTGGGGCCATTATGTTGCATTTAATGAAAAAGATATTGCCCAATGTAATTGTAAATAAATAATTTGATGTAATAAAATATATAATAAACTAAAATTTGGATTATTGGTTGCTTTGAATGCTTTTTAAACTGTGGGGTGGAGTGGGTATAGAAACAGCCATCAGAAAAACTTTCTTTTTTAAGTTAATAAATAATCTTTTGAAAAATGATTACTATGAAAATGTGATGTCTATAAATGCAATGTAAACACTGATTCATTACTTTTTATAAATTCTTTTCCATTTGGGAATAATTCCATAATCATTTTAAAAACTTGTATTTTTATACCCATTCCACCCCACCTGACCCTACAAAGTAGCCTTTATAAAATGGAATTAAAAATGTATAAAATTCAGTGTCAACTTTAAAATGATTTAAAAAATTAGGAAAAAAATGCATATCTCTAATGCTTGAAATTAGGGATTGACCGAAGCAGGAATTTCGCTGAATACCAAACAGGACTTGAAATTCAATTTTTCCTAGGAGGGGAATCTCCCTCCCAATGGAGGGAGATGGATAAATGGAGGGGAGTTGAGCAGTTTGGGAGGGAGAAAAAAATGTTTAAAACCCATTGTTATTTTACATGTTATTTAAAGAATTACATTCATACAGACATGACAAAGTACCACTGAATCAATTTAAATCAACAATTCAGAATAATTATGAAAAATGATCCTTTATTTAAAAAAGGAAGAAAGTCAAGCTTTCATACAGTCTACTTTTCAACTTTCAACCAAATGACATGCGTCGATAACAATGGGAGTTGTTTAATAAATTTCAGAATTTTTATGTTTTTCGATTTTGGCCCTGAATCCTCTTTTACAAGGTTAAACTTGTGACAGACAGCACAAGCACAACATTTATAACTTTGGAAATTACCGGAAATGTATGGTTATGCTCTCTTAAAAAAATTTCAGAAAATTTTGCAATATCTGAGGTGTCTTCATTTTTAATTATTAGCATGAACATGTTCAGAGATGTCATCAAAAATATCTATTTCTGAATGAAATTGTTTTATTATATTTTTAATGGAATTATAGTCAAAACTTAGCTTCCTGATATTTTCTTTGATTGAAGAAGCTACTATGCATTCAAATTTTAAACAAAGTCCAAAATTTGAAATGGAAACCGTCAATTCATTTCTTCTATTACAAAAGAAAAAATTGTCAAGTCCTAATTTCTGTGAATTAAAGGGGGAGGCGCGAGGGGGAAATCCTCTCCCGGCGCTAATTATTTTTGTTGCAGGTCGAGTAAACTTCGTTTTGGTTTGGGTCTATTTCAGGCTGAATGTAGATTCATGCAAGTTGGATTCGGGTTAAACCGAATTTTTTAAAAGTTAGTTGAGTATATTATTTCAGATTAAAAACTACACCTATAATAATAAACATAGATATTTATATTTGTGCTTTTTTCTAAAGGCCGCTGCGTTTTTTCCACGATCCTTTGACGAAATTTGCGTTTTTTCATGATCCTTTGATTAAATTTGCGGGGTTTTTTTCAGCAGCCCTTACACGAAATTCGCATTTTTCCTGCGAATTTTTGACGAAATTCGCCTTTTTACGCGATTTTTTAATGAAATTCGCGTGTTTTCCGCCATTCTTTGACAAAAATTCACGCTTTTTCCCCGCGATTCTTTGAGGAAATTCGCGTTTTTTTTTGCGATCCTTTGACAAATTTCTCGTTTTTTACGCGATCTTTAGTCGAAATTAGTGTTTTTTCCACGATCATTTGAAGAAATTTGAGTTTTTTCACGATCCTTTGACGAAATTCACGTTTTTTCTATGATCATTTGAAGAAATTTGCGTTTATTCGTGATCCTCTGACAAAATTCGCGTTTTATTAGTGGCCATTTGATGAAACACTCGTTTTTCCTGCAATGCTTTGAGGAAATGCGCATTTTTCGGGCAATCCTTTGGCAGAAATTGTTTTTTTTCACTATCCTCTGACGAAATTTGCGTTTATTTCGCTACCCTTTGACGAAATTTGAGTTTTTTCCACGATTATTTGACAAAAATTGAGTTTTTCCACAATTTTTTTGAAAAAAAAATTACGTTTTTTCGCTATCCTTTGGTGAAATTCGCGTTTTCTCTGCGATCTTTTGATAAACACGTGTTTTTTACTGCGATCCTTTGCCGAAAGTCACGTTATTTCCGCGATAATTGACGAAATTTGCATTTTATTTGCGAACCTTTGACGAAATTAGCGTTTTTTTTCATGCCTATTCGCGACGAAATTGATTTTTTCAGCGATCATTTTGTCGAAATTCATGATTTTTTCAATAATATTATTTATGTCCGAATTTTCGGACTGATGACCGATCTTTGATAAATTTCAGAACATTTGGAACAGAATCACCCCGAAAATAACGCGAAACTTGTCAATCAACCTCGGTAAAAAAATCGTGAAATGTTTCTATTAATCGCGAAATAAAAACTGCCTAAAATGTGTCAATCGGTCGCGCAAAAAAAATCACAAAATTTGCAAGGCATTATCGGGTGTTGATCGTAGTTTCAAAATGTGAAATTTTTTGGAAAGAGGTGAATTTTTTTGGGCGGGAGCCTCCCGCCCATGATATTCTTTTGGGCGGGATTTCAAAGTTTTGGGCGCGAATCCCGCCATCCCGCACTGCAATTCAAGCTCTGCCAAATATTCTGTCAGACTGCATTAATGAATAATTCTGTATTCAACAACTGAATACTTAATAATTTGTAACAAATATTTTTGCCATATTAGCTTTTTTAATAAACTTTAATTAAAATTTAATTCAATTACATTTTATTCTTAAATCTAATTGCACAAAAAATTAATGATTTCTTTCCACCCAAGTGTTCATTAATCCATCACTTATTTTTTTATTATTTTATTAACTAGTCAATATCCAAAATAAATTATGAAAATATTAAATTTGCTGTCACTAAGGATTGTCAAAATAAAAAATAAAAATTGATTCAAGTAAAAGAAACTGGATGTTATCATTAAGCTGATTTATTTATTGTCTATGTCTAATTATAAACACATTGAATAGATGTGTTCTTAAAATACAAAAGGTAAGACATCAATTTGTACATTTAAGTATTTTCTGTCAAATTAATGCTTTATATTTTAATGATTTAACTTATTATTATTATAATTAATGATTTAACTGTGTAGTGATGAAGATAAAAAAAAATTGAGCGATTTTAATTTAATGGATACAAAAGCTATAGGACAGGCATGTGGGGGAAAAAATGCAAATTTTGTCAAACGATCACAGAAAAAACATGAATTTCGACAAAGAATTGCAAAAAAACCCCACAAATTTCGTCAAAGGATCGCGTAAAAAAGGAAAGGCTAATTTCATCGAAAGATCGTAAACACAATTTTCGTTAACAAATTGCAGAAAAAACATGAATATTGTCAAAGGATCGCGTAAAAAAATGCAAATTTCGTCAAAAGATCGCGGAAAAACACGAATTTCGGCAAAGAATCGCAAAAAAAAAAAAAGAAAACCCCGCAAATTTTGTCGAAAGATTGCATGAAAACGCGATTTTCGCCAAAGAATTGCATAAAAACGCGATTTTCATCAGAGAATCACGTAAAAAACGCAAATTTTGTCAAAGGATCACAAAAAACACTTTTTTCATCAAAAGATCACCCCCCCCCCCCCCCCCCATATTTCCCAAAGGATTGCAGGAAAAACACAGATTTTGTAAAAGGATCGTTGGAAAAAGCACTTAATTAATGCAGGGAGAAATTTCCCCGCCCCTTTCTCCCCTTTCCTAAGCATGGTGCATAAAATTATATGCAATATCCTGCATTGCTATCCTTACAAAATTACCCATGTTAAGGAGTTGCTTCCTGCTGACCCGCCACGAAGACAGACGTTTACTAAGGAATTTTTTGCTCACATGGAAGTGGACAGTAAATGCCCATGGAAGATTTTGTTCACAGATGAAGCACATTTCCATCTCCAAGGGTTGGTCAAAACACAAAATTGTAGGATATGGACAAAAGAAAATCCATTCACAACTCAACCAGTACCGATGCATTCACCAAAGGTAACTGTGTGGTGCAGGTTGACGGCATCATGTATAGTAGGGCCATTTTTTTTCTAAGAGATGGGTCCTGCAGGTCCCGTTACCTGTGCCGTGAATGGTAAACGGTATGAGAGTTTTGGGCACAACCAGGTAATTCCAACACTTCAACAGCATGCATGTCTGGATAGAATCATTTTCATGCAAGATGTCGCCCCACCGTACATTGCAAAGTCAGTCATGCAACTGCTCAAGAGGTATTTCGGAAATGATCGACTTATCAGCAGTAATTGTTCAACAGCCTGGCCTCCAAGGTCACAAGACCTCAATCCTTGTGACTTTTGGCTGTGGAATGAGTTACCTTAAAAATGTTGTGTACAGTGGCCCGATTGCAAATTTAGCTGAATTGAAGGCACGAATTACATAACACATTTACAACATCACTCCTGAGACACTCTGGTCTGTTGTGGAACATGCTGTTTATGGGTTTAAACTTATGGCGAGCAATGATGGACAGCATATGGAACCTGTCTGCCGCATGTTTAGTGATAATTAAAAACCTAATCATTGTGTGCTTTTTGGCTCTAGGACAATTTAAAACCGAATCATTATGTGCTTTTTATGCCGTTTTTGGCCCAAGGACAATGGACTTCACCTGTGTGACATCAGCCGCAGGTAAACAGAAGAAAAACACCAATAAGCATGAAGAACATTTTAACACTGCTTCTCCTTCGTTCAATAAACAGTCTTTTTCGGAGGGTATCTCCCCGCAGAGGTGTGGCTGTTGCCATTCGTGGGTAAAGTCCATTAAAAACCGTTTTTTCCCATCCAATGTGGTACGATCTTGCCCTAATGGATGGGCCTTCCAGTAACAGTACCACAACTGTTAAGGTTGACTGATTTGGAAATCATTTTTTTCCGTCGAACAACCGAAATACTCATTCACATGTACGATTGGCTTAATGTGCAACTCATGCCAAAGCCGTCATATTTCAATTAAAAATGTCACTTGTAGCTGAATCCACTTTCGTTATGCCTCTTACAGTGCCATCTATTGATACACTTTGGAACTTTTTCTTTCTTATGCCATACCGTTTCCCCCTTCTTCCAGTATATTCAGTTCAAATTTGAAGTCATTCTGACCAGTGGTTCCTTTTTTACTGCATTTTGAAAGTGGGACTTTAATTATTAATCACCCTGTAGCTTGAAAAAAAAAATATTGTACAACTCCTCAAACTAATATTTTACTCCTGAAGGGTGTTAAAAACTCCTGAAATAGTCAGGAGTGAACTTTAAATAGTTTACTCATGATTAGACTTTACGATGTTGGCGTCTGTGATAATATATATGTAAGTGTATTAAAACATGTGTAGGTGTTTTTACATATAAATAAAAATTCTTATATTTTCTTGTAAAAATTCCTTTATTTCTTTTAATATTTTTGAAGAAAGTCACTTCTAGACCTGGAGTGTGTCTGATAACTTGCAAAAATTATAGAATTATCTCATTTCTTTAGGAAAAACATGGGAAATTATTCAATCATGTTGTAATTTAACTGTATTTTATTTTTTTTTTAATTCATAAATTCATTGAAAATTAATGCTATTTTATTCATCATACCAAAAATTATGTATCCTTCCCCCTTTTTTTATATATCATAATTAATGCAATAATATACAATGTGATTCAAAATTAATATAGCGATTACAAACGGCTATAACTACTTAATCGAAAAGAATTTATTGATAAGAATTACACAGAATGAAAAAGGAACTTCGAAACTTTGTTTATACATACTTTATAATTGTTCCATGTGACTTCCTTTTGTCACACGGACAACAACTAAACATCCTTTTTATTCAAACATCCAATATCATCTGCATGTGTTAGCATTTTGAAACATTCTCTGTGTTTGAATTTCACAATCGCCCTTCTACCATCACAGTGCAGAGAAGATTTTGTCAGTGGTACAGTCAAGGACCTCCAAATGTTTGAACAAAATTTTGAACTTCCTTTTACATTCTGTGTAATTTTTATCGATAAATTCTGTTTGATTAAATAGTTATAGCCGTTTGTAATTGCTATATTCATTTTGAACCACCCTGTATTTTCTCTTTCAATGATACCTTTTTTTTTCTGAACTAGTGCCCTTTTTTGTGACTAGCACCCTGTCCCACCCACACCCGCTTTTTTTTTCCTTGAGTGAACACAAGTAAGGAACGAACTGCTGACTATAAAGAATCTTGCTTTAAAGTGGTTTACTAAAAAAAAATCAGAACTCTGTCATACAGCAAGCATCCTGTATAGAACGAAAAGAAGTGAAACGCATTATGAATAGGGATAATTTATTATGAGCCTAATTAGGGATTGACCGAAGCAGCAATTTTGCCGAATACCGAAGCTTCGGTCAAAGTGTACACCGAATACTTAAAAATTTTTAATACACATTTTTGCATATATTAGCTTTTTTAATAAACTTTAATTAACATTAAATTCTTAATAATTTAATTCAATTATATTTTTATTCTTAAATCTAACTGCACAAAAAAATTTAATGATTTCTTTCCACTCACAAATTCATTAACCCATCACTTATTTTTTATTATTTTATCACTAGTCAATACCCAAAATAACTTATGAAAATATTAAACTATACAGGCTATTGTTAAGGATAAGAATTGTCAGAAAAACAAAAGTTCATTCAAATAAAAAGAAACATTGTTGTCAAAGCTGATTTACTGATTGTCTAATTATAAACATATTGAATAGGAATGTTTTCAGATACAAAAGGTATATCAATATGTACATTTAACTATATTTTCTGTCAAATTATTGATACATATTTATATTTTAATTAATATTTTAACATTATGGTGATAAAGATAACAAATTTGAGCGATTTTAATTTAATGATTAGGATATATATAGGTATATAATGATAGGCTATAAGATAAGCATAGGGGTATACTTGTTTGGTGTGTGTATTTTCTTTAATATACACCTTAGATATACAGAGATGATTTCTGATATACTTATTTGATGTGTATATTAAAGAAAATACACGTTAAATAAATTTAAATTAAGGAAACTAATGTAGAAATAGTTAAAATTAAATGATAAGGGAAAGAGGCCCATCTTCCTTACTTTTTATTCTCTGTTGTTGACAGTTGTTTTGATTTAACCGCTATGTAAACTATTTTAGAAAGGAAAAAAAATTTTTTTAATTAAAAATGGCTTTTGACTTGTTTTTTGTTGTGCAACTGAACTATGAACTCATGCACACAATACAATATTAAAACTCATTGTTTAGCCTATTCTATTTCTCAGTAAAAGAGAATTTTTACTCCTAAGAAAATACCTATCCAAAATTATTCGGCCGAATACTTTTAATTATTCGGCCGAATACTTTTAAGTATTCGGCCGAAGCCGAATATTCGGTTTACATGCCGAACCACCGAATACCGAATCGACTATTCGGTATTCGGTCAATCCCTAGCCTTAATGCACATTCCCAAACCAGGAGAGATAAAGATAGAAACTGGCACCACATTTATCTAGTGGGAATTTTGACCATAACACAAAGCTTAAACAATTGAGAGCATGTCGCAGTGTTATGTTTGCAAATAAGATGTACAGTACACTCCCTCTAATCTGCACAGGTTGGGACCAAGGGTTTTGCAGATTATAGAATTTTGCAGATTATAGGTCATTTCTTTGTTTGCATTCTAATATTTGAACTTATCAACAAATATAGAAATCACACTGTAAATAAATAACACAGAAATGAAAGGAAATGCCTTTTTATATTAAAAAAAAAACTATTTTCTATATTAGAAATATATTTAAATGATATAATACAAAATTAATAGAAAATATTTCTACTTATTTTTAAGTCTATCAAACATCGCAGTGTTAGTGGTTTGCTTTATAGCTTTTAATTTATACTCTGCAATTTAATCTTGCAGCCTTTTAAGAGTCAGAATATTTTGATCAGTAACAAAAGTTTGTTTTTTAAAAAATTAGGATATTTATCCTCAAGAGCTAAACCCTTCTTTGAAAGCAATTTTATCTTTTAATAGCCAGCAAATGTGTTCAGAATATAGCAGTCTAATAGTTATTTACAAGGATAAGATAAACAAAAACATTTCCTTCTACTTAATGCAAAAATTCATTAAAATTTCTTAATAAATTCATCAGATGTGTCAACTTTTATTTTGGTTTAAGTGTAAAATATCTTGCCTAAAAAAAGATTTTAACTGTTTGTTTACATCTAAAATATAGTGCGTATTATAGGCGTTTGCGGATTATAGAGTTGCGGATTAGAGGGAGTGGACTGTAGTACTATATGAATATTTAAAAAGAGTAAGTAACAGAAAATTCTAATTTCCGCAACACAAATGGCCATTTAACAACTGGTTTGCCAAACTCAAGGGGTTATTAGGTTCTACAAAACTGGTGCGGACCAGTTGAATCCCATCATTGAATTATATCTTACAAAATTAAAAAATCACAAGGAGTTGTAATTTTGCTTGTTCACTTAAATGTCATTTCTTACCTAAAACAAAAATACTTAGGTATAATCAAATAAACAAAAATCCTTCCTGAGGGAACAGAGACCTAAGCACATATTCTGCAAAGAGTTTTTTGAATATCCCAAATTGCATCTCTTTTATTACTTTTGGATTAATGAGAAGAATTAAAAAATAGAGAAATTATTACTAATAGTTTAAATACACTATTAAAGTAACTAATGTTAGAAGTCCATTGCTTATTTATGTAATCTGTTATTGTGTTGCATTTTAAACTTTTTCTTTTCTTTTTTCAGAGATATAGATACAGAAACTGTTGTGAGCTCTTTGCTTGTTGAAATAATTGATAAAAATGCTTCACCGTCAAATCGTTTCTTTGCATATGCTATATTACAAAAGTTACAACATGTTGCTTTGTCATCAGAAATAATATCTGCCGACTTAGGTCAACAGTTGATTTATATTCTTCCCATCTTGATTACCCAGGTAGTTGTTGTTTGCATTTTTTTTTCTTCTTTTTACTCAAAAATTGTTTTTAATAATGTCTAGGACAAGAATATTGATACAACCGATTAAAGAATCAATAAAAGAAACCGATTAAAGATCATTTGTTAATAAAATTTAAGACTGTATCTTCCAATGGCGTGGTTACATATATTCAGTGTCTTGGAACAGGAAAATTTAGTGTGTCCCTGGAAAAAGTTCTGCCAATTTTTGTGGTAAAGTTTAAAAATCATATATGTACTTATTTTTATTTAAAACCTTACATAATTTATTTAAAATTCAAGGGATTTAAACAATAACAATATTGAATGTAATAAATGCAAATAAAATAAAATAAAATAAACTCTTTAATTTAATTATAGAGTACCTACTTGCATTTATCATAAAATCTGATTGTAAGCTTCCATCAAGCAAGCCCCCCCCCCCACACACTTTTAAGCAATTTTTATTTTATTTTCCATTCCCATAAGCCCCCCCCCCCCTTCCAATTTTTTTTTTCAAAAAATGAATTAAAAAATCCAATGTAGAGAATTTTCTGTCTTTTTACTTTTTTGCCAGATTTCGACTTATGTTTTTATATCATCTCAATGAAATCCCCCTCCCTCCCCCATGAAATGCCTGTTTCCCTTACTTGCCATCCTCCCCCTTCCCCAGCACAAAATGTCTTAAATTCTTCTCTCCCATTTGTTGCTCGCTAGTAATAGTAAGTAAAAATCAATCACCAAAACTACAACCGTTCCCTCCATCCAAAATTTATGCTTCTTCCTTACCCCTCAGCATGCGAAGTTTAAAATCTTTAAAACTCAATATTAAAAACACTTTTGCTCTATTTGTTGTTCTGTAGTAACAATGATTAAATAATCAGCCATTTAAATTATCTCTCTACCCCCAAAATGATTGATTCCCCCTTTGCTATCCCCTAGCAAAAAAAAAATTTTCAAAACTCTATTTATTAAAGTAAAATCTCAGTTGTTCTGAACCTGGTGTGCAAAAGGACCATGGTTTCAAGACCATGGTCTGCAGTGACATAGCCAAGGGGGGTGGGTCCAGGGGGTCCGGACACCCCCCCCCCCCCCCCCCCGAACAGAAAAATTTCTTACTGGTAATCATGGATACAGCAGTAAAAACAGTTAAGACAGAACCTATGAAAATTTCCACTTTAGATAGGTGTTCATCTTACAAAGTATAAATCAAAGGTATGTCTTTCGCCGGGACTATGAACTTTCCGTTTTAGACAGGTTTCCATTATAAACAGTGTCCGTTTCACAGTATCTATTAAAACTGCTAAAGCGTACTCACTCTACAGTAGAGATGCAACGAATATTCGACCTGTGTGCCGAACATTTGGCTTCGGCTGAATATCAAGTCCATTATTCGGCCTTGGCCGAATTTCCTCAAAGGATCGCAGAAATAAACGCGAATTTCGTCAAAGGATCACAGAAAAAACGCGAATTTCACAAAGGATCGCAGAAATAAACGCTAATTTTGCCAAAGGATCGCAGAAAAAAACGCTAATTTCATCAAAGAATCGCGAAAAAAATACGCGAATTTCGTCAAATGGCTGCGGAAAAACGCACAATTAGCACCAGGAGGAGATTCCCCTAGGCGCGCATTCACGGGGGGGGGGGGGGGGATCGATCGGGGCGGTCACCTCCCCCCCCCCCCCAAGATATAAATCCAACGCTTTTAATGGCAGTTTTTGTGGAACAGACAGACAAGCAAACGAAAACCAAACACTTTTCGGGTGGCAATGGTAAACCTCTCTGACGTTTCGGCCATAATTTTTTACTCTAATGGTGGACGATGCCACTTCATGTACCTTTTGTTGAATCTCTACAACAGAAATTGACAACGTTATGCGGATCCCTTTAAAGTGTTGAAACTTTTTCGGTCTTTCAAAGAAGCTGCAGTTCTAATTTCTGTATAACGATATTTTTGAGGAGTGCTTTATTGTTTGAGAAAAGAATGGGATTCATAGCAATTTCCAAAGAAAAAAAGAAACAAGAAAAAGAAAGGTCCTTTAAAAAAATTAAGCATCTTAATGTTTTCTGAAGAAAAGCACTAATGTGTAAAAAATATACTGTTATTGCCACCCACATTGGTAAATTTCAAGGTGTATTTGATGAATGAAAAAAAGAGGATTATGTCCTAATCATAGTCAGTTGAAAGCTAAAATGCGTATGGTGTGTTGATTTCTTAAAAGCCAACTTGGTAAATTTGTTCTTCTCTTCTTTGCCCCGATCAAACCTTCCCCCCCCCCTCCCGTGGATGCACGCCTAGGGGAATCTCCTCCTGGTGTTAATTGTGCGTTTTTTCTGCGGCCCTTTGACGAAATTCGGGTTTTTTGAGCGATTCTTTGGCAAACATCTGCTGACGAAATTAGCATTTTTGCATGATTCTTTCGCAAAATTAGTGTTTTTGCGCGATTATTTGGCGAAATTAGCGTTTTTCCGCAATTCGTTGACGAAATTCGCGTTTTTTCACGCTCCTTTGGCGAAATTCGCGTTTTTTCGCGATCCCTCGACGAAATTGGCGTTTTTGTGCGATCCTTTGACGAAAATCGCGTTTCTTTTGTGATCATTTGACCTGTGAACGATTGACGAAATTGTTTTTTTTTTTTCGGAGACCATTTGTCGAAATTCGCGACAATCGGTGGATTTATATTTTAAGGGGGGCGATCGCCCCGATCCCCCCCCCCCCCCTGTGGATCCGCGCCTGCTCCCAGGGCCGATATTTGACAATGACTGCTAAAAGAAACAGGCAACTGATGTCATTTCAGAATGCAAGGATTATCCAGATTTACTGTGAGTGGTAGGCTGCATAAAAAAAGGCTGTATGCAAGGAAACCCGTGATTTGTTTTCCACTAACTCCGGCAGCGAAATGTGCCTAGTTAAAGTGGTGCAGACATCATCGTCATTGGAGCAGTACGGACTGGAGCCGAGTTCTCTTTCCCAATTAATCCTGATTTTATTTGGAGAGTTATTAAAGACTTGATACCATATAGAGGGAAAAAATACACACAATAAGACTGCAAACATTCGTGAACGGCATCAATTCAAAAGTCGTGGAATCATGGTATGAGCGGGCATCATTTTGAAAGGCCACACTAACCTGCACATTTTTACCATGCAACTGTGAATGCTGAAATATTCGGTGATGAGGTTCTTGATCTTCCTGTCAAGTTTTTTAAGGGTGCAATCGGAAGATTTGGGATTTTATGCTTATTAATGATCCAGAAGTGCTATCCCCCTTCACTGAGAGCAGAGTTGCAGAAATCCCATCCGGAATAAAATGTCTGGATTCAACATTACCTTTGACCCCAATGACTACTTGTGAATGCCCAGTTTAACATTCAAGAAATTTCATCGTAGCAATAAGAGTTTTGTGTATTGAGAACATCTTGGGTGACATTTTGTTTTTAACAATGAGAAATCGAAATCATAAATTGAAGCTAATCCATGCACCAAAATCTTACTGCAGAACTTGGAGAATGCTGTAAAACTGTTTCGAACCATCTAAAATAAATTGGTTAGAAAGTACAATAACAGAAGCCACCATTATTTTTTACACAATGTAATACTTCCAAAAAAGTACTAATCCATCATAAATAAATTTGTTACAAAAATTGAACTTCGTTAAAGATGACCAGATATATCGGAAGCAACTATTAGACCAAATATGGCATCAAAAATGGCGAGATATGAAACATAGAAACCTAAAAGAATTATGGCTGTTTTAGACAGTTGTAACAAAACTTTTTTGTTTCCAGAATGAACTATATTCGATGCGTGTGCTTCTTACATTATTAGTTTTGGTAACTGAAATTGCAAGATCATTTTCTTAAAACCTTATCTCAAAAGTTCCTTGGGGAATTAACGGCTCACGTGATTGACACTTATGTGAAATCATTATCAAATATCTATTACAGCACAAGTTCTGAATTAAACGGCAAGAAATTAAACATTGAAATTGCTGTTTTAAACTTAACCACTTGATCCTAACTTTGTTGTTATGTAATATGAATGTATGGCAAATGTTATGTAATATGAAATTTGATTTAAATACATTTAACTCTTCAGTATGCGCTCTGTTTTTTTCATTTGTAAAATCTTTGTCACTGGTAAATATTAATGTAATTTCAATATATTATTAGCTGCAGTTATAGAGATTGATCTTTTAATGGAATTTATTATTATTGAATTTTAAATTAATAAATTAAATAAGGCTATATCTAAGCTCTTAAAATTACTCGATATAATTCTAGTATGCGTACACAGTCAATCCTGTCAAGACGTGGTCACAAGGGACTGAAAAAAAGTTCCATTTAAAGAAATCTAATTAATTACACTTCTAAGATACATTACTTCAATAGACCTATTGTTCATTTCGTCGGGATCCTGAAACTCTTCCGTTTGTGACAAAATTCCATTATAGAACGATTCTACTTTCACACAGTAACCACAAGTTTTACTGAGTTTCACTAAAGAGCGGTGAAAATCACTTTTTAGACAGGTTTTTAGCAAAACTAATTGTATGGCAATTCATATTAAGACCCTGTAATGCTTCCGTTTAAGGCAAGATCCTGTTATAGATAATTATAATTTTGACAGGTTTCACTATTCATATAACATAAACAAGTATATTTATGTAAATATACAAAACTTGAAAAATGGAACCAGCTTATAACAGAATTCTTCTCAAACGGAAATGTTCCATAGTACTAACGAAAAGAATACAAAACAATTACACCTACTAATACAAAAACCTGTATAAAACGGAATTTTGCACCAACATTTGAGATTTTATCGTGACAAGTTTAACTATATATATAACCTGTATGGAAAATTCTGGAACCCCCCCCCCCCGAGGTGAAATCCTGGCTTCCTGGCTATGCCACTGATGGTCTGCGTACATTCGGGGGGGGGGGGGGGGGATCAGCTGTTGAGAGTTACTAGGCAATGGTACTTTTTACCCAGTACCCTATTTAAATATTGTAGTTAAATTTAGATATCTTAATTTAATATATTTTTTTTTTTCCAACATGAGCTCAAGAATTTTATCCCCCTCCATCTTTTTAAGCTTTTAATCCAGTTACTGCTATGAATTGAATTCCAAATTAGTGCTTCCAGTCTATTATGGCCGGGGATGTGGGGCATAGGTCCCAGGCTCCTCAAGAAACAGTCAGAAGTAAAGAAAAATCTTCTGTTCTATTTTTTGCTCTCTAATAACTTAACAATAAGTAAATTAAATCATCTAAATTACAAAGTTTATTAAAGTATTACAAAGTTTAAAATTTTGAAAAAATCTTCTGTTCTGTTTGTTGCTGTTTAGTAACATAACAATAAATAAATAAAATCATCTAAATTACAAAGTTTATTAAAGTATAACAAAGCTTAAAACTTTGAAATTCTTTATTAGAAAAATATATGTCCTGTTTATTGCTCTCTAGTAACAATAAATAAATAATGAAACCTATTTCAATTATATCTCTACCCTCAAAATGTCTATTTCCCACCTTTGCTAATGCCTAGCAAAAAAAAAAAATAAATAAATAAATAAATAAATTGAAACTGTATTTATAAAAAAAAAAATCTTCTTCTTCTGTTCTGTTTGTTGCTATCTATTGACAATAAGTAAATAACAAATCATCAAAATTTCAAACCCCCTTCCTTTGAAATTCATGTTTCACCCCTGTGTCTCCAGAATGTCTGCCAAAATATTATTAAAAAGTAATATTTCTAGGAAATCATTATTTTCAGCTCTAGGCACTTAATTTTATCATGCAGTATCAATCCTAAACATAATATGTGAGATATTCTGTTACATCTCAATTTTCAAAAAGATTTTCTTTTGAAAAAATACATTTTTTTAAATTGTTCGTTCCATTTTGTGCTTAACAATAAAACATATTGTAAATGGACCCACAAAATGGAGTTTTAAGTGAATGCACAGTCATCAAAAAGTTTTTGTTCTTCAATAGTTAGTGTACTCCTTTTAATGGACTTCACTATTTTAACTTAAATGTACTTCCCATTCTGTAAACTAGTTGGATGCGCCAATCCCAAAACTTTCTTCTATCTTATACATCTTAATATTTCAAAACCTAGTTATACATGTTAATACTTCAATATTATTAGTTCAATACTATACCAACTTTGATTTTCATCTTAAAATTCTGCCCAAGTCAATTAAACGGACTAAAAACGAGTTAATCTATATCATGATATTTGTTAAAATTATTAATTTTTCCTTATTCTGTTGTTATCAGCTGTTTGCGAATAGCCGGCTTAGCAGGAAGCGAGTTCCCGCCGATGCACAATAGAACTACGAAAAATCAAGAAAAGTATACAAAAATCGCTAGCACGGAGCCCCTTTACCGCGCAATATTTCCAAATTCAAGGAGGACCTGTTGGCCAAAGCCAAAAACAAGCACAAACATTTTGGTTCAATTGTATGCATAATTTTATACGCTGTTCGATGGTACAATAATGAAAATGGCACAGAGATCGGAATTATAGCGACCCCTTCTTTCGGAATTTTTTCAAGTTCAGGGAGGACTTGTTTGCCATAGCCAGAAACATGCACAACAAATTTGGTTCAATTATATGGATAACTTCATACACTTTTCGATGGTACAATAATGAAAATGGTACAGACATCGCAATTATAGTACCCCTACCGGCAGAATTTTTCCAAATTTAGGGAGGACCTTCGTGACATGACCAAAAATAAACACATAAAATTTGGTTCAATTCTATGCATAACTTCATACACTTTTCGACGGTACAATATTCAAAATGGCACAAAAATTGTACAAAAATCGCTATTACAGCGCCCTCTACGCGCGATTTTTTTACAAATTAAGGGAGGACCTCCTTGCCATAGCCAAGAACTTAAAATTTTTTTTTGGTTCAATTCTATGCGTAACTTCATACACTTTTTGATGGTACAATATTCAAAATCGCACAAAAATCGCTATTACAGCGCCCCCTAACGGCGAATTTTTCGCAAATTCAGGGAGGACCTGCTTGCCATATCCAAAAACTTAAAATAAAAATTTGGTTTAATTCTATGCATAACTTCATACACTTTTGGACAGTAAAATATTCAAAACCGCACAAAAATCGCTATTACAGCGCCCCCTAACGGCGAATTTTTTCCAAATTTAGGGAGGACCTGCTTGCCATAGCCAAAAACTTAAAATAAAAATTTGGTTCAATTCTATGCATAACTTCATACACTTTTCGATGGTACAATATTCAAAATCGCATTTACAGCGCCCCCTACCGGCGAATTTTTTCCAAATTCAGGGAGGACCTGCTTGTCATATCCAAAAACTTAAAATAAAAATTTGGTTCCATTCTATGCATAACTCCATACACTTTTGGATGGTACAATATTCAAAATTGCACAAAAATTGTTATATCAGCGCCCCCTACCGGCGAATTTTTTCCAAATTCCGGGAGGACCTGCTTGCCATAGCCTAAAACTTCTAATAAAATTTTGGTTTAATTCTATACATAACTTCATACACTTTTTGATGGTACAATGGCGACAGACAGACGGACACACAGACATTTTCTATAAACATGTTTTTTGGAATCTCTGACCCCTAAAACATGCAAATCCGTCGAAAACCGGAAGTCGAAAAAAATTTCGATTACAATACTTTCTTCTATTGAAGATAGAAGAAAGTAAAAAGGTAAAATTCTGCACTAAGTTCTAAGCAATATCATGAAGTTTACTACATTTAAAAAGCTAAACATTTCATTTTCATGTTATCATGTGATGATAATTGTTTAATTATTTTCCAAAGAAAACTTTTTCTCTGTTTATCATCAATGGCACCAAATTTTGAAAATTAAAATGCTAATTTTTGTTGGGCTCAAAATATTTTGCATAAAATGCAATGAGCAGTTTTTTTTTTTTTTTTTTTTTTGTTTTTTTTTTGTTTTTTTTTTTTATCTTTGGAGAAGAACAAATGGTGAAAAATGATAAATCATGTTTTTCTAAATAAAGTAATAATTTTACTAAATTATATTTGCATGGGATTTTCCTCGTAAAAAGCTAAGCATCGGGGATCATCTAAGTGCTGTACGGATGTCAAAGCATTAAAATAGATGGTCAACTTATAGGGGAGAGGGGGCAAATGTAAACAGTACATATTTTACTTAGTTAATTTGAAATAAAAAAATTACCAATAGATGGTAGTACTGGTACCATCTTTTGGCTGAATTTTCAGAACAATAAGCCATTTTGATTTCTGGTAGTTGTGATTTGTTTGTTTTAGAAGGCCGTGAAGTAAAAAAGTCTTTTAAGTTATTGAAGTAAAAATTCATTCAAGATATTTTTTAAAGTAGAATATCAGCATTGCATTCTATAGTGGCATTAATTAGGTAAGTCTAAAAAAAGTTTTGTTTCCTTATTTCGATTAAAAATATATTTTTTTTTAATAAGTTAGGCTGAAGTTGGTAGATGGGGCACTTGAACCTATGGGGGCAGATGTGAACAGTACACAAGTGTATTTTTTAAATCTGTGAATCCAATTTTTTTTTTTTTTTTTTTAAGTTTAAAATTTAATTACCCTTGTCAAACATTGAGCTATAAATTCAATGTTTTTAGGATTGCTTCACAGTTTTAATTTATTTGAAGTTAGATAACAATTAAAAGTGACTCAAAAGGAGTAGGTATATTAGTGTACAATTTTACGAATAATTTCTTGTATCTGTGATGAAGCATTTATTGATTTATTCACACAACTAGAAAGAGGGCATCTAATTAGTTTTTAATCACAGTTTTTATTTACAAAATATTATTTTTGTCTTATTTATGCATGTGCTCACATTTGCCCCAGGTATGTTCACAACTACCCCTCCACCGGGGCACATATGAACAAATTTAGCCAATTTTTAGAATGACGATATAAGTTAGAAATTCTTGATAAATGAATCCAAAAATTTCACCAAAAGAACAAACAAATTGTAAATATTCATATAAATCAATTTTTGGTTCAATAGGTCATAACAATACAGAAATATAATTGTACATTGTCTCAGTGAATTTTTAGTGTTCCTATGTTATCTGCTGTAACTGCTGTCCTTGCAGATTTCAAGCAAAATATTTTTTTGAAATTTTGTTTCTGTTATTCAAAAAATAAAATAACAAAATTCAATAGTAGAAATTGGGTTGGCTGTGGCTGGGGCACCAAATTATCGACTGTATTTGGGCCTGTAGAAATTTTCACCATTGTTTATGATATAAAATGCTTATGAACTCTGTATTACCACTTTTCAAAATCAAAAGTATTGTTAAAACTTTGTCAGTCTGGATATGGGCCAATATGGTATATGTCTAAATATGACAAGGCCTACCCTCTACCATATTTTCTGTATTGACTAAATAATGGATTGGATTTTTAGAAATGTCTCATTTTGAAAATGTTTCCTTCATGAAAATACTTTCTTTATGTATTTATTAAAGAGATTTTTCTTTTATCTTTTAGAGCTTAAAATCTGAAGTTGTGATTGATGTTATAAAGAAATTGATTTGGTAAGTTTCATTCTTTGATTTTTATATCTGTATGCTATAGGCTTTGAAAAAATATTTTTTTAGAAATGGAAAGTTTTAATTGAGCTACTGCTATCTAACTTGTAAAATTGATCTTTCACAACTTAATAGTTAATTTAAAGATGCAGTGCAGTAATTTGCTAATCATGCATTTCTTATCAATATCTATATACCAGGTGTCCTAAAAAGGAACGACTGCAAATGGTGACAGATATTTAAAAAATTCTTCCAGAAGGGTTAAGTATAATATTAGAAAATTTTTTACTGTGATTCTTTATTTTAGTTTGCATTACAAGCAATCGATGCTTAGTCAAGGCCGAGACTGACGTCACCCAGCATTGATGCGAAGGAAGGAGATTAAGGCTATGGAGTGGGTCTTCACCAATGTCTTGCTCTTAGGGACCGATTCTCAACTTAGTCGATATAATTTCGATATTGTTGCCATCAGCGCAAACAATGGAGGAAAATATTGTTTCCATGGAAATGACTTCTTCAAAATCGAAATGCGTAACAAAAACGTTCAAAATACCGTTTTTTATAAACTTTTTACATTCTGAGAAGGTTAAGATTTTTTAAAACTGAGTATCTTCTTTATCAATCAAATTTATCCTTTTTAAGACTTTCCAACATAGTCGAAAAGTGTTTATGCCCTCGGTCTGTCTAGCTATTTGGATGTGCTCTAACTCGCGTAAATATATTCAGATTTCCATGTAATTCATATGCTTTAATGAGATTCATCATGGCATATTCGATAATGAAAATAAAGTGCATAGCACTTATGGTTCATTTACAGGGACACTCAAAAGAATTACCTTACATTACGGTCTATGAAAAAAAATCAGGCACACTCAAAAGAATTCGGTCGCATTACTGTCTATTAACAATATGTGCTGGAAGTGAGTTTTCAATTATGGTACATTTTAAAAATCATAACTAATTTTTTACCTATTACTTGGTGCATATAAATTCTATAATAGATCATACACATGGTAGAACAAAAGGTTTCGAGTAGATCTTATACCATAATGCGAGAAAAAATTGTGTGTATGTAAATTTTATCTTAAAAACGGCTCTAACGATTTTGACGAAATTTTGTATTTTACCACTGTGCTCATTCCCTAACTGAACTAAATTTTAGCATACTATGTAGTATATTTCAAATCTATAGGATATATACAGGACTGCACAAAAGAATTCGGATATTTTTCCGACTATTGAACTCCTGAAATTGGGTTTCCAAATATGTTATCCTTTTTCCAAATGGTTTATTTATACATCATCTTTCACCTTATTAAATGGTAAAGTTTTGTTACAGTATTCTGGAAGTGTTGCATAATCAAAAGAATGCCATTACAGTATGGTCTATGGGAATAACTCCTTTGCAGTGTTGTATTTTAATGATGTTACTATATTTTAAATTTATTGAAATTCATATACAACACTGAAATGCACTACAAGATGTTTACTATCGAATATTGCATGTGTAGAACTTATAATTTGTTTACAAGGTCACTCAAAAGAATCTCCTTAAAAAAAAGATGGTTGACTGTAAAAAATTTTTGTGGTGTATATTAGGATGCACCAAATATTCGGTATCTATTCGGTATTCGGCCATGTTGCCGAATAGCAAACTATTCGGTCTGCTGAATATCGAAATATTCTGCCTAACTGAATCCTTAAAAAAACTTTTAAAACATATATTTTAAAACCTTATATCATTTCCACGTTTAACAGTCAATTTATAAAGATATTCAGAATAATTAGAAACAGAATCATATATTTAAATAAAAGAGAATGTTTTTACATTATTTATTTGCTGTTTGTTAAGCATTATTTAAGAAAATTAACCAATCACAAGAGTTTTCATAGGAATTAATTATGTACAAATACAAGTTCCTGAACATTGTCCAGTAAATAATCTGTTTCTTGCTAAGATTTTAAGAACAACTTTTACAATCTCTGAAAATGATCGCCCACTCCAGACACCGATCTAGGATGCATTTAAGAACTTCCTTGCTTAATCAAAGAGAGTAGAACAATTATTCTTGCTGAGTTGCCACCATATAAAATTTTAATAGATTGTATTATTTATTTACTTTTACTTTAGTCTCTTCCTGACAAATAAATAATATATGGTCCAGTACAATTTTTTAACAATTTCTCTTTGATTTTAAAATGTTTGTCTTAGAATTTAAGAAAATTTTATTCATTTGTTTTGATTCACAGAAGAAGCCATGAAATTAAAAAAGTTTTATAATTATCCTGTTCTTAAATAACTCAAAGCAGATTTTTTTCAGCATTAAAGTTTACTTGAAAAAAAGTCTTGATTATCAAAATGAAGCTTTCTGTTTTAAATATTATGTAAAACTGTTTAAATATTTAACATTTTAATGCCTTTAAACTTTGAAATATAAAATTATTCAACAAGCCGAATATTCGGTATTTGGCCGAATAGTTACTATTCGGCTGGCCAAATATTCAGTATTCGGCCTAGCAGTTATTATTCGGCTAGCCAAATATTTGGTATTCAGTTCACCTGTAGGCTGAATATTCGGTATTCGGCCAAAATCACTATTAGGTGCATCCCTAGTGTATATTAATCCTGATGCATTGTTAAAAACTTAATGAAATTGATTTACATTTATGAAGTGCACTAAAATATGCTTTCTGTAGAATATGGAATGTTAATCATTTATTATTCATAACAGTTGTAAATTCCCAAGTGGTTGAATAAAACAATAATCTAATACATTTGGTATTAGTTTACAGACACGCAAAAATGTTCTATTACATAATGGTCTACGAGGGAAAACTGTTTGCAGAGTATTTTAATTAGATTACTATTTCAAATATAATGAAACTGATGTAATCTACTCAGGCTCGCTGCAAGAAGCTTGTTATATAATATGATGTGCATAACATTTATCGTACATTTACAGGGACATACAAAAGATTTCTCTTATAATACTGTATCCGGAGTACTGTCTCTAAGCGATAATTGCTGGAAGTGCGCTTTCAGTTATGGTACGTGTTTTTAAAAATATTTTTGCATATTACATGGTATACATTGTGCTATAGATTGTATACAGGGCTACACAAAAGAATTCCTAATCATTACCAAGTATGAGAATGAATTGCTTAAAAGAATTTTTAATCTGATTATGCATTTTAATAATATGATATACTGGGCCGTGCAAAGAACTGAATGCAAGGCCACCAATGGATAATAATTTCTGAAATTGTTATTTCAGCAGTTTTAAGAGTGTTTTTGTCTAAACACAATCTTTTAGAGAACTAAGGAGTTTTTGAAAGGTCAAAGTGACAAATTGATATGATTTAATGCCATAGTGAATGAATCTAATCCAAAAAGTTTTTACAAAGGCAGGGGCCGCGCTAACCATTTGCCTACTCGCCAAATGCGAATACATCGTGAAATTAGCGAAAAAAAATTATTATGGCGAAAAAGATGATTTTTTTTTAGACTCTTTTGTTGTTGTAATCATGTTTTGGAACGTAAATGAATTTCCGTTTTTAGCGCGAGTTTGCATATTGATCTATTTCTAGTCTATATTCCGCCTCTTCTTCTCGGCTGGCCAATTAGGGGTGATTCTGTTCTGAATTTTCCGAAAATTTAAGGCATTCATTTCCAAAAATTAAAAAAAATAGGTCATCAATCTGAAAATTCAGACATAAAAAATATCGCGAATTTCGACAAAGGATTGCAAGAAAAACGCAAATTTTGTCAAAAAATCATGGAAAAACGAGAATTTTTGTCAAAAGATGGCGAAAAAACTACAAATTTCGTCTAAAGATTGCAAAAAAACCTGCAAATTTCGTGAAAAGATCGCGAAAAACTGCAAATTTCGTCAAAAGATTGCGAAAAAACCACAAATTTTGTCAAAAGATCGCGGAAAAAAAATTTCGCCAAGAGCAAAAAACCCCGCAAATTTCGTCAAAAGATCACAAAAAAAAAAAAAAAAAATTTCATCAAAAGAACAAAAAACTCCCGCAAATTTCGTCAAAAGATCGTGAAATCTGCAGATTTCATCCAAAGATGGCGAAAAACCGCAAAACTACTTCAGGGTTGAAAGGGGTAATAATAATAATATATATGATATATATCTATATGTAATATATATATATATATCATATATATGTATACATAATATAATATATGCATAATATACTTTTGGCTAATAATAGATAAATTTGGCTAATGTGTTGGCTAATATTCTTAATTTCTTGATGCGGTCCCTGCAAAGGGCATGTCATTTATTTTTCACAGATAAAGCCATCAAAATACTATATTATATACTATATATATACAAAATACTATATATAGCCCATATTAAATAAGGATGTATATTAACCCTATTATAGAGAGTAGATTTATTTTTTTTATACATTATGTAGCTTTTTAGAATGAATTAACTGAATTTCCATACAAATTGATAGAAAATCTATGATTGGTTAGCGAACACTTTTTGGAGTGGATTAAGTTCATTTACCAATCACCCACTGTATTCTAAATCTCCTTGAACACTTGTGTTTGTCTTCCTATTGACCTTTGTTGTGATAAATTTTGACTTATCATTCTCAATCTCACATGTATATATTATATTGCTGCCTAATATCTGCTGGAAATCTTTTTAAACTTAGGATAATCATTATGCTTATTACTTAAAAAAAAATTATTTATTATTAAAAATTTTACTTATCTTTTGTTACTTCTAATGTATTAAAATGTAAATTTATATTTTAGGTACTTATCTAATGAGAATTGGCCTGAAATTTTGCAGAGTCATGCCTTGGCTTTTTTGTGTAAAGCTGTTGCCTCACCTGATTCTCCATTAGCTCAAGGTAATAGAATATAATACACAAATAAAAACTGATGTAGAAATATTACTTTTTGTAAAATGTACAGATGTATGTTAAGTTTTACTTAAGAACTATGCAAATTTATATTTTTTCTGATAAATTGTAATATTAAAGAAATTCACTTTCCAGGCTTAGCGAAGAAAAATAGATTGTATTACATTAACTTAAACACCCTGCAGAATTGAATAGATGCAAGAAAGGATAATTTCAATTAAGATGATACTTGGTGCAAAACTATATAAGTAGATAAAACAACGTTATTAGCACCAGAACTTTCTAACTTATAGCAGACTAATTTCAGTAGCATTCAGCATGCCATCATCAGTGCAAAGAGTGATGGAATTTTACTCGTATATATGAAATAGAAGTGGAAGGGCTAGGTTTATTGACCAATAGAATTAGAGAAAATTACGGTGGATAGCTAATACGAAAATTGTATGCACAATGAAACTGGTAATGTAAGTAGAAATTAAGAAAAAGAGGTTTTATATAATATTTATTGGAATTATTTCTTTTAGCCTTGAGGATACCATTTGTGTTAGGTAATGATCCAGTAGGATTATTATGACTGCTGTTCTTTTGGGCAGTTGCCCTTCATGTTGCTCAGATAATAAGAGGGGGTGGGGGTGTTGTTAGAAACATGTATACCCAAATGTCTTACCCCTGCACATACAAATATCCATATTTTTACTCTTATAGTGTAACATTTAGTTTTATTAAATATTCCTTTTAAAGTTCTCTTATCTTTTAATTGAAGCCCTATTTCAGTTTTCTATATTTTATCTACCATTGCGTCTTCACGAAATCTTCTATTTATTTTTCTTTCATGCTAACTCCTTTGTATCTCTTGCTGACTGGTGTGGTACTTCCGGCTACTTAATTTCATTATATTATTATCGTCTTTTTCATCTTTTAAATGGCTGTCTTGGCAAAAGTTATAAATTGCCCTTTTTCAGTTTAAAAGTATAGTTATTACATTCAGTCATCATAATATTGTGTTATGTGTTATTTTGTTATAGAAATAAGCCATAGATTCATAGCTCTGCTATTTCAATTTATCCCAGACATTACCTATCATATTGTCTAGAGGTATGCTCTTGTCCCGGGAAAGCTTCATGCCCCTAAGCTGATCTAATATTTTTCCTTTATACAGTGTACTCTCGATATCTCGAAAACCTTGATATGTCGAAAAATTATTTTTCCCCTTGATATTACATATTTCTCTAATGTTAATTTTAATTCTTATCTCGAAGAGTTTTCTCTCAAAACCTTGTTCTGGCTAATATTTTTCAAAGTAAAAAATGATTTTTTCTGGAAAAATCGCCGTCCATTTGTGTCGAAGAAAATAGAGTTGTTTTTAAGAATCTCCTCTTTATCTCTCTAAGGCAGGCATGTCAAACTCGTCTACCGCCACGGGCCAAATTCAGCATTGCATACAAAGACGCGGGCCACATCAAACAAAGTAGATAATGTTATTAGAATTGCACACTGCAATATTTGTACGTACAAAACATAGCCATATTAAACAAATATTCAAGTAAAGTTCCAAAGTTATTATTATAGTTCATAGTTTATTATATCTTATTTTTCGAAAAAATACTTGGCATTACTTTTTATCAATCAAATCTACAAAGTTTAATCGGATTTTCTAAATTGTATTACCTTAAAAAAAATTATTTTACACAAGCTATGTTAATCTAGCAAAGGTATTACTTTTAATCTTCAGGATTTTTTTTCAAGTAAAAACTTAAAACATATTTTGAAAAAAAAATTATTTAATAAATTGTGTCTTGTATTTATGCGCTACGTATTTCATTTCATTTATGAAACACATTTTCTCGTTCAAATTATGTTGCTGTTAACAGAAAAATTTTGCTACCGAACATAGTTAATATATACCTAATTGCTCACTTTGCCCCATTGCCAACTTTTTCACTCAGTTGGAAAATTGCAACTCGTAACTGAATTAAACAAAGATAAAGTGTCAAAGGATTGGCGGTCCACAAAGAAGTTGTCGGCGGGGCAGTTGTGGCCCGCGGGCCGCGTGTTTGACATGCCTGCTCTAAGGGGTCAGGGTTGATTCAGATATTTCCATCTGGTCACTTGAATGGCAAACAAAGGTGGAAAACAGGTGTTTCCTTGTCATTGGCATTTTTGTATGTAATGCTCGGAAAACATGGAAAACGATAACTTTACTGCTATTTTTCGAACAGAAAAATTTGTTGAACAATATCAAAAGAGAAGTTGCCAGGCCACGTTACTGGGCTTTAAGAAATTCTAGCAATGTAAATTCATGTATTTACTAATTCTTTTCAACTTAACTTAATTATTTTCTACTATTTAAAAAAATTAAATTTATCATCTTGCAATTTAGACTTATTGTCAACAATCATTACATATTTATACTTATTCTCATTTATCATGACTCTAATTTTTATAATATTATTCCGTACCTCGTGTTTTTACGTGAATTTTTATGTTTCAGTTATGACCTTGTTATCTCGAAAACTCGCTATCTCAAAAATTTTTTAGCGTCTCTTCGACTTCGAGATATCAAGAGTATATTGTATGTATACACATATATTCCAATTTGTATATTAAATTTTGAAGATTGGTTTATGGACGATCATCAATTAACAGACAGATAATATAAGAGAAATTTTTATATTATCACAAAAATATTGAAGATCCATGAAAGGAATTTGAATGTGTGGAAACACAAATGGAAGCTTTTTATGAATGACCGAGGAAAAAAATATTCATCTACATTTAAAAACTAGAGTACATGTATTTGAATTTGAAATACATTTTAAAAATACGTTTGTATTTTAAACTGATAAAACTAAAGTATTTTGGTAATGTATTTTCTAATGCTTTTTCAGATATTTTATATTTTTAAAATACTTAAAGTACATTTCTCCAGATTTCAGATTGTTATGTTTAAACAGCAAATCAGTGATTCATTACAGTGGAAATGTATGTCTGTGTGTTTTGTTTACAGGGTTCGCACATACTCCTTGGAAACTCCTTAGAAATGAAAACATTCCCAAGTAGTACTTAGAACTACTTAGATAAGCAAACCACTACTTAGAAACTCCTTATATTCTATTGCGGCTTCGGACGCAAGCCATATTGCTGCCGAGGGGGGGAAAAATCGTGATTGAAAAACGCACGGTAAATTCTTTATGCACGTCATTCATCTGAAGCACAACATTGATTGGGTAGGGTAATCTTAATAGGCCGTTTTTCAATTATTAGGTCCGTAAAGTCCGTTTTTCGACACTGTTACCCGACCTTTATTTTAAATGTTATCGATGTTTGGCATTTAGCCAAGAATCTCGGAAAAATCGTGTTTTTCGCAAATAAGTTACAAAAAAAATACCGTCAAATTTCGTCAATCGATCGCGGAAAAAATTCGTAATTTTGTCAAAAGATCGTGAAAAAATGAGAATTTCTAAAACAGATCGCGGGAAAACTCGGATTTCTTAAAAAAGCGCGAATTTCTAAAAAGACAGCGATAAAACGCGAATTTACTCAAAAGATCACGAAAAAACGCGAATTTCGTTAAAGATCGAGAAAAAAAGCAGATTTCCTCAAAAGATCGCATAAAACACGAATTTCTTCAAAAGATCGCGAAAAGCACGCAAATTTCCTCAGAGGATCGCGAAAAACACACGGTTTTCATCAAAAGATCGCGAAAAAAAAAACGTTAGTTTCGTCAAACGATCGAAATAAAACGCGAATTCCATTAGAAGATCTCGAAAAAAAAAACGCGAATTTCCCCAGAGGATCGCGAAAAACACGTTAATTTCCCCAGAGGATCGCGAAAAACACGTGAAATTCCTCAAAAGATCGCGAAAAACACGTGAATTCCCTCAAAAGATCGCGAAAAACGTGTGAATTTCATCATAGGATCGCGAAAAACACGCGGTTTCCATCAAAAGATCGCGAAAAAACGAATTTTCCCAGAAGATCGCGAAAGAAACGCGAATTTCATCATAAGATCGCAAAAAAAATGCGAATTCGTCAAAATTTCACCTTCAAAGAAAGCGATTACTGTTGTTCTAAAAGAATAAATTCAAAACTTGTTATGTTTTTTCTTGTATGTTGCATTTAACATTTTTTTTTTTTTTTTGCCTTTTAAAATTTTCTTTAAGATGTATCAAGTATGTGATATACATAATAAGTGTTTGGGGTTTGACTAATCTCTATTTATATCACATAGGGGTGATTTTAGTCCGAATTTTCCGAAAATGTAAGGCATTCATTTTCGAAAATTTTTAAAAATCGGTCACCAATCCGAAAATTCGGACATATGGTCGCCGAAAAAAATTAATTTTGTCAATCGTCTGCAGAAAAATCGCCAATTTCATCAAAGGATCGCGGGGAAAACGCAAATTTCGTCAAATAATCACGAAAAACCCCGCAAAATTCGTGAAAAGATCGTGAAAAAACTCACAAATTTCGTCGAAAGATCGCGAAAAAACCCACAAATTTTGTCGAAAGATCGCGAAAAGCGAAAAATTTCGTCAAAAGATCGCGAAAATTCGACAAATTTCGTCAAAAGATCGCGAAAAACCCCACAAATTTCGTCAAAAGATCGCGAAAACCCCCACAAATTTCGTCAAAAGATCGCAAAAACCCACAAATTTCGTCAAAAGATCGCGAAAAAACCCACAAATTTCGTCAAAAGATCGCGAATTTTGTCAAGGAGCTGCGGAGAAAACGCATAGCTAGTGTCGGTAGAGGATTTCCCCCTCCCCCCTCTGGTGTAACTTTTCAGAAGATTTGCTGTGAATTTCAGATTTTTTTTTTTTTTTACTCAGAATCACCCCTGTAACATGACCATTGGTCACTGCATAAAAAAGTAGATTGTCAATTTTGTATTTAAACTTATGAAATCAATAAGCAATATATTGTGAATACTGTGCAATTTCAGCACTAGCAATTAGATTCTAATAGAGTAAAATTTGTTTTTGAAATGTTTTTCTCGCCAAATTGGGAATTAAAAATTGGAGTGTGCATACCACATAACGATGCAGCATGTAAAAATATCGATAACAAAAAAAAAATGACAAATCCTTAAAATTTTTTGGACTCCTTGGATTTTTTGGGTACTCCTTGGATTTTTTCTTCCCAACTCTGTATGAACCCTGTGTTTAGTGCTTCAATTAATTTCTGGAAGTTAATATAAGCGTTCTTTTTCAACTACTAATCAAATACGATAATAAGAATGGTAATGAATAGGATGTTTAGATTTGGCAGAACCATTTTTGCTGAATGTTTATAAAAATATTTATGATTCTTAATATTATTATGACAATTACAAAATATAGTTGTATGATAGACTGAAAGGATCATTCAAAGTTTTACTGCATATTGCAGCATTTCTCAAACTCCCCCTCCCCCTCCTCATGGCCCAGTTTACTGTCATACCTCTCCATCGCAGCCCACAAAAATGTTTTACCACACATTTTTATAGAGAGTATTATCTGTAGGTAAAATAAATCTGATTTAACAATCAACATAATTGTTAAAATATTTTAATAAAAAAACATTTATTTTACAAACAGCTTTACTGTATTGGGTCCATTTCACCCTTTTTAGGTGCGTTCGTAATTATATAAATACGTAGCACCTATAGTCGTCGTTCAGTCCGTCTGCCGTCTGTCCGTCCGTCCGCATATAACAGAGCAAAAACTACCCAACCGAATGATCTGAAATTTTAAATATATGATTGTTGCAGAATTTTGTCGAGCCATTTCAAATTTTATGAAAATCGGATGTATAGTTTAATTACAGGGACAGTCAAAAATTTTTCTTTACATTACGGCCAATGGGGAAAATTATTGCAAGTTCATTTTAATGATGTTACAGCCTTCCGAATGGTCTGAAATTTTAAATATATCATTGTTGCAGAATTTTGTCGAGCTATTTAAAATTTTATGAAAATCGGATGTATAGTTTAATTACAGGGACAATCAAATTTTTTCTTTACATTACGGGCAGTAGGAAAAATGCTTGCAAGTGCGTTTTAATGATGTTACAGCCTTCCGAGAGGTCTGAAATTTTAAATATATGATTGTTGCAAAAGTTTGTCGAGCCATTTCAAATTTTATGAAAATCGGATGTATAGCTTAATTACAGGGATAGTCAAAATTTTTCCGTTTCATTACAGGGAATGGGAATAAAATTATTACAGTGCATTTTAATGATGTTACAGACTATGCACTTACGAAGTGCAAAAAACTATACATTCAGTACAATATGGGGTGCAAAAAATAATTATAAAACTAACTATAGTACGAACACACCACATTTGCCACGTTTGACGAGCAATTTCCAACTTGTTTTATTGAGTTTCTATTAAAAAGGATAATCAGGATAGCCCTTCATAATCTTTAGTTAGGAATATTTATTGAATATTTTATTTTCAAAAGAAAACAAGAACCCAAAAAGGAAACAGTTCTCTTTCGAAATTTTTTTTTATGTGGCCTTGCATTTTGTTTTTACAGCTCAGCATTTTTTATGCAGCCTTGCATTTTGTTTTTATAGCTCAGCATTTGAAAAACACTGAGATATCTCATTTTCAAAGTACAGTCGGTCGAAAAGAAAAAACTCCCCATAAAATTTTATCGCCAAACAAATGCAGAGCAAAAGAAAATATCCATTTGCTTAGGGGCTCTACATATATAACATTGCCACTTTAGGGGGATCTGGCACTTTATATCATAAGATATCTCTAGGGCATGCATGTCAAAGTCATTTATCGCCGCGGGACAAATTAAGAATTATATACAAAAAAAAAAAAGAACACATAAAAAAAATGTAGATAATATTATTAGCATTGCACAGAATAAAATTTGTTCATATAAAACACTGCCATATTAAAGAAATTTCAGTGTAAAGTTCCAAAGTTATTATTTACATAGTTTATTTTGTCTTTTATTATTATTATTTTTTTTTAATTGCTTAAAATTATTTTTTACCAACCAAATCTATAAAATTTAATTGAATTTACAAAATAGTATTTATTTAAAAAATTTAATTGTACACACACTTTATTGTAACAACTAGCAGACCTGCCTGGGGTCCGTAAATAATAAAATTAAACAAAACTCAAGTTTGTATGATTTTATATCTTTTGAAATTCTTTTAAATGAACTTAATTTCGGAGGCACCCATTGCCTTCCGCAGCGTCTAGTGTGTTCCCAACAAACTTCTTTCCGAACGAACGTGTAACCTGGGTCCACACTACCCAAGGCAGCATGTACCGGAAGTGCTCCACACATACCGGAAACAATCAAAAACCAAGTTGAGTGAGCCAAAGCTCGTAGTAATCAAGCCCATAGAATCCAAAAAAATAATGCATTACACAACTTAAAGTTTAAGAAGTGAAAAGAATGTGTAACAAATTCTGAATCCGAGAGATTATATGCTGTCGAAACATTTCATTCGAGAAACAAGGGAATTGAAAAATTTTTCGTACCATCAGTAGTAGTACTCGTGAAGATGATAAAATTCTTCAAAATAGGATCATAATTAAACTAATTACTGCTGTTAGTTGCTCTAATGATTACCATGCTAAAATGAACTTAATATCGGAACTGAATATGGCATAAAATATTCAGTCTTATCTATGTAATGGGATTTCATTTAGACTCATCTTTTCTTTAGATAAAATCACAGTTATGAAGTCAAAACCTCGAGAGAACTAGAAATTTTCAAAGGATGTGGATGACGTACAGTAATGCGTCTGATCTTAGAAATTAAAATTAAACTTAATGTACCTACTTTAAGGATTGTACAAAAAATGTTAAACTACATTAACATAACGGGTTTAGCATATTTTAAGTAACAAACTACATTAACCCTTTTGCGGTTAAGATGCGTGCAATTTTTGTCTTCGAAAATGGTTTCACAGCGAAATGCTTTGTATGTTTGTAAGTGGTCAATGATTTAGTTTGGTAAACGTTTAGCAATGAATCTGCGAAAACTGCATTCCCCCCCTTCAGTACATCCTAGCAAACAATAACCTACTAAAGTCTATTGTAATGTGCTTCCAAAGGGTAGACTTCCCACATTCATTTCGACAGTGATTGATTACCACCTCTACCCCAGAACTAACCCCCTTTCGAACTCATTCTTCAGGTATCTTTCTGTTTGCACTCAAATAAGAAAAGGAAACATATTTCTGAGGCGATTTTTAAAAGTTATCAAACAAAAATTCTAAACTATAACGTTAAGAACTTGCATTATATAAATGAGTTATAATCCAAGGTGTTGATATATTAAATTAATTATTAACTATACATCATCACTATAATCATAAATTAATTAAAGCAAAATCTTTTAATATGATATCAGAAACAGTTAAATACAGATATAAATTCATTATTATTAATAATAATATTATTATTATTATTATTAAATCAGTTAAATACATATATGGATTCATTATTATTATTATTATTAAATCAAACCTACAAGGAATAATTAGTTATGCAAGATGTATTAGATTGAGAACTTTCTAAAAAAGACAATTTTAAAGATAAGAAAATATAATTATTTAAAAGCAAGGAGCGCGATTCCAATGCTATTTTATAGATACTCAAGTAGAATGAAAGAAAAATAATTTTTAAATATTGTAATCTTCAGATCTAAAAACTTATAAGTTAAAATGAGAGACATTTTTTACTTGACATCAAATGTACTTAATTTCAGATCAAATAATACCTGTAAAAGACAGATCCTTAAATTAGGTGAGGTGCCATAGAAACTAGACTGTCTAAAGAAATTTACATTAAAAAAATGTATGGAAAATATGGTTATTTTTTACTTAAACAACAAAAGAATGTTTTGCTTA
Organism: Maratus speciosus; assembly: GCA_963932465.1. Classification (NCBI taxonomy): domain Eukaryota; kingdom Metazoa; phylum Arthropoda; class Arachnida; order Araneae; family Salticidae; genus Maratus; species Maratus speciosus. The sequence goes on along the minus strand of OZ010789.1, from coordinate 514,899,704 downwards.
TAAAAGTATGACACAAAGAATGCCCCAAAATTAATATTTAAATATTGTAATTTTCAGATCTAAACATTTATAAACTGTAAATTATATATATAAAAACTGATCTGATATCATAGAAAAAAGCTAAAATTAACCTTTTTAATTAAGACTTTCGATATGGTATTTGATATTAATTAAGATCAGATACGGATGTAGTGTTGTTCGTATGCAGAAGTTTCAAACTCGATATTAAAATAAAGTTAAATTCATTTTTTTTAATTATGATATCTTATAAAATAGAAATTTTTGTCTTTAAAATGTGATTTGTAAAATAATTTTAGAACAAATGATGATTAATTTTTTTTTTTTATTTACTTTAATTTTTTTCTTTCTTTTCTTCTTTTTTTTTTCTTTTTAAACAATTTATTTTGTAGCTTCGGGATGATATACCTCTCCAAGGATACCAACCTGAAAGTCAGCTTAACGTCAGATTCTAGGAGAAGCACAATATTATTTTTGAACCCTTTACATTTAATAGATATTTTCTAAATTCCACCATACATGAAAACCTCATCAACGATACCATTTTATTAAATTATTTAATACTAATTAAATTTTATTAATTATTTTTTAAATTAAATTTTACTTTTCTAACTTTGGTGGAAAAAGTCGTAAAATTGATTTTCCTTATTTTGCAGTAAACTTTTTTGAAGATTCCGGTGTAAATTCGACATTACAAAAACACAATTCCTTGCCCCTCAAAGAGTTAAGCAACACAAAGTCAGGGCGCGAAATGTACCTAAGCAAACGGGAATGATATTCCGATTCGTGAAATTATGACTAATATTGTTCCGGTTCGTGACTGATATTCCCGCACCAATTAATGTTCATTCGAAAAAAAAAAGTGGATAGAATGTGCAGCGATACGTTTAACATCACTGTGATAAACCACCACCCATACCACGCCGATGATGCTATTGTGATAGTTCCTCACCAAATGAAAGAAAAGAAGAAGAAGAAGAAGGATTGACAGCGTTAGAAAATAAAACTTGAAGGGGAGATCTTATATATGGCACTTTTTCAAAAAAGGTGTTGTTTATGACGGTCAATTATCAACACGAGGGATATAGGCCCGAAGGGGGGGGGGGGGGGGGCGGTAGTACCCTCCGTGTGGCGTTTTTCTAAGGGATCCTAAACCGTATTTACGCAAGGAAATCCAGATTTGAAGAAAACCACGGCATTAGACCAACGATTAGACCGACGAGCGCGATTGGGTTCGAACCCACCACCTCCCTTCTACCAGCTTTGAGAGCAGAAAATTTCGGCCAATGGTGGGTCTTTCAAAAAATTCTCATATATGAGGGGGGGGAGGCGTTTTCGGAGGGGCTTATTTTAGATATCTTACAATATATATTTAACTAAAATTACACAATTTATAAATAAGGAAAGAAGTTTGTGCGTGTGTCTCTTGAATGTGTTCTGAAGAGACCGCTCAACGCAGAACTGCAAAATTTGGTAAGAAGGCACCTCTCTATATGTAGTTATGCACCTCGAAGTCGGAGTTTAGATTTTTTGACTGTCATAAAAAAATTACGATCACAATATTTTAGTTATTTATATCCCCTGCTTTTTTTTTTACGTTTTACGGGGAGTTTTTTACCTATGTGAAAGAATTCCGGTTAATATATCTTGGTCCATTATGTTAAGTTTTGTAGTTTCAAAAAAGTTTATTCGGAATTCTAACATCGTTTTTAAAAATGTTCCTATTTTTTAATACGATTTTTAAAGGGCTTCTTCTCGTATTGTGCTACTTTTCGACGGCCCCGGTAACCCCTGGCGGACCAGCTAGAAAAGAGTAAGCATAAAAAAGATAGAAAAATGATTGCATTAGTAAAGAGAAAAAAAAACTATCTTGTTTTTGAATTTCATCCATATAAAATTAGTCATGCAAATAATCTCTTCAACAATAATTTAAGTGCATAAAATTTTTTTGCCTTTTTTTCCGAATACTTTTCTTTTGCTTGCTTTTTTATACTAAATTTCATTTAAGAATTTTGAGAAATACTTTATTACTTTTTTACACGTTGTGGTAATGGAATGGATTTTTTGACTGAAAATGGAATCTAACCATATAATAGCGACATTTACACAGTGACGCAGCCAGGATCTTCTCCTGCGAAAGGTTTTCAGTTATTTTTACTCGTAAAATGAACAATATCAACCAATTTAGCACGTAGATTTTCCAATGCTTCATAAAAGGATTTCTTTCTTCAGTCATATATATATATATATAGTCATATATATATATATATATATATATATATATATATATATTGAAGCATAATACATGTATATGTAATTTACTACTATTGTTCCTCGCTCTATTTCTTATTCATTTTGCACAAAACAAGGAATCGTTGAAACAGATGCAAGCTGAAATGATTTTGCCTGTTTGCGTTTGTCTTTACATTTGTCTTATTCACTATTTATTCGTCTTAACAAAACCAAATTTGTACATATCTTATGGATTTTAACTGTTTTGAGAAGAATTTTAAATCCCTCACCCAAATCCCCATCTTTCGAATTGGTCAGAAATATACACAAATAAATCATTTATTTAATTGTGTAGGGTTAGAAAAGTGACATTATTTCACATTTTTTTTTCATTTTCAGTCATATACGTGAAATAAATTATATTGAGGTAAATAATTGAAGTGCATTGAATAGATTAAATTCCTGCTATTTTAATCTTACAAAAATATCACTGACGATAAAAATGCATTTTCACATAAGAATTGCATTTTAAAATTATATGACATTTAAATATACTGGCAGCAACGATAATGAGAAAAAATAATGTCACTTATAGCACAATCAAAATAAAATATTTATGCTTTGAACATTTGATTTTGAAATGTCACTTTCACTAGGAGAAATTTTTTGTGAGTATTAAATTCAATCTGTGTTGACATCACTCTTTTTGAGAGCAAAACCTCTTAGCCGCTTATGAGAGAGCACTGTCCTCAAATTCAAAAGAGCTACTTCCTGACACATTCCTAAATTTATTCATGTTTGGAAACGCATGAAATGGACATGTTCCTATTCAGAAATCATGTCATTAAATTGCGTTTTCTATTGTTTGTTAAAGGATCTTCCAGAAAATACCGTGAAAGTGTGCGTTTTGAACCGAATTTCCGTGGCGGCAACGCGGTAAAGGGAAAAACTTGTCACACGCAAAATTCGCTGACAACTTGATAAGTAATTTATTGATTAAAAAATCCAGGGCCGTGTGCCCTGGACGCCAGAACGAAGGGGCGCCAAATGAAGGATTATACCTTGGAATGGATCATTTTCTTCTGATGGACTGATGGCTTCTGTTATTATGAAACAGTCATTATAAATGAAGTGTTAGGTGAAGATGAAAGAGCAGCCGCAAAAAGTTAGAACTCTGATTTTCTGGTCAGAATGGAAAGGAAAAAAAATGGCCATAATTTAAAAAATATATATATATATATACTTACGGCTGTTCTTTCATTTTCACCTAACACTTCATTTATAATGACTGTTTCATAATAATAGAAGACATCAGTCCATCAGAAGAAAATAACTCGGTGAAAGCGGAAACTCGGTTAAGCAAGACTCGGTTAAGCAGGACTCGGATAATCGGGACTCTAACTGTATATTTCATTTTAAAAATGATCTTTAGAATATTTTTGTTGGTGTTTAGAGAGGATTCATGACTCCCGTGACCTTCCCCCCTTGGATCCGCCATTGTAGATTACGTATTACATATTTTAAATTTTAGAATAAATCGGCTATTAGAAAAGTAAAATTCTCTTTGTAAATATACTTTGCGGAAGAGGGGGGGGGTGCAAAATCCATGCTTGCCCCGGGTGCAAAAAAGGCTAGTTTCGGCCCTGAAAAAATCATACATTAAAGTTTCAAAAATTAATTTGTTTTTCATCCAAAACTACTCTTACTGTTTTTTTTTTTTTTTTTTTTTTGTGTGTGTGTGTGTGTGAAGATGGGTAAGTAGACAAAAAAAAATAAATAAAAGCCTTTTACATGAAAGTTATCATTGAATTAGTATTCATTCAAATAACAAACTCGAATTAAAGGGAAAACTTTATTTGATTTCAAACCACTTCAATAGTCTAGTCTGTCATTTTTTTTGCCTTTACGTTTAAAAAGGAGCCCGAAAATGTCTCGTTGTTGATGGTTAATTATCTACATGACGAGGAAGGATAGGCTCGAATGGGGAGCTGCCCTCAGTGGGAGTTTTTCTAAGGAAACCTAACCCGTATTTACGCAAGGAAATGCAGGGTTCGAAGAAAATCGCGGAAAACTCCGAACGATTAAGCAAACGAGCGCGATTGGGTTCGAACCCAGCACCTCCCGTCTACCAGCTTTGAGAGCAGAACCTCTTGGCCACTGGTGTGGCGCCTCGTTGTTGAACTAGGGAATTAGAGAACTACCTTAAATAAAACGCCATTTTGACGACATTGCCATTCCAATCTGATAACAAATCATTCGACTAGACTGAAATTAAGTTCAATTTTTAATAAATTCGGAAACTGCTCATTTAACATTTCTTATGTTAAAAACCGTAAGATTCAATGATTTTTTCAAAGTTCTCTAGAGAAATTAAAAAAAAAAAAAAAAAAATCTGTAAAAAGAAAAAAAAAATCAACTGTCACTTCGTCTCTTTATATCATTTTTACGTTTTATCGTTTGTTCTTCTTTTCATTTTTTAAAGATTTGGAATACTTGGATGAAACCAATTTTTATATTCCTTGTCAAGATATCTTTAATTTTAATTTTTAAACAAATAGTATTATTTTTCTATATATATATGTCCATGTGGAATCTCTGTAAATTTTTCTCCAGCATAAAAAATGAAGTGCATTAGTTCAAAAATGTTATTATCTAAATTATTCGTTATAATTTAGAATTACAAATTATCATTAGCGTGAAACTTACCCGGAGAAATTATTTCTAGATTTCAAGGTATCGGAGCTATCAAGCATATAAAAAATATCAAGCATCTTTTTTTTTTTTACTTTTTTTTTCCAACTAAATCATTGAAAGAGATTAATTAAATGTATTCTGGTAAAATAGAAATTTTTTAAAATTAATGTAAAAGCACGTTTGCAGAATGGAGTAGAAATCGAAAATCTACAGAAAGGAGCAATGAAATTTTTACTATAAAAACTAAGCATAATATTAATTATTCATAGGCTACAAACTTTTTTAAGGCGGGGGTGGGGGAAGGGGGAGGGGCAATATTGTCATATCTCTGATGTGAAACCAAAAAGATAACGGAAAAAAAAGATGTCTTTCTTTATTTTTATATCAACAATTTTTTATGTTACACTGTGCAAGATTGATAATTTAAGAAATCTGAATAATAATTATTTATGAAAAAATACTATTTTTTTTTAAGACTAAGGTAATCTTTTGAATAAATATGTGACACTGAAAACAATACGCAGCCTCTTATAAATGTCCATCATTTGGAAGTTGTATTATTCCTCTGAACTTGTTTTCTTTACAAATCATTTTTACAAATAATCTTTACAAGGTAGGGGTAGTTCTGTCAATTATGACTTTCCGTGAATTCCAGTTTCACTTACAAGTAATATTTCGATGTCACCCACAGATTACAAAAGTTAGGGCAGGGCCATACAGTCCCTGTTCCAGTTTGGAATTCTCTACACCCCACCTCTCTCCTTCCACATCCGATGACTTGTGAAAAAAATAGGAAAATGAAAGTAGATAACAATAGGAAATCCATCAAAGAAAATCCATAGAAACTTTCAAATGTAAATGTTTGTTCGACTCGATTGTATTTAGTCATTACCGTCTCAAAATTGTAACAATCGAGACGATAATGATTTAGTAAAATGATTAGGTAAAAAATACTGATATCTGCAGATATCAGACTGTGAGGGGGGCAAGGGGGGGTGGATGTAGCTTCAAAAGAATATTTAGGGATACGTTCCCAGCTTCTTTTGAGTGGAACTGTGAGAATAAACATGATTTGGGACTCTTTTAGTTAGTTGGTATAATGTAAGAGCTCCATACAGGAGTTCGTTATATTGAACTCACACCATGAGAATGGTTTTTCGATTACTCCCCAGGAGTTTGTTATATTGAACCCACACCATGAGAATGTTTTTTCGATTACTCCCCAACTCTTTCAAAGGGAGAAAAAAACTCTTTTTCATATTAAGCAAGTATTCGCTGCAATAATGCTAAACCTGCGATTATATACTGCTTATAAAGACACCAATGCACGGTACAAGTATCAAGTTATTCAAAAATATAAAAAGGTTGGATGCAATTAAAACAACATACATAAAGAAGTGCACAAATTTTTATTTATTTATTTATTAATATAAGTAAAAACAATAAAGAGTCGCTATCATAAAGATTATCTGTCACTACCCCGAAAAATGTTAAATAAGCACTGCAGATTATTGTGAGCAATTGGATTTAACACCTTCGGGACGAGCGTCTTTTACAGAATTTTTAACCTTTTATCTACGGTTTTTCAAAACAGAAATTTTTGCCTAATTGAATCGGGAAAAATACTCGGATTAAATAAGGCAAAATTTACAATAAAAATTTACTGGTAATAATCACGGATTCTGATCACCTTACGCGGCACGTATACCGGTTGCTCGTCCCCAAGGGGTTAATAAAGCTTTCTACTATATTTAATTGCTTGAAGTTTTTAATCTATTTCCAACAGTTATAATGACAATTTTAAACGTAGTGATTAACTGAATGTTTTTAAAAAAGAGGAATATGTGCACATTTTTCTTACATCAAGATATAGTTAAGTACCCTTTAAATATCGAAGAGTATTAAAATTTAGTTAATTAATTTTATTGGGATTCAGTGAAAATGCTGATAAAGGCACCCTGTTATTACACTAAAGTAAAATTTTGATCGCAGCTATACATGCGTTTGAATTAATTGAGAAAATACTTATTTCTTCTTCCATTACAAAAATGCTATGAATGTCAAATAATGTCTGTCAATAAAAAAAAGTAATATTTCACTTCTTATCTTCGACATTTATACGTCCAATTAATTACAATTTTTTTTACATGAAGTATTTTTCTTTAATTCATATACTAATAAATACTATCTACAATTTATTTTTCCTTTTTAATAGTGAAAATTGTAAATCCCATTCTTTTTTTTTTAATTGCGAGTTCATGTATTTTTACAAATCTGGTAAAAAAAATAAAAAAAAAAACATGTTTCTATTAGATTTATTTATATTGTACATTATTTACATATTAATTAAAAAATCCTATTATGGGTTTATAATTTCTATTATGGATAATAAAATAATAAAATTTCATTATTTAATTAGATAATTTTAAAAAGTAAAACTAAAAATCCCTCTATATATAATAATCATTCTATTACGTACTTTAAATCAATTAACAGTCTAGAAGCAGTGTATAATGATAACTTGTCTATATCGATGCCTTTTCTGATCCCTTCAGAATCGTTATAGACAGGTTTCACGGTATAGTTTAAAGTTACACTTGAATTTGAATGAAATTTGAGCAGCAATTATAAATTAGAAAATATTTTTTAAAGTGTAATATGAATTTGGGTTTTTGATATTTTAATTACTATTACACTGCAAAAGTGATGCAAATAAAAAATAAGAAATTAAAAAAACACTTTTAAGTATTTAGTAAATGAAAAACATTGAAATACTTTTAAAAAAGAAAATAAAAAGAAAAGAACGCATGTATTCATTCAAATAATAAATGCAACATGGTAAATGTTTTAAAATAATAATAATAATTATAGTGAAATATAATTTTATGGAAAATATAATAAAATAAAACAAGTAAACATTAATATTCTGCGAATTTGTCTAGTTCCACACAAAGAAACTATAACTCATTTACTGTATATATTCTTTGAATTCACCTTAGTATCTGTTTTGAAATGTAATGCCATTCTTACACATTTACAAAAAACTTAATTCTCTAAGGCATTTTTCAACCAAATCTCTCAAGCATTCGACTACAATAAACTACTTGACAAATAGTCTACGCCTATTATGTAGTGGAAAGAAGGTGTGGTTGAAAAATGCCTTCTTTAACTCCCAGACTCCAAAAATGGGGGGAAGCACAAATGCGTATACGCGACGTTGACCATTTAGAGATAACAAATGCCGACCGTCTATACGTGTTCATAACGCTTTTAAAGTAGAAATTTCTGGGCGCCTATTCGCGGCCATAACCCTTTAGAAGGACTTTATTTTGACCGCGGATATGCGGTCGTGACCATCAAAGGGTTAAGTGTAATTTTAATTTTAAAGTTTTCATAGATAAATGTTAGCATTCTACTCACTTATTTGCCTATGCATCTGATCACTTCAATTTTCTACTATGGTCTTCTTTTCCATGCCTCAATTGTAGATACTAGAATGAAGCATTATTTAGTAGTTCCTTCTAATCTCAAAACATTCCTTTGGTATTTCTTGATTGTAGGGGTGGGAGGAAGGAATGGTCCTTGAATTTTGAAATTCTATCTAGTAAACAATTAAATCCTCAAATTTTAGCAGACAATTTTGTTACATCTCCTTTATACCGTCGACCACTTTTAATTTAAAAAAAAAAAAAAACTATCATCAAATTGCCAATACAGAAATGGAAGAATTTTGGCATTGGAATCTAAAAACAATCCAAGAAATTCAAAGAGCCGCACTCACTAATGTGTCAGCTATCAGTAACTTTAAACAGTAAAATGTATAATATTAATGAAAAAAGAAAAAAAAAATAATGGATTTTTAATTTATATTTTTCTTAACCCTTTATGTACTCAATTATGAATACATGAAAATTTTATCTTCTAAAGCATTTTTCGTGAAGTTTGAACAGAAAATGTTGGTAACTGAAGTCTAAGATAAAATTACATAATACAGAAAATAGCTGTAGTTGTAATCTACATTGAATGAACCAAATCCTGTTGAAATTAAGCCCTTAGAATCAGAGAAAATAATGCACCCTCAAGCGGTGAAAGATGACCTGTCCGCTTGTAAATTTAATTAATTACTTTTAACATTAACATGATATTTTAATAAACTGATGAAATCCATTATCTAAAGTTACCTTTAAATTAACGTTATTTTTAATTTACAGCTGTAGTGAGTAAACGTAAATTGTTGCTGAAAAAGGAGATTAATGTTCGAAAAAAGTGATAGCTGAGGTATAAAGGAAGACCAGGCCCTGGGGGCCAGAGTCTTAACTGGAATGTAATTGGGTACAAAAAATATTTTTAGTAGTTTTAAATTAGCTCGAGGACGCTGAAACTATGTTAAAGAAAAATGTAATAGAATCGGATAGTTTTTAAAGAAGCTGCAACAAAGGGTCCAAGAAGGAGATTAATATTCAAAATTGGTGGTAGCTGAAGTCTGAGAAATTTTTTGTCATTCATGTTGTAGCAGGAGAACTTAAGAAGTTGTAAAAAAAGCTAGTGAATCGAACCGTTTATAACAAAGGGCCCAAAGAGGGCCGACTGATAGTAAAGAGCTAACTAAATGGAAAAAGGGTTCCAAAAAGGAAAATCAGATTAATAGGAGGTAATTTATTAACAATTTATGGTGCAAAAACTTTAAGGGGCCCTGTACCGGTCCCCAAGAGGCCAGGGACTTAAGTGGCATGTAGTTGGGCATAAAGCTTTTAAAGTAGTCAGAGGATGCTAGAAATGTGTTAAAGAAAACTGCAAGCAATTCCAATCATTTTTAAAGAAACTGCACCAAGGGCCCCAATAAGGCGATTAATATTCAAAATTGGTGGTAACTGAAGACTGAATTTTTTTTTTGTCATTCATGTAGTAGCTAGCGGACCTAAGCATTTGTTAGAAAAAAAAAGCTTCTGAATCGGACCATTTTTAAGGGACCTATAGTATGGGGGCCAACTGATAGTTAAAAACAGGGCCCTAACATGGAAACATGTTACAATGTCTTAGTACTTAACGATTTAGATCTATAATTAGACAAAACTAAGCATAGGATATGAATTTTTCGTTAGAATAATATTTTAAAGAAATACACAAAAAATTGGGTAAATGCTTCAAAAAAGGCCCTTGGGCCACAATAAAAATATGAGAGTGTTGGTCCTGGAAGAAAAATCCAAGCCTCAGCTTTAAAATTATGCACTGATGAGGTAAGAAAATTAGGGAGTGAAAAATGCATGGTGCACAAAAAGTTCAAGGGACCTGGATCCGGACCATGCGGGGCCCCAGGGTCTTAATTGGAATGTAGAAACGTGAGAATAACTAAGTGGAAAAAGGGTTCTAAAAACGAAGATCGGATTAAGAGGGGGAAATTTATTAAAAATTTATGGAGCAAAAACTTCAAGGGGCCCTGTATCCGGCCCCAAGGGACCACGGACTTTACACTACAACTATCTCTCTATTCTAAAAAAAAGTAACTACCGCTGTCACCGCCACCGCCGGTTTTGAATTTTTTGTGATCGGAGGTCTTTCTTCGTTAATATTAATGTGATGTTTGTACACGCCCTCTCACCTATAGAAGCGCCATCTGTGGCCAAAAGATGAGAATCAGAGAGAACCTGGGACAGCTTCATCTAGGAAGGTGAGCTAAGAAAAACCTGTGAACGGCCGCGGACACTCCCGGTCATAAAGTAACGAACGAAACCCCATGAGGAATGGGACAGTTACAATTGTTATTTATATGTGTTAGTGTTGTGCATCGTGATGTCCTCCGTGTTGTAATAAACGTTTGTGATGTTTAAGATCATTGGCCAATTTTTTCAGAAAGCTCACACGCGACCATCCGATTTCCCTTTACACTGGCGTCAGAAGTATTGTGGGATTTGGATTTGGCCAATAAGAAATATTAACGTGCAGATTATCCTTTCGCTATCCCTGGATTATCTTTTCCCCATATTATCCATATCGGATTATCTTTTTACGGAGGTAAGATTTTATTACATTACTTTAAGTATGGCAGACAAGCTCTCAAAATTAAAAAAAGCTCGCGGAGTCACTAAAAGTTCTATTACGTCAATAATTAAAAAAATCGAAGATAATTTTGTGCCCGAAATGCCAAACTTAGACGATCTCGAAGAAAATTTGCCGATGTTAGAACAGAAAGCTAGCGATTTGAAACAAGAAGATAACGAGATCTTATCATTAATTGATGATTTATCGGAAATTGAAAAAGATGCCAAGGCGTCGGCAGAGTACCAGGAAAAAATTACGCTCTGGACGTTCAGAGTGAATAAAAAACTAAAACAAAAAGAACCCCCCCCCCCCCTGTATGTCCCGCAAATAGATGCATAGAATTTCCTAACACGGCCAAACTACCGACACTTAAAATTGAGAAATATTATGGAGATATTAAACTTTTCCAGAATTTCTGGAACTCATTTAAAACAGCGGTACATGACAATGAACACCTCTCAAATATTGAGAAAAGGAATTATTTATTCAGTTATTTAGGAGGGAGAGCGTATAATTCTATATCGGGTTTTACGTTATCTGATAAAAATTACATAGAAGCAGTCGACTTACTTAAAAGACAATTTGGTAGGAAAGATTTAATTATTACCAGTTATATTAATACGCTGTTAACTTTAAAACCGGTTACAAAATCGCATGACGTCATGTCATTACGTAAATTATATGACGCTATTCAAACGCAGATTCGTAGTCTAAGGTCATTAGAAATGGAAGCGGACAGTTTTGATGCATTGTTGACTCCGATAATTTTAAAAGCATTACCGTATAATTTATCACTTGAGTTCAATAGAGAAAGTGTCAAAAATTCTGAAGAGAATTACGGCGTGGATAAATTATTATCATTTATCCGAAATGATTTGGAGGCTAGAGAAAAACAGACACAAATTATAAATTTATCTTCTGATTATTCAAGGCCAAAGTACTTATCAGAAATATTACCGGAATGTAAACAGATTAACAAAACATCTGGCGTAGCTGAAGTGTTTGCTTTAGAGAATGTTTGTTTGTTTTGCAGGTCAGATAATCATCTAACTGAAAAATGTGACAGATATTCAATTCAGGAAAGAATTAATAAATTGAAAGCTGAGGGTAGATGTTTTGCGTGTTTAAATCGGAAACACGTAATTAAATATTGTACGGAAAAAACTAAATGTAGGCTGTGTTCTAAATTACATCACGTGTCAATTTGTAATTCTTTAGTTGGGAAGGGTAATAAATCAGAAAAAAATACAAATGAAAATGTGCTGTCAGCCCGAGTAATGTCGCGGAATGTATTTGATTTAGAACGGGTGCGAGAAAAGAAAAAAATAATTGAACCACTCCAATTTATAGACTTAGAATTTGAGAATAAAATTTTGCGAGGAGTCATCGATACCGGTACTCAGATTTCAATTATAAAGAGCGATTGTGTACCGGAGCATTTTAAAGTACCATACGGTTCAATTATACTTAAATCAGCTTTCAGACACGAGTTAAGAGCACCATTAATAAACATTCCATTAAGCATAGCAGCAGATAAAGTACATTGCAGGGTGTTCCCAAAAATAGTAATAACGTGCGCGATGGTTGATAATTTAATTAATGATTTACTGTTATCTTTAAATGCTCATAAGGAATTAAGCACAATAAGCGAAAGTAACGGACCCGACACCACAATAAATGATTTTAGTACTATAAATTTGCCCCGTACGAGAGAAAACAACGTGGTAGATTTAGATTTAGCTTGCGCTGCTACGGAGGCCGAGCAGGTTAAAATAAGAAATGCAAACGAAAATATTGATAACGATGGCAATGAAAATACCAGAAATTTCACGAACGACTCGGAAAAATTTAAATGGGAACAAAAGATGGATGCATCACTAAATCAGTGTTGGACAGATGCCAAAAATGAGCGTAATAATTATTTTGTTCAGGACGATCTGTTATACCATCGTGACAAAATTTTAGGGGAAACAGTACATCAATTGCTCGTGCCCGAGCCGCGTAGAAAGCAGTTGCTAGAGCTCGCTCATTCGAGCCCCTGGGGTGGACATTTAAGAAAACGAAAGACCACTGAAAGGTTAAAATATTCTTTTTTTTGGCCTGGGATTAAGACAGATGTGAGCGAGTTTTGCAACAAATGTTTGTCCTGTCAGCTTCGAGCGAAAGCAAATAAATTTGATAATGTACCAATAACCCCAGTTACTCGTCCTGACGAGGCAATGCAGATTATAAATATAGACATAATAGGCCCAATAGAACTGGCTAGTGGAGGATACAAGTACGTACTAACCGCGGTAGACCAGTGCACGCGTTGGCCGGAAGCGGTCTGTTTACGAAATCTTTTTGCAAAATCCACATGCGATGCCCTTTTACAGATATTTCACGGGCCGGAATTCCCAAATTAATAGCTAGCGATCAGGGTAAAAACTTCACTTCGGCCCTCACGAAAGAATTTATGAAACGTTTAGGGACGTCCCCGCGTTTTTCCGTTCCGGGGTACACACAGTCAAATGGATTAGTGGAACAATGGAATGGGGTACTTAAAGGGATGATACACCATGTTATAAGAGAAAATGCCGGAAGTTGGCATAAACACATACCCTTTTTGTTGTGGGCATACAGGGAGGTACCAAATGCTACAACGAACGTTAGTCCATTCCAAATGTTGTATGGTAGGCATCCAACTGGTCCCCTTTCCATATTAAAGTCATCATGGACCAACGAAACACCTCTACCAATTGGCCAGTTAGGCTCAGTTACCAATTGTTTAAATGACCTGAAAATAAAGTTAGAAAAAGCAGCCGAGCATGCCGTAATTTCTTGCAAGGATCAGCAGCAGGCCCGGACTGGCCAGGTCGGCTAGTCGGCGATTGCCGAGGGCCCCCGGCACAAGGGGGCTAGCACCAAAAATGGATATACTAGTTCATAACTAGTTACATCAGAATAATGTGACTGTTTCCCAGTAAGTTTCCCGTAATCTTACGCATTTACAATCAATTTTAAGCAGTTGGCAGTTGTTTTTTGTGTATGGTAGCCTATGTAAGGGGGCCCCAGAGGCCAGAGGGGCCTCCATAAATGGGTATACTACTTCATAACTAGTTATATCAGAATAATTTGACTGTTTCAACGTAATTTCCTCGTAGTTTTACGCATTTACAATCAATTTTAAGCAGTTGCCAATTGGTTTTGGTTTATGGTAACTTATGTAAGGGGGCCCCGGAAAGTCCTCCAAAAATGGATATACTACTTCATAACTAGTTACATCAAGATAATTTGACTTTTTCCCCGTAATCTTACGCATTTACAATTAATTTTAAGCAGTTGCCAGTTGGTTTTTGTTTATGGTAGCCTATGTAAAAGGGCCCCGGAGGGGCCTCCATAAATGGGTATACTGCTTCATAACTAGTTACATCAGAATAGTTTGACTGTTTTCCCATAATCTTACGCATTTACAATTAATTTTAAGCAGTTGCCATGGTTTTGGTTTATGGTAGCCTATGAAAGAGGGCCCCGGAAGGGCCTCCAAATATGGATATACTACTTCATAACTAGTTACATCAAGATAATTTGTCTTTTTTACCGTAATCTTACGCATTTACAATCAATTTTAAGCAGTTGCCAGTTGGTTTTCGTTTATGGTAGCCTATGTAAGGGGGCTCCAGATGGGGCTCCAAAAATGGATATACCACTTCATAACTAGTTATATCAGAATAGTTTGACTGTTTTCCCGTAATCTTACGCATTTACAATTAATTGTAAACAGTTGCCAGTTGGTTTTTGTTTATGGTAGCCTACGTAAGAGGGCCCGGAAGGGCCTCCAAAAATGGATATACTATTTCATAACTAGTTACATCAAGACAATTTAACTGTTTTTCCGTGATCTTACGCATTTACAATTAATTTTAAGCTGTTGCCAGTTGGTTTTGGTTTAAGGTAGTCTATGTAAGAGGGCCCCGGAGGGGCCTCCAAAAATGGATATTCTACTTCATAACTAGTTACATCGGGATAATTTAACTGTTTTCCCATAATCAATTCTAATCAATTTTAAGCAGTTGGCAGTTGGTTTCTGTTTATGGTAGCTGGTAGCCTATGTAAGTAGAGCCGGTAGTGGCGTCGCGTCGCTGGCGAAACGGAGGAGGGGTGCTGACTTGCTCATCCAGCTCTATGCAGTGCTCATAGGTTCAGGTTCAGAGCACATCGCGACACTGGCTGATCGAAACAGCGAAGCCTCCCTACGAAGATTTACTGCACATGCTCAATTTCTACTGAAAATAGTAACCAGGATTGACAAGACAGCCGAAAAAAATTGCCAAAAGTTTTTTGTAATTCTTTCAATTCGCATTACTCTGCTGCATTTTGAAGGAATCTGCTTTTTTAAAAAGGCTTTTATTCTGAATATCAAAAAGTAATTTGCCCCGTTTTAAGTTGTACAACTGAAACCTCCTAAATGTTTCTTATCTACCGCGTTGTTGTAATTCTCGTGCTTAAGAAACGGGATGTAGTTCACGCTAATATTCCTAACTTAATATGTAATCTTTGCTTATTAAGCTAATATTTAACTTTAAATTGTATCAGATAGTACTCAAGATGCAGCTGTTATTTACCCGCTGCAATTTGTGTCTGCTATGTCGTTCAAGGAAAGATATATGAAAATTTTTTAGAAATAACAGTAGTCGATAATTCATGTGGATTGACTTTGTATGAACTTATAAGATCAGAATTAGCCAAGTGTGATATTGCTAAATCAATTATTATTTCTTGTTCATTTGACGGAGCAACAAATATGAAAGGCTGCTATAATGGTGTACAAATTTAGTTTAAAAACGAAAACAAAGATTTTATTTACACTCACTGTATAGGACACGTACTGAACTTAGTAGTAGCTGATTCAACAGTGACGTTGCTCCTAGCAGAAAAGTTATTTAGGTTGGTGTAAGAATCTGTCGTTTTTCTAAGCTCATCTCAAAAAAGAATATGGTGGAGGAAAACAAAAAGAAAACATATTACACATGATAAACTGCACAGGTTGCAAAAAATAGGAGCAACAAGATGGAGGAGCATAAAGCTCTTTCTACGATTATCGATGAGGGAATTTTAAGATGCGAGGAAAGTGTAAACACAGGGAAACTATTCCATTTTGTTACCGTTTTAAAAGAAATATCAAATGGAAGTTTTGAATGCAAATTTAAATTCATGGCAAAATTTGTTAACTAAATAGTCTAAATTTTAAAACCTATTAATGTATATTGTTTTATTAGACTTATCTTTTCTTACATCTCCTACTTTAAATTATTTACAAAGTAAAACTTATAAAGTAAGGGATAAAAGGTAGCGGTACAAAGTAAGGGATAAAATACTATAAAGTAAGACTATTCTACAACTTGGAATTTGGTACAGAAGCTGCTTCAACAAGTAAGGGATAAAAGGAATGATAAACACTTTCAGGTTCAGTATTCAAAAACAAAATATTATGCAAGTACAGGTAATAGCAGATTTGAAGATAACAATATTTATGTAGGAGTAGGGGAATGCCTGTTGAAAAATCAATAGACGAAGTTCCTTGAATCTCAACTGCTCAAAACTATAAATTGGCTTTTTCGGTGTTTTAGATTGTTCCAGGACAAGTATCGAAGGAAGATTTAGTCGATTGATTCCAAGTTAGAACCAAGGAGAATTAATGAAATCGTAATGCTTTATAAAGTTTTCCAACGGAAGTCATTTGTAGTATTTCTAAACTTTGTAAAGTTGAAAGAAATCAATTATTAATAGAGGTGATATAGTTTGTAGATCAGTGTGAAAATTTTACAGTGGTTTATAATTTTACAAAAACTAACATTGAAAGAAAACAAGACAATCTTTGAATGGAGCTGAAGAAATCTGTAAATATGACGATGTAGATTCTGAATTTGAAGAATACAAGAATTTTTATGGTTGTTCCTCTGGCAAGAAACAATGTTTTCTGTGCTTTTCTGTTCTTTTTAAACTCTCACACAATCTTGAATGTTTACAAACCTGTATGTAGCTTACAAGTTTGTACTAATCATACCTTGTGGAAAAAGTCACCTGTGAAAGGGTGTTTTCTAAACTTAAATAGTTAAGAATCGACTCAGTTCTACTTTAAGCCAAGACCTTATGTCTAATCTTCTTTTCATGAATGTAGAAAGAGACTTATAATTTGGATAAAGATGTTATTATAGATGACATAGCCAGGATCAGTGAAGAACTAGCCAAAAAGCTGTTAGGTTAGTAAACAGTATTTTTTAAATCACATAACCTTTCTTAGTTCGCTATATCTATACCAAGGTATAGTAGAGTCCTTTTCCTCTTTGTTATAAAATCTACTTTACAATTTGTATCAATTAAATCAAAATTAAAGAGGACATTATTTTTTTCAATACGCTTGTTTTTTTTATTACCGCTGTGTCCCTTTTAACACTTTCCAAGGATATCGAAATTTATAGACCATATAGAGGGCTATTTTTATCTTATAACTATTTTTTGCATATTACTTGGCGAATATTAGCTCTATTGATCATATACAGGGCTACACAAAAGGTCTCAAGTACATATTCATTTATTGGCAGACATTGTTGGCTAGAAATTTTTTAACTGCAGTATGCATCTAATTTAAAAGACTTTTAGCATACAACATAATATACATACAAATTTATAGATCATATAGAGGGCTGCACAAAAAATTCTTATGTTTTTTAGATTATTGATCGTAATTTCAGTAATTGTAGAACAACTGTGTCATGCATTTTCTAAATTGTTCATTTAGACATCTTTAACCTTAATAAACGGCAAAGTTTTATTATAATTTCTGAATGTGTTAGAACATATTACATAATCTTTGCAGGACGCATGATTTTTTTGCTCTTGTTAATATTTACTTAGGTATTACAGTAGGATTTAGATTATTATAGCTTCAACACAGTGATTTGGTTGACTAAAACACAACTCGTAATTAATTAGTATATTTATTTTTTTTAACATGGAACTAGTTTAGATACTCTATATAAAGTAATATAAATATTTATTATGAAAGTAAGTAAACTACAACAGAAGCAGATTATTTTTTAAATCAAGTGTTAGGGTATATCAAAAGTATTTTTTTAGGATACCTCTATATCTATATGAAAGGCTATAGATGGCACTATCTTATAATTAACGATTAGTGCAAAATGTTATATTAAAGAGTATATGTTCCTTCAAATTATATTACGCTAATATCTATTCTTTTATCTATTTATAGGTTACATAATGGTTGATACAAATATTGAAATATTATACATCTTAAGACATTATTTTAAAATTGGTCATAAAGTTGTTGAAGCATCTCGTAAAATTCAAGAAGTTTAAGGGGATGATACGATTAGCAAACGCACAGCCCAAAATTGGTTCAAACTTTTTAAGGGAGATAACTTGTCACTTAAAATGAAACTCAGAAGTGAGAGGCAATCACTTGTTAATCTGGAAGGTTTGGAGCAAAGAGTGGAGATTAAACCAACCACCAGCACACGGAAACTTTCAGAGGAGATAGGACCGTCCAATGACACGATATGCCAAACATTACATAAACTACAGAAAACATACAAGAACTCTAGGGAAGTTCTTTATGAACTGACTATGCAGCAAGCAAATCACAGAGTGGAAATGTACAAAACTCTTCTGGAAAACTTACAGGATTTGCGGTTTTTCAAACGCAAAGTGACATATGGTGAGAAATGGATGTATCTACAGAACCCAGATAATCGAGAAATAATTGTTTGATGTAGGAAAATCAGTCCAACATGTTACGAAACATGCGCGGTTTGAAAAGAAGTTCATGATCAACGTCTGATGGAATTTTGAGCATGTAACTCATTTTGAAATCCTTCCACATGGTCGATCGGTCAACTCTGAAATTGAAATTCACTGTGAACAGATGGACACGATGTACGCTTCTTTGAAAAGCAAATGGCCTACATTAGTCAACAGAGAAAGACATCTTCTCCAACAAGACAATACAAGACTGAACACGTCTCTAACAAAGTAGAAGAGCATGATGGAATTTACCTCATCTCCCACATAGCTCCTTCGGTCTGCCACATGTTCCATTCTATGGCATCAATTTTTTTTTTTTTTTTTTTTTGGGGGGGGGGGGCAGGTGCTTGAGTAATATTGACGATCTGCAACGGGGTTTTCTAGGCTTTTCTGCTTCCAAATCCAAAGATTGGTATCAAAATGTTATTGTTTAACTTTCAGGAAGATGGAAAGAAGACATAGAATTTCATGGTTTATATACTGATTTGTGATACGTTTATTTTACGTTGAAATATTGCAACAAAGATTTCATTGTGAAAATGAAATTATATTTGATACAACCTAATGTTTTACAAGCAACAAAATAGCTAAATGTGGTTTCCGTTTTTAGGCACGTAAGCCTAATTTTCAAAAAATAAATATTTTAATATTGTATTCCCTTTAAATTTCTCGGTAAGGGGCCCCTTTTCAATCTCTAGCCGCGGGCCCCCAAAGGCGCCAGTCCGGGCCTGATCAGCAGCAGGCTTACGCTTATTATCACAACAGGAAGGCTAGACATAAAGAATTTAAACCGAATGATCAAGTTATTGTATTAATTCCGGGCAGTAATCACAAAATATACGCTAGGTGGACAGCACCAGCTACGATACTTGAAAAGAAATCTCCCTATAGCTATTTAGTACAATTGCCAGATAATAGTATAAAGCATTTACACATGAATAAAATCAGAGAATTAAAAGCTCAGACAACACACATAGGCGTCATCTATGATGAGGATATCGATTTCGGTGAGATCGAAAACATCCCACAGATTAGTAAAGACGATCCAAATAACCTCCACCAAAAATTACACTTGGACCATTTAACAGAAGATGAGAGGGAGCAACTGATTAACATATTACGTAGACACTCCAACCTTCAGTCGGGAATCCCTAAAATTGCAAATGTAGGAGAACATAAAATTAAGTTAAAACCTGATAACCAACCAAAACGTCAGAAGCCCTACAGAATCCCAGAGGCACTCAAAAGTGAAGTCGACAGACAAATCGAAGAATTATTAAGTTTAGGACTAATCGAGCACTCGGAGAGTGAATATGCTCACCCGATCGTATGTGTAGCCAAAAAAGACTCCTCAGTTAGATTATGTGTGGACTATCGATATTTAAACTCTCAGACAGAAGTCAACTCATTCCCTATGCCTAACGCTACGGACTTGCTCTACAAGGTCGCTCCAGCGAAATTCATCAGCCTGTTGGACTTACTGAAAGGGTACTGGCAGATAAGATTAAGTGAAGACTCCAAACATTTAACGTCTTTCGTCACACACTGAGTACAATATTCCTTCGTAGTCATGCCGTTCGGGCTACGTAACGTGGCAGCCACGTTTCAAAGGTCCATGAATCGCACTTTAGTCCAACATAAAGAATATGCCGAAAAGTACATAGATGACGTGGCTGTTTTTTCTGATAACTGGACTGATCATCTCGAGCACCTAGACGCTGTTCTGACAACCCTCGAAGAAGCAAACCTGACAGTAAATTTTCAGAAATGTGTGTTTGCACGATCCCAGATAAAATTCCTAGGACATGTGGTAGGATCAGGCAGACATGCTCCTGATCCAGAGAAAGTAACAGCCATCCAAAATTTAGAAGTGCCGAAATCCAAGAAAGATGTTAGAAGTTTATTAGGCCTTCTGTCCTATTATAGGTCCTATATCCTGTCATTCTCTGAAATAGCCCGACCATTGATTGAACTTACAAAAAAACGTACTCCTAATGAAATTACCTGGACTGAGCAGTGTGAAACAGCTTTCCGTGATCTGAAGCAGGCAATCAGCCAAATGCCAATTTGTTATTCAACAAACTTTACAAAATCCTTCATCATACATGCAGATGCTTCATCGTACGCGATAGGTGCTTGCCTATCTCAAAAAGATGAAAGTGACCAAGAACATCCCATTGCTTTCATCAGCAAAAAACTATCGAAATGCCAAGAACGTTATGCCACTATAGAGAAGGAAGCCTATGCGGTTATTTTCGCTCTAAAAAAATTTGAACATTATATATATGGCTTGCAAGTGACTGTTGTGAGTGACCACAACCCTTTGAAATTCTTGACCGATTGTGCATCCCTAAATGCGCGCCTTCAAAGGTGGGACCCTCTGGCATTGCAGAGATTTCAAGCCCACATAGCCTATCGACGTGGAAAACTCCACACTAATGCGAACTCATTAAGTAGGCTATATGCCTCACATTGGACTTAAATGAAAGAAACTTTGCCTTAAAAAAAAAAAAACCCACGATAAACTTTTGATTTATTTTGTTTGTGATTATATGTTACCTCCAAGACTTTTCTGAATATGACTTTTGTGGACATTAATTGATTGAACATTATTATTTGAACTTTAAAATATTTATTCTAGAACTTTAACGCATCAATACTAGTATCATAATCTCATATTGCATAGTATCTTAGTTATCCTTTTTAGTTATCTTTATGTTAAGTAAGTATTGTAATTTTGATTTTTATTAATAGTGTGTTTACTAAAATGTTTATAGAGATTCCATTAGATTTTGATTAGTCTTTAAAGACTAAATCAAAACTTTGAATGGGGGAGGTGTGATGTTTGTGCACACCCTCTCACCTATAGAAGCGCCATCTGTGGCCAAAAGATGAGAATCAGAGAGAACCTGGGACAGCTTCACCTAGGAAGGTGAGCTAAGAAAAACCTGTGAACGGCCGCGGACACTCCCGGTCATAAAGTAACGAACGAAACCCCATGAGGAATGGGACAGTTACAATTGTTATTTATATGTGTTAGTGTTGTGCATCATAATGTCCTCCGTGTTGTAATAAACGTTTGTGATGTTTAGATCATTGGCCAATCCTTTCAGAGAGCTCACACGCGACCATCCAGTTGCCCTTTACAATTAAGAAAAATAATGCATACAAAAATATGAAAATCGGTAGTGTTATACAGAAATGTTTGATAAACACGCTGATGCAGACAGTTTTCAAATCGAAGAATTATTTTAAGAGATATTTAATGCTAAAGTTGGACAAAATCGTTCCACTAAAAAAGTTTTATAGTAGCAAAAACTGTACATCGGAATTTAATAATTTTTAGTTCATTTTATACGTTATAATTTCCCGGTGTGCAGAATTGATTTATTTTTTTAATTTGACTCATTTTTCGAGGTTTTATATCTATTTTAAATTCAAATTTTCAGCATTTCGAGAGATATTTTTTACAGATTTTAGAAAGTGATATTAATTTAAACTGTTGCCAACTGTATAAACAGCGGAAACAATAATGTTTGCTTAAAAAATATATATATATTTATACGTGTAATAAATTAAAAATTTATTTACACATGACTATTATAAGCAGAAAAAAACATTTGGAATTAGAATTAAATAATTATGTACAAAAAGCAGGAACTTATTAAAAATTACATCATAAAAACTATAAATACACGTGAATTCTAAGAGAGAAAGGAATTTGTAAAATAATAAATTTATTAACATGCGTTAGAAGTCTTAAATAGGAGAAATTACGTCATATTTACGTCACATTACAGTTATTACATAAAATGAACACAAAATAATATTGCAAAACGGTTTAAATTTACAAATTGCGCTAGACATTTATTTGATATTTTGAGAGGATACTTTTCAACTATTTTTCTTAGGAAAGCACAAATAATATTTTATTTCTAACACAAGTATTTTCACGTGAATATTAAAAAGAGAAAGAATAGTTTGGTCAAAATTACGTCAGATTAAAAACGATTAATTTAAAATGTCTCATTTAAAAGAACTTTCTTTTCGCTTTGTTAAAAAATACCGGGAGACAAAGATTCTGTTTACTTAATTCCTTTTATATTAGCTTATTTTGAAATGTTGTTACACGTGTCTACGTCATCAAGTTATTTTTATTTCGACGTTTTATTTGTATTTTTATTAATGTTGTACTAATTTATTTGTTCTTTCGTTATTTAAAATAAAAATTAAGTCAATTTGTATAATTTGGCGAGTGGTTTGGCGATTTATATAATTTGGCGAAATTAGTCGACGGGATAATCAAGTAGTACCGCAGCGGATTTGGCGTTAAAATTTCCCCAATCAAAGAGAAATGAATAGAAATCCGTTTATAGGGAGATTGCCACTGTTTTTTAAATTATAATTCAATCTTTCGAAATCTTTTTAAAGCCGATCACATTAGCGTGCATTTAGAGTCTGCGGTGTCTGGACAGGGGTTGGCGAGCGTAGCTCGTAGGGGGCCGAGCCCCCTAGTGTTAAAGAAAATTGTTAGCAATTCGGATAATTTTTAAAGAAGCAGCACCAAGGGCCACAAGAAGGCGATTACTATTCAAAATTGGTTGTAGCTGAGGTCTGAGAAATTTTTTTTATTGCTCATATAGTAGCTGGAGGACCTAAGAAGTTGTTAGAAAAAAAAACTAAGGGAGCTATAATAGGGCTTAAACGGGGCCAATTGATAATTAAAAACAGGGCCCTAACATGAAAACATGTTAAAACGTCCTAGTACTTAGCGATTTAGGTCTTCAATTAGTCAAAATTAAGCATAGGGAATAATATTAATTATTCCTTAGAATAATATTTTAAAGAAATGCACTAAAAAGGGGGTAAATGTTTAAAAAAGAGGGCCCTGGGGCCCCAATAAAAATATCAGGGTATTGGTCTGTGAAGAAGAGTGTAAGACTCAACTTTAAAATTATGCACTGAGAAGATGAGAAAAATAGGGGGTTAAAAATGATTGGTGCATAAAAAGTCCAAGGGGCCCTGGGCCGGCCCTATGCACCCCAGGGGGTGCAGGGCCTTAATTGGAATGTAGAAACATGAGAATAACTAAATGGAAAAAGGTTACCAAAAATGAAGATCGGATTAAATGGAAGTAATTTATTAACAATTTATTTGTACAAAAACTTCAAGAGGCTGGGGTCTTAACTGAAAAGTAGAAAGACAATATTCACTAAATGGAAATAGGTCCCCTAAAATGAAGAAGATTGGATGAAAAAGGGGCAAGTTATTAAAAACTTAAAGGGACCCAGGGGCTCTGGCCCTTAAAAAATTAAAAATCTGAGCCTCAGGTGCATCAGGACCTGTCTTGGACTAACCTCACCTAAATTTTCAGACTTCTAGTTGTGGTAGATTTTGCTAGCCATCGCACACAGACAGACACACACACACACAGAGTGAAACTTTATTTTATTAGCATAGATAAATAATTGATCATACACTTTTACTCCTCCCTTTCACCGAAATTGATGTTTTCCCTCCTCCCTTACCAAGCATACAAAATTTAAAGTCTTTTAAAATGTTTAATTTTCATTTTTTGTGCTATTTGTAAATCTTTAGTAAGGTAAATTATCAGACCCCCCCCCCAAAAAAAAAAAAAATAAATCAATAAATAAATTATCCTTCTCCCCTTTGCCTCCCCAACTCACTAAATTAAAAATCTTTAAAAGTCTTCACTTTTTTTTATTTTTCTGCTTTTTTTTTTACTCTATTATAACAATAGTTAATCACCTGAAGACTTCCCTCAATCTGAAATCGCTGCCTCCATTCCCATTTTCCTTGCACACAAAATTTAGTCGTTAACACTAGTTAATTTTTTTTTCTGATTTAATTATGAATCTTTAGTAATGATATATAATTAATCATCTATAAAACTTCCTACCCCTCCCACCTATAAAGTTTGCACTTCCCCTGATTTGCACCCCAGCTCACAAAGTTTAAGTCTTGAAACCTAAAATTTTTTAAAACTTTCTTTCCTCTGTTTTTTATTTTATTGTAACAGTAACAGTGATTAATCCTTTAACTTTCACAAATCCAAAATTGCCTTCCACCTCCCCTCCCCTCTGCCTCTTTCCTAGCACATAAAATTTAGTCTTTAAGGCTAATGTCAGACAAACGTCTATTTGCATGCTTTTTTCCTTCCTACAGCCTTCCTACACCTTCACCAGCATGTGTTTCTTTTTTCATGTTGAAGCCGAAAGCATGCAAATAGATGTTCGTCTGACATTAGCCTAAAACTTCTAGTCTTTTTTTTTTTTTCTGTTTCAATTCTAAATCTTAAGTAATGTTAAATAACTGAGCAATAATCTAGATGACCTTTTTTCCATCCCCCCCCCCCCCCACACACACAAAAAAATCATCTTTGTTCATTTGGAATCCCCACCTTCCCAGCTTACAAAGTTTAAAATTTTTAATTTTTTAAAAATATTCTGTTTTGCATCTTTATTGCAACAATAAATAATCACTCATTTAAGTGCATCTTAGTCTTAGATAGTTACAAAATTATGTATTTCAAAATGTCTTTCTTCTGTCTGAACACTAGCTCTTTTCATAGTAATAATAAAAAGAATTCTTGTTCTATGATAGTGGAATCAAATTGTTAAAAAAATTGAATAAAAATAATAAAAACATTTTGTGTAAGGATCAACTGTAAATGTATAGCAACTTGAATGTTGGTGTAAAAATATTTGACATAAATTTTAATAATACATCATTTGATTTTATTGATTATGATGTTATATCGCGGCGTTCTCGCCGATAGCGAAATATGGCATAGATATCAATGTTTCAAGTCGTTATGCTTTGCGGCCCAATTCTGAGACTGTTTGGTATTGATGCTTGTTTTCTAGTCTAGCTACGATATTGTTTCTGCCTTTAACTTACGAGCATTTTGTTTTTCTGACGATATGATGTCATACATTTACGAATTCCACGCATCTAGAGATGAATGACTGTATTTCAATTTAAGTATTGCGTCATCGTGCCGATGACGTATGGTAGTTTCCAATTGGCTAATTTCTATAACTGCATGCTTCACTGTTATAGAATTAATCTTGATAAAATAGTATAAATTGGAGCGACTTCATGTTCAGATGGCTCGTTTTGTAAGTTATATTTTAGGAATGTGATTGAAATAAATAAAGGCTTGTTATATGAGCTGTTTAAGTTCTTGGCCGAAGTTATGGCCTTATATTATTATATTTAATATCTTTAATTGTATTTTTAATTGTTTTTAATTAAAGTTAAATTAAAATCTGACTTTTTTCTGCATATATGTGGACACCAATCCTTAATAACTCTGCTTTAAGTCGTTGTGGCTTCTAGGCTTTAATGGATTTTTGCCCTAGCAGCTCGTTAGATTATGATATTGCAACCAGCAGAATATTCTACCAAATTACAACTTATTGCCCATAATACATTTTTCCAGTATTCTAAAGAAATATTTCACTGTTTCATTGCCAATATTTACAATGCAAAACCAATATTTCTGCAATATTGACATTGTATTACATATTTTTTCCATGTCGAGCCAGCAGTAGCACCAACTTTTCGAAAATGTTGGGTGGGCTCAAACATTTTTGAGTACAGTAACACGCATAATTTTTCCCCTTAGTGTGTATATGTGGGGAGAGGGAGAGACGGGAGAAGCGAAGGACTAAAGATGATAACTAGAAATTAAATTATGTTTTTTCTAAGCAAATTTTTAAATTATTATAGTTTAAATATAATTTTATAAATAATTTCATTAAATTATATTCTTTTAAGTTGTTACTTATAAATGCATTATTAATATCTATTTTAAATAAAATTGGAATTGCTAACTATTGAAAGTGCAAAAAACTAAATGTCAAGAACTGCATACATTTTAGTCACCTAAGTGCTTTATCAATTCAAGACATCAAAACAGATTGCAAAATATGCAGGAAATTTGTTTTCATGCATACATCCGCTGAAGGGGTTTTCAGTGCTCCTGTAAGTGTAATTGATATCGTTACTATTTTTCAAACGAAATTATTTTGAGAACGTTAATAAAACCAAATTTCATTTCAGCAATTAAATAAATAAATAAATAAATTATGAATTAAATCAATTGAAATTGAGTGAGCGGAGTGATCAAATTATTGGGTGAGCTTGTGCACAATGGGCCCGTACAAGTTGGTGCCAGGGTTGGAAAAAAATCATGATTTTTTAAAAAAAATAAAAAAAATCAGATTTTTTTAATTTAAATCGGATTTATTTGATTTTTTTAGAATTCTATTTTTAATTATTGTGTTTTTATATTTTTACAATACATGGAGCAGTTTTTTATAATAAATAACTAAAAAGGAATAAATAATATTTATAAAAATTACATAAGAAATAATTATATAGTTAAGAAAATACTATATTCTAGTTACTGATTGGTACTAAAAATTAAACATCTAGGCTTTAATCTAAAGCCATACTACTATTTTGTAATTGAATTGTGCACACTAAATAAGAAATAAACTTAAATATGTTGTAAATGAATAGAAAATGGTAAAATTTAAAAAACAAATTAAATATTCATTTAATGCAAGCTATTTATTAAGGGATAAAAATCACAATTAATTCAATATTTTTTAAGCAAATAGAAATAAATCAGGGATTTAATTGTTTGAACAAAAACACTAATTTAGAAGCTTTGTCCACTACAAATTTATTACGAAGGCTTTAATGAACTAGTCCAAAAGAAGAAAATTGTCTTTCTACTCCAGCAGATGAAGCCACAGCTGTTGTTATTTAGTAAATGAATTTCAATTTCGCTGATCCTCTCTTTACCTCCCATTACATAAAAGGACTTCCGCCAATCATAATATCTGAAACATTTTTCTCAAGCAATGGTAATTTTTGGAATGGGCCATTTTTTGCTTGAAATTGTGCTACAGTGGTGAGAAGATTTGAACAATTTTCTTTAAAGAATGCCAAACCTTCATTATTTTCCTCTACACTAAGTGAAATTTCATTTCGATTTAAAACAGAGAGACTTAATAAAACTGCAGTAAAATGACAGCCAGTAATAGCTTGTTCATATCTTGCTTTAATTTTTGTAATTCTACTTCATCTAATACATTTTCTAACTTTTTAGCCAAAATTTTCCATTGATATGTGCATTCGGCAAGGGAACAATCCTCTTTTTGGATTGTATCTAGGGCACAAGCAATGGGTTTCAAAACTTCAATCATATACTCTGCATTTCTTTTAAATATTTAAGTCCATTACTGTTTTCTTGATATCAGAACTTATATTTTCTCGGTGCTCTTCACATACTTTTACTATTTTTGACCTATTTTTTATGTATGATTGAAAGCAGTCAACATAAGAATTCCACCTTACATCTACAGGAATAAGTAATGCAATGCCGTCTTCACTATTGTACCAAGCTTTAGGGAGATGAGAATTTTGGAAATATTTCACTATTTTTATAATATGATCACTGATCGTTTTACTTAGTAGATCTTTTGCCAACAAGTTTAGAACATGAGCAGAACACCCATACGTAGTTACATTATTAAAATCTTTCTCTTCTAATCCATTTCACATTTTAGCCATGTTGGCAGCATTATCAGTGACAAAACTACGAACTTTGCATTTAAATTTATTTTCTGTTAAAGGAATCATTTTAGTCACAAGTTCAGTCAAATATTCACCTGTGTGTGAAAATCCTAATCTATCGATTTCTCTAATATAATATTTCATTTCATTACAAATATTTCCAATAACTGCAATGTTAGATCCTGAATCCTGATATAAGCAATGTAATTAATATTGATTTTACAATAGAACCTTTATGTTAATTAAATCTATGTGACTTGAAAAAGGTAACCAAATGCTTTTTATATATTTATTTATTTATTTACTTAATTCATAGATGACATGGAAAAGTTGCTTTATCTTTTGTCATCTTGGCTAATTGTACCTTTACCAAAGCCTCAAATCAGAGTACCAGGTATAAGAAAATCATCTAGTTCTCTTTCAGTAACTGAAGTAGACAGTGGAGATACACAGGATATCTTTTCTGTTTTAATTCCTGGTAAAAATATAAACTGTTTTCTTTTCCATTCTATTTTTCTTTTTTTAGTGCTTTAACTTTTATACAGTGCATTTTTTTGTGTTACTTGCTTGTTGTTTTTTAAAATAATATTTAAATCTGTTAGATTAACGATCATTTAATTTAATTACATTGTTTAGTGTCTCTTACAAATGTTATTTTGTGCTAAGTTGTTGATTTATTATTTTAATCCATGTTTATTTAATGGTTTTTTTGCATATGTTATATTTTCAGTTATTCCATTTTTCTGGAGATTGTTGTGCACTATCTTTTACATGTCTCATATATCATGAAAATGTTTTAAACTTTTAAAAAAATTATGTTATAGTTTTAGAAATCAATCAATTAAAAAATTTGCAAAAATAACACATAAATGTATTTATCAGAAACACGTTTTTGATCTTACTGTTTCTAAATGCTGTTTCTAGATGCTGCCCATTTTATTCTGCCATAGATAAAAAGGCAGAAAAATCATGCGTTAAGCATAGATTATGAAACACTTTCCAACACTTCCTGAATGCTTTAACAAAACTCCGTTATGTGAAATAACTAAGTAAACATTTTGGAAAATGCATAAAACATTTTAAAAACTGATTTTAGCAGTTACCGTCCATAGCCAAATATGTATTCTAATTCTTTTGAACAGCCCTGTATTTGATCTGTAGGTTGATATCTAATATATAATGGGAAAACTTAGTTTAGCAAGAAAACGCATATAACAGGTTGAAATTTCTCTTTCAGCAGTTTATACTAATAGATGGAAACATACTTGAATACTTTTGTACAACCCTGTAGTTTACGTAGTACCTTTATTTCACGCTACTATTTAGTTAAAATTTAGTTTGAATTAAAACACTCTTAACACTACTGAAATCACATTTCCAATCCAATTCTTTGTGTGACTCTGTATATCATTTTATCTATATTCTACAAACATTTCTTAGTAAACTAAATGCAGTTCAGTGTAAAAATGCATATCTCATTTAAAAACCACCTTTAACCAATTTGTGCTCATAACCAATAAGCATTACAAATTCTTTTGTATATCCCTGTTTATGAATTATAGCATTTATACACACCATATACTATGCATAAATATAGTGAAACATAAAAGTGCATATCATAATTAAAAATGCATTCCCAGCAATCATCGTTACTGCACAGTACTTCAGATACAATATAGTATCTGAAATCTTTTGTGTGTCCCTGTAAATGTCATGCACTTCGTATTATACATGAAATAAGTTATAGTAAACCTCAGCAACGTATATCAATTTCATTATATATGAAATAATTTAACATAATTAAAATACACCGCAAACAATTCCCTCTATCCCTATATCCAGTGACCCGGAGCCGAACAATTTTTGATGCTCTAGCTCCAGCTCAGCTCCTAGAGAAAATACTGTGGCTCCAGCTCCAACTCGGCTCCGACTTCGCGCTTTTGAGTAGCAGATTTTAATTTACACGTTTAATTTTTTGCTCACAAATATTTTCTACCTTCATTAAAGATCTGACAAAATGCATTTTTCTTCTCATCAAACTTGAAATGCTTGTTCAGAAAATATGACATCTTTTAGCTTTTGCTTTTAAAATAGAAAGTTTGGTGGAATTTTAAACACAAAAATCTTAAATTTCTTCTACACTTTTCAAACAGCCAAAATTGTACAACTACACATGTAAACAACAGGCGGCCATATTTGTTTTCAAATAGTGTTGTCACTTACACTGGTTATCAAAAATTAAGGAAAAGTCGCAAAATGCTAATTTTTAAATACGCGAATACTCAAAAGGAAGTAATATAATTTGAATAATTACTATCTCAGCAGAACAGCTAGTCCATATAAAATCTCATTCAGGTCACACATGGTCACAAGAGTCACAGTCACTACGGCGAAACAAAAAATAGGAAATTCCATACGTCTCTTTTATGGGTCTCAAATGACTACTATATGTGACTCCACTGACAGGTCACTGTGACTGCTGCTTTGTGACGAGTCACCAGGTGACTTTGCAATGTCATTTCATTGAGACTCTCATGTGACTCTCATCTGGAGATTCAATTTCAAAGTCATTGTGCACGTTACATTATGATAAATCACCAAATAATGTCACATTAAAGTCACATGGTGTCTTTCTGTCACATGACTTTGTCAAATGGTGACAGAGACCCTACTATGAAGTCACCACTGTGAAAAGTGGTGAAAAGTCACCATGTGACTTTAATTTGACATTATTTGGTGATTTATCATAATGCAACGTTCACAATGACTTTGAAATTGAGTCTCCAGATGAGAGTCACACGAGAGTCTCAATGAAATGACATTGTAAAGTCACCTGGTGACTCGCCACAAAGCAGCAGTCACTGTGACCTGTCAGTGGAGTCACATATAGTAGTCATTTGAGACTCATAAATTAAGAGACGTATGGAATTTCCTATTTTTTGCTTCGCCGTAGTGACTGTGACTCTTGTGACCATGTGTGACCTAAATGAGATGTTATATGGACTAGCTGTTCTGCAGGAATAGTAATTATTCGAATTATATTACTTCCTTTTGAGTATTCCCGTATTTAAAAATTGGCATTTTGTGACTTTTCTTTAATTTTTGATAACCAGTGTAGTTCAAGTAGAAAGTAGAAGTAAAGTAGTGTTACCATGTTTTGAGAAGGTTTCCGTCTCTAATAATAATAAAAACCTAAAAAATGATACAATTAAAATACTGAATAATGATGTAATTAAAATATTTTAAGCCTAGAAATTTAAAAGACTGAAAAAAAAAAAAAAAAAAAAAAAAAAAGATTTAAAAGAATATTAAAAACTAAAGGAGCCCTGGAGCTGGGGAAAATTTAGAGCTCCAGCTCCGGGCTCCAGCTCCAGCTCCGGGTCCCTGCCTATATCATTATGTAACAGAATTCTTTTGTGTGGCCCTGCAAATGAATAATAACTATTTTTTGCATCACATATTCTGCAGAATGCATATTTTAGTGCACTTCATAAATGCATATCAATTTTATTATGTTTGAAAGTTTGTAATATCATTAAAAATCAGTTTAAACTATTTTTCCCATTGGTCGTAATGGAATGGAATACTTTTGACTGTTCCTATAAATGAACTAACCATGCTAAAAACTTCATTTGAAATAAAAAACATGCTATGGTAAACGTGAATAACATCCAAAAATTTCAGGGCAATCTGAGTATATTTACGAGAGTTAGAATGCAGACAGACAAACCAAAGTCATAAACACTTTTCAAGTTTGTTGGAAAGTGTTAAAAATTAAAAAGGCTACATCCTTTTCAGGATGGGAAAAAATGTTTTGACTGCCTAAGTAGCTGCTTAATCTTGTTTAATAATAAAAACAGCCGTGCTGTTTCTGTAACAAGAAGAATAAAAGAAAAAAAACTAAAATTTAATAAAATATTAATCGTATTAAAGTAAGTAAAATATGAAGGATATTTATGTCATATTGAAATATTTTAATCTGATTCTCCTATTTCCTTAATCTTTTTTCTTGGTTCTGGAAGAATATTGCTATTCAGTTAATATTTTTCTAATTTTTAATATCCTTACAATAATAGTATTCAATATTTTACTATTTGTTGGTTATCCATAATTACATTTTTTCAGCGATATTTTTGGCAACAAAAGAGACTCTCAAGTACTTAATTTAAATTAAAT
Organism: Maratus speciosus; assembly: GCA_963932465.1. Taxonomy (NCBI): domain Eukaryota; kingdom Metazoa; phylum Arthropoda; class Arachnida; order Araneae; family Salticidae; genus Maratus; species Maratus speciosus. The sequence goes on along the minus strand of OZ010789.1, from coordinate 514,867,127 downwards.
TAAGCACTAAGGAAAACAGGAGTTAATATTAAAATTACTTTATTATTAATTAAAATTAAATATTTTTTTATTTAACTTCAAATTCTGTAAGTGAATGATCTGCAAATTTTAAACTAAGCAATTTTTATTAGAATCAAAGGAGATTAAATATAGAAATTTGTAATATTATTGTGGCCTTCTTTCAGTTTTTCTACATATAGATCTAAATTTTGTACCCATGCATTTATTAAATTAAAGAAATTTATACCTTAACCCTCTCGCTACGTAAGTAATTCTTCGTGATGAGCATCTTTTACAGAATTTTTAATCGTTCATCACCGGTGTTTTAAAGCAGAAATTTTTTACTATCGTAATCAGGGAAAATGTCCTTATTAAATCAGACACAGTTTTCACTAAAACATAACTGGTGGGAATAACCAAATAGTATTAATTTGATGGGAAAATGCATGCCTGAGCATATCTCGGGCTGCACAGTGAAAGGGTTAAAGAAGAAAAAAAAAATTACAATGAAAAATTTTATGGTATTGAAGAGGAAAAGAAGTCAAAGAATTTTTTAGAACTTTGCAGTTATCATACGCAAAATTTGTATTTATTAGATAAACTTGGTCACATCTATATCATAAAGTACAAACCTATTCAAGTGTAATGCTCATGTCTTTTTGAGCTTGGTACTAAACTGACTTAAAACTGACAATTAAATTTTGTTTTTACAATTTTGCTACTACAATTTTTTTTTTATTTCTATACTTTGCTCATTTTCAATTTTTACACTATCATATAGCAAAAAAATATGTATTTTCAAATGCAATTTGTTTGAAAGCAATATTGCAATTTACTTATTTCTTGTGGTTTTAAAAATAATTTTCAAGTGTGCATTTTCTAAATCTGTCTCCATTGCATACAGGGTCCATTATGGAAGAATAATAATCTATTTGCACTTAAAACAATATAAATAGTTCAGCATTTGCCTCTGGCTAATTTTGTATAACAAAATTAAAACTGTATCAATAAATAAATAAATAAATAAATAATATAAATTAAAATAGAAGGAAATAAAACGCAAATTTAACATATATGCAATTGAACAATTTCAATTTTTACACTGCTGAATCGGAAAAGAAATGTATTTTCAAATATAATTTGTTTGAGAACTGTGTCTCAGTTTACTGATTCTTTATGGTTTTTCAAATAATTTTCAAGCATGAATTTATTTTTAAATCTATTTCTGTTGCGTACAACCCAATTATGAAAGATTAATCCGTTTGCTCATAAAAAAATGTCAGTAGTTCAGCATTTGTTTCTGGCTAATATCTAGGCCAAAATTAAAAGTTCATCAATAAATAAATAATTAATATAATATAATACAAATAAAACACAAAGTTAACAGACATGTAACCAAACGATAGGCCAACCTCAGAAATTATCATAATCAAAAGCTTTGCAGTAAATAATGAAATCTTTTGCTATTTCTTCAGGTATTAACTCCTGGCATGGTGCTCATACAAATGTATCACTTTTAATAAATTTTAAAACTTTATATGAACATGTTATTGATAGTTTTGATATAAAAATGCTTTTTGAGGTTGTTAATGTGGAATCTAATACATATATTAAATGTAAAAAATTGATTAGAGTTAGAAAAAAAATGTTTTTCACCCATGTTCTGCAACATGGGAAGCCCACATTTGATCCCATAGTTTTCTTAAAAATACAAGATTTTTTAGCCAAAAATCCTCACAAAGCTAGTTGTTATTCATGTTAAAGTACAATTTCTGCACAATGCATCAAATATAAAGCAAAAAATTTTTTTTTCCATCTCCTGCAATATAATAAGCATACTTTTATTGGTAGTTGGTGATCGGGGGTGCCATTTGAGGGGGGCGGGGAGCAATAGCCAAGGAATTTGATTTTTCAGAAAATTTATTGCCCGTCAATTGTCAGACCAAAAAAAAAAATAAAAAAAATTGCTCAAACACTGAAATAATTTATCAGATTTTATTGCAATAAAAACATATGCATTAAATAAATACTTTATGCATAGAAATTAATAATTGTAAAAAAAAATTCCTATTCGAACTTTCTTAAGGTGAGACATATATCGTAATTTTAAAAATACATGAGACATTTTCTGTTATCAGTTGCTTCTCAGCTGTGTATAACTGGGTCCTAGGAAAACTAACCCTCATAGCTAGAAATTCAGGGGTAGAGTTTTTTCAGATAGTTTTTTTGGAGGGGGGGGGGATGAAGTAGCGGGTATAATTCAAGTTCTTAATTATCTGACTTTTTCACTTTTTTGGATTATTAGTGCCACGTTATATTTACTGCAATCATTGCAATGTTATCAAATTATTTAATTATTTGCTTTATTAAATCATATTATATATGGTACACTCTCAAATTTCTTCAACCCCTAGGAATGGAGTCTGCGTGCACCCAACAAAACATTTTCTTCAACCCAAAAACCGACAGACTTCCACCAAATACCAAAGTAAAAGAAAATTACTCCATGTTTTAACACGTTTATAATAAAGTAGTCTACAATTTTATCCCTTATGTAAAGAAATGAACACATTGGTTATTACTATGGGCCACCATTAATAGTCAAATCTATAGTTTTTCATTTGAAAAATGTTCAGGGCTTCCTTGTTCCCAGGTCATCCCGACTCCAACTGAAAGAGATAAAGCACAATCTGAAAAACTTAAAGTGTACCTCACTCACAACAAAGCAAATACATCATCCTATCCTGCCGCAGGACTTTAATTTCATGTAAATATGCAAACCCTAAAAAGATGTATATTGAATGGCAACACGACCCAAAATGAAAGAAAATGAATCCATATTTTAATACAATTATTGTAAAAGAAGTGTACAATTATATCTTTAATATAAACTTTACCTTTTATGTAGAAAAATGAAGATATAGTATATAGTAGTCATTAATGTTCAAATATGTAGCTTTTTCATCTGAAAAATATTCAGGATTTCTTTGAAAAATAGTATTAACATGAACCCACCTCATAATTGTGAAAACGCAGTCCGAAACAATTAACGTTTTACCTTACCTTTACTTGCAGAAAACCACTTATGAAATTTTTCTTATCGCTATAGATCACAAAAGTTGCAAATTTTGTGACCTATTAATGACGTTCGAGGGCTGATTATCTCATGAATGATTGAATTTCATGATTCTTTCTTCATTATCATCTGACGAAATTTATGATTTTTTCCTCAACCGTTTCATGGAATTTTCGATTTTTTTTTCTGCAACTGTTATCGAAATTGTTTTTTCTTCTCGCGACCATTTGTCAAAATTCACAATAGTTTTCCGCGACCAACTGACGAAATTCTATATTTGTTTCTGCGATCTTTTGACAAAATTCACGATCATTTGTTGAAATTCCTGATTATTTTTTTCTACCACCGACTAATAATAGATGTAATTTTTTGTGCGATAGTTACACGGAATTTCATATCTTATTTCACGATCGTTTGACGAAATTCCCCTCGATTGTTTGAATAAATTTTCGTAATTTTTTGTGCAATCCTTTGACAAAATTCGCTATTTTTTCCACAATCCTTTTTTCAAAATTTGAGATTTTAGTTTTTACAACTATTTGATTAAATCTGCATTTCTTTTTGCGATCTCTGATGAAAGTAACAATATTTGTCACGGTTGTTTGGAGAAATTAGCGATTTTTTTCTGCGACAATTTGGGTTTTTTTTGGTTCAAAATTTGCAATTTTTTTTTCTGTGATCCGTTGACGAATTCATTTTATAGAATTCGAAAGGAAAAAAAATCGTGGACTTTCACGAAAAAAAAAAAAAAAAAAATTGCAGAATAATCACATGTCCATGAAAGAAGTTAAGGAGGCAAAATCACGCAGAGCTTTTTTTATTGTGCGGGATTTTCCCATTTGCTGTTCTGTACGTAGTGCAATCCTGCATGTTTCCTGTTCCTCAAAGAAAGTTTTCCTTGTCCTTCGCCAGGAAACTCTTGAAATGGCGCCCCTGTAGTAAAACCTGAAAAAAAGAAGTCGAAAGGAACTAGAAAAAAGTTCCATTTTAGACAGGTCCTTGTCTTAGCAAGTATAATTGTATGACGTTTTTTCATTGAAATTTGATTTTTTTCCCCTTTGAGAAAGAATTCTGTTATAGACAGGCTTCGTTTTCACAAGTTTTACTGTAATACATCTCTTTTTAGAGCTATACTATAGAGTGAATGGTTTAACAGTCTTTGAGGATACCTGTAAAAATGGAACCTATAATAGAATCCTGTCTAAAAAGAAAATGTTTCATATTCAATATATTGAAATTGTACCCGCTAAGATGGAAACCTGTTTAAAACAAAATATTTCAATGATTCTTGGGTATACGTATTCAAAGTTTTTACTGTTTTTGTAAGCATGATTCAGTTTACATTTCTTGTTTGTTTTTTTTTGTTTGTTTTTTTAGGGGGGGGGGGGTAGACGCTTGGATCCTATCCTTAGCTAAAGCCTTAGCTTAGCTACCCTTATCTACTTCCCTCAAAAAATCTCTCCCCCCCCTTCGGGAAAGTTCTGAAATGGCACCCCTGTTAGTGATGCTTAAGAATAAAGTTAGTAATTTCTACAAAATATTCATTATCAAATATTTACTTAACAAAATCTTGAAGTTATGTGCTAAATGCAAATGACGCTGGGGATATTTACTTTGTTGTGAAGAAAATGTGGGTTGAAGTAACTGAAAAATAATAAAAAGATAATTTCAAAATCTGTTTTTAAAATAATTTCAATTCTGTTAAGAGTAAAGACCAGAATGCAAAAGTTGCTTAAAGGAAAACAAACAAGTTGCACAGGACTAAATTAATTTTTATACAAAGTAAAATAAAGATGTATTTAAAGAAACACAAATTATAAAATTTAAAGGTATTTAAAAAAAAAAAAAAAAAAAAAAAAAAAAAAAAAAGAGAGAGAAAGAGAGAGAGAGTAGAATAACACTTACCTTTCGCTTCCCATATAGATATTTACAGTATTTGAAAGAAACGGTTAAGTGCAAGTATTACTATGCTCAGAGGGTTTCGTACAATAAATATATGAATTATTAACTGTATTATTGAAAAAAATCATTGCCAAAAGAATAATGAAACTTTGTAAAAAAAAACTATACAGTGTAGGTTTGGGTATAGCTGTATATACTAGAAAAATATGAATGGGTATATCATAAAAGTTCAAAGAGATATGAAGCCTAAATAATATAAAATATTTCTATTCTGTATTACTCTTTTTTAAATTTTATCCTAAACTGTTTACGATGAACTTAATTCGGTACTGACAATAAATGAAGTGCATATTTAAACTTCATTTGACATTTCATAAAACAGCATAGTAGTAATCTTTTCTTTTTACAGTGTAGTAAAAACAAAACCCTTGTTCAAGGTTAAAATTTGTCATTGTGCTAAGTGCACTTCGAAGGGAGGTCGCAAAGTTGCAACGCCGCCTTGGTCCATGCCACGTTTTTCCAGATAGATTTTTAATTAACTTTTAAAGACACGGGAGGTGTATTGAGAGATCGACTCAATGCAAACTAGTTGTGTATCCCATAGTATTTAAATGATTAATTCTAATTAAATTAGTCTGTTTTTAACAATTTGACATTTATTGCGTTTATACTGCTACTGGGCATTGCATTACACAAATAATCATTAAAAGTTGTTATCTGGCCTTTAAAAGCTGATGCTACATACAGTGCAATCCCCTGTCATTATGTATGTCCAAACTGTCTGTGTCTTTAAGGGTTAATATCTCGGCTACTTACCGACGATTTTTTTTTTTTCGAAAATCATTATCAACAATGCTTTTATACTTCTTCTACGGTAGGTATCTCCAGTGCTCCTCCACACCTTTGCGGAATGCCTGCAAATTGAAATTTGTGTGTAACAGAAAAATGCGATTTTCTTAAAAACTATGGGACCTAGGGTAATTGTTATAATTTTCCTGCAAGGTTTAAATTAATGTCTACTACCTCTAATTTTTTCATAATTTTAGTTTCAGTACATTCGGAAATAGAGAGGTGGGGAATGTACATATTTTTGTGCTACATTTTCAACTATATCTCTGAAAATATAGTACTTAAAATTAAAAGAAATGTATTTTTGAGTTCAGTGTTATGAAAGCTTTCACACAATACCCCAAACGATATACAGTATAGGACCCATTATCTGGAATTCCGAAATCCAGAAAAAAAAACTATTTGCAAATTTTCTAAATTTGTAGATTTTTACTAAAATTTTGGAATGTCTGAAATTTTTCGAAAATTTTGCATATTCCTATTTTTTTTTTTTTTTTTCAGTCCATTCTGTTTCAATGTGTAACCACTAAAACTGTTACTTCAGTGGCAGGAAAACACGGAGCCCCCCCCCCCCCCCCCCCCGGAATGAAAAAATAAATAATTTTTATCACAAATTTTATTATAAAATTAATTTATATTATGACTCGCTTAAAAAAAAAAAAAAATGACAGCTGTTTCACCAGGTGTGATTCTGTTCAAATTTTCCGAAAATTTTAAAAAAATTGGGTGCTCTGGGAATCAAAGCAGACCGGAAAAATGCGTAATTTATATACTTTTTCTTAACCCTCTGACAGTCTTGGAAAAGGGCAAAATTGTAATGTTGTTTTCTCCGCATTTTGTTTTAAATGCTAGAAAAAGATGATTCTTTCAGCATTTTATAAAACAACTTAAGAACGAATATGAATGCAATCCTTGGAAGTATTAATCATTGTTCAATGTATTAAAAATATATTAAATCAATAGAATTATATTACTTTAAATATTGCTTGTATTGCAGTGAAACAGGGAGCTTAGTGAACGTATTAACACAGGCTTGTCAGTGAGGGGGTTAAAGACACAAGGGAACAGATGTCATATTCGCCCCATATTGGCGCGATTTTTTTCTGACGCCAAATCATATAGGCAAAGGGTACTTAACTTGCACCAAAGTGTCGTTATTTTGCTTGATGTGGTAACCTGGATTATGTTGTTTATACTGTTGATGTTTTCGCCAAATTGGCAACCGAAAAAAATCGCGCCAATATGGGGCGAATATGACATCTGTACCGACACAAGATATGGTCAAAATTTGAAGATGCTAATCTAAATCCATGCAACAAACTTTAATGGACCTTGGCATAATTTAGACAATTAAAAAATATATTTTTTATTATGAAAGTTATTAATAAATTCATATTCAGAACTTTATGAATTATGCCCTACATTAATTTTTATATAAACAAAATGAATGTCATCAAAAACATGGGTGTGCAGGTTTGCAGTTCATTTCAATCACTATTTATGAGGTACCTATAGAAAATTTTTATTTTTCAACAACCTAAAGCACTGGTTGGTTGTCCTGCAGGGAGGCAATTTGATTTTTAAGGTGGGCAATTTAAGATTTGTATCTTTTTCTTTTTTTTTTTTTTTTTTTGCGTGGGGATGGGGGTGAAGAAATAATGTTGTAGATTAAAAATAAAGTAATACATGCTGATTTTTAAAATAAAATTAGTAAAAAATATGTTTTTTAAATCCAAGTTTTAAAAAATTCTTTTACAAAAGATAAAAAAAACAACCACCATCGAAATAATTGCATAAAGATTTAATGATATTTAAACACCTTTTTTTGTATTTAAAAGCTTTTATAATTTTTATGGTGTACTTAAGAGTTTTTGTGCAATTTTTTCTACTGATATTTACTGAATTTAACTTGTATGTCTATTCACTCTGCAAAAAGTCAAATGAAAAATTTTTTACACATTAGAGATGGAAAATTGAGTTACTTTTGGTTAACAGGTTACAGTTCCACAGTTACACAGGCAACAGGCTTGTTATTTTTGTAATGTATAACTAATTGTTGTGTATGCTGCCAATGAATGTTTTAATTAGAAGGCCTTTAAACAAAATGCTTGAAATAATTTTGGGAAGTAAATATGGATGCTGGTTTCTATTGAGATGAATCCACACCATTAAAATCAGTTTGTGATTGATTGAATTTCATGCATTTTCTGGCATTAAAAACACGTTTTTTCATTTTTGGTGACTAAAATGTTTAAAATTCGTGAAATTCTAAATCATAACTCATCAAATCATTAAATCATAACTTAAATCATAACTCAAACGAGTAGTAATCTTTTCATCTGAGCGAAAATGTGTCCAGGGTGAGACTCAAACCCAAAACCCTTAGCTTTAATTACCAATGCTCTACCATTTGAGCTGTCTGGATGATAACCCAGACAACACAATATTCGCTTAGAACAACCAATTGGTCATGACATCTGGGCTGTTATTTGAACCAGCAAGGCAGAATAAACCACAGGTAAAGGAACTCCAATAAATTATGGATGAGTGATTGTATTGTAGCTCAGTAAGTTTTGGTCATAGAAGAATAAATTTTTACTGTTTTACTTGTTAGAACATGGAGAAACTTTTTCTAAATAAAACTTTTAGGTTCGAGGCATTGTATAAAATTTGTAATTTTTTAACTATTTAAAAAGTAACTATTTTAACGTAAATTGATTTTTATATGATGCAGAACATCATAAACATTTTTGCAGTTGGAACTATACCTCTAAAACTAATGGTTTAGAAATTAGCCATTGGTAAACGATAAGAAAGACACCCTGCATGAAATAAACACAGTATTAACAACACAATTTGTAAAAAAAGATAAATTTGATTCTAGACTTCATTGCATTTATGTCTATCACTGTATAACCAAAGTGAATCCCACAAGACATGAAAATATTATTTATACACTTTTAATCAAACGCAATTCATCCAAACAAATTTTCATTCTATTTTTCAATGCTTTGTTATTGATTGTTGATATGGAAAAAATATTTTTTCTGGAAAATTACTCTGGGATTTTATTTATTTATTTTATTTTATTTTTAAACGAGTAAGAACCTGATAGTAGAACGTCCCTATTTAATAAAGTCGCATTCATATTCCAAAAGATTTTATTTTTAGACTAATGACACCTTTGTTTTGTCTTCATTGTAAAGGATCTTTGGATAAAGGTGAATATCTCTTTTTTACATGCTTTCTTTTAACTTACAATTCTATTTGTTTGTATGTGACAGTCAAATCTTGTTACTCATATTTCACCCACTTCCTGATGACATAGAGCTTCTAAATTTGGTATATATATGTATTCATGAGAGAAATTAAAAAATCACCATATCTCATAAACTAAAAGAAATAAAATCTTGAAACTTGACATGTCTATAGTATAACCTGCTACGTAGTTTCATAGTTTGATTTCCTACAGAGAAATCAGCATCAGCTTCAACATTAAGTATTTGTGTAAAAGTATTAATGGCAGGGTTACCGCTATAGTGCCAAATTTGGTGGTACATTAAAAAAAAAAAAAATAATAATAATCTACATTTTAGTGAATTTTAATGAAAGCACATAATTTTCAATTATTATTATTATTATTATTTTATTTATTTATTTTTTTGCATTTATATTATTGTTTACATGGGTTGAAAAATCTTGATTTATAGATTCACCACTTTCACTTCATACAAAATTGAATCATGTCTTTTGCATTATCAAGGTTTTATTGAAAACTAGGCAAAGTTAAAATATCCCAAACAGGATATTGCTTTCAAACTTTTCTTCAAATTACGTGTTCAGCAATTTGCATGAAAATTTATTTTGGATGATTTAATCCGTATCCAAAATTTAAGTAATGAAATAATATTTTCCAGATTGATTATTGTTAATTAAATTTGGTTTAAATTATGTAATAAATAACCCCTTTAGCATTATAAATTATTTTTTAAATAAAATTTGTATTTTTCTAGTCTCTAATGTGACATCAAAGCAGCTACAAAGTACCTATACATTTTCTGTGATGCGTTCAACTTTGACTCCTTCAGATGTAGATGGTGAAAATTTTTGTGAGTATATAACAAGTATTCTATTTTATTAGTATATTTGTTTGTAATTACAGCAGCCCCTTAGTATATTGCTTATGCTGGGAGACAAGGAAAAAATATGATATATCTGAATGAAACAGATGACTGAAAAAATTGAAAAATTAAGAAAGATTGTAACTTACAAATGAATGTTTTCCAGCTTTCATCAAAATGGTAGTTTATTTTATATGTAAGTTACAGCTCTCTTAAGAAAATTAATGATAAAGTCATAATAATCAACATATATGTAAAGTTAAAAAGCCTTGGGTCTGTCCTACACTGTTAAAAATTTTGCAGCATTCTGGCAGGTCATTCGACCGTTTTTTGAAAAAACGGTTTCATAACCATAATTTAACTATATTCTGACCATAAAATGGCCAATAATATGGTCTGAATAGTGTTAAATTACGGTTGTGTAACCGTTTTCGGAAAAAACGGTCAAATGACCTGCCAGAATGCTGCAAATTTTTAACAGTGTAGGGATGCATCGAATATTCGGTATTTGGTTAGGCCAGATATCAAACTATATAGTTAAGGTGAATATTCGGCTTGGCTGAATATCAGACTATTCGGCCTGCCAAATATCTAAGTATTTGACTGAACCGAATTCTTAAAAAAACTTTTTAAAACAAATTTTTGAAAACTTTTCACAATTTTTATTTTTAACTGTCAACGTATAAATATACTTAAAATAATAAGAAACAAAGTCATATTTAAATAAAATAGAATGTTTTTAGATTATTTATTTTCTGTTTGTAAAGTATAACTTTAGAAAATTAACCATGAGGAGTATTAAAATGCTCATTAATGGGGGATGATTAATTAAGATTTTCGTAGGAGTTAATGTACAAATGCAAGTTCCTAAACTTTGTTTAGTAAATAATCTGTTTCTTGCTTTTTCACAAATAAGAGTTTCTAAACAAAATTTAAAAAAAAACTTTTGGGGTTGATAATAGGTATCAAGACAGACAATTTTTTTTTCAGGAAACCATAATTGTAATCCACTTATTGAGTCATAAATACATTGTATCTCATTTCACTCAAGGTTAAACTTGGATTTTCATTTGTTACTTTAACAATAATGAAGATATCATAGCTATATTTTCAACTGACTTGTTTTGATTTCTGTGAAATATGATATAATGAGAAGTGCTGGAAAATGCCACCATTCACAGCTAAAGAACTATGAACTAGACATTCCTTTATACTAGGGATGCACAACCTGTGGTCCGCGGGCCAAAAGTGGCCCGCGATGGGTTAAGTTGTGGCCCGCGAGTTTCATATATTTATAACGGGATAAAATCACAATTTTTGTTCACATGACGCAGGAAAAAATCGAGAATTTTGTCGATTTGTCGCGGGAAAAAATTACAAATTTTGTCAGTCTGTTAAGAATCACAAATATCGTTGATAGGGTTCGGAAAAACCACGAATTTTATCGATCAGCCGCAGAAAAATCTCAAATTTCGTTAATTGGCTGCAGAAAAATCGCGAGTTTTGTCAGTTTATAGCGAGAAAAAATCATGAATTTCGTCATTTTGCCGCGGGAAAAAAATTGTAGATTTCGTTGGAATCAGGTAAAAATCGCGAATTTTGTCGATCATGTGCGGGAAAATCTCAAATTTCGTTGATCGGCTGCTGAAAAATCGCTAGTTTCGTCAGTTTATAGCGAGAAAAAATCACGAATTTCGTTAATTAGACGCAGGAAAAATTGCAAATTTTGTCAAAGTCAGTTAAAAATCGCAAATTTCGTTGATCGGACGTGGAAAAATCGCTAATTTTGTTTGATTCGGCACGGTTGGTTGTATTTATGACGGCCAATTATCTGCACGAGGGATATAGGTCCGGGGGGAGCGCCCTTCGTGGGGGTCTTTCTAAGGGAACCTAACCCGTATTAACGCTTGGAAATCCAAAGTTCGAAGAAAACCATGAACGATTAGGCCGACGGGCGCGATTGGGTTCGAACCCAGCCCCTCCCGTCTACCAGCTTCGAGAGCAGAACCTCTCAGCCACTGGTGGGGCGATTCGGCACGGAGAAATCTCAAATTTTGTTAATCGAACACGGAAAAATAGCGAATTTTGACAATCAGGTGCGGGAAAATTACAAATTTCGATGATCGGCTGGGGAAAAATCTCAAATTTCGTTGATTGGCTGCAGAAAAATCGCGAGTTTTGTCAGTTTATCTCGAGAAAAAAATCGTGAATTTCGTCTGTTTGCCGCGGGAAAAAATTGCAAATTTTGTTTAATCAGGTAAAAATTGCGAATTTTGCCGATGATGTGCGGAGAAAATCACAAATTTCGTTGCTCGACTGCGGAAAAAACGGCGGTTTCGTCAGTTTAACACGAGAAAAAATCACGAATTTCGTCAATTTGCCGCAGGAAAAATTACAAATTTTGTAAGAGTCGGTTAATAATCGCAAATTTTGTTGATCGGTGGTTGATTTGTGGAAAAATCACAAATTTTGTCGATTCGGTGCGAGAAAATCTCAAATATGGTTAATCGGGCACTGAAAAATAGCGAATTTTTCAGTGAGGTGCGGAAAAAATGCAAATTTCGTTGATCGGCTGCGGAAAAATCCCGAGTTCCGATAGTTTGAGAAAACAAATTGCGAATTTCGTCAATTTGCCATGGGAAAAATTACACATTGCGTCAGAGTTAGCTAAGAATAGCGAATTTTGTTGATCGGGCCCGGAAAAATCGCAAATCTTGTTGATCGGGAGGGGGGAAATCGCGAATTTTGTCGATTCAGCGCGGAAAAATCTCAAATTTCGTTAATCGGGCACAGAAAAATCGCGAATTTGTTGATGAGGCATAGAAAAATTGCAAATTTCATTTCTTAGCTGCGGAAAAATCGCGAGTTTCGTCAGTTTATCGCGATGAAAAAAAACTTCAATTTCGTCCAATTTCAGAGTGAAAAAAATTACAAATTTTGCCAGTAAGTTAAGAATCACGAATTTCGTTGATCGGGAGCGGAAAAATCACTAATTTCATCGATCTGGCGCGGAAAAATCTCAAATGTTGTTGATCGGCTGAGTTTCGACAATTTATCGCGAGAAAAAATCGAAATTTTGTCAATCTGTCAAAGTAAAAAAACACCAATTTCGACAATTGATGGAAAGAAATTAAAAAATTTTTCAACCGGTCACGAACGTATCGCGAAATTCAGCAACCGTTCGAGGAAAAAAATCGTATGTTTTGTCAAAAGATGACGAATTTCGTGAATCGCTCATGGGAAAAAATGGCAAATTATGTGCGTCGGTCACCAAACATACCATGAAATGGAAATCCATTGGTCGCAGGAAGAAATTGCAAATTTCGTCGATCGTGTGCGGAAGAGAAATCGCGACTTTCGCCAATTTATTGCAGGAACAAAATCGTGAATAACATCAATGTTAATCAGAAAAAAATCACAAAGTTCGTCAATTGATCGTTGGTAAAAATTGCAAATATTGTCAATCCGCCACGGGAAATATTGCAAAATTTGCCAATCACTCATGAAAAAAAAAACTAATTTTGTCAATCGCTCATGGAAAAAAAATTGCAAATTTCGTAGATCGATCGCTGAACAAAAAAGTCGCGAATTCATTCGATCGGGAGCGGGAAAAATCGCAAATTTCATTCAGCCGGTATGAGAAAATAAAAATTGCATATTTCGTCAGTGTATCGCAGATATCGCAAATTGTTTGTTTGAAAATACTGCAAATTTTGTCGATTGGCAATGGAAAACTACCGCGAAAATCGTCAATCGGTCGTCGATAAAAAATCGCGAATTTCGTCAATCATTCGCGCTTGATTGACAAGAAGAAAAAAAAACGAATTTTGTTAATCGGTCATCGAAAAAGTAGCATAATTAGTCCAACATGCTCTGTTATTTCAAAAATAAGTTTTCTTTTATTTTAAATGAAGTTATTCTTCAATAGATTTTTTTTTTATATAATTTTCAATAACGTTCAATTTTTTAGAATTTTTGTGTAATTTTTTCTTAAAATTTCCATTTATCAAGAATAAACAGTTAGTCTTCATAAAGTGTTGTATGGTTATTCATACAGATGTGAAGAAGCCCCTGATTCCTGCATACAATAATTTATTTCTATTTGTTTATTTTTGTTACAAAAAAATCGTTATTCATCAAGAATAAAGAGTTACCTCCTCCCCACCTCCCCGATATAGAATTATCTCTGTGTTAGTGATGTGGCCCTCGACAACCCAAAAAATTTTGTAAGTGGCCCTTCTCTTAAAAAGGTTGTGCACCCCTACTTTATACAGAATCCAGTTATAGTATTTATACTATGTCGCTGACCAAAATTCAGTCATTTTCAATTATATCATCACATTTAATACAAAGAAAATTAATATGAAACAAATCTCATTAAAATATCTTCATTATTGATAAAGTTGTAAATAAAAATTCAGTTTCGGCTTGTTTTGTACCCAATATTTTTGATGGAATAAATGGATTGAGATATTGTTTCTTGTTAAAAAAATGTTCGTCTTGACCATATTATCGCCGTTGAAAGTTTGTTTCAAGATTTTAGGAACAACCTGAATGTTTACAATCTCTGAAAATGATCGCCCACTCCAGGTACTGATCTAGGATGCATTTAAAAACTTCCTTGCTAAATCAAAGAGGGTAGAAAAGTTATTCTTATGTAGCTGCCATTATTTGGGTAGATTGTACTATTTATTTATTTTCTCCTGACAAATGAACAGTATATGACCCTGTAAAATTTTCCTTCCATTTTTTTCGCTATTTTTGTTTAATTTTAAAATGTTTATTTTAATTCGTAGAAGAAACCATGAAATTTAAAATTTTATTAATTTAAAATGTCTTATAATTATCCTTCTTAAATAACTCAAAGCAGGTTTTTGTCAATATAAAATTTACTTATAAAAAGCTCTTGTTTTATCAAAATGTAAGTTTCTTTCATAAAATATTATGTAAAATTGTTTTAAAAAGTAACATTTTAATACCTCTAAACTTTGAAATATAAAAAGTATTTGGCGAACCAAGTATTCGGTATTCGGCCAAAATCACTATTTGGGGCATCCCTAGTCTGTCATAATTTTTCTAAATAACAATTTTCACAAAAGCAGGGTTCTATTTTTCTAAAAATTGTAAATTTTTTTTATGCTTTTGAAAAATCTAATCACAATTTTATAGATCTGAAATTATCATTAAATTCAGGCTTCTGTTTAAGCATTTTTTACAGGTCCTGTTTTAATGAAAAAATCCAGTGAAACCTCCTAAAACGGTCCCTCCAAACAACGGTAACCTCCGAATACCAGTCATGTTTTAGTGTTTCCAAATCTCTTCCACAGAAATAACATTACACTAAACCTCCGAATAACGAAATCCAAACAACGGCCACCCCGCAGCTTTTTTTTTTTTTTTTTTACGTTCTGTTTTAACTACAACTGAGATAGCGTAGAATGTGGAGATGGATTTTCTTATTTGACGTCCTTGCAATTTCTCTACTAATCTCTAGCAGTTGCTTACAAAACCACTTTCGTAAATAGGTATACCGAGAGGGGGAATGGGAGTGACGAAATTTAAGAATTTAAGTGCAAGCAAACAGTAGTCATTTGTACTCTTTGTGAATCATGTGATGATATTTCTTTCTATGTGTAGCATGTGTTTTTTACTAAAAGAATGAGTTCAAAGTGAAAATTTTTTAACTTTAAGTGGTAAGTTGAAAGTTATCCAGGGCAGCAAAAAGGTGCAAGTGCACAAAAATTAGCTGAAATGTACAATTGCGGAAGGACCCAAATAGATGACACTCTGAAAAAAAGTGACTTTTATTTAGAAAAGATGTTTCAAGGTGTAAATTTGGAATCTAAAACTAAGAGTCGATGAACTGGTTATGATGAGATTGATAAGTTGCTTTTGGAATGGCTTTTGAACAGTCAAAAGAAGAATGTCCCAATTTCTGGACAAATGTGGAAAAAAAATGTCCCAGAAATTGCAGAGAAACTGGGAAATTAAAAATTTTTGTGCTCATTTAAAATGATAATGAATGCTACAATAAATCATTGGAAATGATTATGCATTTAAGGAAAGAGATATGCTTAAAAAAACAAGACAACTGCGAATAAGTGATTTCTTTAGTGTAAAATAATAGTATGTATAATAGTATGTATTTTTTAACTGTAAAAAGGAAATAATTTTAGTCAGTTATTTTAACTTTAATGCAATAAAATTTTGAACTTTTAAAATGTGTAACCTCTGAAGTACAGCCACTTTATCGTACTCCCAGTGGTGGCCGCTATTCAGAGGTTTTACTGTATATGTAACTCAAAGATAAAAATTTTGTAACTCAAATTTTAGATGTATACATATTTACTTTATATTATAATAAATAATAAGTACCCTATCCCATTGAAATCCCGTTCTGATTTCAGTTTTTTATAATATCTCTGATTTTATTCTAAGATTATAAAATTGTAGAGAGCCCATTTTTGAGGTGGAAAAGTTTTGTGGTAGGCCTTTTTCTAAGACAAAGAATATTCTAAAAAATTCTGTTTTATGATGAAAAATCTGTGAAAAGTCCTTTAAAGAACCCAAATTTTCTTTAAATAGATACCTGAAAGTACTGTTATAATATTGCTTATTTTATATTTGTTTTCTTTGAGAGATAAAATGAGAAAGAGGGATGAAAAAATAAAAAGAGCAACAAAGGTTATTATGCATTATATTTTTTATTATTTATAAAAAAGTTTTTTGAAATTTTGACTTTATAATAATTTTTTCTCAAAATAGCTAAACAAGTGCAACCATATCTTGGAGCATCAGCTTCAGAAAGTCTCAGTTCCTCTGTTTATGAATATTGTATGAGGATAATTGACCAAGTTGATCGAAGTAACAGAAATCTATTATTATTATTATAATTATTTGTTTCTTAATTAAATTGTCTAAGTAAAGAAATTCAAGGTAACTGAAAAATATTTGTAGTATTGGAGGGGGTGTTTTTTCCATATTAATTGCCACTTGTATGTTATCCATTAAACAGCAAACCATCACTGCAAGAGAAAAGAATATAATATAACATGAAGATAGTCTTAAGCCAGTGATCATACAATATTTATTTTATAAGATTCTAAAATTATATAATACTCAATCAAAAGTAATGAGCATAGAGGATTCCTTCTGATACATTAGAAAAATATATAATTAATATATTATTCATGTTTTCCTTTCAATGTTAAGTTATGCAGCCATAAATTCAATTACACTAGAATGAAAATTCTTTTTGATGACCTGTATCAATATTTAAGTTACATATTGCTAAAATCTACAGTGGTTTATAAAAGTTTTTTTTCCCCCTTCTACAAAAGAATTTTGGTATTCACCTCTACAAAAATGTCATTATCTCTTCCATCCTTGCAGGACAATAATCTAGTTGTCCATATAAAAACACTTAGATTTCTGCACACCTGAATGTCTTCAAAGATTAGTTTTGATATAAATGTATTTTGACTTTTGGAGTCATGATTAATGTTGATTCTGAACAGATAATTCTTTAACACGTTCACTGCCATCTACGAGAATACTCATAGTTGGCAAACTGGGTTTCCTTGCCAGCTATTAGATAACTCGTCATTGATCTTCTTATCTAAATCACCGATTACGAGCACTGCCATACTAAATACCTGCAATGTTTCATATGCCAACAATGAGCATACTCATATGAATTTATTTGTTGCTAAAAGTAATTCATCATATATATAGTACTTAAATAATAAAACAGAAAATAATTTAAAAGTACTAAACTGAAGATATGGTCTTGGCGTGTATGAACAGATGCACCATCTCAGCTTTGGCAGCGAATGTGTGTGGGAAGATTGCAAACTAAAATGTGGTGTCAGAATTATAAATTACCAAAAGAAGTTTTGAATAAACATAAGGTGTGTCCCACCGAAATAAAGCCACCGTGATTGTGTGCTGTAATTGGACACGAAACAAACCAATAAGAAAGAAACAAATATATTAAGAAAATCTATATAGAAATACATAAAGTGTAACTCACTCCCTGCATTACCTGGACAGGAAAAAAAAATAATTTGTAAAAAAAAGAGGGGAGTGGGGAAGGTGTCCCACCGAAATAAAGCCACTACCGTTAATAGACAATATATCCGCCATGGTTATATATGACTTGGAATATACGATGTGGCATACCATTTACCACTCCTTTCAGGACAGTAGCATCAATGTTCTCCCACGCTTCAATGATGACGGCCTTCAATTTTGCCACAGACTGAAACTGTCGGCCATAGGCATATACAGCCCTACTGAGGACATCACACACATTTCCTTGGGGATTGAGATCATGGAAAAAGGGTAGGTCATTTCGTGACATGCACCCGATTCTCCAAAAACCATTCCCAGGACGATTTCTTAGCGTGAATGGAGGTTTTTCCTGCTGGGAAATCCAACTTAGTCTACCAATTCTGTTTGAAAATGGCAATAAATGGTTTTCTAGCATTTCTTGGTAATCGGAAGCCTTCATGCGGCCTGAGAGAACAGCCAGGTTATGTTAATCTCCATAGCCGAAGCCTCTCCACACCATTAATGAGCCTCCACCTTACTGTCTTTTGGATAAAATTTCCTCTACTTTCTCCATGTCATACCAATAGAAAGCAAGACCGTCGGGCTCATCCAGATTATTCTTTTTCTCATCTGAGACTGTAACACGATGTCCCTGGTCCTTCCAGGTTTGATTATATTTGGCCCAGTCGACCCTCCTTTGCATGTGGATAGCTTTCAACATGTGCTGATGTTTCCTTTTCTTATACCGCAAGTTGCTTGTACGTTTTCCAATACGTGACAGTGTTGATTTTGTCACAGGGATGTTATTCTCTTTGGCTAACTATTTTAGGGAAATACCACCTCCTGAAAGACGGTGTAAAACTGCTCTTGCCTGCCTGGAAGTCATTTTTCTACAGGTACACCTCTTTTTTTTTTATACCCGTACGCAGTTCCCTGATTTACAAAATTGTCTATTATGGTTTAGATTGTTTGATTTGCTTAGATATTGGTTTATGTGAAAGACTTTGTTCCTTAAAAGCTGTTATCTGACCTTTCTCGAACTTTGAGAGCTGGTTTTTCTTTCCCATTGCAATACAGCAGAGAAATAGAAAATACAACCTTCTAAAGCCCTTACAAAGTTCGATTGGCACAGAACAAGTACTTGACGACTTCCTGACGTCATAAACATGTTGAACTCAGCAGCTCGAATGTCGGTAGTTACCAATAAATACTAATATTGGCAGTGGCTTTATTTCGGCGGGACACTTTTTCTTCTCTTTTTTTACACATTTACCTCTTTCTCCTGCTCAGGTGGGGCTGGAAGGGAGTTACTCCTTTTAAATATGTATTTCTATATAGACTTTCTTAACATATTTGTTTCAATCTTATTTGTTTGTTTTGTGCCCAGTTATGGCACACAATTACGGTGGCTTTATTTCGTTGGGACACACCTTATGTTAAGTATTAGAAAATGCAATTAATTAAATTTGGAAAATAGTACTATAAATATAATTCCGCTACTGTACAATATTACTGTATTGTGGCTGTGACGTATACCAAAAATAAATAGGTAATATGAAAATATAACTCATCCAATAATTGATGACAAACATAAAAATAAAATCCAAACATACGTAACATTAATTATTTATTTTCTTGCACAAAACAATTTTGCCGAAGATGGCCATCTTGATTACAAAGAATTATTGTAGTATTTCATGTTTATAATAAAAATTAAATACACAATATTAATTGTCATCCTTAGTGATTTTCTTTTCTTATATTATTATAAATTTTCAATACAATAAAATTGATGAAGTTGAAAATTATGACCACTTAAAAATAATATTGTTTTGAAATTATAAAGTTTCATTAATGGAATTAAGTAAAATAAACAGTTGGAAGTTTCTATATTTCGTAGCTATAAAGTTTCTGAAGTCATTCAATCAAGATTATTAATTTTGCATTGCTGAGTTAATGTATTCATATCAAAAAGTTTCCTGAATGAAATTAAATAAAATTAATAGTTAAAAAATGCATTACAGTACAGAACCATTTATCTGGAATGCTTGGGGTCAGATGTATTCCAGATAACTGGTTTTTCTGGTTAACTTGTTGTGCATTAAGGCATCATCCATTTGATAAGTTTTGTGGAATATGTGTGGTTGTGGCATTATTTCTCATACTAAATTATTAGATTACTTGGATTAAAAATCAATGCAAGAAAGATCAAAAGTTAACCAGAGTTTAAAAGAAGGTAATTTATGGGAATCCCTTAGGAACAAAATTCTTCTGTTTCCTCTGCATAAAAATTAAAACATCTA